>OZ053311.1:16878673-18107676 GCA_964056655.1 Arabis hirsuta | reverse complement strand
GTTGATTCTGTCAAGGTTTTGTTCGTGAGAAGTTTAAAGTTGCCAAGTGCGTATACTTATAAATAAGATTTGATTTTGTTTTAGATTCGAATTTTAAGTAGATTACTTTTCAAACAAGCCAAGCTTCAAATCGAATTCCTTTCTCCAGCTCGATTTGATTCGATTCGGTTGGAAGTATTTCAAGACAGAAGAAGCACCAAACTGAGGTTCAGTTGGGTTTTCAGATTGGATTTTTCGGATCAAAATGGTTCGGTTAATCTATATATTGGACACTCCTAAACAAAAAATGCTGAATCTGTTATCAACCCAATGAAAGAAAGAGAGCAAAAAGAAAAAGAAAAAACCGATAAAACGAGAAAGGTCGCAGATACAACACCAGTCTTAGCAGAGATCCCTTCCATGCCCAAGTTGATGTACAAACTCTGGATTTCGCAATAGTTGAACGGACTGAAATTCCAGATTTGGTAGACGGATGCGACCTGCAGGTGCGTGCATTCGTCTGCTAAGAGCTACATTACCAAGTCCAATTAGATCCTGACTTGAATCCAATCGAAGATAATGAACATCATCGAATGACAACAAAAATATGAGGACGACCTGATCAGTTACCTGTTTGTCACCGTTTTTTGGTGTGTACTTCAATCATATCATCATCCTCCATCCCAAGATTAGAAGGAGTCATCGATGGATTGATCTTGTCACCGTCAAAAATAAATACAATATTTTGCGGGTCAAGCTTTTCTTTATCAGTATACATTTTGAAAACCCGCTCAAACTTCTCATCCTACAAGAAAATGGTAAAAATACCATATCAACATCAGTACACAAAGGCATCTCATTGTTTACGAGATTTGACAACAAATGCATGTCTACTTAGACATGTGAAACATAAAAATTATAAAAAACGATGTAGCATCTCTGTAAAACTAAGGGATTGGAAGCTTAACTAAATAGAGATAACAATAGAAAGCATTGTGTGCCGCTCATTGTACATGACAAAGGGGAACCAGTATCCATTATGTGTGTAAATGCTATGTTGTGACAAACACACTGCTAAGAACAGGGGTCATTCTCTCTTCTATTAGACCAAATCAAATTGTAGTTTGGAATCCAACCAAAGAAAAGACCAATACCGTCTTTTTCTACAGATACCTCAACTAAGCCTCTAAGACCCTATAAGGCACTTCTCAAATACTCCACCTCCTTAAGTATCTCTTCAATCCCCTCTTTATACTAAAGCTTTCTAAAAAGCTCGAAATATCTGTTTGTTAAACTTTGGATAGTGCATTTTTTGTTAATGCAAGAATGGCTAGTAAGTCGGAAGCAGTTAAAAAAAACTTACAGCATACACCCGGAATTGTTTTTTTCCATTTTTGTCCTGTATTGTAATGACAATCTTGGCCCTGTCATTCTTAGGCTCTTCTGGTGCTTGAGCAGCAGCGACATCAGCAGCCTCTGAAGATGGATTGAGAGATTCTTCAACTTCCCGTTTAGCAGACTCCTCGACTTCCTGCATCACATCTGCTACGTTTTTCGCGAATGACATGAGCTCCATTTTCTTGGATCTACATTACATATTTCACTTAGGTATTCAGAATCAAACCAAAGTGTACTAATGGTACTCTTTGGAAGAAACAAAAACAAAGTAACATGGGAAGCCTAGAGATGAGAAATACTCGACATACAAAACTACCTCAATGCTTTAATGGTCGAATCTTCAACAGGCTCTTTACTTTTGTCAAAGATAACCTTTGGTGGAGGAGGCAACCAATCATCATCACCTGCTACTTCAATCACTTTCACATCTTCATCCTCCTTTAGAACCTATATAAAAGTAAAGCGATTTGCTCTCAATCATAACGCAAATTCCCATTCATAAAAAGATTCAAGTTCTGCGTAGGTTGATGATAGATTCAAACTCTGAATTATAAAAGAACAGTTTCGAATTGATTCTTTATCGACCTCGAGTAGTCGATTACAACGGAAACCCGTGACCCAAAACTAAATTGAACCATAAACAGAACACAAAAAACAAACATCTCACAATTCTAATGCCTATTTATGTAATTCATATTATACAAAAATCTCAGTTCTTACTGGCTTTTGGGAAATTTTTGCTCTCTTCTTAACCGGAACCTCCGAGACATCAGAATCGTCGTCTGCAATAAGATTCAATCGAGAAAAGGAATAAGAAGAAACACATCAAATTCCTCGCGCTCCAAATCAACAATAACAGAAACACACCGTCAATGCAAACGAAATTCGCTGGCTGAACACGATGATAATCAAAAAGCGGCTCTAGATCTTCTCCTTCACCTCCCTGATCACTCAATAATACATTCAGAAACCAGAAAAACAACACAACCCCAAGAAAAAAAAAAAGTAAATTAGGGTTTCGAAATTGGGATATCTGAAACAGAGAGACTCTTACCATTGTTAGAGATTTTCTATATTCGTCGATTGTTAAATCAGAAACCCTAGATACGTTGGAGATATACTAATCTGTTGGGGAAGAGATCGATGTGGAGCTTGACGAACTCAGAGAGTGATTTTGAATTTGAGATTGAATGATGAAGCGGCGATTCGCCATGTACGCGCGTGGGGTTAGGAAACATGGGTTTATCTTATTTTCTTGGGCCTATTTATTTTATTTTATTTTTGTCATCAAAATAATGTTTTGGGCCAATTTATATTGGGCCGAATTTACATTTAGAATTTGACCCCGGTCCAACTGTTCTTTCTGTTTTCCGACTAACAGATGATATTATTTAAAAAAAAAAAAAAAAAAAATTTCAAATACTAAAAAGGCTCGTACATTAGATCGGGACAAGAGTATTTTATATGGTTTCCTCCTCTCGAAACCAATGCGAGTTGAACTATTGATTTTTGGTAAAATTGTGATATTACATAACCAAATAAACAAAACTATGGTCCATTTTTTAGACTATACAGGTGATATTATTTAATAAAAATTGTCAAGTTACATCGTCTTAATTTGTACAAAGAAGAAAAATTTGAACGGTGAAGTTATGGATGTCACCACCTCCAATCTATGCATAGATGTAAAAAGAAGAAAGAGAGTCGGTCAGCACGGAAAGAAGAAACCCATAGTTTTATATCTATGCATAGATTCACTACAAGAAAACAAACGACTTTCCGACGGTTTTGGTCGGTCGGTTCTATCTCGTCGGAAATAAAAATTCCGTCGGAAATCCGTCGGAAATACTGACGGATTTCCGACGGAAAAGAGATTACCGGAATCCGTCAGAAATCCGTCGTAAATCCGGCAATATTTCATTTTCCGACGGATTTCCGACGGCTACACATACCGACGGATTTCCGACGGCTACACATACCGACGGATTTCCGACGGCTACCAATACCGACGGATTTCCGACGGATATATTATTTATTTAAAAAAAGATTTTAATTTAATTAAATTAAATTAAATTAAATTAAAATAAATTAAATTAAATTAAAATTAAATATAATAAAAATTAAATTAAAATAAAAATAAAAAAAAACAACATTTAAAATTAAGTTTCAATATTTTTAAAAGTGATTTAGAAAATTAAAATATTACATAACGTAAAGTCTATCGGTTACGGGAGATCTCGTTCATCCTTTCTTCCATTTCCCGCATTCGTGCCATCTGCTCTTCCATTGCCCGCATGCGTTCCATCTGTTCTTCCATTGCCTGCATGCGTGCCTGCTGTTCCTCGTAGCGTGCATGCTGTTCCTCGTAGCGTGCTGCATCTTGTGCGCGTTGTACCTCCAACCCGGTCACCCGCTCGAGAAACTCGGCGTTTTGTGCCCTCAACGTACTATCTGCATGAAAGCGGTAAAAATTGACGGACGTGGATGAACTGTCTTCCGGGAGGCCAAACACACGACCTCTGTGCTTAGGCGCAACCTACGAAAAAAAATCAATCAATAAATGTTGTAAGTTGTTTATATTTAAATTTATTTAAAATTTAATTAAAATTGACAGTGTTACTAACCTGATAGGTAAACTCGTTGATCATCTCGAGAGGAACTTCCGTGGCCGGGGGAGTTCCTTCGACGATCGGTTGGGATTGGAGGTACTCCTCACCCAGCCTCTCCACGCTCTCCACGATTTCACGAGCAATGGGATCTTGAATTTCACCCGTCTTTCTGTTGGTGTGCGCATCTTTGACCAATTCAAGATGTGACGGACGCACACCGGTCATCTCCATCTGTTGGCATAGATAATGAAAGAAATATGAGAAGTGTTATAAATAAAATTTTAGTAAAATTTATAAAATTACCAGCTTCTGAAGACGTGACGCTTTGCTCGTTGCACCGAGGTTATGGGTCGCCGGTCCCTTCCCCTTCCGGTCGCTGTTCCGGTTAGACGAGTTCTTTCCGGAGCTTGCTTTTGTCTCCTCCCGTTCCCAATGGGCAAGTAGTCCAGCCCATAATGTGGGGTTATCTTGCAATCTCCGCGGCACTTTTCCCTCTTTGTACCACATGTCCTTCCATTCGTTTATCTTCAACGAATATTTCCGGGAGGCTTTTTTGTAGAACTCCCGTCGGACCCGGGAAGTCAACTGTGGGTCCCAAGTAAATTCTTGCTGAAAAAAAAAACGTACCCATATTAGTATTGACAATTTTAATGGAAATAAAAATCTATATTCTTAATAGGGAAAAAAAAAAACATACCGCAAATTGCCGAAACCAGGTCTCCTGGTCTGCCACCGGCATCGAACTAAATGTGGGATACGGGCAAGTTATCAACGAATTAGTCATTGCGTTGATCGAACTCGTAATCCCGTTTCCCGAAAATTGAAACCTAAACAATATTTAATTAAATATTTTTTTAAGTTAATATAATCAAATACATTTTTAAATAAAACTTACCAGGTCGTGTTAGGTGGCAAGTCAGGATCTAGGCGAGTCAACCTATCCCGTCCGGGTTGCGAAACAAACTCCTCAATGGTCATGGCCGTGGGAGCTGAGGGCTGTGTACCCATTGGAGGAGACGGGTGTTGGGGATCCGGAAAACTAGTCTCTGGGATATGCGACTGACTCCCTCCCCTACTGGAAGTACCGGATCCAGTAGAGTGATGAAATCGCCCATAGTTCCTACGATTGCCAAAATGTTTACATACCGTTGAAATTTACTTACATATATAAATATAAATTCTGATATTAAATATAAATATATGTAAATTTAAATCATAAATTTTAAATATAAATTTACAGATATTTTAATTTACATTACGGATTTAGGGATTTTCAGTTTTTGAGAATTTGCCGACATCGAATTTTTGAGATTTCCGAATTATGAAATTTACGGAAATTGGGGACTTAGCGATTTTAGGATATTGATATTTTGAGAAGTAGGGATTTTGGAATTTAGGGATTAATTTATGAAATTTTGGGATTTCATAAATTAAGGTTTTAGGGAGTTAGGGATTGTGGGAAATTGAGGTTTCTCTAAATAGGTATTTAGGGATATTTGGATTATGGATTTCAGATATCAACATTTAGGAATTTACAGATTTAGAAAATTTTTGGAATTTCAGATTTGGTAATTTAAAGTTTTAGATATTTACGATTTTTCCAGAATTTGGGATTTTGTAATTTAAACAAATTAAAAAATTAGTAAAATTTCAACAATTTAGAATTTTACTAATTTTTTTAAATTATAAATATTTATAATTTCCTAAAAATAACAAATACATATTAAAATGTAAATAAATTTTATAAACCCGAAAATTCTCTAAATCACAAAATTTACAAAATTCAAAACTTTTCAAACATCCTAAACCCGTACATTTCTACATTTCTATTAATTTTTAACATCCTAAATCTAACAAATTCTACAAATACATCTCATAATTCATAATTTACAAAAAAAAACTTTGAAAAACTTACATTAGATTGATGATTTGTTGATAGAGATTGAGATTGTGGATGAATTTGGTGATTCCGGCGTGTTTCCGGCTTGGATCGATCGATTTCCGGCGAGATTTTAGGATTTTTTTCGTTTTTGCGTTCTGTCTCCGCGAAGAAGAAGAGTCTGGTTTTTATTCCAGTTTTCCGACGGCTTCCGGACGGATGTCCGACGGAATTTCCCGCTATTTTCGATGAGATCGAGGCTCTCTAGGCGGCAGAAATTAGGATTTCCGTCGGAAATCCGTCGGTATTTTTGACGGATTTCCGACGGATGTAATATTTTTATAATATAAAAAAATCCGTATAAAAAAAATTAATTTAATAAAAAATTAAATTCCGTCGGAAATCCGTCGGTATTTTTGACGGATTTCCGACGGATTGTAATTTTTTATTAAATTAATTTTTTTTTTGTACAGATTTTTTTATATTATAAAAAATATTAAATCCGTCGGAAATCCGTCAAAATTACCGACGGATTTCCGACGGAATTTAATTTTTTTATTAAATTAATTTTTTTTATAAGGATTTTTTTATATTATAAAAATATTACATCCGTCGGAAATCCGTCGGTATTTTTGACGGATTTCCGACGGATTGTAATTTTTTATTAAATTAATTTTTTTTTATTAAATTAATTTTATATTATAAAAAAATTTAAATCCGTCAAAAATACCGACGGATTTCCGACGGAATTTAATTTTTTATTAAATTAATTTTTTTTATGCGGATTTTTTATATTATAAAAATATTACATCCGTCGGAAATCCGTCAAAAATACCGACGGATTTCCGACGGATTTTATTTTTTTTTATTTATAATATAAACAAATCGGTTTTAAAAGTCCGCGTGGTGACCCGATTGCAGAGTTAAAAAATGTCCAAACATTTATTCATAAATTATTTTAAATTTATCCGGGAATTGAATAAAATATTTACACACGAAATTTTATAACAGATAAAAAACAAAAGCCGAAAGGAAATTTATTTATTTTAAAGTTTGAAAAACATATGTCTCTGTCTCCACTCCAAACTTACCTTTTGTTAGAACGTGAAACTTTTTTTCCCCTTTTTTTTCTTTGGCGGAGAATCTACATATCCGTTACAAAATTCCCTTTCGATTGCATCAACATCTATATTTAAGTTCGGACTTTCTGGTCTTTGGGCAAATTCATAATCATTGTACTGATCCTTTTTATTCTTCGGTGTACCTTCTAAATATCCGCCGCAAACATCTCTTTTGATTGCATCAACATCTATATTTAAGTTCGGACTTTCTGGTCTTTGGGCAAATTCATAATCATAGTAGTGATCCTTACATTCATTTGAAGTACTTCCACCGTAAGTATCTGACGTTTCAATCAAGCGAGATGGTTGTACGTCTTCGAGAACACTCTTCTTGTCTGGATATTTGTCGCACTGAGATTGCGTTTCCCACGAGACGTTTGGCAAGCACTGGCTGTCCGGCACTATTGTTGATGAAGAATCTCCGATTGAGATTGGTGAGAACGTATCAAATTCCCACGAGTAAGTGGGTATCTCTTCAGTGTGTGTGTCGCATTGGGTTTCGGTTTCCCACGAGTATTTTGGAAGTAGAAAGTGGTTTGCCACGATTTTTGAGTCTTCATTAGGAGAGTTAGAAGACATTATTTGTGTTGTTGACAGGAATGAACGTATGAGGAACCTTATATAGAACGGAAAACCATCGTAAATCCGTCAGAAATCCGTCAGAAACCTCCGACATAATACCCCGCCAGTCCCATCGGCCGCATATAACGCAATGGTAACCACTCAAACTTTGCCGACATCGGAATTCCGACGGAACTAATTCCGTCGTTATGTCGTCCAAAAATTAGGACAGCTTTTATCCCGCGGAAATCCGGCGGCAAATTTAATAAATGATTCTGGCGGATATTACCATAAAGTACATTATATTAGAGGGAACGCATAGGTGTTATAGTACAACATTGGTAAACAAACATTTATTCATAAATTATTAATCTGACTCTTCTGATGAACCTTCACTAGGGATGGAGTCTGAATCGTCGTCAAATTCTTCACGTAGTTCATCTTCATCCGAATGCACTAGATCATCGCGGATATGTGTGACATCAGTGACAAGGTCAATGTTATCCGTCTCCTCAACATGTGACATTTGGTTGGTTCGCGATACTTGTAGAGCATCATGTTCCGGAACTCCATATACTTTTCCTCGCGGATTAATTGGAGTTATTGTCATCCAAGGATCTGTCCTCCGCCCAACTCGAGGATATGAAATGTAGCAAACCTATTCATTAACGGTGGATGTTGTTAATATACAAGAATAACAAAACTTAACGTATAAATATAACGGAAAACCTATCAATATATTGATACCTGGTCTGCTTGTGATGCAAGGATAAATGGATCGTAATGATGTAATTTCCGGCTTGAATTTATCGAAATAACACCAAGAGGGTCAATTCGAACCCCACTACCATTGGATGGATCATACCAATCGCACATAAACACAATGCACCTCAAGTCCAACATTCCTGGATAGTGGATTTCCAAGATTTCTTTTAAATGGCTATAGTACATGGTATCACCTGATTGCGCGGAAATACCATTGTCCGAAGTTGGCCTTTGACGTCCTTCGTCACGAATTCTGAACGAATATCCCCTAGTGCAAAATCTCGGATATGAAGTCGCGGTGCTGCGTAAACCATGAGAAAACTCCACTAACCATGTCGGGAGGGTTTGACCACTTGCTAAACCTTCGGAAACCTAAAAACAATATAAGTAAGCAATCAATAACATATGAACGTGAAAACCTTATAAAATAAGAGTGAGGAGTTATATTTAACGTACAAAAAATTTCAACCACTCCGGGAATTCTTCATCTTTTAAGACAGCAAGTTCGGAATCTGTCTTATCAGCATGGTAAGTTTGTGCTAGGGACATGTATATCCTGTAACATAACAATTGTTATTAGATGAAGACAAATAATTGCACAAATTTAGTATGAGAAATGGTGTACCTTTCATACTCTCCAAGTTCGTCACAATTTCTGAGGATATATGTATGCAAATGTGTGACCTCTTGTGGTGATAGTATGCGTTTCTTCCCTTTTCCACTTACGCGGCCCACTTGCGCAAACAACTCAGGTACAACCACGGGATACACTGCTTTCTCACCTCTATCATCATGTCGCGCCGGCCGTCTACCTTTAGTCCGAACATCCGAAGGAAAGTAATATTCGGCAAAGTGTGATACTTCTTCGTTTAGACTTTGTGCAACAATAGATCCCTCAACTTTGCTCAAATTTTTAACCTTTTTCTTCAGGTGGAACATGTAACGCTCGAACGGGTACATCCATCGGTATTGAACAGGGCCTCCTAATGCTGCTTCTCGTGGGAGGTGAATAGGAAGATGTTCCATAACATCAAAAAAAGACGGTGGAAATATCTTCTCAAGATTACAAAGGAGCACCGGGATGTTGGCCTCTAAAGACCGGATCCCGTCCGCTGTTAGTGTCCGTGAACATAAATCTCGAAAGAAAGCCCCAACTCCTACAAACGAAAAGTAAGCAAGTTAGTACATATATAGTAACATTATATTAGTAATAAACTAAAGAAAATTATGAAATATACCTCCAATTGCTTGATGGATGTCTTGTGGAAGAAGATTAGAAAATGCAAATGGAAGAAGACGTTGCATCACAACATGACAATCATGACTCTTCATTCCAATAAACTTCCCTTCCGTCGAATCCACGCAATTACGCAGGTTAGATGCGTAGCCGTCAGGAAATTTAACAAAATTTTTAATCCATTCAAAGAAAACTTCCTTCTTACCCGCGTCTAACCGGTACGCAGGCATCGGCAATCTACCATTAGGCAAAACATGAAGAGATGCCCTTGAACAAATCAATGGCAAGTCTAATCTAGATTTCCAGTTATCTTTTGTCTTTCCTGGTACATTTAAAATGGTGTTCATGATGTTGTCAAAGAAATTCTTTTCAACATGCATGACATCTAGATTATGCCGCAGTAGATGATCTTTCCAATAAGGCAAATCCCATAAAATACTTTTCTTATGCCAATTGTGATATTCCCCATAGCCGTCGACGGGGTGATGGCCATTACCCCCACATTCAGGAGTTCGCTCTGCACCAAAATCTCGTAACTGTTCCAATATGCTGCGACCATCTATCTCCGGAGGTGGACCATTAAACACTGGAAAATTCTTTCTGAAATGTCTTCTAGACCGACGATATGGATGATTTGCCGGCAAAAAACACCTATGGCAATCAAACCATGAAGTCTTCCTTCCGTTCTGCAATTGGAATGCTGAAGTATTGTCTTGGCAATAAGGACATGCCAATCTTCCATGCGTTGTCCATCCAGATAACATACCGTACGCCGGAAAATCGCTTATGGTCCACATAAGAACCGCACGCATGTTGAAATTCTGCTGGATTGAAACATCAAATGCCTCAACACCATGCTCCCACAACATCTGCAACTCATAGATCAATGGTTGGAGGAATATATCGAGTGATCATCTTGGATGATCTGGCCCATGAACTAGAACTGAGAGAAACAGGAACTCTCGCCACATGCACATAGAAGGAGGCAAATTGTAAGGTGTTACGATGACCGGCCACAATGAATATTTTCTTCCATGCTTTCCAAATGGGTTGAAACCATCAGTGGATAAGCCGAGGTATACATTTCGGCGTTCGTATGCGAAATCTGGATATACCGATTGAAAGTGTTTCCACGCTTCTGCGTCAGAAGGATGCGTAATATCTCCATCTTGATTATGCTCTGCATGCCATCTCATAGCCTTAGCAGTGCGTTCTAATTGATACAGCCTCTTCAACCTCTCTGTTAATGGTAAATACCACATCCGTTTGAAAGGAATCTTCACTCTGCCACTTGTGTCTTGGAACCGTGGTTTACGGCAAAATTTACATTTTTTCTGTTCTCATCTTCTCTCCAGTATAGCATGCAGTTGTCGATGCACACATCTATTATCTGGTAGGGCAAACCAAGACCGGCAACAAGTTTCTGGACCTCGTAGTATGATGCTGGAGAAAGATTATCCTCTGGCAAAACATCTTTCACAAACTCGGCGAATGCATCAACACATTCTTCGGACAAATTGTAATCGGTCTTCATGTTCATCATCCTACTAGCAGAAGATAACGGTGAATGCCCTTCCCTACAACCGCTGTACAGTGGTTGCTTTGATGCGTCTAACATATCAAAAAACTTTCGAGCTTCTAAATTAGGTTCTTCAACCCTATCACCCTCATAACCACCCGACTGCAAATTCTCTCTAAACGCGTCGTTAACCATCACAACCGTACTTACCCCAACATCTACTTCCGTTGTACGTTCTTCTACGCTATCCGGAAAATAAGGTGCATTACTACTAGTACTACCATATTCGTAATTGCTTTCTCCATGTAAAAACCAAACCTTATATCCCGGCCTAAATCCATATCTATATAAGTGATTCCAAACAGTATGAACCGCAACACTAATTCTATTACAGCAATTAGAACATGGACATTTGATATCCTGACCTTTTTTTGCTGCATCTTGGTTTCTGGGTAAATTCATGAACTCGCATATACCTGCAGCGTAAGCGGATGTTAATAAGTTCGAGCCCATATCCATCATTGGCTCGTCCATCCAAGACCGAAAATATGAACTCATCGCTAACAAATTTTTTTGATTTGTAAAATTGTGTTATGAATGAACGAAGAAATGAAGGAACTTATATAAAACGGATTTCCGTCGGAATTCCGTCGGAAATCCGTCACAAAACTCCGACATAACACCCCACCAATCCCATCGGCCACCGCTAACGAAATGGTGACCACTCAAATTTGCCGACATCGAAAAAATCGGATTTCCGTCGGGAGTCCGTCGGAAAGTCGTCAGAATATTACGACAGATTATTTTCCGTCGGAAATCCGTCGTTTGTACCGATGGATTTCCGACGGTAGATAAAACCGTCGGTATTCCGTCGGAATTTTGCGACGGATTTTCGACGGACTAAATGTTAATCGCAAATGCGTCGGTAAGCCGTCGGAAAATTCCGACTGAAATCTTGGCCGTCGGAATTTCCGTCGGAATAGTGGCTGTTTTCTTGTAGTGATTGGAGGTGCTGACATCCATAGCTTCACCGTTCAAATTTTGTATGGATATTTTGTTGTTACTCTCAAAGATTACCGAATGATAACCCATGATTTCCAAAAAATTTACTTCTAGAAAAAACTTCCGCTGATTTAAAGAAAAACAGATTTCGGTGGACCGGCAAAATGTTTTAGCGTTAACACCCATAACACAAACACAAATTTTTTTTGTTTTTTTGATAAATAACACAAATGAAGAAAAGTCACAAAAGAGAGCTTTTGATCATTGTTGTGGTGATAATTGATGCATATGCATCACCTTTTCTTTTCACCAACAACTATAGATTAGACTAAAAAGAAACAACATGAATGCAAGTAAACTTTTTTAAAAAGGACATGCACGCACACACGGACGTACGTACGTGTAAGTGAATCATCCAATATGTATGGATCCGACTAGGGCCAGACAGGCTACATTTCCAACAGTCGACTTGATTACTTGAACCAGACCGAGGGAAGATGTGAGGACACCACTTAGAGGGAAGACCGAGCATGAGGCCACGGGAAGATTAACCCTAATGAAGCATCTGTTTATGTCAAAGTTAACTAAGCCAAGGATCCCGGTTGTGATGGTAAATCCTCCGGCTTGGTTCGTGACGGCTTGAGCTATGTTCAAGCCGTTCCATACCAAGTAAACGGGGATGCCAGTACATGGAGGGGCGTTTAGGTTTCCGTTAAGGGTACAACGCAAGACACCCGTTACTTGGACGGAGTTAATTTGGAGGCCATTAAGTAGAAGGGCGTGGGAAAGGGATGATAATGATGCCATGAAGACCATGGAAATCAAAAGAGCACTTGTTGTCTTAACCATTTTTTCTCTTTTTTTTTTTTGCAAGTTTTAATTGATGTGAATGATTTTACTTAGTTGTGTTGCAATGAGAACGCCAAGGGGGTGTATTTATATGAGTATGGAAATTGTTATTATATTACAAGTTACAAACTTGTTGATGGAGGATTATTTAATTAGATACGATTTTCTGATTTTGTTATGGGCGCTCGAGTGTGTTGTCCTTTTCGTAATCATTGTCGCGTTATCTACTGTATCCAACTAAAACTTTTAGCACCTTGGTTTTTAATTTACATGTGTTACAACTTATAAACGAATCAAAGATAATATTCATTCGATAATATTTGCATATAAGTATTAGTCCTGCTAATGCTA
Organism: Arabis hirsuta; assembly: GCA_964056655.1. Taxonomy (NCBI): domain Eukaryota; kingdom Viridiplantae; phylum Streptophyta; class Magnoliopsida; order Brassicales; family Brassicaceae; genus Arabis; species Arabis hirsuta. Next base: position 18,094,406 of record OZ053311.1, on the reverse strand, counting down.
AAGTTTTGTTGCACGAATTTTGCATAAACGCTAAAGCCTTTTCCTCACCTCTTTCTTTTCTTTTTTTGGTGTGTTTTCTTTATCTCCTCCTCTCTCTAATAGTTAACTTAATATGTAGTCTATAATTCCTGGTTTCATAGATTCTTGTTCACAATTCCTTATTTTTATGTCAACTGTTTGTTATATTCTTATATCTGCGATACATTCTTAAGAGTTCAATTTTATAATTAGAAAACATGAAAGCATAATAGGATAGCCATAAAAGTTAGATCAGGAGGAGGGATCTTACCGACGAGGCTATGTACCCAATCAAACATCATTCGGAGAGGCCAGAAAGAACAAACACGAGTCCGAAACCGATTTGATCGATCATTGTAGATGTTTTGAGACCCTCCACCGTCTACGCTATTTTCGGAAACACCTAAGTTAACCTCAAAGCGACAAATGGGACACGTGTTGTGAATATTCAACCAAGACACAATGCAACTTGAATGATACAAATGCATGCATTTCAACACTTTTCCTTCCTCTCCAACTTCAAACTCCTCCTTGCATATCGCACAAACCTTCTCTTTCGCCAAATCATCTTCCGCGATTACCACCCTCTTTACAGCCTCGATGGCGGATTGCGAGGCTGGTGGTGGACCGATCCGTTCGTTAGGATTGACATCAGTGAATACATCTTGGGTATGATTAACTAGATCATCATTGAACCGGTTACTTGTCGGTGAGTTGATAAGATGGAGAGTGATCCAATCGGTATCGGTATCCCAATAAGGTCGGTTTAGCCTCATAATATCAAGCTCATCGTGAAGATTGATCTCTCTGGAACAGAAAGGACACAAGGGACCATATAGACCAAAGTTTTGTAGCCTTATGGTACGGCTACAATGGCGGCAATAGAAGTAATGGAACGTTCTTGTTCTTCTTGTTCCATTCACAATAACTCTTGGACGATACTCAGATGTCATGTAATTGTAACGTGGATTTTTGAATCTTTTTCTTGGTTTTCTGTTGGAAGGATGCATTTATACCTTGATACGTGTACATGTTTTCAAGAAGAGGAAAGACAAAGCCTATACGAATGTGTTATTCTTTTCTGTGTTTAGGACCGTGTCGTATAGCCTCTGCTATGTTAACTCGAGAATCTTTGTGGTGATTTGTCTTGTACGAGTAAAATATTCAAAAGGTATATTTGGGGAATCAATTTTGACAAAGGGTGTAGGTTTACCAAAGAGGATAGTAATATGATCGGCCCATGATTGGCCCACTTAAACTTATTCCGGATTATTGGCCCATTGTCTTGGTCACACCAAGTCCGAACAAAATTTAGCTATGGTTACCCTTTGTTTTATATTTAGGGCAATAGAAGTAATTAGAGTAAATTAGTGACAGAAAACTACAAGGAAAGTGAAGCTTTTTTTTCGTTTTTGATAAACCGTAGAAATTACAAATCTTTGTTCTATAATCTCTTACAAATCTTCGATAATACCACGTTTAAAATGTAATCACCCCTCTCAAGTGGAGTTGAACTAATGACTTTGAATATTCACTTTCAAGTTTACTAGATCACCATCTATTTGGTAAAGTATGTGAAGCTGCGCATGACCGTTTTTTAGCATGTACAACTAAATGATCCCGATGTAAAAACAAAATTCTTTAAAAGAACATTTTCATTTTCTTAAAAAGATTTAAGACTCAATTTTGTTTTTAAAGGAATCTGGTACGTAATAATATACCAAATATGGTTTAATAAATAGTTTGCACATGACAATCAAAAGTAATTTGAGACATCCTTGTGAAGTATGTGGGCAGTGTGATGTAAGAGCTATATGCCTCAAATCTGAAACTCATTAAAGACAATTAAGATTTGATAATTTTGAATTGTTCTTAAAGATCTGAAAAAACAGAATTTTGATGTGGTACTAACGAAGGCACTTTATAATTTACATACAAGGTTCATGAAATCGTCGTCTTATAATTGTACACTTGATTGATATATAACCACTCTAATTCAAAAGTACGTACACACTCTAATCGTTTAATTACTATTTTTTTGAGAAGGAAGTAGTTAGTAGTTTTTTTTTTTGAAACATAACTAATTAATAGTTATAACAAATATATAAATAAATTTGATTTGTATGTGGATTCAAGGGACATTAGTACTTAAATTGGGGAGAGTCTTGAGGGTGACGTCTTTGCTAGTCTTATTTGTTTCAATATGATCCGATGTCGTAGGGTTACTCTTCATTTCCTTGTTTTTACCCCAAAGCACAAGGTATAATCCTCCCACGATAATTACTGTACCGATTATGCTGTAATGTCGCCAAGTAAAAATAAACCATTACATACATACATCAAGTCCATCTCCACAAAGCAATACAATATACATGAATTTATGTACCTTCCCAAATGAAGTGTTTCATTTAGAAAAAATGATCCAACAAGGGCTACGATCACAAGTGCTATAGGGCTAAATATCGATACAAATAACGGCCCTCTAGACTCCACGCACCATGCGTTGACTGCTACCACCATCCCGGATATCAAAATTGCCTGCAATCGACCACATAGAATATATACTTCAAGGTACAAAACATGCGTTTAAGTGTGTTATATATATACCAACAAGGCATATACATATACATATATATATATATATATATATATATAACCTTAATGATTGGATAAATTGATTTTTACCGCATAAGCAATTGTTAAGAGTCTGATATTCCATCCTAATCTCCATTCCTTCAAATTCATATCCCAGCAAAGAGCAACAAGTACAGCGACTAAACTTCCCATCATGTTCATTAGCGTTGCGTTCCAATAAGGCCCTCCAAATCGGTTGCTTACTTTAACCTGTAAACCAAAAACAAAAGCATCACTAAAGTGAAACCAATTTTTATATCTAACTTCATACCATAAAGTAAAAATTTGTTTGTCAGGTATGGGTTACACAATAGCTAGTTAAGAACCCAAACCAAACTACATGCGTGCCTTAACACACACACACACACATATACAAGAAAAAATGGAGAAGAACAATGGAAAAAAAAAAAAAAAAACCTTGCCTGCAACAATAGCCAAAGTGAGTAGGAAAAAATACCGCCAAAAACTGAAAGAGCACCGATTATGGAAACTTTGTGGGTGGTAGCATCATCACGTGGTTTAGGGTTCACTAAGTCAACGTGAGTTGACCATAGATAAATGTCTTTTCCTCTGTAGAATATAAAGACAAGAGCTCCACCAACGCCAAGCACTGTCCCAAATACCTTAGCATTCCCTTGCCTCGATCCTAGCCCTACACTCTCCATTCTATAGGACCCGACCCACCAGACAATGGATTAGATAGAAAGATATTAAAAAATTACTCCCTCCGTTTAGATATAAATGTTGTTTTAGAATAATGTGTTTGTTTAAAATTAAATACTTTAAAATTTAATGTAATTCTTTTTCACAAGTACCTATATTAACTCTAATTGAATTTAATGAAATAGAATATAAATTCAAAAATCATATCTTTTTGTAGGGACATAATAGTATAACTCATTAATTTTATTAATTTCTGTGCAAAATGTCAAAACGATGTTTATACGAAAACGTAGAAAGTATGATTTAGTGATTGGAGACTTGCCTAAGAAGTGCAGCCAAGGCGAAAGTGACCAAGGGACTAAGAACGCCAGCAGCAGAAGCGAATGTTGCTGATGTCAGAGCGATTCCGGTCACGGCTAGGGTACTCGGTATCACCGAACTGTTCAATTATCACCAAATTATAATAAACCCAATATGTTTTGTTCTCTTCGCTATGTTTTTGGTACATATTAGTCTTAAATGTAAAACTAATTATGGCTGATAATATATGGTTACGTTGTAGATATAACCAGTTTACTCTTGAGCAGAGTTTTGGTATATGAAATATTGCTCAAGTCATCCTAGCTAAAATACCCGATGGCTTGCCTAACTGTAGCTAGTGGTGTGGCTAGGTATTTTTCAAAAATGGTTTTTGCATCTTTTTGGTTACGTTGTAGATATATGGTTACGTTGTAGATATAACCAGTTTAATCTATGTATATTTTTTTTTAAGAAGTGTTTGCATCTATATATAGAGAACGGAACTTAGGATTATGCGAATTTCACACTCTTACATTAAACATATAACCATGTTAGATCTGTTCAAATATCTTTTAAAAAATGGTTTTTTTTTTTTTTTAAGGTTTTATTTTGGCAAACACAAAAGAACCAAAGTAAAAAGAAAAAAAAGAGTTGCCGTTTGAGCTCGGCAAAACTTCTACTTTGTGTACGTGTAACAATTTACGTACCCAAGTAACCCCGAGAGAAGTGCTAGTAAGCACAAACTCCATGTGAACTCTGGCCTCTTCTCCCTAATTGATCAAAAACGAGACAATTAATCAAAGTAATTAATATCAAAACATACAAATTACAACAACAAAAAAAACCTTTGAAAGAAGAAGGCTAAGGGAAGCATGAAAATTGTAGCGAAGACGAGACGATAGGCCACGAGAACTCTCGGTTCCATACCATCAGCCACCGCAAGCTTGAATAAAATGTTCAATCCTGCCGTAGCTATCTGAACCACCACCATTGCCATTACACCCTTCATTTCTCTCCACATTTCACATATTTTTCCTACCATTTTTTTTGTTTCTTCTACTTTAGAGAGAGAGAGAGAGAGAGAGAGAGAGAGAGAGAGAGAGAGAGAGCAACTAGGTAAATGGGTTAGACACTCCTGACTCCTGAACCCCTGAGCTTTATTTATCACATTCATACTTCTCTTCTTCTTTTTTTCTCTCCCCCTAATATTTTTGGTCGATATCGTCCACTAGGTTTTAGTACCATAAATGAGTTATGTGATATATGTAGTTGTCAAATTCTGGTAAAATATGTTTCCGGAAAATTACTTGTGATTTATTATATAAAGGATCCCACGATAGTGTCTAATTTAAAGAGTGTCTCTTGTATTCTATATAACACTATTACACTAATTAAAAACAATTATTCAAGACACTATAGACATCTCCTTTTTGGTCACAAACGAGCAGTGAAACCAGAGAATAGAGACCCAAAAGTTTCGAAGTATAAAGATTTTCAAAATGGAATGTGCAAAACATTTTAGTACTGGACTTGAGATGTGAGAGGTATATAAACGAGATTAGGGGAGAATATAATGAATATTTACCAAATAATGGTGTCTAATGGTTATAAAATTATGTTAGAGATCAATTTCTACTAAACGCATCTTTTTTAACTAATGCAAAATCACGTAACGCATATAGGTTGAATTTCATCCTGATTAATAAAAACAAATGTGATATATAGAATATTTTAAATTTTCTTTAAACAAATTAGAAGACATCCACAGGTATGAACTGTTACATTCTACCTTAGACCATGTACAATTGAGTAGTTGAAAAAAACGTCAAATTGTTGAATACTTTTAACGGAGGTGTTGAATCCCATTTGGATTCAATTGTGTTAAATTTTTTTATCATTGTGTTGAAAAATTTCAACATATTGAATAATGGATGGGGACCGCCAGTACCACATGGTGTTTTTTGATCTGTTGGCTTTTTTTTTTAGATTTAAAATTTCATCTTTATTATTTGAAGTCAATTCTTTCATAGTACGTAAATTATTTTATTTTCCAAAAAAAATATACCAAAATTTATTATTTTTTTATTCTATAAATAGAATTTTTTTTAATTTAATTTGGAAAAAACAAATTTTAGAGTATTAAAATTTATTAAACAAAACATTGTATAGTGTGAAAATTAAATGAGTGTTGAGTATATAAAAAGATAAAATCACTTAAATTTGTTTATATTAAGTTTTGAGAATATAATGTGGAGTGTTAAAAAGTAAATGATGTTGAAAAATAAAATCAATGTAAACAAGTGTAAGTGATTTTACCACTTCATAAAAAAGGAAAAAAAAGAAAAATTTAGCTATACAAACCGAGATGCGTAGGGAATCCAGCAACATGTTCAGATTCTGTTGACACGTGCCACGCATGCTTCTGCTTTGTTGTTCTCCATTACGTATGTACGCCAAAAAGTATACAAAAGCTTCAAAATTCTAATTCAATCAATAGTTTTTTTCTTTGAAAATTGTATCTTTTCTTTCCCCTAATGTAAGGTGTTACGAATTGTTGAGGGTCAATTAGTTCATTTATTAGTATGCAAGGTATATGACATATGAAAAGTATATGCTTCACCTTGGCCGTTGATTTTTTATCCACCTTTAAAGAATCTCATCTTTATTTCTATTCACGAACACAATTCTAATAACGTACGTCAATTTGGTGCTATTACCATCACTATACACCGTTACTTTAAAGTTACACAGATAAGCTATCCTTTTGTTCTCTTACAAATTTACACTTTTGAGGTTTTTTAGTGGAGTAGACTTTATATATAGCTCCGAGACTTGTATTTCTATTTTTGCAATAAATATATAACCATACAAATCTGACTGGTTTCAGAAAATCAGCAATGACTTCGTTACATAAGTGTTGGGATCAATGAAAATTATGATACATTGAATTGTAGATATGTCACTGAATATTATAGAGATATTTTAGCAAAATTAAATTAATTTTTAAATGCATGCATGGACTAATTGTAATTGCCAATATTTTATGAATGAGAGTGCAATACTGCAATGCATCATGTCCAAGATAACGTCTTTCATGTTGCTATAATTTGTGTCTTTTTGTAATGTTTTTCTCTTGATTCTGAGTCTATAGCATCGAAATGGCGTTAAAGGAGATCAATTATAATGTGAAGAGAAACGCAAGATTGCATAGCTCTCTTCACAAAACAGTTGCTCAGGTAGTCAAAGACATCAAAACCACACTCAGATCGAAGCTTGCTGGATTGGAGAAACAAGAGATGACCTCCCCAATTATCGCTACGGCTCGGCAAATTAAGACAAGACGATCGAAGTTACCTATATTTATGGTTCAAATCCTTCCAAGGTGTTACATAATTCTCTGATGCTTATTGATTTGTGGCTCTATCTTTTCACGTGATGATGGCTTGGTGAAAGATGGCTTGGTGTTTGCCTAAAAGGGTTATTTCATTCCCTTTGTAATGTGCTTGAGTTCAATATAATCGGTATCTATTAAAAAAAGAAAAAAGAGTATAATGTGAAGACCCGGTTATTGGCCCATAGTTTTGTTCATATTTTCGAGCCCAAAATTTAACAATATGTATATGAAATTTGGGTCTCTTACAAATATGGCACAAGACCCACTCTATTATTAATTTATCGGGCCTGTTAATGTCCATGACTCCATCGTGAAAAAAACTTTCTAACATATTACGAAAGTCTTACAATTTTTCAAGCAATAAAAGAAATACATCCATATATAGTAATCACGTCACAAAACACTTCAATCTTGAGTTGTGGAGACGACGATATAAAACATCCAACGACCGAAACAAACACTACTATAAAAAAAAATGTTACTTCTAGAAACAATAATATTTGGAAAAACATATGTTTACTACTAAAAACAATAATATGTGGAAAAAATATCATGAAATTCCCGGCAATAATAGCTTGACGTACCGGTTGAACTTCCGTTCATCCCAAAATCCAAATGAAAGCTCTTGGAGGTCTCAATGTCGAGCACCGCATGGGGATATTAGGGACCACATCGGAAGTTGGAAGTTATCATAATCCGATTCATAATCGATTTGAGCCAATTGGTTTTGAGTTGGAACCTCATATTCTAACATGGTATCAGAGCTCACGATCCAACTATCCAATCCGATCTAAAAATCGATCAGACCCAAAAAGTTGGTCCATCGAAATTCGGCTCGACCCAAAAAAATGGTCTCGCCACTCAATGCATAATATTCCGAGATTAATGGCCATCATCTCGAGAGGACATATTAGAGACTAAAGTCCCACATCAGAAATTGGAAAATATCATAAGCAATATATAAAAAATATGAGTCAATTCATTTATAACCAATTGGTTTTGAGTTTGAAATTCATATTCTAACAGGGAAAAAGAGACTAATTAACCCAACTTTAGTTATCGATCTAGAAATATTATGATCATCAACACAAACCTTCTGGTTTAAAAAAAGAAAAATTGTTTCTCTATTTTATGATATTTGCACATGACAACTTTGAGTCCAATGATTTTTATAGTCGCATATAATTGTAAAGCATTGTACGGACGGATATGTTTATCACAGTTTACTCCATAATTAATGCGATAACTTTGCGTATTAACTAAAAACCCATGATTCTTAAATTTTAATACTAGTTGAATTTTGATAACGATGACATAGATTGATTTTTTGTTATTTTTATAACAAAATTCGTGTCGAGTTGATAGAACTTTGGGAATAAAAAAGTGAGGTAGAAGGAAGAAAAGCATCAAATGCTTTCTTATTGGGATTCGCACTGTTGCTGAATTCCACGATCTGCCAACCATCTATTTATTTACATTTTTCGGGTTTTTTTCTCATTTGTAAATGGAATTCCAAACAATTAAAAGAAAAAATATAGACAATGAACAAAAATAAAAACCTAAACCAAACGAATAGGTTAGTATTGGCCTTCCTCTCTTTCAATTAGGGAGAGAATCTATTTACTGATCCCATTATTGCTTACAGTCAAAAATCCTTTCTTTTTTCATTTCACATAATAATATTCCTTTCTAAGTTGAAAAACCATAATTTTGGATTTCAGTTTGAAAGTTTCAAATAGTTGTAGGTAGCGGACGAAAATGGCTAATTCATTAATTTGTAGTTAGACCGTTTTATTTTTGAGACGGACAATAATTTATCGTTTATTGCAAATGTATATATATATATATATTTTTTTTCTTGTTACTATTTATTTCGCACTGTTTCCATTCAGAGTCAGTCCACATTGATTTGGTATTTTATTTGTATGATTGTAACCTAAAATAAATAGCGAATAGAAAGGAAAAAAAGAGTCTATAATCGATTTAATCAGTTTTGTCCCCTGCAACCATTCAAAACATAAATTTTATCTTTAATTTGTTTCCAATAAAAATGGTGCAAACTGGAAATTTGTGGTTGTTTTCACAAAGTATAGAATACACTACACTATACAATAAAGGGACATACTTTTCCCATTTCTCTACCTTTTTATTTGTCGACGAATTGTTCCATAGACATTAGCTGAATAAGGGCTGCTCTCGAAAGGAAAAGCAAATAAATAAAGAAAGCAATTCCACAAACTAAACACACAATAGAGAAAGAAAGAAAAACAAAAAAAAAGTTCAAAAACAATTTTGGTTTCCTCTGAAACATTTCACTCCAACAAAAAAAAAAAAAAAAAAAAAAGGGTGGGGGATTTCACCTTCTCAAAGTTTGTCTTTTTATATCTGATTCTGATCAAAAGGGTTTTGCTTTGGATCATCAGGAATTCAAGATGGGTTTTTTTTTTTCAAATTAGCTAAAGGTGTTTGATTTCTGGGCTAATTTGGGTTTCGATTCTTGATGATGGTTAGGGTTTAGAGAGGTGTATGGTGGTTTTAGGGTTTTTTCTTCGATTATGTGGATGGCTACTCGATCTAATTCTGGGTTCCGTCACGAGGAGTCTTTGAGTTCTATGATGAGTCGTCACGCCATAAATTTCCAGTCCAACACTTCTTCCGAGATGATTCCGATGGGTTCTTACTTAGGAAGAACTGGTGTCTTGTCTGGGATGAATATGATGATGATCAATAATGCTGCTAATTCTGGGTTAATTCAAACTGGGAACTCTTCGAATTCTCTTGATTCGGTTTCTGGGCTCAAGCTTGATACTTCTTTGGCTAGTGAATGGTCAAACGAAGAACAATACAAATTGGAGGATGGCTTGGAGAAGTGAGTTTTTTGTTTGTTTTGCTTGATGTCATGTGTTTGGTTTTTGTTTGAATTTGATGTTGATATGACTGAATGGATTGGTTCTGTTTTGCAGATTTAAGGAGAAGCCAAGTATCATGAAGTATGTAAAAATTGCGGCCACTTTACCTGACAAAACCGTTCGAGATGTTGCTTTGCGGTGTAGATGGATGACGGTAAGCTCTATTCACCTATCCACCATTTTAAAGCTTTTGTTCGGCGGTTTTTGTAGCTTTGTAACCATTTTACAATACAGAGTTAACGCTATGCTTACTCTATGCTTATGTCATGACATATCAAAGAAACAGTACCTTAAGATTTGAGAAAAATCTTCTCTTGTTAAAATACTGACTTGGTTTACCTTTTGCCTTTGTCCATTAAAATACTGACTTGGTTTTGTACAGAGAAAGAGAAGGAAAGCAGAAGAGTTAAATTGTGGAAAAAGAATAAGTTCTAGCAAGGTATGTTGGTGATTCTTGCGATTAGTTCAATTTTGATGTGTGTCACTCTTGAATAACAATTGGAAGCGACTTCTTTGTTTGTTTTGCTATTAGAGATCAAGTTAGATTGAAAGATGCTGCTAGGAATGAGATCGAATATCTTATACATCTTATGCCCTCTTTAGAAACCACGGTTTTAAAACGATTTATATATTTCTTCAGGACAAGCAGGCGGAATTGTCTTCTAAGTCAAGCATACCTTCTGTTTTGCTTGATAACATGGCTACGTACCCTTTCTTAATGCCCTTCACAAGCTCCAGTAAACATATTACATGTGAAGGTTAACATCTATCTTGATTCCCATTCGAATTTATCAACTCCAGGTCTTTAATTTCATTGTCCTTCTCTAGAGTACATTCTTATCAAGCTGAGATCCATAGATATTTCTAGCATTTTTCCATCATGTTAATGCGAAGAGGAATTTCTGAGATTATTTATGTCATACATCTATAATGCCTACTGTATGTTTTGATGGTGATTTTCTATACTGAAGTCCTCTCTCTGATTCTCTGACCTTGTAAAGATTATCGGTTTAAGCGTTCTTTCATATGGAGTTTAGTTGAAGTTGCAGTAACCTTTAGTCTTGCTTTTTTGTTTTTTACTGATTCTTTCATTTCTCTGTCTCAGATTTAAGTGGCCATGCAATAAATCTCTTAGAACAGAATGTAAGAGCTTTTACTCAAATTAGAGCTAATCTCTCCTCATATAAGGTAAGAGATAAATTATCTGGTTTAAGAGAATGCAAATGCGTGCTTGCTAAAATAGTTACGTTCTGATAATTACGAACAGGTAGAGGATAACCTAGATCTCTTTTGTCAGACGCGGAATAACCTTATCACCATCCAAAATGAGTAAGTTGATACTTTTTAACATTTCCTATAAATTGGGTGGAGCTCGGTCAACTGATGTTTTCCTTTGGCAGCCTAAATAATATGCCTGGCTTGATGAGCCAGATGCCACCGTTGCCGGTTTCAATCAATGATGATCTCTCGACTACCATATTGAGTAATTCAAGTTTGGTAAGTTAATGGGCTGCTCGCTTTTGCATTAAAAGTCTATTGTTTTGGTATATCGAATGTCCACATCGCCCTTTTCTTTTATTTACTTTTGAACTCCTGTTTTTGAATGTTTTGGTTCAAAGATAAGTCTATCTAGAGAATATAAGAATAATAGACTCCGAGAATAATATCATATTTAGTAGCTTTTGGTTAGGATCATATACCCGTGTTGTTAGTTTCACTTGATCTCTTTGGCGGTAGCAGTGAGTTTGGTTTCCTTGATTTTTACCAGGCGATGCCCTTCAACACCACGCAAAGTGGCGGATTCCATATGAAGCAGGAGCCTTTGGGGTGACTTTGGAAATCATCTGGTCTCCCTTACTTACCTGTAAATTGTCTTATAAGAAGCTGGAGGAACAAAAAGAGCTCACTATATCTTACTTTCATCCACCGCATCGCATCACACGTTGTGAAGTTTGTAGAAATGTGATTCTTTCGTAACAACAACGATCTTTATCGCCATGATGAATGTTCAAACAGGGGATAACATAAAGAATCGAGGGGTCTTGGCCCTGCCTTCAAAACTCAAAAACCCTCTTGACAAGGTCTATAGATCAGCTTAGCTCAATGTCTTGGAAATCTAAGGAATGTGTATAAAAGGATTTCTATATGAGATAGAAGTGCTTGTTGAGATTTTTATCTGTTATCTTTTGATCTTTTGGTGTGTTATTTTTGGTTCCCATTTCTTTTCTTTTTTTAACTTATTAAAAGATCAAAATACCCAAGTTGATTTTTGATATGCCACCTTACACAAAGATATATTCTGAATAACCATGAATATTTATTAGGTTAAATAAATCATTTATATATATAAAATACTCTGAATTGGGTTGAATGAAACACTAAGAATCATGAGAAAACAATATGTTATTAGCTAAAACAATATGTTACCTTATCTATGTAATGGACTTGGAGAAGATAACACACAGTTTTATCATGTCATTTTATAGAACAGTATGCTTTTATATAAAAGATCATGATTAGTGGAAATGCAAAATGTGTTTTGGTTAGTAAACGTTGAAAATTTCTTAACACTCTTTAGTGATGTTTTTGTCACTTGGTCACTTGCCTAAATGAATAAAATGTCTTCCAAATTACCAATGCGAGATTATGTGTATGAGTGGTAATACTAAAACTATGGAGTAAAAAACAGAAGAATACTTAAGATCGCATTACTTAGCTAAATCCGCCCCTTACATTTATAAATATGTGAACACTGGACTATATTAAACAATCAGGAACCTTCAATTTTGTATATACGAAACACAAATGTTTAGAAACAAGAATAAGAAAAAGAAAGGAAAAATAATCCATGGCGACTTCAATACATATAAAAATGATGGGACCAAAGGGAAATAAAATGATGAGACAATGGGAAACTCTACATCATCCAATTTAGTCTGCTTTTGGAAGATGAAACTTGATCTCCTCTTCCTCTAGATGATGGATCATCAAAATTCAAGCTTCTTATGCTTCGATTGTTGCTTCCATTTTGTTGAAAGTAGGAAGAATTAGAGAGATTGTCACCCGAATCAAGTAACAAGAATGGAGAAGTGGATGCAGTGGAAGCCATGGCTGTTGCTCCGACCGGAAGTGGATGGTTATGTGTTCCTTCGTAGGTTGTTATTAATATCGACATGTCTTCTAAACACCTTTGCACCTTCACAAATGCAACAACGACTCATAAATAACTATATATTACATAGTTGCATTTAATTTACCAAAATGTGTTAAATCCCACATCTAAACCGAGATGCGATCTTGAGAAATATTATTTAAAAACATGAGAGAATCTATTTATTGCCAATTGGTTTCGAATTGAAAATTAACGAAAGTTAACAAGTAACTCTATCTAGAATGTCCCCAACATAAACTTCAGAATTTGTATGTGCACTTCTTGCACTCTTACCTGTTTCCTAACCGGACAACCTAGAGCCACGGTGCATCGGTAATAAGCTCGTGGACATGGATTCCCTTTCGCAGTTTTCTGACCGTATTTTCTCCATTGGCATCCATCATTCATCTACACGTATACATATACACACACATCTTCCTAAAACAATTTATGTTCCAATCTTCAAATTGAGTCTAGGATTGGATATATAAAGAAACTCACCGTTGCGGTCTCACATCTTGCTCTCACAGACACCCTAGCCTTTCTGTTCCCGGGGGAAGACGATATAACACGTGGCGCGTTCATCTCTAAGGTGCTACTACTATTGTATCTTTGCTCATGAGACTGATCAGCTTCCTTTCTCTCTTCTTGTTTCTGCTTTTTTTGTAGAGAAAGCGAAAGCCCTAATTCTCCTACCACGGATGGAGATCTCTCAGCTCCTCTTTTCGGAGCCTTACTTGTTATATCCACACACCATTTGCCTTTTGCTCCAAGGAAAGTTTCAAGATCCTAGGTTAATTAAAGACATCAATCAAATTTCATGTTAAATTATCACCACTATGTAACGTGTATATCAAGACACAAGATTTAAGATTCTCTCACCATCTTATTGGTTTGATCGATAACCGGGAAATTCATTTCGAGATGACGATAATCTTGGAGGGTTTTCTCTACAAGCTTCCTCAACCTTGTATTCTCTTCTTTCACAAATTCCATTTGGATCTGCAACTGCAAGAGCTGATCTCCATCCATGGATGTTAACATATTAATATAGCACAAAAAATGTTTTTTTATTTATTTAATATAGCACACCAAATGTTCTGATGTATATATGTAGACCAACATAGGTACCTCTTCACGTTCGTTTTCTTCTTTTCGGGTTCTTGAACCTAAACAAGAATCGTGGATTTCGTCTTCTTTGATCACCATTTGTTCATCTTCATCGTCACTAGCATCACCTTCTTCTTCTTCATATTTCTTCTCACAAGTACTGTGTTCATCTTTTTCTTTCTCCTCGGCCTCTAGCTTGAGAGAAAGATCGAATCCCATTAATGGAGATGCAAATCGAACCTCTGTATTTGTCTGTTATTAGCTTTGGAATTTCAAGTGCTAAACTAAAGTCAAATCCCATTTTCTGATCAGAATATCGTTTACTATTTGTATTATTCACTCTAGTACGCATCTAAAGCTAGCTTTGACTTTGTTTAAATAATCAGTTAGTTTATATCTTTAAGATCAAACCAATCCATGTTAATAAAGCGCTTAATTTTGGCCTTTTCAAAATATTAAAATAATTTAAACGGAGTTACTATGGATAAATTAGATGTGGTTTCTTTAACAGTTTTATAGCAATTTTTATTTTATTTTTGTAATATCGATATTTGGGCATTAGGGTCCGCCAAATCTCCCGTCACACGTATGATACCACCATGTGGAATAAATTTTTCTTTTAGTTAAAAACCATGTGGAATACAGAGTACCGTCGATGTGTGTATTTGTTTTTCATGTAGAAGCATTAAAAAATTTCGAATAAGAACATGCTTAGTTCGGTACTGTTATAAAGATATCTAATACGATTTTTTTTTTTTTTTTTTGAGAAACAGATCTAATACGATATTAGTAAGGTCCATTGGTTTCAAAAAAAAAAAAAAAGATATTGGTAAGGTCAAAATGTACGATAACCTTCCTTTTTCTCAATTCAAAATCATAGGTCTAAAAATCAAAGCATGGAAATATATAACGCGTTGGATTATTATATAATGCAGTCTATATCTTGAATCTTCTTATTGTAAACTTTTTCAACAGATCTTCTCAAAAGTCAAATTCGTGCTATGAAATTGTAAACATGGAAAAATAGTTATTTTTATAGTTAAGTAAGAAAAGCTTTGATTACGCGCAGCCCTCATGCTACATATATGCACTAGCTAGGATGTGATGTTAATTACGAGCTTTTGATGTGCACCTTCTTGAAGAAAAAAAATTATGTCAAAAATACAATCATTTTTTTTTGAATGAACGTAAAATTTTATTCAATCAACAGCGTTTTTACAATAAAATGCATCTTTTTCCAAAACCAAGTTTGAAGCAAATTATACTAAAACATATTTTGATAGGTCAGTTATGGTCGAGTCATGAGCCATCGCTCGATGACCTCCATAAAAGAATGATCTCCTCCACTCCGGATTGAGTTTATGCGATTCATTATGGTCTTGTCAATGCTCTTAAGAAGAGACGTTGATGGTGTCGCAACTTCTCCATGTCGCCTTTGATTTCTCTCATGCCATATATCGTAGAGACTAGCTTGAAAAGCGTAACGCAACAGAAGTATATCATGCTTGTTTCGAGAAGATGTGAGGAGGGTCACAATCTGATCTCAAGCATTTGTATGGTCTTGTCCAAAGAGTTTCGACATTATATTGTGCCATATTCCCGTAGAGTAGTTGCATTCGAAGAAGATATGGTTCCTCGTTTCGTCTGCTGCCCTGCATAATATACACTCCATATTCTGACATGGATCCCAACTCCGCATTCTATCACAAGTCGTCAAGCGGTTTTGAATTGCTAACCAAGTTAGGAACACATACTTGGGAGTCGCATGAGAAAACCACACTCCTTTGTGCCAAGGCTTTATGACATGGTCCGCTCGAAGAAGTTTCCATGTGTTTCTAGTGACAAATCGCTGTTTGTAGACATTATCAGAGAACTTTCAATACGATGTATCAGCCGCATCTTGCCATCGCAATTTAACTTTTGCAATAGCCTCTTCTATTGAGTTGATGCCAAATCCAAAACTTTTCAAAACTTTTCAAAACTGTAAATGCCAAATCCAATATGTTTCCACAACTACATGCACGTTAATCTTCGATGCATGTAACGACTAATGATCAGGTGAAAAACTAAAAATAGAAATCCATAGTTGGTGGGATTCAAAATTTGGTACCGGTCCATAAAATAAATTACAACACTTGCTTATCTTTTTAAATTTTTCTTTTTAACATTTTTAGTCCAATTTTCTCAAACTGTTAATAGCTTTCATAAGGAGGATGCCTAATTTTCCTATCATACTCGCTAACCTCATATATATAATCATTATATTGTTATTCGATCTGCATACAGTTGATGTTGATAGATTTGGTTTGAATTGTAGATCGATAATTATGTTATAGATAAGTTGGGCTCGTTGGATTCTTTAAGCCTTGTACGTGTCATATACTTATAATTTATGGCGAGAGCGAACGTCGGAGTATATAGACTATGGGTTATACATATATCGTATACATAAGTCATTATATAAAGCCATGTCTCTCTGCTAAAAAATAAATAAAGCCATGCCTTTTTATTTAGTTAGAGGCTTAGAGCGTCTAGAAAGAAAACCCATCTCTATTTATATAATTAATTTTGTTTGTTATCATCTCCAACGTTAAGTTCACATTAGCAGTATCAAATAAGTGCGAAAAATGCAGAACAAGCTAGTTGCCGTGGGATCGGATCTTGAAATAGTCAAGTAGAAGACTATCGATTTATTCATTCACATCCGGTGTGACTGATGTGGTGTGCAAATGGATGTATCATTAGAAAAACAAAACATGACGTACGATACTATGTTTTGATTATTATTATTTTTTTGTTCCATATACGATACTATGTATTCTTTTCATAATTTACCATTTACAATGGCTGTAGGACAAATTGGTTGCATAGCACAAACAAAAAATATATTTAAAAGTTTAGCGAAAAATTTTCTTTGTAGCTAAGCCTCGTTATATTATTCCGAGGGAAAAATAGATCGTCAACCCATCTATATTATCTTTTTATAATAAACTAGTGTATAATCCGCGCCCTGTGCGAGATAGTGATATTGAAAAAGATTTATATATTATATTTGAGATTAAGAAATTAGTAGATAAAAAATGCAATATATTTAAAATACAATAAAACAATATAGCTAATTCATACAGCTCCAATTTGTTTTATGTATTGCCTTGTAGGGATAAGAATAACAAAATAACTGTAAGTTTAACAAAATCAATTATTTATTAATAATTCAAAAATCTAGACGTTTAAACTCGTGTTTCATGTTGATAGGGAAAAAATCAACAAAGATCAAAGACAAAGATGAGTTCGTCTTAAGTTTGGACGTCATGAGTTTTCTTGCTGGGTCCAGATACCGGTAACCTCCCTTTAGGAAGAGCATTCAACACCAAGGAACCGAATTTTCCGGTGACGACTTCAGAAACAAAAGAATATTCCGTCTTTGTCTCCTGCAGATCGCCTCCTCAACCCACCACCGTCTTAGAATCATGAGAGATCTCTCCGGTGAAGATGACGTCATTGCTGACCGGAATAAACTCTCCCGGTAAAACCCTACCCGTAGATACAGAGACAGAGATAAGAAGAAGAATAATCAAAAGCAAAGATCTTTTAATCGCCATTTTGTTCAAAAATCTTTTTGTGGACTCGTCCTTTTTTTAGTAGTTAAGTTTTACTTGGTTTATAAATATGAAGTGTGTGAAGATCAAAGAGAGTAGTGTATATATATATATGAGGAGTTTGTGTGTGTGAGTAGAAAAAAGGTCAACATGTGAGTTGGGAAAGCTTACGCGGCAAGTGTCGCGATTATCAATCATCTAGTTTAACATGCAACATGGACGTGAATTAATCCAATTTGAAACTATATATACCAATCTATATAATACGGAAGTAACAAAATCCGAAAAATAAAAAAATCATAAGAGATTTAAACCAAAGTTCAACCACAATCTAAATAACTCCCTATGTAGGAGAGCCGAGTCCAGATGCTGCTGCATATGGAGGAGTGAAAGAGAGCCAAAACCTACAAATTCTCAAAAACCTCGTTGTAAACAACATTTGTTGTCCGTTTTATTGGTTTACCATCTTTATCGGTAATGAGTATCTTCAGACCTTTTTTTGATGTAACTCTAGAGATGGCAACATATAATTGTCCATGAGTGAAAACAGGTTTCGGTAAATATAACCCAACCTTCTCCAAAGTTTGCCCTTGACTTTTATTAATGCTCATTGCGAATGCCACTGTGATAGGAAATTGCCTACGTCTCATCCGGAAAGGAAATTTTGCATCTGGTGGAGATACAAACATTCGTGGGATCAATATCAACTTGCCCACTTTACTGCCAATTATCATACGACCCTCATTGACATGCGAAGCCATTCGAGTTATAATGAACCGAGTACCATTGCACAAGCCACGTTTGGGATCAACATTCCGAAGCAACATCACAGTCGTACCAACTCTTAAACGAAGTTCGTGATTAGGTAATCCAGACACATGTATTCCGTTCAAGAATTCTTGAGAATATAACATGTCATCTTTTGATCCCTTGTCCGATGGTTCTATACTATCAGAACTGATGTACGTTTTCTCTTCACCTAATATTAAAGGAAAAAAACAAAGAATTTAAAAAAACTCACGTAAACAATCAATGCAATATATAATTTCACAACTTAAAACTTAATACTATTACCTTTGATTTTATCAAGCATATGACTGTTGACAATATCAACATCATGATTCCGTGGACTTTATATTGCTCTACTTTGTTAAAATTCTGGACGTGTCTCCTCAGAGTAATTGTCACCATAAACGGTATTAACGATTGCCTCTACCGGATGTACGCATTCGGTAATTAATAGATCTTCGGGTATATCAATCTCGGTCTCACCATCATTAGGTGAATTAATCAATCCATCACCAATATCCAAAATCCACTTGGAAAAAGCACGCATCTCACTCACATCAATTTCACTTAAATCGCTAGCGAGCAAACGCATGTTTTTTGTAAGCTTCAAAACCTTGTAGCTAGACCATAGGACTGAAGAATTCAACGCAGATAGAACTGTCTCGACTCTACCACCATCTGGAATTACTGGTAAAATCTGCCTAAAATCTCCACCGAAAACAATAACCTTACCTCCAAATGGTCGATCGCACTTCATGATATCACGCATAGTTCTATCCAAAGTCTCAAAACAATACTTACTCATCATGGGAGCCTCGTCCCATATTATAAGTTTAGCGAGCTTTATCAATTCAGCTTATTTCGATCCAACTGAAATGGAACATAAGGAGGTTTCATTGACGGCAATAGGTATACCAAATCTGGAATGCGCCGTCCTCCCACCTTGTAATAACAACGCAGCAATACCACTTGAAGCCACATTTAGAACAATGAGTCCTTCTGATCGGAGCGCAGCACCTAGAATGCTCCACAAATACGTTTTTCCAGTCCCTCCAAACCCATAAACGAAAAACATACCACCCTTTTCAGTCCGAACCGCACCCAAAATCTCGTCATAAACACCTCGTTGTTCATCGGTTATCTTAGACAACAACTCGATATGCTTGGCTCTTAATGCTACACGATCATAACTTGTCTCTTCTTCAATAAAACTGTTCTTAGATCTTTTAACCAAAGTTAGATCCGGTTTGGGCATAGATGCAAATTCAGAGAGGGAACTTCCATTGCTGCGCAGCAATTTGTCGATCTTAGCCAATGCAATATAATAAGAATCAAATGATATATATATATATATATATATATATATATATATATATATATATATTATACCAATCAATACCCAACCTAAATATCTCATAAATATAACACGTTGGAGAAACAGAAAAAGAGACTAAAGGTTAAAACAATGGTGACGATGGAGAATATAACATCATTAATAAAAAGAATGAAACAACAGTTCTATCAGGTTAGGAGAAAATAAATTGGATGAATACATAGTACTTTAATGTAAAAAAGTACATGCTCTAGATATGAGTTCCAAGAGATTACGTGCATCATCCTTTGTATATTCTTAAGTTATATATTTGGAGCTAAGCTTTAGATATCTGCTCTAATAACGTAAATTAGTATGATACTAAAAAAAAAAAACAAGATCACTGTATATCAATGTAAGAAAAAGCGAGGGAATTTTAATATAATAATAAAAATTCTCATAGTAAAACATGCTAATAACAAAACAAAACAAACAATTGTTAAATACAATAGCAAAATTAACCTATATAATGTCGACGGTTTTAACAAAGCTAAGAAAAATCCAAGCCTTAAATAATTATCAGATGTAAAAATATCACATGAAATTGAAAACTATCATATGAAATTGAAAGAAGGACATATATACTAAAAATTTAGGGTTTCAAATATATGATAATATCTACTAAAATAACGAAAATAAATTAAATTACACAAGGATAGTTAGTTAAATAAACTTAAAAGAATCAGATTCACTTACTTTGGTTTCTAAGTTTGCGCCTCCGTCTTAACAATATATCTTCAGAAAGAATATCAGCAGTTGCTTCCCAAACTCTATTAGGAAGCATTACACTTTTTGTTTGAAGCATGATGGCAAACAACCGGCGTAAATACTTCCCTGTCGCCCACCAACTCGCCTCTTTAATCGCTTCTATGTATTCCTTATCATCATCTAACAAACCCAAAGCAAAGCAAGCTTCCTCGAATGTGTTATACACAACACCGGTGACTGTCCTAATGTCAGCAAAAGAGGTTGGGCCTTTAACAACATTAATCAGCACTCTTAAATAATACACTTCACCTGTAGACTGTGGTACAAAAGTAACACGACCTATGGAGAAACCACGCTTACGTGGTTTCCAAACTCTCTCCTTTAAATACCAAACAAATTTTGTAGGAAAATCAGCATATGTAAGATCTCTTCCCTCAGGATAAATTTTATTGGCATCCATCCACGCTAGAAATTTAGTTTGTCCAACAGTCATACGTTTAAGAATCTCATCAGCAGGATCATCTTCATTGTAGACTACTAATTGTTGGTTAGGCATATGAAAAGAAAGCTTCTCTACGGGTGTAGATCGATATTATGTTGGAAACGACAAAATTCGCCAAGTAGACTCGCATGCTGATATGTATCTGAAAATCACGTATAAATAAAACGGCCATATGAGGGAACGAAATGAAATTTGTTACGCAAATGACAAGAATCGCTATGTATATTTTTTGAAAAACACTTACCTACAACTAAAATGCTTCTTGACCTCATCCTCAGGCACATGTACAGTGTTTCCCGAATCGTCTGACACAGTTGCTCTAATGTAATCAGGTCCTTTGGTGATATACTTAAAAAGATACTTGATAAAACGAATTTGATTACACCATTCCACGTTGATATGAGCACGATACCGCACGGAAAGATCTTTGTTATAGGGGACAACATACCTATTATCACAATCAACTCCCTTTTTGGTCACAAACCTTTGATCGTTCCGCCGCCTATATAAAGGGTAACCTGCATCATCAACCTTCGTTACCAGAGAGAACGGTTTAGAAAAATATTTCGAACACGACCCATTCTCCATACAAATATTTGTAGGATTATCATCACCACAAGGTCCATGGATCATCATATCACTAACTACTTCATGAAGGTAAGGGTGAAGATCCTTATCTGGAATCTCAGCACTAATTAATTTGTCGATATGATCTCCCGTTGGAAGTTTTGAACCAGGTTCAAGAAACAAAATCATATGGGCATGAGGCAACCCACGTTTTTGAAACTCAATGGTGTAGAGGACTGCAATGAAATAAATCAAGACATTATAAACCATCATAATAACAATATTAATATATAAATTAAAAATATATAACAACCAAAAAATAATAATATCTGAACTAACAACTCCAAGAGTATTCTCGTTCATTAACTCTTGTATCAGATTGTCGAGTTTAATTTTAAAAATTCGACAACAAATATCTGGCCTATCTTCAGTTTTCAAGTTATGCTTCTCAAGATATCTCGTGATCTCAACCCATTTAGGATTGCAAGTTATGGTAATGAAGAGATCCGGAAACCCATAATACTTGCAAGTAGCCATTGCATCCAAATATGTTGCATCATATACCTTTTACCACCAGTGAAAGAAGAAGGTATAAAAATGGGACGTCCTTGATCCGTAAGATCATAGTCACCCATGTAAACCCTCTTTGCAATAGCCTCATAACTCTCGGAACGGAGATCTTTTTGATTGAGTGAAATATATCGCAGTATATTAGTTTCAATCATAGTATATGCAACAACCAGAAACTATTGGTATAGTCTTCCAGACATCATAATGGTAGGAGATTCACCTAACCTCTCTTGTATACGGAAAGCAAAAAATTCCCTCATTGTGATATTTGTCCTTTTTCGTCTAGACACATCCACAAATCCAATATCAATACCCAACCTAAAACCATCCTCTCCATATGGAAATAAAAGTGGGTATTGGAGAGGCAAGTACGCCGGATGCAATTCACTTATGCGTTGGAAATCTCCCGAACGACTCTCAATTATAATATCACGCGTCTCCGTGGCCCCATCAAAATCACCGGGTATAAGAGCAGCAACGTCATTTTCAGTTGGTAGATTATGGGTCCTTCCATCACTAACTCTACCACTGGACAACTTCAAGTTATACTGGCATGAAGAACTCGTATCAGCAAACCTATCTTTAACACTCCTAAATGCCTTGACATGCTTATTGTGAGTATCGAGCATCTTTTTTAAGAGTGCAACAATGTGCTCCTTGCAATCTCTCCTGTAATGATATATCAGAAAGAGTAGATGAAAATTGATTTAGTAGAGACATGGTTATAAGATTACACATAACTAATAATGTAAAAACTTACCCAGATGCGCTAATCCTATTCGGTATCTCGTTCAAGGTATCATGAATATAAAGTTGCAAAAAAGACAGTTTATTGCCCTCTGTAGGTAAGATGTGACCAATACGATGATAATTTTCACCACTCAATTGGAACACATAAGGTCCTTTTCCATCATTGATTTTTTTTATTAATCCTGCCTCCTAAAGACGTGAATGAGAACATCATGTTATACGCTCGTATATATTCACGGAAATGCTTGGATCGAACATCATTATTGTAGAGCAAAGCGAGCAATGTTTTTGGAGGTGCCTTAAGCAATGGTAGAGTTACTTTTCCCTTGTGGCAACAGAGGGTGAAAACAGGCCAAACATTAACCTTTCTTTTGGATATTCGTTCACCCAACCACATATAAGCATTACAGTATTGGCACGTGAACGAAGGATCTCCATCGTCAAAATAACCTGCAAAATAAGATAAATTTAAACTCAGTAATAAGTAATGATAATGCGAAACTTAGATATTTGTTTACCATTTGTTTGTTTTGTCTGAGAATCATCAGGAATGGGTTGTATAACCACCGATCTACTGATATTTTTGTCAAGAGGACCAGATCGAACAGCGCGATCATTCTCATCATCAGAATCGGAATCGGTAGCCACAAAACACATGAAATCGTCTACATCATTATCTTCTTTTAAGAGACCTGACACAAACGGAAACAAGGAAAATCACGATTTCAATATTAAACAACACCCCATAAGAAATTGTGCACATATAAATGTAATATTAATATTAATACCTACCGTTTCTAGTATTATACATCCGAGCTCTCTTATTCTTTAGAATCTCCATTCTTCGTCGCCTAGCTTCCTTTGAAAGTCTTACCCACATACTAAGATTAAAGTGCTTTGGATAATAAGCAGGTATAGTCGTTGGTGCATAATGTTGATTTCTAGTCGTGGAACCTGGTAAGACGTATACGAAGTAGTACATGTAGAAGGGATTGTATATTATTTAAATATGAACGCAATCAAAGTATATACACAGCAAAAACCTACGATTTTTAAACGCTGATAAGTTATTCGTAACGGAAAGCCGATCTCTAGTAGGCTTTTTCCCCACCTAATTAAACGATACAAAACAAAGCATAATCAACCAAAGGTAAGCACAATGATATAGTAAAAAAGGATTGGTAATAGAGTATTGAATAAACCATCGAGTAGAGAATATCAAGAAACACAAAAGTTTGAGCCTCTAGGTATGAGAAAGTTACGATCCCAAATATATATATTAGGACCTCAAATAAGGAAAATTTATATTTATTAATATAGAATGATATAATCATATATAGATATATAATACTTGTTATAATTTTGTTCTATATGATAACATAAAATTATTAAATATTCATATTAGATTTATGATCATTGTTCTACCAATTTCTTTGATCATGGTTATAAGAGAAAAATTAATAATATATATATATATATATTTGGTCACAAAGAAAGATTAATAATATAATCGTAGGAAATAATACTATAATACTAAAACTACATGACTTACCAACAGCGATATTTGGATCACAATCACCCGTTTTAATAATATCCAATTCCGTAAAACAGAAGAAACCTGATTTTGATCTACACAACGTCCTGGAACAATAAGTTGTCGATTTCCAGAAAATCATAAAATCATGGTTTATAATTCTAAATCCTACACTCATCGGAACAAGATCAAAATCAATTATAATCACCCAATCTCTTTCACGGATTTCAAGTAAAATAGAATCCATTAACTCTTTCTTGATTGAAGCTTGTATTTTATGACCCTAATTAAGTACATACTGGAAAAAACTTTGGACATCATATACGATCACAGAGTTGATAGTATATCTTATTTGAAATAAATCGATATTATTACGCTGATAATGATCACAAAGATTAATAAATATCCCAACTAAAAAGTCATAAATATCTCCAAAATAATTTAAATAAAACATAAGAAATAGAAATCCAAACAAAAGTAAATAAAATAAAATAAACAAAAAAGAACAAAAAAAATGAAATAAGAAGCAGCCATGTTGCTAAAAAATTTTAAAAACCTAAACAACGTTCATGAAATAAAATATAAACTAATTAATCATCCTTTTCTAATTTGGGAGTCTTGTCAGCCAAGTGAGCAAATTCTGAAACAGCCGTACGATCAGTAGGAGCTTCACGTTCTGAGAGAGAACGCTTGAGCGACTTTGCAGGAACATTCTCATCATCATTATCAACATCAATGAATCCAAATACCTATAAAAAAAAATTCTAGACGAAAAAGTCATTCAATAAGTAAAGGAGTTTAACATTATAAACACACCATAACACGAATAAAACATAAATAATAGCTAAAGATTACAAACTATAATAGAATACCTCTGTAGTAAGTACAGTCTCAAACTTAACTACCATATCAGATTTGTCCCAGAATTTCTCCACCTTGTAAGGGGCATATGAACTTTTCAAATTATCAAGGCCGACAACAATTTTAAAAAGCATCTTTTGGTTGATAAGATTCCTTAGAGCATTAGGCAATGCACCTTCAGGTTCCTATAAAGTATGAAAACACATAAACCAAAAGCACAAAGTTAAATACAACAGTAACCAGATAGACAATTAGAATAATACCTCGATAATCTCTTCAGCCAACTCAGCAGCGGGAGCATTTAACAACTGCTTAGCTATTCCGTCAAACAATAGCATTTTAATAACGGTTGATGAGGAATCGGCAACATGAAGAATGAGACGATACCTACAAGAAAAGGAAAGAATATGTGTCAAGAGTAAACAAAAACAAATAAAACGTAAAACAAAAAGAAAATATATATATAATATGATACCACAGTGAAGGATCAATGGCCGTGATAGTTCCCACAGTGACACACTTGTACTCCTACATTAAAACAAACAATTGTTTTATTAATAAGACGACGGTACATTGAACAGACGATGAAATCATTAATGTACTATCAAAACAGATAAATATTGGTAAAGTAACAAACTTGATGAGAGTGGAGGATGTCATAGATAAACTTCTTCGTATTCAGTACAAAAAATTCTTGGTGTAGGGTTGGACCAAGAACCCTTTGAGAACCAATAGAAACATCACGTGGAAGATCTTCGGAAGGGAGTCTAAATAATAATAAATAGATAAAAAGACATGATGAAACGCCCACGTTAACAAACCAAAATGATAACAAATAATAAAAACAACATGGAAACAATCACTTACATGGACTTAAAATTTTGAACATTTGAGATATCCGGATTGAACAATACACGTGTTGCATCAAAACAACTACCAACAGTAATGGTACCTATATACACATATATATATATATAAATGAACTATGTGTCAAAATATATATCAAATCATTAACAGTTAATATTTTATCGTAAAGAAAGTACCTCTATATTCTCGTATGCTAACAAATCGCATAAGACAAACAATTGTAGAATCACGATATTGCTTGCTATCCTCCATGAATCGGGTCGCATAGTCTCCCCACAAAGTACATGTTAACCGGCCGATATTACTGAAATTAAAATAAAAATAAAATTTAATGTATTAATCTAAACAGTCTACTGAAAAATATATGTAAACAAATTAAACTCACGATGGATCTATTAAGTCAATATCCAATTTAATCACAGATTTATTCTTATCCTTAAGCGCGAGTTCTTGGAGAGGATGTATCTCGAGAATTTGTCCGAGCACATCTGTAAATCAAAATCATGAATATAAAATAATAAAACACCAAATCATGAACTTAAACTCAAAGCAAATAGAGGCAATTACATGTCTGCTATTTGTTTTCTACCAAAAACTCACCAATCATTATACTCCTATCAAGAGAATCACTCAATACATCGGAGAAACTCGTGATGTAAAGCTCAGGGACAACAGGAGGGAAATCTAAGCACTTTGAAACCACAGTTGTCCGAACAAAGGTTATTTTATAACCATGTGGGTTAGTTTTATAACTCCCCACGTATGGACTGATCTTGAAAGTATCTAGAACCACAGATTCACCTTCCACGAGATGTGTCTCGAACTTTTGTACCAAATCTTTCTCAACGTTTGCATGAATACGTACACCCTGTAAAAATTAGAATATGAGTAAAAAAGTTGAGTACAACATAAATATAATTATATAAATAAACATGCTAACGTACCGTTTCATCAGCCAACACCATATCTATAAAACCACCATATTTAAACTGTTTCTTCCACAAACTCAAGATATGCACTTTGATCTTACACCTTCTCATCGACGGAAGAACATCGTTGAGTGGAATAACAGCAGTAGATTTGTTTCTTAGGAAAGACATGTTGATCTAAAGTCTAAACTTTTCTGATGATAGGTTTCTTGGGTAGTAGAATAGTTGTATTTATAGCTATATATGAAACCCTAGCTATAAGCAACCGACTTATAAATATAAGTATATTTTCCAAAAAGATAAGTACAAACCGGAATATAGATACATCGAGAATCTAGATTAAATTGATACGAAGAACCAATGAAGCCACCACCTTGTTTATATATTCATTTATTTTTTGAAGAGATAAGTATATTTTCTAAAAAGATAAATACAAACCGTACTATGCATACATATATAGAATCTAGATTAATAGAAAGTAATTGATACGAAGAACCAACGAAGCCACCGCCCCTAACTTCTATATGTTATAATAGAAGTAATTGACATGAATAATAAGTAAATTCAAATTAAACTCCTATTTTGTTAATACGTATAATTAAAGTAAATTTCCTATTGTGTTTAGATATATGATTGATACGAAGAACAAGTAAATTCAAGTGAATTCCTATTTACTTTGCAAGTCAAATTTACTTTGCAAACTTCCATTAGTATCATTTAGTCACAACACTTTTTGCTTTAAAATTTATTATAAACAAACATAATCCAATTCCTTCGTATGTTAAATAAAATTATATGCAACTCAAAGACATGATAAAATTAATAAAAAAAAATTAAAAGTTCATACTGAGGAGCATAATTTTAATAACTATATAAAAATAACTAACTATATAAGAAATCCAACAATCGAAAGTCTTGACCATTATATCATCGCAACTATAAAAATATTAAATCAAATCATAACAACCTAAACATATTTATCATATCAACATCATCAGAAAATCTTGTAACAATATAGTTTTCGCCACGTGCTTTGACATTATCATCTGATATCCAGAGCTTGAGGAGAAATTGTTTTCCTTCGAGATCCTTAATAGTATTAGGTAAATTTTATATACGTAAAGAGCTTCCCTCGATCAATTGATGACGAAATTGTTTACCACAATTGAAATCAACTGAGGCACTAAGTCGAATACCCTACAAACATAAAAAAACATATTTGATGTATTAGAAGATGAAACATATGTTTCTAATATCAGAAAATAAATTAAGATTTTTATTTTATTTTTAAGAATACCTCATGGTCGACTAAAATCATATGAGTAGAATGACCAATACCATTGACAACTACATCCCATAATCGCATAATTGCAACATCTATATAAAAATCTAGGTTCCGAAGTTTTTCTCTTTAAGAGAAACAAAAGAAGGCATTATGATTAAGGAGGCCACGTGATCTCTATAGGAATAAACAATGATATAGATCTATATATATAGGATACAAACTAAAACCCTAGATCGAAATATGAAGGCCCATAGTTGATTACGAAATCTAAATAATTAGGTATCTATATGGCCCATAATCGTTATCAATTGATCGCATTCCAATGTAATTAAGTAGAGATTTTAGGGTATTTTTGGCAATCCAACTCTTAAACTCATTGTAGAGCCGCCACGTAGGAAAAGTGACTTCGCTTTTATAAGTATATATCACAAGTCAATTCACAATTAACTGCAGTTTTCTCCTTATGCCACATGGCATAAGTCTCATTTTCTTTTTTTTTAACATCCGTGAAAAGCAAAAAACTAAAAGCTATTTCACAAAAAGAAAAAAAAAAGAATTCATTAGCTTTTGAAATTTTGACAAACGTAATTGCGTACGTATTCCCCCGTTATCTTTTCCTCACTTTACTAATCATAACAACAATATATTTACTACAAAAATAAAACAATATAGTTACTACAAAAACTTTCGACAAGTTTTAATTCTAAGCAAATATAATTAAAATATGGAGTATTTTTCTACTATATAAAAGATTTCATATTCATTTCATCTAATATGATATTTAGTCAATCTTTATGTTGAAGCTATATTACATATCAATATTATTAATTTTTATATATTTAAAATTTATATTTATAAATTCTCTTTTTTATATAAAATTTTATATTTATATTCTATAACTTTAATTAATTAAAACAAAATTTAGAAAACCTAAATTAATTTTAGCCCATGCAACGCATGGGCCTTAATACTAGTTTTAGATAAATTTTAAGTATCCTTTTTGGTTTTTACTATTTAGTATTACTAGATATGTCATATATCCATAATCTCACATTCATTTCATAAATTTTTAGAACGACCAATTAAATGAAAAGAACATAAAATAAAAGTATTGTCATTTCCTGAAAAAAAAAACAAAAAAATACGCATGTGTTTTGCTTATCTTACAAAAAAAGAACTTTTTTTATGTTAATAAGATACAGAACACACCATCCGTTGTCGTGGGCTAGTGTTATATTGCGCTCCTAGCTAGTTCAAACCCCGGTAGAAGGAGTGATTTACGCAATGTTATAAGATATAATCAAATGCTGGTTCGGGGCTGTGGGGGAGATTAAAACCTAGGTCTGAACTCCTCTTAGTTAAAAAAAAAAAAATTACAGAACACAAAATATCATATACAAATATACTTACATAGGGTCTGTTCGTTTGTCTGCCGCATGCGGCTGTGGCTGCAGCTTGCGGTTGTGTCATGTGGCCAGACGCTGTGATTGTTGTTCGTTTGACAGCCGCAGGGTCTGGTCGCAGCGTCTAATAGCTGTTCGTTTGTCTGCCGTTGCAGCTGCGTTTGAAATTTTAGCCGCGACGTTAATTTTTAAACGCAGACGATTAATTTTTTTTGCGGCCAAAAACTCGTGACGCAAGACGCAACGTCTAGCCGCAGCGTTTGGTCGCAGGAACCGCGGCAGACAAACGAATAACATCTAGCCGCATGACGCAGCGGCTGTCAAACGAACATGCCAATAGTAAAGAACTAGTGATTACCCACCCGTTGCGTGAGATTTAAAGTTAACATGGTAAAATATGCAATAATTTATAATGTATTGATTATTTGTGTATTTAATATCATATAAATTTAGTGTTTATAGTAAATAATTATCTAAGTTAGAAAACTAACCATTTGCACCAAACTGTTGTATAAATACAATGTAATAAGCAAAAAAGAGAAAAGACTGTTACAACATAAGAAAACATCTTTCTTGACACAAATCCTTAACTTGTATGTATTTATCTATATTCACTACGGTTTCCTAAAACAATGATTGTAAAAATCTATTGATTAGACATATTATAGAATATTTTGCTTCAATAGAGACATCTGCATATCCTCAACAAAAATGTTGGAATGCATCTTTCTGTTTATTTCATTAGAATTTTGAATCATGATGAGAGAATAATTGATGCTTGATTGTATTTGTATATCATTTTATTTGTCGATTTGCTGTGATATTTATCTTTCACATTGATTTATTGGTAAAATGATTGTTTTTCTAGATTTACAATTTGTGGTGGAGTAAGGTTTCCTTTCGAAAATCTTGGTTAGGAGAGTTATTTTGTCCAACGCAACTTTTTTTAATTGTATTAGGAAGTGATTGGTAAATTGGCTTTAAAAACTATAAAAAATTTTAATAAAATGTTATGCATCTTTAAAGTTTTTTTTTTAAATACCGCATATTATCTTTTTTTTTTCATGTTATGCATTTTTATTAAAACTTATCTCCTGTGATTTTTGTTTTAAAATCAGAGTTACCTATATAAAAGCAAAGTTTTAACTTTTAAACGTGTTTTTGTATAGTATACTGTTTAATTTGGTAAATAAAATATATATATTTTATATACATATATTTACATAAGAATTACATAAATGTGCACAAGACAGTTAAATGTAATTTGTTGAAATTAATTTACATAAAAATCACCTATTAAATTATTAAAAATAATTGATAAAGTTATTAAAAGACATTTAATTTTTATTTTTTAATAAATAAATTAAAAATCCAAATGTCAACAAATTAGATGATATATGGCAGCTTCTCATGACTTTGATTTTGAGAAAACCTTAAAATAATTTTAAGTTTTAAACTTTTTTTTGTATAGAATACTGTTTAATTTGGTAAATAAAATATATATTTTATATACATATATTTACATAAAAATTACATAAATGTGCATAAGACACTTAAATGTAATTTTTGGAATTAATTTACATAAGAATTACCTATTAAATTGTTATAATTAATTGATAAAGTTATTAAGAAAGTTTAATTTTTATTTTTTTTAATAAATAAATTTAAAAATCAAAAATCAAAAAATTAGATGACATGGTAATTTCTCGTAACTTTGGTTTTGAGAAACCTTAAAATATTATATTAGATTGAAATTGATGGCAGAGGAGTCGTGGGACCAGAGCAAGCGGCGGCGCAGCCAAATTTCCCGTTGGAATTTTAATTTTGTTTTTACAGAGACAAAGAAAAAATGTCAAATGCATTTCTCTCGTCTCTCTTTGTATGCATGTTCTAATTTCTTCTCTCAATTTACATCTGTCTTTGTGTCCACAAGTGAACCTTTTAATTAGCATCACATCTTGGTCTTTACATTATGCTAGTTTCCACCTTTCTTGCTCCATTCTAATAAGGAAAGAATTTGTAGTTTATATTATTGAAAGTTAGTTATGTATTTTATATCAAAAAAAACAAAAGTTAGTTAGGAATGTAGGCATCTAGGTCAACGTATGTATGGTTCTACCAAACCAGCTACAATCTACCAAAAATCTCTATAGGCCCAATACCCATTGTAATTCCATATGGCCATATCCAATTGTTGTGTAGGTCGAAGCATCATTGTTTTACAAGGCAAACCAAACCTTTTTATTTTTTTCCGTTGCTTACGGTCCATCCAATTTCGATATGCGGTTAAGCAATATGCGTTTTAAAACGACTAAACAGTAGTTTGAGTGTCCATATACAAGGTATCAACTTCTGCCATTTGATATTTACGTTTTACGGTAATTGCATCTGACTACATTGTTTAAGAGTGCCACTTCCTCACTACTATCAAACTCTAGTTGTCATCTATGGTCAATTTCAAGGTGTTGTTTTCGTCTTCACTTCATCATCGCTTTGAGTTTGAAATGGCATGTAGAAGAATCATTGAAAATGTTATGGATATATCTATTTTAAAGAGATTTGTGTATCTCCTAACGTAGTTCGATAGAGAAATTCAATCTATACCTTTATAAGTATGATTCTTCGAATCCAATCTTCCACCAAACATTGACCATTAATGCGGATTCTTCGAATCCAATTCGACCCTTGTATTTTCCAAGTCTCGAGACGATTCCATATAACTAAGGGCCCAATAGGCCTCTTAAAAAGCCTTTTAAAGACCATAAGCGCGTCAGTGTCACGCGTCAAAAGTGACGCGTGGTTGGTAGTAGGTCCTTCACACATCGTGACGTGAGGATTGAAAAAAACTCCGAATCCAGAGAGGCCTTTGGTAGAGTCGTGGTGGCGCTTCCACGCGAATCTCGCAACTCCACTCGCTCTCCTCTTCCTCCTCTCTTCTACTACCTTCCTTATCTCTCTCTCGCTCCATCGATCACCCCTCAAGCTGCTTTCGAAACCCTAATCTTCTTCTATCCTTCTTAGAGGTGAAGTCTCTCTCTCTCTCTCTCTCTCCCGCGTCTTCGTTTCTACTCTCTTCGTATAATTAGCGATCTGGGTGATTTTTGAACGGATTTTTGCATGTTCTCCTGTTAGATTATCGAGATGTTGGAGATTTTGGGTTCGAATTTAGAGGGTCGCTACGAATTTTGAATTTTGTATAGTTGCAATTTTGGAACTTCCGATTTAGGTCAGGACGATTCAGATTTTGATTTCACGTGTCGTTGAAAATTTGTTGAATTGTTTACTATATTGATAATAGAACTTGTCAGAATCCATCTGGGCACTCTTAGTTTTTGGTTTCTGGAGAAGTAAAGGAGAAATTTTTTTTTTTTTTTTTGGGTTACATTTTTATAAAACTTTTATCTGGATCTGAGATTTGTTAAAGTGATTTGCTTCATGTGGATTAGATTCTTGATATGTGATTTTAATAACTGATTTCACTCTGTCATGCCGCGTGAATGTTTGGTGAAGCAAGCACGTTCCTTTTGGTTGTCATGTAACATGTTTCGCACATCTTCTGCTTCTTTCTTTCTTTGATCTTATTAAATTGTGTTTGATTAGATGCGACTTGGTGTCTCTCCAGTTGTTCTTCTTGGTCTATTACATTGCCTCCTCTCCTCCCTTCTTGTTTTGTTCCATGTCTTTTTGATTTGGTTTCTTAAAGTCTAGTCATTGTGTTTATCTTGGGAGATTTTGAATCACCTTAGTGAGAGAGGTATATTGCTTCCTTCGTTCGTTTGTTTGATCTCTTTTGGCATCAGTTTCGAAATGAACTTCGTTGCTTTGATATCAGTTTCATTAGTTTACATCTGTATTGTCGCCATGGATGATTTGTTTTGAGAGGGTTTATGCTGAAATCATGTATGAACTTTTAATTCCTAGGTGGATAGGTTTATTATTGTCACTGCTGCAACATTGATGCTTGTTTTTACCTATTGTGATTCAGTATAATATACTTGTGATTTTGTTTGATATTGATACGCGGTTGTGAAATATCTGTTATAGATAGATGCACATGTAGATGGCTGTATCTGAGAAGCATCATTATTACATAACTCTACTGGTATTATGCATGTTGTATGCTGAATGTTCAACTGCAAAATATATGCAGTTTCCATTAAGAGTCTGCTTGTAATGTTATATGATTGTTTTTGCTAATCGTATGAGTGCTTGTACAGGTGTGATTTTGAGACTATGGCCAAAGCTAGAAGTAGAAGACGCAGGATTCCTTCGCGGCGGTTCAGAGCAAGACCATACAAATTCCCAACTTCTAATCGGAGCGTGGCAAGGAACATGATTGCAGAAGATTGTCCAAAGTTTCTAGAGAAGAGGGACTGGGAGAATGTTATTTGTTCGGTTTGCATGGAGTGTCCGCATAATGCTGTTCTTCTCCTCTGCTCATCTCATGACAAGGGATGCCGTCCTTACATGTGTGGAACCAGTTTCCGATATTCCAATTGCTTAGATCAGTATAAGAAAGCGTCAGCTAAGCTAAAGTCATCGACTCATCAACCAATCAATAAGTCTGAACTTGGAAATCTCACATGCCCACTTTGTAGAGGCCAAGTGAAAGGTTGGACAATCGTACAGCCTGCTCGAGACTATTTGAATCTTAAGCAGCGGATCTGTATGCAGGAGAACTGTGTTTTTGCTGGAACCTTCAAAGAGCTGAGGAAACACATGAAAACAGACCACCCTTGTGCTCGGCCACGTGAAGTGGATCCTGATGTGGAGCAGAATTGGAGAAGGCTGGAGATTGAGCATGACCAGAATGATGTTATCAGCACGATTAGGTCGACAATGCCTGGTTCATTGGTGTTTGGGGATTACGTTATAGACTCCAACGGCTCAGATTCAGACGAGGGTGGTAATCATAATGAACATAGTGTGATCGATGTGGCACTTGGTAGGAGTCTTGTGAGTGTTTTCCTTCTGTTGAATGCTTTTGAGGCATCAGGGGATCAGACAAGGCGCTCTGATTCAGATTCGAATGACGTGGCAATCAACCGCGGAACAAATGAGATGAATTTCTCTGGAGAGGAAGAGGAGGACGACGAGGAGATGCATAGTAACTCTTTGGCAAGTCGAATGAGGCGACAAGGACGGATTCTGCTGGGACGCTCAGGCAGGAGACGTAGAGATAGAGAAGCTAACCAGAACACAGGTCCTCCTCCTAGATGAGAGAGGAGAAGTCACAAACTCAAAAACAAAAACCCTTTGTCTGATTCTGGGTTTCAGGTAAGTTTTATGTTTATGTTTAGGTACAAATGTAGTTTTCACAATCTTAAAACAAAACAAAAAGGTCTTTTTAAACCTGTGAAACTCCTTTCTGCTTTTCACCATTAGAGAAATTTGGGAATTTGACTCAAATTTGTTTTCATGTGGTCTTGATGGTCAGAGAAGCAAAGCAGGTTTGCGTTTGGCTTCTAGTTTTCACTGTATTTCCGATGTAACTTTCATGATAAAATTTACATATAAATCCTTGTGAATAAGCATGATGAGTGATATGACCACCATGAAGTCTTTTCACTAATCATGATGAACGGTGTAATTTTCCATTTCACCTTGGTTTCTCATTTTGGTTATAAAAACTCCATGTCATCTTTAATTGAATGAAAACTATTTGCTTTTGTTGATTGGTTTCGAGTGTCCACAAAAACTGTCATTGTGAAAGCTTATGAGACCATCAATAATCTTTTATGATCGTGTTTTTTGAATAAAAATTTATCTTATTAATAATGTTAGAAGTGTATTGTTTATTTTTGGATATGAAATGTCGATAAACAAATTGGTGGGGGCCTTACTCTTGCTATCATTTCTTTATAGGGTTCCTTCTCTCTTTTTTAACTCGTCTCTATCGAGTTTTGTCTTGTCCCCATATTTTAGGCAAATTACAGAATCAATAAATTGAGGAGATTGACTGTAATTGTGAACAAATTGACAAAACAAAAACAAAAAAATTCAAAGAGGTTTGGAATTGGACAAAAAGTGCCATCCACCAAAAAAGAATAAATTGGAAATGAGAAAGAATATGTGTTACGAATCGACTTTTATCATCTATGAAAAACATTGTAGTTTCTTTTATAAGTCATTTAGACGCTTTGAGTGGTAAGAATATCCGATTTTCTACAAATTTTGAGAATTGGTTTGAATTTGTTTGAGATCTACCAT
Source organism: Arabis hirsuta (assembly GCA_964056655.1). Taxonomy (NCBI): domain Eukaryota; kingdom Viridiplantae; phylum Streptophyta; class Magnoliopsida; order Brassicales; family Brassicaceae; genus Arabis; species Arabis hirsuta. The sequence continues at coordinate 18,058,281 of OZ053311.1, read as the reverse complement.
GTTTTTTTAATTTGTTTTTTTTTTTATAAACCACTAAAGTTCCGAACTTTTGATTCATAATCTCTGGGGTACCGAAATGTAGTATTTAAATATTTCGATTTAAAAAATAACCTTCCGGATGTTTGAAATGTTTACCAAAAAAAAAAGTTTTGGACTATAGGTTATTATAATGTTTAAGAAATGAGTCTCAGTTTCCAACTTTCCCATTTGGATATATATAAAGCTCCTCTCCGTGTTCTTTAAAGATTCCATACATCATTTTGAAGAATGTTCAAACAAAATTTAATCTATATTTCATTTAACAATCAAATTTATTATGCTAAAAGAAAACCAATCAAATTCATTACACATTTCGAATCTAAAGATCTCAAGCCGAAAGCGTAATCGAGAAGAGAGAGACAAAAAAAGGCCATTTGATTCATTATTATTACCCGAAAAAGGAGGAAAAACATTTTGGCTTTTTAAAAGTTTGAGGTAGAATAAAGTTATACTTTTATAGATGTCGGTATCTTTGAGAAAATTTAACATTATTGCTTTTTTTTTTTGCATAATTTAGCATTATCGATTGATAATCATAATGGAAGTTTTATAGTTTTTTCTCACGTAGGTACGTCCTTTTTCGAAAACATGTTTGCAGAAATTACTTGCAATGCAAATATGCATGAGAAAATGATGATAACTGTTTTTGTTTTTGTACTTTTATTATGTCGCATCATGTGACATAAAGACCTAAACGAGCCAATCCACGACATTGACACCACCAAAAATATACAATAATCAACTACAATTTGATACCAAAAAGTAAGCTGATAGACCACACTTTACTTTGAAAATGGATAACAATAATGTGACCCAAAAAAAAATGGTTTGTTTATTAAAAGAAAATAGTTTGTTTAATCGAATATAATAAGGGTATGTCAGTTCGAGTGTTATTCGTCTGATAATAGACGATCTACAAGACTACAATTCTACACATGTAAATACATCTTGATTGAATCTTATTGGTAATTTTCAGAACAACAAAACAAAATTCCTTTTTAGAAGCTTTAAAGGGGTTCTCAGTGGACCACTTTCTCAACTATATAAGGAGAGGTAGAATCAAATATATAGCAGATAATAATGCTCTTGAGTTAAACTTGTAACAAGTTGACCAAAATGCATGTCCTCGAAATTATATCATTTCTATATAGCTAATCATTTATCTTTATATTATTATTATTTTTTTTTTTTGAGAAAAAATTTATATAATTAATTAACTCTTCATCTATTACATATATATACATATATCCATATTTTGTTGTTGATTCATGATATTAGTAAAAAACATTTCTTTGTTGAATGTGTATTTTTTTATATGAAGATCATATCTTATCTTTTTCATTGGTGACATAATATTGTTTTATTGTGTTATGTTTTAGTTAGACGGTAAATGTATAAAGATAAAGAGTTAGGAAGTACCTACGATTTGTCTGTATTTCACCTTTATCATTCTTACCTATGCAAATTATAATTGAATTAAAATGATGCCAATGCTATACATCCAATAGAATTATATAAGTAGTAATATTTGAAGCTTGTGTCGTCACGATGTGACATGACCTATAAAGACGATTTAAAGAGAAGGAGAAGAAGGAAATCATGGAAGTGAGTGAAGATAGTCTGGTGAGAGAGACTGATGCCTGACTCCTAACCATTTCAAACTTTGGCACTGAAAATCATGGCGTTTTTTTCTTCCTCTCATCATCATATCTTTTAGTAGTTTTTGTTTCGTGTAAAGGAAACGACACCCACTTCTGCTGCTCTGAAAACGACTTCTCTTCTCTTTCTCTATTCATTTACAAATATTTCTCACATTCAATTTCGCTTTTATTTTATACATGAATGAGTGAGCATCTTTTTTTTTTAGTTTGTTCCTCCCATTTTATAGCACATGGTCCCAAGATCTTATTTCTACAATTCCACTATCTCCATCGTTTATATCTCTGTTCATTTTTGGTAAATGGTCGGTAATAGTATTCATGGATCTGGTCCTAGTAATTTGAATATTAAGAGGTCAGATTAGTGACCACATTTGAACAAAGCGGTTAAAATTTTTTTGAGTGGTTGTACAAATAGTTGTTTAAAATAAGACGGTTAAAAACAGTGATTAAAGAAGACGGTTGGATAACAGAAAACATTTCAAATATAAGCTTGATTGGTTGCATTATAGCGGTTGAATAGTATACTTATATAAAATTATGTAATTGTTTATTAAAATGATTTTAAAAATATAATGCATTGAAAAATATTTTAAAATTTATATATAGTAACATATATTACAATTATTCACTTTCTAAATAATAATTGTATAATGCTAAGCAACTTTCCTTATAATAATCGTATACGATTCAGAACTATTTTATGCGTTTTGGATGCATGAATTTATAAATTTTTTTTTGCTAAGGTCTAAAACAAGTTCATAAACATTTTCATGCATTCTGACTCATGTGTCTAATGCATGAATTTATATACAAATATACCGATATTAAAAAAAATTAATTAATTTTTGACATGCAACCACTCATATAAACACTCCAAAATATATATTGTTCAAACTATGCAAGCAAACACTCATTTAAAATAGTGTTTCTAATTCTCTTTTCAAACGATCTTTTTATTATGTAAACTTTGTTTGCAACTTTTTTTTTTCTATCGACCGTTTCAACCGTCCATTTCAAACGATCGTTCGATTTATAGCAATCAAACGATTGAACCGCACTACTATACCAAAAGGATGCAAGCAATATAACCCAAGGTGTATATTAGTGACAAAAGGATACTTTTAAAATCTTCTTAATTAAAGTTTCCGATATTTTCTAATTAATGATACTTTTAAAATAAAATATTAAATCATTTAGATACCGAAAAATTTAGTAAAAGCATATTATAATCTTCGCAAACTAGTTGGCGTAGAGACCACATATAAAGACACAAAAGAAAAAACAAAATTGATAACATTCATATAGATTTAGGCTGTGATTGGTGAGTAAAATAGAAGAATTATTTTTATTCTGGTTTCAACTGGATCCACCACTAAAAGGTATCAAATATTTTTTTACTCAAGTAATTTCGTTTTTGTTAAGAAGAAAAAAATATTCGGATTGTTTTGGTTTTTAAGTGGGACCTAGAAAATTTATTTTTCTTTTCTTTTCTCCTCAATTCTTCTATCAGTGCATTCAGTCACAGCCTTATATTATAAATGTAAAGCTGTACGTAAAACAGTAATTGCAATATTGTAGAAAGAAAAGACCTAGCTTTAGTTGGATCCGAACTAACCACATACATGTGTCAAGCAGTAATGCTTCAATCAGAAGCGGTCTATTTCGTTTTTTATTCAAATAATCAACTGCCTTTGTTGGTTGACAGAGAAAAAAATTATGATTATGAACAATGGACTCTGAATATTCTTTCACCAACCCTCATTTTCTAGGTTTGCTGCTTTTTCACTAGTCATTGCAACATTCAAAAATAGCGAAGCCTCTTCCCATTCATAATGAAAAAGCACTCCCTAATTTTCATACTTATATAGTAGTAATTAGTAAAACAGAGCTTATGACTAATTCTTTCTTAAATTTATGCCATATCGGTTTTAGCAATCAGCGTAACAAGTTTAAAATATTTTATATTACATGTTGGTTAAATAAATAAAATATATACTTCAATTAATACGTATACACACTTTTCAATTATTCAATAACATTAATTTATAATCTAGTTGTATATTAAGTAGGGATGAATTTGTATTTTCAGAAATTTGTTAGTTTTTGTGAAATTTGTCAAAACTGTTATAATAGTCAACAATAGTAGGCTTCGAGAAATGTATCGCAGAGTCAAAAGATGCGTGTAAATTATTATTTGTGTGGAGCCCACTGTCACTATGCATGCACAGTAACTTACTTTTCATTGTCTATATAAAGAGATTCGATCGATTGTAAATTTACAACATTCATAATAAGAAACTCTCTCTCGTCTCTCTCTAATAGTCTCAGTATACTATTCCTATCGGGTATAAAAATTTCTTCTTCTTTTATATTTATTGAGATAATAAATGATCTCTTTTTATTTTATAACACGTTATCAGCACGATCACTCTAAAATTTCAACTTTCATATGTATACTTATTATACCCTATAGTGTGAGACTATTGTCTCTATAATAATTTATTTATTTATGTGGTTGTTTTACGCACCATAATTTATTTACTGCTTTATTTATGGTCGGTTAAACCGCCTGCTATTTTATTTATTTCTATGGCTGCTTATGCACCATAATTTATTTATTTACAGTTTTTAATTATTTATGGACGGTTGAACCGCCTGATTATTTATTTATGTGGTTGTTTCACACACCATAATTTATTTATTTACTGTTTTAATTATTTATGCTCGGTTTAACCGCCCGAAATTTTAACTGTTGTTTTAATTATTTATTTAATATTATCCCATGGATGACTTTGTCACCATAACCCTATTATTAATTCTCTGTTTATTTTATGTGCAGTATATATAATATTTAACAATCTTTTCTAAAATTAATATTTGAACTGATAAATTTATCTGATTGATTATCAAATATTTTCAGATTAATTTTTCCTTAAAGATTTGACCCCCAACGGTCACAAAGAAATTTTTCACAAAATTTTTCAAAATTTCTTTACACTCCAACGGTCATGAACAGTATTTTTCAATCTATAAATACACCCATTTTTCACTCTTTCAAAATCATTCAATCATTTCATCTCCTTTCAAACACTCCTACAAAATATTTTGATTCCGATTTTGATTCCGATTTTGTACGAAAAATGTTTCGACTGTTTTTAATTTTTATCATCGGTGTAATTTTTACTGCTATTTATGGTCTCTTCGCTGGGGATTTTACTCGCGAAGAGTTTATCATAAATATCACTTTACTTTTTTATGCTTTAATGCTCACTGTAATTGCTGTTATGATTAATGTATACGGTTTCTAAAATTATGTTATATTTCTAATAATAATATTTTTGATTTTGTTTTTAGAAATCAAATGGCCACCGTTGAGAAACTCAAATTTCCAGCTCTCAAAATTACTGGAGCTAATTATATAGCATGGACAACCGATGCAGAACTCTATATGGAATCGGAAAATTTATCCGATACCATCATTGAGGAAAATGATTCATCCGCCCAAACTAAGGCAAAGGCAATAATATTTCTACGGAAACATTTGGATGAAAATGTGACGCATGACTATGCGCACATTAGAGACCCAGCAGAGCTCTGGAAAGCTCTGAAAGAAAGGTTCGATAATCAGAGGGAGATAAACCTCCCTCATGCGATGGAAGAGTGGAAAAACCTGAGATTCCAGGATTTTAAGAAAGTGGAGGAGTATAACTCCGCTATGTTGAGGATTGTATCACAATTAAATTTTTGTGGTAAACCTGTCACCGAAGCAGAAATGCTCGAAAAGACATACCTCACATTCCACAAAGAACATAGTGTCCTACCAGCAATGTATAGAAATTGCGGATACACAAGGTTCTCTGAGTTAATTGTTACACTCATCATCGCAGAGAAAAACAATGATCTTCTCATAAAGAATCACAACTCTCGTCCTACGGGAGCCAGAGCATTCCCTGAGGTGAATGCAACGGATTTTCATAATCCGGAAGAGAAGAAAAATCAAACCTATCGGGGTCGTGACCGATTTAATCGGGGTCGTGCCCGCAGATTTAATCGCGGACGCGGAAGAAATTTCAGTTCACGTGGGAGAAATTCTTTCCAATGGGTTCGTTCTCAACAAACCCCCAAAGGAATAGATATTCAAGAGACCACCGCACAGAAGCGTGACAGCATCTGTTACAGATGCGGAAGCAAAGGACATTGGTCCAATGTGTGTCGTACCCCGGAACATCTTTGCAAGCTATACAAACAGTCTACCAAAGGCAAAGGGAAAGAAGTGAACCTCACGGAACACTTTGAGGGTACATCGTACCTTGATTCTCCCGACTTTGCAAATGACTTTGATGAGACCGCTATAGCGGATAACTAAAATGCTTGTAATAATGAGACTGCTGAAAGATCTCCGGTTATGCCATTATGTATTCCTGTTTTCAACGAATAATGTGTGTTTTTTTTTGTTTTGTAATGCGAAATTATTAAGTATGTTCTAATAAATAACATTTACTTTCTATCATCTAATTTTTGTCAATTTCAGCGGAAATGGATGAATCGATAACCAAGGAAATGGTTCGAGAAATTTGTATACCAGATAGTGGAACAACACACACTATTCTGAAGGACAAGAGATATTTCTCTAATTTAAAACCGACAAACATTATTGTCAATACAATATCAGGTCCTACAGACTTGATTAAAGGAAGTGGCAGCGCAAACTTTATGTTGCCTAATGGAACCAAGTTTTCCATAAAAAATGCCTTATATTCTCCGAATTCTAAAAGGAATTTGTTGAGTTTCAAAGACATATACCTTCAAGGATATGATACTCAGTCTGCAACTGAGAATGGAAAAAAGTATATGTACGTAACTTCCGATAAATCCGGAAAAAGGCTTATATTGGAAAAATTTCCAAAGCTTCCTTCAGGACTGCATTATACTCATATAAATGCAATCGAATCACATCTAGTGGTTAAAAGAAATCCAGAAGATTTCACATTATGGCATGATCGCCTCGGTCACCCGGGCACCACAATGATGCGTAATATTATGGAGAACTCACATGGTCATTCACTGAAAATCCAAGAGATATATCAGGGAAATAAAATGACATGTGTTGCGTGTTCTCTTGGAAAATTGATCATAAGGCCATCGCCAGCCAAAATTGATAAAGAATCACCAAAGTTCCTTGAAAGAATTCAAGGCGATATTTGTGGACCAATACACCCATCATGTGGACCATTCCACTATTTTATGGTGTTAATTGATGCATCTAGCAGATGGTCACATGTTTGTCTATTATCATCTCGAAATATGGCATTTGCGAGATTTCTAACTCAGATAATCAAACTGAGGGCTCAATTCTCTGATTATCATATTAAGAAAGTTAGACTAGACAACGCTGGTGAATTCACATCCCAAGCCTTCAATGATTATTGTATGGTAACGGGAATAGAAGTTGAACATCCGGTAGCACATGTTCATACACAAAATGGCTTGGCTGAATCATTAATTAAACGTCTGCAATTAATTGCAAGACCATTGATCATGAAATCAAAACTCCCAACATCTGTATGGGGACATGCCATTTTGCACGCAGAAGCACTTATTCGGATAAGACCAAGTGCATATCATAAATATTCTCCATTACAATTAGCTTTTGGTCGAGAACCAAATATATCCCATCTAAGAATCTTTGGTTGTGCGGTATATGTGCCTATAGCACCACCACAACGTACAAAGATGGGACCACAAAGAAGAATGGGAATATATGTTGGTTGTGATTCCCCATCAATCATACGATACCTAGAACCACAGACTGGTGATGTCTTTACGGCACGATTTGCCGATTGTCATTTTGATGAAAAAGTATTCCCGGTTCTAGGGGGAGAAAATAACAAAGTAGGAAAGGAAATAGAATGGCGTGTGCCATCTTTGCTACACCTTGATCCTCCTACAAAACAGTCAGAACTAGAAGTTCGACGAATTATGCATTTGCAAAGTATAGCAAACCAGCTACCTGATGCATTTACAGATACTAAAACGGTAACGAAATCACATATACCGGCTGCAAATGCTCCTGCTCGAATTGAGATACCAAATGAACATGAAAGAGCAGATAATACACGTGAGTCTAGAACCCGCTTGAAGCGTGGTAGACCCGTTGGTTCTAAGGATAAAAATCCTAGAAAACGAAGGGAAGCTGAGAAGCATAATGGTCCCAAAATTACTGAAAGTATTTTGGATGAAACGAATCGTGAGTCTAACGACAATACAGAGCTTCATGAAGGAAATCATGAGATCTCTATAAACTACATTCATAATGGAAGGATATGGAATCGTACTGAAATGAATGTAGTCGATGAAGTTTTCTCATACCTTGTGGCAAAGGAAATAAATGAGGAAAACGATGATCCAGAACCAATGTCTGTATATGAATGTCAAAACAGACAAGATTGGATGAAATGGAAAGATGCTATACAAGCTGAATTTTATTCGCTTAATAAACGAAATGTATTCGGACCTATTACACTCACACCCAAAGATGTGAGACCGGTTGGATACAAATGGGTCTTCATTCGAAAACGAAATGAGAAAAATGAAATTATGAGATATAAAGCTCGCCTTGTTGCTCAAGGATTTTCTCAAAGACCTGGGATCGATTATGAGGAAACATATTCCCCCGTTATGGATGCAATTACGTTTAGATTCTTAATGAGTCTAGCGGCTAACGAAAATCTAGAGATGCGTCTCATGGATGTTGTTACAGCATATTTATATGGATCATTAGATACTGATATCTATATGAGAATTTCAGATGGGTTTAAAATGCCAGAACCATTAAGTTCCAAACCTAAAGAGTTATGTGCAATAAAATTGCAAAGATCATTATATGGGTTAAAGCAATCTGGACGCATGTGGTACAACCGTCTCAGTGAGCATCTAACAAAAGAAGGATATGTAAATGATCCTTTATGCCCATGTGTTTTCATCAAGAAAACAACATCCGGATTTGTGATTATCGCGGTGTATGTTGATGATCTAAACATAATAGGAACTCAAGGGGAAATACAAAAGGCCTCAAATTATTTAAAAGGAGAATTTGAGATGAAAGATCTCGGGCAGACGAAGTACTGTCTTGGCCTACAAATTGAGCATTCTCAAAAAGGTATATTTGTGCATCAGTCCACATATACGAAAAGAGTACTAAAACGATTCAACATGGATAAGGCAAATCCATTGAGTACTCCCATGGTCGTTAGATCACTAAATGTCGAAAATGATCCATTTCGACCACATGAGAAAAATGAGGAGATACTTGGTCCTGAAGTACCGTATCTAAGTGCAATCGGAGCACTCATGTATCTTGCAAATTGTACTCGACCTGATATATCATTTGCTGTTAATCTTTTGGCAAGATTTAGCTCGTCCCCTACCCGAAGACATTGGAATGGGATTAAACATATTTTCCGATATCTTCAAAGAACGATTGATTTAGGACTGTTTTATCCTAAAAATTCAAAAGGTCAAATGGTCGGTTTTGCAGATGCAGGATATTTGTCAGATCCGCACAAAGCGAGATCACAAACAGGATATGTTTTCACGGTCGGAGGCACTGCTATATCCTGGCGCTCTCAGAAACAGACGCTTGTGGCAACTTCTTCAAACCATGCTGAAATCATTGCACTTCATGAGGCAAGTAGAGAATGTGTATGGTTGAGATCAATAAGCCAACACATCAAATCAAGCAGTGGGATCCACGAAAATACGGAGCCAACCGTTTTATATGAAGATAATGCTGCATGTGTCGCTCAAACAAAGGAAGGATATATCAAAAGTGATAGAACCAAACATATCCCTCCAAAGTTTTTTTCATACACTCAGGAACTTGAGAAGGCTAAAGACATTGAAGTCAAGTATATTCGATCATGCGACAATGCTGCTGATCTCTTCACAAAGTCGCTCCCTACCACCACGTTCAGGAAACATGTCCATAACATTGGAATGCGTCATCAACGAGATTTACAAGATGACTCATGATCCCTCGAGGGGGAGCTTGCGTAGTTGCACTCTTTTTATCCTTCTATGGTTTTTCCCAATGGGTTTTCCTAGAAAGGTTTTTAACGAGGCAACAGATGACACGACGCAAGAAATATAGTGACAATTGGTCTCCAAGGGGGAGTGTTATAATAGTCAACAATAGTAGGCTTCGAGAAATGTATCGCAGAGTCAAAAGATGCGTGTAAATTATTATTTGTGTGAAGCCCACTGTCACTATGCATGCACAGTAACTTACTTTTCATTGTCTATATAAAGAGATTCGATCGATTGTAAATTTACAACATTCATAATAAGAAACTCTCTCTCGTCTCTCTCTAATAGTCTCAGTATACTATTCCTATCGGGTATAAAAATTTTTTCTTCTTTTATATTTATTGAGATAATAAATGATCTCTTTTTATTTTATAACAAAAACAACAGTTTTTAACGAAACGGAAGAGATTATAAAATCCATTTTTAACGAACCCGGAGGTGATTATAAAATCCAGTAGTCAGGGAGAACGATGATTAGTGCGTAACTGCGTAATAATGATTATAACTCTTTTGTGAGAAAATGACATTTATAATGTATTATGTATACTATCATATCATATAGTACATTTATTTAGAGACTGTAGAGAGTGAGGCATAATTATAACCTTAGAAGAAATTATTTATCAGTATTCAAGAAACCCACATGGCAACCATGCAAGCGTTTAATTCGTAATTATGACTCGCACCAAATAAATATCTCGTCCTTCGCCATGTTTCTTCTAATTTTTGAGTTTTTTATAAAGTTCTTGATGGGTGATTCGAGTAATTATTGATTGTTAGATACTATTTTGTATCTTTACGTGAAGCCAACTAAACTTTTTTTTTTTTCTTTTTTACTTAGCAGTTTTATTAAACTTAAAGTGTTATAGTATCTCTAAGGAAACTCTAAATTTTACCCCAAATTTTATTTTAGTGTAAAATTCTTTCCAATCCAACACTATTTCAAACATCAAAATAGTGTAAAAATGAATTTACACCATTTTGATGATGAATTTTTTTTTATTTATTAAAAGATCTTTCCAATTCTAAATAACTCTAAAATTGATCAGTATAAAGATCAAAAATAATTTATAGATAAATTTTAGATATACAAAGTAAGTTAGATGAACATATACATTTTTAAAGTTTCTTATTATTTCCGACCAAAAAAAGAAAAGTTTCATATTATTTCAAAAGTTAACACATTTTCTTGTAGGTACTTAAGATTCTAAGAGAAGTAAAGACCATTTGTAAATTTTAAAAGTAGAGTGTATTATTAACAATTAACAAAAAAAATGGAAAATAAAAAATACTTAGACTATTTCTTTAAGTGTAAAAAGTAATATAATATATTAGAGATGCTTTTAGACAGCAATTAATCTCATAAAACTTATAATAACTAAAAGATTTCAGGCATTGTAAATGTTTATAAAATAATATACTTTTTTTGTTAAATAATTCTTATAATATAAGTATAATATGTATAATGTATATTATAGACGAATAATATACATTAATTAACACGTATTATACGAAATTGAATTTGAACGGTGAATAGAGAGATCATTACAAGCCAATAAACCACATCTCATATGTAATTATTTTGTAAGATAATGTTAGTTGACATAAAAAGAACTTTTTGAGGAAACATAGTAGAAATAAAAGCCAAACAAGATCTATAAACTCTTACCTAATGCTAATATAAGAGTTTACTACCGAAAACTCTTATTTATAAATTTTATTTCAGATTTTTATTTCATTTTGAAGTTTCTTATCTTGACTGTTAAACTAAACTAGATTAGGATGCTGGGAAAGAAAAAAAATAAGTAGGGTGAGAATATAATAGTGGTTCCATTTTCTCCTAAAATAACAAGTTGATGACCGTAATGTTTTTTTTTTATATCAATAATGAGTTTTGTTTTGTTTATTTTTTTTTTTTGCTGGAAAGTGAAATCGAATTATGTACTCTAAAGTTTTGCTAATAATCATCTACATGTTTAATCGCTTAATTTTTCTAGAAGTAAGTGTTTAAATATATACGCAAGGCCAACTTAAAGGGAATGGCACACAGTGCGACTCCGAAATCTCGTTTCGTGCTATGTGAAAAAGCTTAATTTTTGTTTTGAGATTTTAAATATTTATTTTCTTAAAAAATACATAGAATACAAGTTTTTTGGCCAAATACTTCTGTTTCCATTTTTTAAATCACATATAAAATAGGGTCAATTTGTAGTATAACCAAAAAAAAATTATATTAAAAAAACTAATCAAAAGTCCTAGATCTAATATGTGAGATTTAGCTAAATATATAGGTTTTGGCTAGATTTTTAGATATAATTTTTTTTTGTGTGTTATACAACCAAATTTCCCTATAAAATATTTGTTTTAATATTCCTCTTTTTCTTAAACTAAATAAAGGATCGTTGTTTTTTTTTTTTGCTCCGATATCCCGAAAATCTTAAATCAGCCTGTATATCCATCAAAAGTTCAAAGGATAAATTACGAGATTTTTGTCTTTGTGTAAAAAAATCATGATCTCTTGTTTCGGACCAAAATCCACAAAATCGAAAAAAAAATCTATACTCAATCAAACTAAAATTACGCTCGATAGTCTACACAAACGTGTGATAGGGAAAAAGATGGTCTATACCTGAGAATCTTACGATTTGACCTAGTCTCTCTTTTATTCGCATTTAATGCAAAGACATCAGCGAATTTTATTGGTAATTCTTTAGATTACCGTAAAAAAATTATATTTTCCGTTTTTTTAACATCGCAAATTTCATTCATCTTTAATTGTTTATACATAATTTATGAAAATAATTGATGAGTACAAATAGTTTTTTGTATTATCCGAACACCAGCAAATAATTTGATACAATAATATACATTGGATATCCAATTATCTATTGCTATGCTCATTCTTCAATGATATACAATTTGCTTCGGAGATTCGGTAGATACGATAGTTGTAGCGACATCGCCGGAAAAAAACTCTACCATTGTGAGAAAAAGCAGTTAATCAATTATTAGAACGGACCACGTTCTAATGTAAAGATCATGGATCATCGCAGCATAATGTCATTATGAACGGTCACTATTATATACCACCATCAGTGTCGTATGAAAAAACCAGCGTAAACGATCCACTAACGCGTTCAAGAAATTATTAAACAAAAGATCAAAGAGAAATTAAATTAGAAGAAGAACCACCGACTCGGAAAATGCCAAATAAAGAAGGTTGTAAGTGTGTGTGATTACTCCTCCATCAAAACATGTCAAAAGACGAGCGAATACACAGTTTAAAAATCTTCGAATGGTTGTCAAATATATGACTTCCGAAAATTGGATGAAATTAAATGGTGAAATCTGCAGAACTGATTCATTAAAATCTCAACAGATTAACATCGCTCGATAGACATTGAAAAGAAGCATGATCACCGTTGGAAGAAGTATGAACACCAACCGGAATCGAAAAGTCTTCTCATCGGAAGACCATGCATCGATTCTTTTCTCAATCCTCCTCTGACTCGTCGTAGGTAGATACTAATGACTATAATAGATAAAGCAAGAGTACGGCCGACGTCGGAGCCAACGCTGGTCGGTGAAGATCTGGTGAAGAGGGTGGTTTGGTTGTACTTTGTAGATATCGCTTGGGAAGAGACGGTTACTCTATCAGAGAAAGACCCTCTATCAAAACTTTTTTTATTTTTTCCGTTTCAGTCCAATAATATTATACCGTCGTTTTCATAACTGGTTGAATTTTTTTTATATATATTAAATATTATTTTTGACAGAAAAGTAATTTTTTAAAATACACGTTTTTAATCAAAATATCTTATATATTAAAACGGAGTGTATATTCTTTAATAGTTATACATCACATAAATAATTAAAAACAACTAATTAATAAAACAACTAGAGAATGTATTTAAATCTAGTATTTGAAATGATTTATTTCTAAATCTAGTTTTGAAATGATTTATTTCTAAACAATCACATGTTATTGAATAATAAATTAAAAAGTCTATTAAAATCTAATGTTGAAGTATTCTTTAAATCAATTGTTATTAGAAATATACTAACCATTAAATATTTAATAATTTCGAGATGTTTTAGAAAATATTTTAGTTAAAATTATAAATAGTCAAATATGATTATGGAGAATTTTATTAAAAAAATGCCTAGATTCTTCCAAAATCATCCTTGAGTTATAACCCGTTTATTTGTTTTTATTTATTTTTTACCGATAAAGTATGACCCGTTTATTACACTAACCAAAGTTACAATATCGAAGAAGCAAAAGACAACACATATATTTCATATAACAAAACTCTTCCCTTCTACGGTATTTGTTTGAGGAAAAAAAAACCAAACCCCAACCAGGGTTGCCCACAAACCAAGAATTTATAAAAAAACCAACGAATATCAAAAGATGATCTTCAATTCCAATCAAAGAACCAAAAAAAACAGAAGAATAATATTTTTCTTTCTTTCTTTTGTGTCTCTTTTCGAAAGCCTATGAAGAAGCTCTATCACTCGCCTTTTCCCCTTCGGTAGTCGCCGAAGACACATAGCTCACGGCAAGAGACGTACTCTCATCGGTACAAGGCATCTGAGAAGGTGGAGGAGGAGGAACCGAGGCAGCAACGGCTTGAAAATGTTTCTTACAATTATGGCAAGTGATTTGCATCATAGTAGCACTAATCCTTCTACTTGCTTCTTCTCTATAAAGTTGAGCTTTATGTAGCTCAGCTTTTGCATGTTGCCTTATTCTCTTGGCTTCAGCAAACTCCAATTCCGCAATCTCTATCTGCCTCTTGGCCTCTCTTCTTGCTTCCTCTCTTTCTCCAAATAGTAAACTCGTCTCTCCCTTCTCGTACCTCTTCCTCTCAACTTCTGACATTATCGTCTGATCCATCCCTATGGACAGACTAAGGCTCGTCTCATCTGCGTTATTCCTCGATGGAAGTAGCTGAAGCTCGATGCTACTACCATTCGTAGCGCATGAAGAAACGAAAGGATAGCGCAAATCTGATGGTTGTTGGTCAGACGGTTGGGATTGTCTTAACAAAGGATGCCCAGGCAATACAGGACCAATGGAGAGGTCTGCGTTTTCCGCGGTGGAAGCGGTTTGTGTAGCGTTTGCGGTATGTTGCTGTTGCGGCTGTAAACGGTGGCTGGAGGGTTGAGATCGACGCATGGTGCAATTGTCTTGGTGCTCTATGAAACTCTCCACTCTAAAATCAAGAAGAGTGTGTTATATATATATAGTTAAACTAAAATAGAAAGCATAATTAAAGGAATATAAAATTAAATAAGTTAGTGGAGTTAGGTATCTTTTAGATTATATATATCATGAGTATGAGATGCAAGACTCCGAGTTTTGTTTTGGTATATACTTAACAAAATGCGATAATGAAATCTGTAATGGGGTCAACGTGAGTTCAAATTAATATCTAATCAAAACATATATATAATTCCTAATTATATTATTAAATTAATTAAAAACATTTCAAACAACAGTCCAAATTAACAAACCTCACCTTCCATTAGTCAAGCTTGTTTCAAGATCTGTGTACATTATCTATAACCAACATGTACACGCAATACTAGAAGGAAAAAAAAACATTCTTTGATTTACTTTAAGGATTCCGATATAATAATATATCTCGTAAATATTTCCAGTAGCTAGGGTTTCTTAGAAATGAACCTGGAGAAAACGCGACCACAGTCGCAAGAGTGGCCACGAGTGCCACAGGTTTTGAGATGAGCTTTGTAATCAGATTGAACAGCATAGCCTTTGGAGCATCTCTCGCAGATCCATTGCTTGTGGTTACTGTGTTTCCTTCTGAAATGTTTCTTGATTCCTACGAGATCTCCGAGTGCGTGGCAAGGGTTATGGTGGAGACAAGTCGGCTCTGGACAAACGTAGACTCTCTTTCTCACTTCCTCGTTGGTCTCTCTCTTTAGAAGCTTCCATGGTACTTTATGTCGTCTCCTATGCATCTGTAGATTCTGGTCTCTCTGAAAACCTTGGTTACAGATCTCACACACGTACCGATCCGATTCTAGTAGTGTTCTTGGTGATAAAGATACCACTTCCGCCTCCGGATCTGCCACCGCCGGAAAAAAAATATGATTACTTTCGGATATTAATCCAAATACCCATTTGGAAAAACCAAAAATTTAAATGAATTGTAACCAAAATCAAATCCTTTTTTGTAGTTCTTGAATATACTGAATACTCGGTGCTATATCAAGAAAAATAAAAACTTGAACGGAATTTTTAAATACCTGGTGTCCCGGCGGGTCTCCGTTTCCTCTTCTGGGTCACGGTGGCCCCATTACCGTCGGGGAGAAGATCAGAGGAGGAAGAAGACGGAGGATTCCGATGATGGTTGATGTTCTTGGTGTTATTGTTGCTTCTCTCGTAGTCTATCATCGGATGAGGTTTTTTAATTCTCTCTTTTTGTTCTTTTATCTCAAGACAGTGTGGTTTATAGTGTATAGAGAGGGTACTGTGACTAACCAAAAATAAGAACAAAATTGAAGAATCTTTTGTGGAGAAAGAAGGAGAAATAGTTTTTTTTTTTTGGGGTGGAGAGAGTAGTGAGTTTTACATCTTTACTAATAGAAGAAGAAAAGTAAGATGAGTTAAGAGAGAGAAACAAATGGCTTTGTTTTCTGAAATCATCTTTTCATTAACCTTCTTTTTCTCACTAAAGGGAAAAGCTTTTTTCTATTCCTCCTTTATACACTCTATATCTTTTTATAATTTTCTGGAAAAACAAAAAAAATGAAACTTTCAACTTTTTGTTAATCGTTTCATTGACCTCTCACCTTATAGATGGTTGTATGG
Source organism: Arabis hirsuta (assembly GCA_964056655.1). Classification (NCBI taxonomy): domain Eukaryota; kingdom Viridiplantae; phylum Streptophyta; class Magnoliopsida; order Brassicales; family Brassicaceae; genus Arabis; species Arabis hirsuta. The sequence goes on along the minus strand of OZ053311.1, from coordinate 18,041,655 downwards.
TCTTTGGTGCTTCAATCTTCTTCAGAGTAGTTATGAACCTCTCTTTCTCTCTCTTCTCTATCTGTACACTGTTTATTTACAAGCACAAAACATATAGTCATATACTATGCAGAGAGAGATGTGTATACATATAAAGAGAGTGGGACAAGGAGCTTGGAGCCCGCATTAGCATCTGGACAAGAAACAAAAAAACATCCCCTTTCACAACAAAACAATTACAAGTCATTATTATTTCATATCATACAATATTCGATCCGATTGCGTTAGTCTTTTTTGTGTTTTTCTTTCAAGATAAATAAAGAAAGCTGGATGGGTGAAATTCAAATGGAATCTTGGAAATTTGATGTTAAGAATACATGTTTTTTAATGGTGACAAATGTATGTGTAGCCTTTAGGGCTGGTTTCTATATAAAAGAGAGACATGAGAATATTTGTTTCGAAAATAAGACACATGCATATACCCAATTCATGTTTCCGTATATGTACAAATATACAATGTGGTGCCATCATCTCACATACTTTATGTCTTTATATAACAAAATTTGAGTTTAATCATATATGATGAATACTGTGTGTGGTTACATTCATTAAACGGGCACAAACACAAACCCTAGAGAGTCAGATCTGGTTTTCAAGTATCATCAGCTGATCGACCAATTCTATCTAATATCTCAAACAAAAGAAAAACTATAGATCTGGAATATGTTCGAAAGAATTTTCTTTATATAAAAAACATGTCTATAAAGTGTAAGTGTGTGTGTGTTGTAGGTATAACATATTATTAAAGTCCACCATCTCATTAAAGGGCATTTGTCTAACCAAGTGGAACTGTAAGAACATTGAAGTAAATACAAATTTTAAAAAGTATATTTATTTTTTCATTTAAAAAGAAAAAAAGGAGAAACAAAAAGAAGAAGATACTTTAATATGAAGAGAAGGGAGAGGGTTGAGTTGGAAAGAATGGGTGGGAGGATGGGGGAGATGGATTCTCATCACATGCAATGCTTTTTAAGTTGGATATAGCGATCCTTCACAATCACTTTCTAGCATATGATAATTAGGATATAATAATCACCTCTTATTTTATTCTATTTTAAGTATATGCAACAAATAACCATAAATCGGTCATTTATTTGTAAACAGAAATAAAATAATATGGATGTCACCAAGTTTTTAATAAATATCACACTAATTATTTTATATCACAATATTTATATAAATCATGCATGAAATAACATAAACATGTATTTATCATTTGTCACCGCATTTTTTTTGCAAATCAAAACCCTCGTATATAAAATTATCTAGCCATTTCAACAAATACAGCATTGGATTGATTTTCAACGAAAGATTGCAAATAACGCAAGTGTGTTTAACGAATTGATCCATTCTTATCCTAGACGTACAAGAAACTTCATTTGGTATATATTACATTTAAAATATTCACACTTTAGACTTATATAACTAAATTGAATATTTTTTAAATCTTTGTATCTATAAAACTTATTAATATATATTTGTATATGAAAATATCATTAGTGTGTTAACACACTTTAATCCAAATGTAATTTATTCTATCAAACATAAAGCAGAGGTATGACTTTGTTAAGACGACGAAATATCCGAGAGAAACCCAATAATTTATTATTTATGTCAAACACTACATGCCTCATTGGTTTAAATGCACCGATTGCTACTATGGATACATAAGTTTGTGGAAGCATGTAAGGCAATACCAAGTTCAACAGAATCAGAGACAACAACCTTAGTAGTAGCAGAGAGTACCCCAAAAGCAACAAAGACAACCTCAATAGTAGCAGAGAGAATCCTAGATACAACTCGAATAGCAGAAGAGACAGCCTCCGAAGCAGAGATAAACCCAAAAACATAGTTACTTATTGAAGAAGTAGAGGTAACCTCGGAGGCAACCTTAGAAGAAAAGAAATAGGGTAATCAACCCCGTGAGCAAACACAAAAGAGGTATGGAGAATTATACTGATTTCATAAACCAGAGAGTATGGATTCACAGCAGGTTCAAGGACCACTCTAGTAGTTTGCACAAGAGGAGAAGCTCCAAGAGTAGAGCAAGACCAACAGAGGGAAAGGTCACTGGAGGGGTTGCTTGGTGATGAGAAGATGACTGTTTAGGAAGACAATCCTTTTCCTTGGGAGGTTTTGGTTTCCAACAAGCTTCTGGACTATGGGATTCGAGGTGACCAAGTTCTTTACAACAAGGACAAATGGGAGGAGTCCATTGGTAATAAATGGTAAGGGATACCGATTCACCATATTTCTTCTATATTTCAGTAGAGGAGGGAAGAGACTTAGTACAATCCACCTTGACTTTTAAATATGGTACATCCAAACTGACCATTATCCTGGTAAATTTGTCGACCTCTACAGGTAAAACTAATAAGTCTGCAACTCTTTGAACCCCTTCCTGGATGTAAAGGTCAAAGGAGATACCCTTAATATGAGCCCAAATAGGGATATAAGTGAATGTAGGACGTTTAAGAGCTAGTTTTGTAGACCATTATGCCACATAGAATAGAGAACTTCCAATATGTTATATCTCTTCTTCTCTACCTTGTTTATGGTAGTAGAGTTAGGTATTCTAACCAACATTGATCTTGTTTCAGGTCTCAAGCGAATCTCTAATTTCATTCCACATTCCCAAATGTGAGTGAGAATACTCAAGATTTGTCCATTGCTTTACCCATGAACACACCAAGGACGAAACCCTGGTGAAGATTTGCCCCTTTCTGAAAAATAGAATATGAAATCTTTACCCTAGGCACACCATCAGGAGAAATGTTAGGAGAGGAGTGAGATCTCAGTTTTCAGTCAACAAAATTTTGTAGCTTAGCGGCCCAAGATGAGACATTATCCTGAGAGGATTAGGTAGCAGTAGAGGGAGGCGGCTGAGGAGAGGGACCAACAGACATGGCTTCAACTGGTAAAGTGGTGTGAATATAACGATTACATCTAGCTATAACAACATTATTGGTAATACTAGAGGTTTCTACACATGGTATTAACCTTGTCATAGTATCATCTTTTACTAACCTCATTCCCATATTTGTAGGAGGCGAAGAAGCTTCTTGTATAGTAACATCAATTATGAAAGGGCTAGAGGCTGCCAGTTGAAAAACCCATGTTATCTATGCTCATTGGGGTATAGATATTTATCGAGGAAGTATCTTGGATTTGCTTTTGAGGAGCAGTAGTAGAGGTAGAAGTAATACCAGTTGGAGTAGATGCCCAAGCTGTAGTAATAGTGCCATCAGATCCAAATTAAAACCATTTAGGCGAAGGCAAAGAGGAAAAAGGATGGAACAAATCCAAGTCCATAGAGAGCTCTGGATTTGGCTGTTAAAAAAGAGGTCGAAAGAGTGTAATCGGCCATCAGACAGCGAAGAGAGGCTAGAGTTAGTACAATACCAAGAGATGAGAGAGAAAATTTTGTTTTTAACCCTCAAGTTTTTTAAACCACCCTTTTTAAGTTGCTAATATACTAATCTATTTAACTGCATTAATTTTGTTCAGTCTCTTTGAAACAACCCAACCCATTTTTTTTAATTACATTGGATTCGAATTAATGTTCCCATAAACATTAATTCTCAATATCCAATCAAGCACACTCAAATAACAATTAAACCAGTAGAATTCAAACCAAATCAATCAACCGAATTAATCATTAAACCCAATAACCAATTCCATAATCCAATTCATCAAACCAGCAACCTAGCGGTTCTAAACAATACGAAAAAACAACACAATCGAGACTCTAGATCATCTTCTCTTCCCAGCCATGATTCCACGATCACAATTTCTCTTTACCTGCATCACATGGCAAAAAGAGATGCGTGAGTATTATCACAAATACTCAGTGAGACGGTCATCCCATCTACAGGCTATACACACATGCATAAGAAAGACATACAATATGATATGCTCAAATTTACCCTGAACTACTCTCTCAAATTAAGAGATCGAAGTAGTACTTAGGGATCGAATCCACAGGGAATCAAATCACATAATCGACTAATGAATTCGAATTAGGCTAAGCAAATATGTATGAATGTAAAGTAGAAAGCAAAACAAACAAGCAGACTGTGATATGGTTCTAGTAATCAGTGAGACAAAAGAGTTATGCTATGGGCAAATCTCAGAAATGAATCGAAATCAAGGATAAAAGACTGTTAGGATTTTATTAAGCACAGTTCTAGAACTCAAACACGAATATAAAACCAATCAACTTTCGTTGCAGAGATTATCTATGACTAAATCCCTAAATTTCAAATTTCTTTGCAAACTTAGTGAATAAATCAAGCATTAAGTTCAAGTTTTATTATTCACAAAATTACTAAGCCAAATTTCTTTGCGAATAGATAATTTTGCTCATCTAAGATTATATCAGATTATTAATAATACTTTCGCATCTATTAAAGCAACCTAGGGTTTCTAATTTCAGTTGATCAATCCTAAAATCAGAGTTATAGCAATCTAGATGAAGAACAAGAAGATAAATCCTAACAGTAATCAATTCTACCAATTTCTCATCAATCCCTTGAATCCTTAAAACCTAACAATGAATCTACTCAGACATAGATGATGAAAACATTCTCAATAGAAAAGAGTAAAACAATTGTCTTAATAGAAAACAAGATGTTCTCTTGAAAACCTAAAAGAAGACTATATATAATGTATCAAAAACGGACTGGGTTTCTTCTGAAAACTTCTGGCTTCTATTGCAAAAAGGAAATCTTCAAAAACTTGCCATGTTCTCGTCAGATATAAGTGTATCGATCGACACACATGTGTTGTGTCGATCGACACAGTCTTGATAACTCAACATCTTCTCGTGTCGGACATGTGTGTCAATCGACACACATGGATTGTGTCGATCGACACAACTCCAAATTTTGACTCTGAGTTGATCACCTCAGCTCTTCTTTCCTTGATGCTCCAAAATGCTCCAAAAGCTCACATTAGGCTCCAAACGTTCATTGACCTACAAAGACTCTAAAACAACAGGAAAACACCAAAAAGACTCTATAGAAAGGACTTATATCATGGTAAAAAATGGGTAAAAACCATAATATATCACAATACCAGGATGAGCAATCAACAATGCATAAATGAAACAATCAAACAAAAATCAGCAGATAGACCCTGCGTCGATCGACATAACCACCATGTGTCAATCGATGCATCATCAGTGTGTCGATTGACACAACCACCATGTGTCGATCGACGCAAGACGAAGAAATCCAGAATCGAACCTATTTTCTCACGGATCGATTCCGGTTTGTATCGCATCGATCTCCTGCGTAAAACTCAACAATACAACATGAATCCAACCAAACAAATATAGCAACGCATTCTATCCAATTCTTTACCCAGATAAGCCTATGGTCACGCACTCACCTTAGCCTATCAATTGCCTCAGACCTCAACCTCTGGCAACGCTCCTCTGACTTCTGAACCTTAGCCTGATGAACACTGTAAACCAAACCAATCAGTTAACCCAAACTGAACTAGTCGATTACACTAACCAACCAAACCAATCTGATTAACCAAACCGAACCAACACAAAATGGTTAACCAAACCAATTGGAGTTTTCCCTAAACCGGATTAGGATTCATGAAAACATAAACAACCAGCCAATTTCGAAAACACGCTGAGAACGGAGAGTATCTCGGAATCATGATCGAAAACATGATCTGGAATCGTGAGACCGAGACCTTTCCAATGCTATATAGATTGCTTCCTAATTCGTTCTGGTTCGACAGAAAACTCCCACAAAGTGGACTGATCGCATATCCAATTCTGCACGGATCTCTCTCGGAAAAACAACCATAACTCTCAGAATACTAATCCAAATGACAAAGCGATTTCGCCCAAAGCTAGATACGAGAGTGGAAAACTTACCCTAGACGTTTCACTCCAATCCGATCTGATTAGACTGCTCGTTCCTCTACTCTTCTTGAACAGCCAGAACTGTCTCCAAAACGACATTCTGTTCTTCTCTCTCACAACCCACGAAAATCCTCTCTCTCCACATTGATTTCTGAATGTTTTCTGCCCAAAAACGCAGCCTAAACACTTCTGCTCCCTTTTTATACTGCCCCATAGGGTTTTCCCTAACCAACTACGCGAACCGGATAATTTAAAATCAAATCTATCGGTTCAAAATCAACCCGTGTCGATCGACACACACCCTTTGTGTTGATCGACGCAACGCCCAGAACACGATTTCTCATAAGTCCAAAATACGTGTGTCGATTGACACACTCACCCTGTATCGATCGATGTACTAACCAAAAATCCACTTTTTGGTTCACGGAATATTACACTCTTAATTAGTTGTTGAGTTGTACTTTTTTACCACCTTGAAGTAACAATGGTCTCTGTAGATTTAGCTTCAACTATACCTTTTTTGTAAAACGAGTAATACTTGAAGCTGTGCACTGAAACCTGATATTTGTCTCGTTCGCTCTTGTTACCATCTGAAAGTTGCAACTTAAAAGTTAATCTATATTTTTTAGATTTATGTTGCTTTATATAGAATTTACGTACATGAAAACATATATGTTGTACATGTTCATGTTACGCGTAGCTTACGAGAGCTTAAAAATTCTCCAACATTTGTTTTATCTAGTTTCAGTGATTATTGTTAATAACTTAACCTAACAAAAAGACAAAGCTTACCAACAAATCAACTGTAGGCAAAATCTGCGTAAGCTTACTAACAAATTAACTGAGAGTAAATATTATGTATTCTCCAATGTTTTTCTTTCGATTCATGTTAAATATAAATCTAGTACTTTGTGGTGGGGTTGCAGTATATGAAAGATGTGATATGGTCTAAATAGTAATGAAATTATATATATATAAATTTAAGAACTTCAGTTATCGCGTATCATTATATTTAACCAAAACTATACATTCATATCTATATAGTTACTTTTGTACAGATGAAAAATATTAGGTATTGAGATATTAGATTATTCAAGTTCTGAATTGAGATATTGTGGTGCAGGGTGGTTTTTTTTTTTTTTTTAATTGGCCGTGGTGTTTAATTAGTAACAAAAAAAACATATACATGCATATACATAAATTTATATATATTTGATATATATAAATATAGTTTTTTGGTATTGTTTAATGCAGGATGAGGTAATGCAAAACATCACTGTTCGAAGTCTTAATGGTCTGCAAAAATCGAAGTCGAGGTATTTCACTTAGATTGAGTGATATTGGTGTAATAGTAGAAAAGCAAGATTTAGAGGGTAAGATTAGATGCGAGATTCGTTTTAGAAAAGGAGAAGTACGAATAAAGGAGAGGAGTACAAGAAAACAAACAAAAAGAGTATTAATTAATTGTTGACAACAAAAAGAGTTTTAGTTAATTAGATTAATTAAGGGGGAGAGAATAGTGATGACAACATGGGAGTTGGACCCTTTGGCTTTTTGCTTTCCAAGCAGTAATGATGAATAGGTGAAAATTTCTATTGACAACGCATAAAGACTAATTAAAATAAAAAATAGTTATAGTTTTTTTTGTTTGTATAATAATTATAGAGAGAAAAAAGTGACTTTGTCTCTATGTCATAATCTTCATAGAAAGAATTGCCAAATCTTATGGCCACATGGACGGTGTAAGCCTTTACCCTACTCGCTACTCTCTCTATTGCCTTTACATTTTCTTCATTATTACATCTCTTATATGTAGCCTTTGTATAAATTGTCATCATTATGGATTTGTTCATAAAATAGGCTGAGCCTATTAATGCTCACGGATGTATACAAAACATGAACATGAACCCTACTTTTATTTTCCTTTCCTTTCCTTTCTAGAAATTTCTCTCATTGCTTTTTTGATGTGAAGTTGCAACTGGTTACGACATTCAATTGGTGCCAAAAGGATGGGTCTCTAGTTCACTGACTGGTTTGTCCATGGGACGAAGTTTTGTCGCTTCTAAATTCGGAGTTTTTATATATGTGCGATATAGTTTGTTTTTTTTGTGACACATAGAATATGATTATATAACTAATAAAGAAACATATTTCATAATACTATGTTATATTAGGTTTTAAGAAAAAAACCGCAACTTTAAATTTATAATTTTTTTTATCTATTAGTTAGTTTTTCTAAAGTCTTAGGATACATTTTTAAAGTTTTCCTATAGTAAAAGTACAATTGATTTCGAAAGCCTTTTAATTATTTTCTATATTTTTGTGGTAATTTTTCAAAAAAAGTCTCTATATTTTGGAAAATAAAACGTAAATGTAATATATTTTGGAGAAGCCCCAATGATAAATAGATTAAAAAAAAGTTACCCTGCAAAAAGTAAAGTGGTTTTACACTAATTGCTAGTAATATATGTTTTACATGTTTCAAGAAAATATCAGCTACTAAGAGCATGATCAATGGTGGGTTTTAAGGGGTTGTTATGAATATAAAATTATTAAAATTTAAGTAAAAGGAAGAAAGAGAGTGTAAAATTTGAGTAAAAGGAAGAAAGAGAGTGTTTTTGGTAATATAAAATTGAGTAAAGAGAAGAGATAGTTTTTAATTTTTGGAGAGAGAGTTGCTAAAATTGATAATTTTAGAGAGGTTGTTATGAAATAATGGGGTGTATTAAAATATAAAATTAATAAAAATTGAGTAAAAGGATGAAAGAGAATGTATAAAGTTGAATAAAAGGATGAAAAAGTGTGTGTTTTAATAATTTTATATTCACTAACAACCCTTAAAATTCCCTATAACCCACCATTGATCTTGCTCTAAGGCCACCCACAAAAAGGGTATCTGTGTAGTATCTCAAAATTTAAGTAACAAAAAATAACAGAAAAACAAGAGAGAGGAGAAAGACACTTTTTTCGCAAAAAACTGATTTTCACGATTTAAAAGCTCCACCTACCACATGTCCTTACACTATTGGTTTACAATTTTGTTTATAGCTTATTAATTATATAAATAATAAAACTAAAAGAAAATTTTTTAAATTAATATATTTAAAAACCCCATTAAATTTTTTTTTGTTGGAGGTGCCTTAATAGAAATAGTACTCTACTAGCTTGAGTCTAGTCTTCTTTGTTGCTTTTGTCTTCATGCGACGACCTCTTACTTCCGTATGCAGGTTTTGTTCTTTAGAATTTGGTACTATAAACTTCTCTTTTATTTCTTTTGTAACAAGATAAAAAGATTGTTCTTGATATTGATATTTGTTTAGGAAAACTAATTCGTTTGGGCATATATTGCCTTGAATTCTCCATTACAGAATATGTTTGTCTCCCAATGTTTCCTTTTTTTTTTGAAAGGTCTTGGTGCAAGGAGTTTGATGGCGAAGTTTACAGAAGCTTCAATTGCCATGATGTTTAAAGGCTCATCAAATTAGTATATATCTGCGTTTATAGCCAAAAATATAATTGTTGATGTTGTACTAGTTGCACTTTCAATCTTGGGCATTAGATCACTTAGTGTATTTGTTGAATCCCATGGAGGTTTTGTTCCGTATGCAGGTTTTGTTCTTTAGAATTTGGTACTATAAACTTATGTTTTTTTCTTTTGTAACAAGATAAAAAGATTGTTCTCGATATTGATATTTGTTTAGGGAAACTAGTTCGTTTGGGCATATATAGAATATGTTTGTCTCTCAATGTTTCCTTTTCTTTTGAAAGGTCTTGGTGCAAAGAGTTTGATGGCGAAGTTTACAGAAACTTCAATTGCCACTATGTTTAAAGGCTCATCAAATTAGTGTATATCTGCGTTTGTAGCCAAAAATATGATTGTTAATGTTGTACTAGTTGTAGTTTCAATCTTGGACATTAGATCACTTAGTCGGTTCGTTGAATCCCAAGGCGTCGTCTCTCCTCTTAGCAAAAATGGCGTGGAGCTTTTCCATGACTTTAATTATTTAAGTATTAAGCTCGCATTTATCTATCTCTTTTATGGTTTATGCATTGTTTTTATAGCAATGTTTTTGTTGTCCTTTGTGTCTCTGTTTTCATTGTTTGTAAACGATTTCTCTTTTGATGGAGAGTAATGAATCTATGATAATTTTTGAGAAAAAAAAAACTAAGAATGACTATAAGGTCGATTATTAATTCTATTTGTGTAATAGAATTGTTTTACTATCAATATGGTTTGTGTCCAATCAGGCAGGACTATATATAATTTTAAATGATTAAAGGGGGAAAGCTCATTTCTTTTAAAAAATTAAATAATTTGTTCAGGAAAGAAAAGGGGGAACATAATTTTAAACGTAGAGATTATTACTTTAAGGGAGAGCTGGAAAATATCCGTAATATTCTACTTGATATGTTATGCGGAATTGGCAAAACTAGCCATGAAAAACATTTATAATTTGTCATATAGCCATATTAATTTATGGCTAGAATACATGGTGTGTAAAGTGTATCTATACCCAAAATCCCCTATTTCTCTCCTCTTTTTTCCTTTTCTCCTTTATTTTCATTTTAATTTTGATCTTTATATATATATATTGATATGATTATGTGATCATACTAAAAAAAACCTATATTTGTTCTTCATATATCGTAATTTAATTTTTTTAAAACAAATATAATTTTTTCTATTTCTCTCCTCTTTTTTCCTTTTCTCCTTTATTTTCATTTTAATTTTGATCTTTATATATATATATATTGATATGATTATGTGATCATACTAAAAAAAACCTATATTTGTTCTTCATATATCGTAATTTAATTTTTTTAAAACAAATATAATTTTTTCTATTTCTCTCCTCTTTTTTCCTTTTCTCCTTTATTTTCATTTTAATTTTGATCTTTATATATATATATATTGATATGATTATGTGATCATACTAAAAAAAACCTATATTTGTTCTTCATATATCGTAATTTAATTTTTTTAAAACAAATATAATTTTTTCTGAAAAAATTTACTCAAAAAATGATATATCATTAAGCTAATACAGATCACGTCTATATTATTTAAATTTTTCATATATTATAGTTTATTTATTATAGAAGGTTTAAGATATAGTTGCATATGCCTATTCAGTTCACAAATTAATGGTTAGATTAAGGTGAGTTCTACAAAAGAATCTTATGTATGTTTTGTGGATATGATCAAATTTTTAGTTTATGAATTTTAATCTTTTACATTGGTGGATTTTTTTTTTTTTTTTTTTTTTGTATTTCAAGTCTATACTACTTTATATCTTCATATAGTATAGTTGCACTTGTTCTTAATAAAAACACTATTCGGTGATTTTATTCTTCTTTTTTAAATTCCAATTATGTTAGATGCGGAAAAAAACCTAGGATTTATTTTTAGAATCACAAAATTGCATCAATATATGTATATGTAAAAAAAAAACAAATCATGAAAGGAAAAGAAAAAAAAAGAATGAAAAGTGAAGAAGGCTATTTTGGTCTATTTGATATCTACACATTGATATACAATACAAACAATGGTTACTTGGTAAATTATTCAAATAGTATGGCTATATTCTTTATTTTGTGTCTCAATATGATTATTGGACAAATTGACTCATATGTTATCTATTTCGATCCGACTCGAAATATTTGGATAACCGAAAGTTTATGGAACAAACCAAAATTTGAAGGCTATAAAATGTAACCCATCATGGTCAATTTCTGTTTCTTCAAATATTCACTAAAAGAAGTGTGTTTTGTTTTATTTTGCTAAACTAAAAATAAACTAAAAAAGTGTTGGATATTGTAAGGAATTAACGGTGTTTTGTTTCCTGTTTATAGCATTAGTAAGTAATTAAGGATGTTAATGGGAATATGGGATCGATGCTTGTACAACATTGTGGAATATGTTGTTTAGCAACAAAAAATATTGTGGAATATGTTTAAAAAATTATAAAAGTTAATATTATTGTTTTGCTTAACATTAGATATATTGTCGGAGGAGAGTATTATAAGAAAGTAAAACCTCCATAAATTAATATTTTATAAATTAATAATCACTATAAATTAATAAATTTTTCCGGTCCCCAGTCAGGCCAATGTAAAATTAACAAAATTCGATAAGATGATAAGATAATAATTTTTTTGAAATTCCTATGTAAAATATGGTCCCAATAATAGTGTAAATTAAGAATCATGTATAATTATATATATATATATATATATAATTTTTGGCTTTAATTTTTGTTTCTTTTACTTATTACATCTAAAAAAACTTTTATGATTACTTTCTCGGTATCCAAAATTTGTGAAAAATTATAGATGTGATAATTGATTATGTACACATAACTCTTTCCAAATGTATCATAATATGCATCATATAGTTGGTCATTATCATGTTTTTCCTATCGTTTGTACATAATAATGTGTAATATTTTTAGATAGATAGTATATTATGATGTTAATATTCATTCTATTGTAATAACCAAAAGTATAAATCAGAATATTGAGTTAATATATATCACTTTTACTAAAAAATTGAATATAATTTCATTTGACTTTTAAGAAATTTTTTTTTTTTACCTAAAACAGATATTTCTCTATAAATTAATATTTATTAATTTACCGATTAATTAATAACTCTCTAAATTAATAAATTTTCAAAATCCCAATATTATTAACTTATAGAGGTTTTACTGTAGTCTCTAAAAAGTACGAAAATTATGGTACAAATCCTTAAAGTCTTTGCTTTGGCCATACCATTTTTATGATTGATAGCGATTTCCCATCGGCCTTATTGCTTTCGTTACAAACATTTCATATCAAAAGAAAGTCAAGACTCATATATTTGTAGAATATCATTAGCTTCCTTAATCAAAACAAAAACAAAAATCAATGAATATATTTGTAACGATCATCATTACTATACTTTTCAAGTATATATATTTTATTAATTTGAAAAGTCTAATTAAGAGTTTATTTATATAAAACGTTAGTTTCGATATATAAACCGAAATAGCCCTTTTGAAAAATATGGAATTTGAGATTTATTGGCAGAAAAATTGAAATCTAGCATCTCCAGCCAAGCCTTCCCCCTCATCACATCTTAAAAGATCACTGTCTGATTAAACCTTGCTTAAACATCGATAAATTCAAATAGATATACACACTATAGAAAAAGCCTAATAGATATACACAGTATACAAAAAGCATGATGATAAATTTTTCTAATATTGGACCATGATGCTCATCGAACAAATCCAAAACTTGATACATCTTTACGGAAATACCACCGTTATATATACAGGAAAACTCAGTCCCATATAAATGCCCATGAATATATTTTTTTCAACATTTGCATTTCATTAGAAATTACCAACGTGTTTTTCATGGAGAATTGTTACAATGCATCGAGGGAAACAACGAATACAAAATTATGAATTAGAATTGAATTGGTTATGATGAGATATTAATCGAAGTTATACATGGAAAGTTTAGACAAATATTATATAATATATAGGTAATATTTAATTTTAATTAGTATGAGGTCTTTAGAAAAAGAGTTTAAAAAAAATCAGTGCAGGTTTGTCCATATAGTCCAAAACGGATTATATCATACTAATAGAGGGAGCTGGACATGAGCTTGAAAATCTAAACAAGTGGTATCATAGCCTCAATCCAGGAGAGAAGTGGACCTAGAAAAATGGATGTTGATTGCAAATTTGTTGTGGGAGGAGAACATTCAAGGTGACCTTGTGTTGGAAGTCTTCTTAACGGTGCCAACAGTTACATGAAAAGTTTTATTGGTGAGTACAACAATAAAAGATGGGTATGAGGTTTTGCTGGAGTCAGGAGGCCAAGGATTTGTGTGGTCTTTGGTTTGAGAAGAGAATTGTTGAGATATCAATCCAAATTTCACATAAAAATTTAGATAAATATTGTCTATTATATAAGTATTGTCCAACTGTGATTAATATAAGATCTTTTGGGAAGAAGTAAGAACAAAATTCGTGTGAGTTTGCCTACATAGCCCAAAAGAGACAATACTATACTAATTGAGGGAGTTAGACATGAACTTGAAATTCTTTGACCAAACGATATGTTGCTTTGTTTTGCCTCTTTGGCAACCACTTGAACCACTAAACTAAATTTTTGTTTCCAAAATGTAATATCTATTATCCAATTATGAACATAGAAGTTCTTCATCTTACTATTGACAAGAAGTTATCTCGTTTAAAATAAACATTCCGATAACCTAATATCCATGATTATATTCAAAACTAAAAGATGAATGCCAAGTTTCCAATAAATACATTATAGGCATGTTCTTTAGCTTGACGCTGCTAACGCAGCAGCGACGAACAAAAACGGTGATCACCGTAGTCAAACATAGAGCAAAACGATGGTAAGCAACGGTGGTGGAGATTAAGAGGTGTCGCTGGACATAATAGATTAAGAGGTATTGGTGTTAAAAGGTGACGCTAAATTTTCCAGCGATAGCGGCAGAGGAAAAAACGTCACGCTGCGTCATAAAAATCAACATAGCCATCACTCTCCACAATCTTGAGCGGCAAGCAACTAGTATTTTAATTATATTTTTTGGCCGCTGACGCGACACGCAGCGTGAGGCAAAAGAACATGCTATATGAATTTATTTCCGCATTGTGGAGGTACGATGATGGGTGAAAGCCCTATAACGCGAGGATATCTAACATTGATCAATAATGTGAATATCCACTAGCCAAAGATTATAAAATCATTTGAATTATAGAAGAATGATGGATTTATATAAAGTTTACATTTCTAGTAACTGTCAAAAGCAAAGAGTGACCCTTAACAAGAAAATAAAACATGTTTTTATAACAAGTGGCCGCACAATCTATTAGACCACGTCAATTGATAAGAATCTTTAAAAAGTTCTTAACAATTTTTAATAAATAAATATAACATTAAAATAAACTAAAAACTCCACTCTAATTTTTATAATTTTTTTCCTCTATTGGTAAGAAATTCTAAGAGGTTTTTAAGAATAAAAAATTAATATTTTTGAAATTATTTTATTTTAAATATAATTTTTTTTGTTAAGATTTTGTAACGTCTCAGAATATATTGCATTTCATGAAATTTTAAACATACATCACATAAAAACATATAATTTACATTCTTGAGCTATTAATGTATTATAGTTATGTCGAATTAAGATTATTGATTTATTATTTATCGTAAAATAAATGGACATAGTACTAAGAAAATTTAAACAAATGAGCCTAGTATTATTTAATAATCTAAACAAATTGGGCCAAGAAAAATTAAAAAAAAAACAGACAGATCTCTACACCAAAATTTGTCTGCCGATTCTGAAAAAAAAACGTCGGAGAAATCAGATCCAACCCGACCCGATCGTGGTGAAGAACGTTAGGTTTAGGGTTACGAAATCTCTTCGTGAAGAAGTGATCTTTAAGTGGGAGAGATAAGGTAAAAGGAAAACTCTCAGGAAGAAGAGAGAGAGAGAAACGAAAAAAAATTTGGAAAAAAAATTAACCACTCAGACACTGACACGTAGAGATTCTAGAGGAGGGTTTTAAAGTTCTGATTCCAGAACCGGTTCTACACATTTTCAGTTAAAAAATATGTTTTTCATTTATTTTTTTTTTCTAAAAAAAAATTAGAACCCCTCTTAAGAAACCAGTGGAGATGCTCAGAACGTAGAAATACTATTCATAATGACTACAAATAAAAAAAATCAAGTTTGTATCGTTTAATTAGATTAGATTTCTCCTAATTTGGATTCGAAAGTTGATATTCGTACAGTGTTTAGCAAATACATGTTTCCGCTGCCACTTTCCATTTATCAAAACTCTAAGGACACATTTAAAAAAAAAGTCTCATAAAAACAGAAAACAAAATTTGGACATGTCCATGAGCAACAACATTTATTAAAGGGGGTTTATCTATTTTCTAAAGTCAAAAGAGGTGTAAGCAAATGCAAACCAAGAGAAATTGAAACTCAAATGAGCTTTATATAAAGGTTGTTTAACAAATTTTTGTTTTAATAATTAAGTAACTAACCGAAATATGGCAGAATCTTAAATCATTAGATTAAGAGTAGGTAATTACGTTTTATATTACCTAATAGACATCTAATTCATTATCTAACATCTAATAAATTAAAATATAGTAACTAACAATATTAGGTGTTAATTTTCCGTTTTTACCTTTAATGAAAAACAAGTTAAAAAAAACCTAATTCATTGTTTTTTCTTTTCACGATTCTTTTTCTATCGTCTCTTCTTCTTTTTCTATCGCCTCTTCTTCTTCTCCTTCTTCCATCGTTTCTTTTTCTTCTTCTTTTTACACAAACACCATAATCGATTTCACTTTTCTCAATCTCATTATCTTATCTCGTTGTCCATAGATGGAAAGTCTCCACCCGTGAATTAATATTGTGTTTCTTCTCCTCCGTTAAACTCCCTATTGTCGTCCCATCTTCTTGTCAAACTGAACCGCCACTAAAGATCGATATAGTTAACTATGTTCAGAAATTAGGTAACTATGTTTATAATAATAGTTAACTATGTATGTTATTCTTTTTCACTATATGAACTATAATAGATTACTATATATGTTTGTTTTTTCATTATAAAAACTATAATATGTAACTCTATTTCTGATAATAGTTAACTATGTATGTTATTCTTTTTTATTAGAAGAAATTACTCAACTCCCATGGAACTATGCTTATATTACTAGAATACAATACATCTTTCAAAAATTACTCAAATCTTTTTACACCCATAGTAAATTACGACAAACCCCTTGATTAGTTTTTCTTAATTGAGATTATTTTTAATTAAAAAATGATTAAATTATTAACAAATCATGTCACCAATACCGTGATCAAAAGAGAGGGAATTCCAAAGCAGAGACGTTTAAGTTTCCGGTGTTAAAGAAAAAAAAAGAAAAAAAAACCACAAATTTTCTGAAACTGTCTTCTCCGCAAGAGTCTTCCCCGAAATCGACATTGTTTCTTTCGAAATCGTCTTCTCCGCAAGAGTCTTCCCCGAAAATCATCTTCCCCGCAGTCTGTAAAACTGTTTTCCCCCGAAATCAACTTCTCCGCAGTCGCCTTTAATCGTCGTCGCCGAAATCGTCTTCCCCCGAAATCATCTTCTCCGCAGTCGCCTGTTATCGTCTTCTCCGGTTTGTTGTTGCGGAGTTAGTTTTTTTATTGCGGCTGAGTTATATATTATTTGAGGCTGAGTTAGGGTTTTTTGGCGGCTGAGTTATATATTATGTTGTGGCTGTGTTAGAATTCTATTGCGGCTGAGTTATATATTATGTTGTGGCTGAGTTAGGGGTATATTGCGGCTGAGCTACATATTATATTTTGGCTGAGTTAGGTTTATATTGCGGCTGAGTTATATATTATGTTTTGGCTGAGTTAGTTTTCTATTGCGGCTGAGTTATTTAAGTCTTTTATGATCAGATGGAATATCAAGCACCTGATTACCCTCAAAGACTTTACCCTGAAGGGGCTTCTAATCTAGAAAAGAAAGAGATTAATCACAATTGCTATTTGGGAGAATTCGGTAAAGTTAGAACAGCAATAGGACTTGATGTGTGGGAAGAACTGAAGAAGTTTCCTGTTGGAATAATTGCTAAGCTAACTGATGGCAAAAGCGGGTGGTCTGGTAAGAGGTAAACTGGTGGAGTATCGTGCGCCATTGTTTTCAAAGCTTTATTCGAGAACATGTAGCTCAGCTGAATCTGATGGCTTGACTCCTTCAATCCGTAATCATCGAGTACTATCATTGCAAGTTCGTCTAGTGTTGTTTTCTCATCTATATGCACAACTCTACACTCTCTACCGTCGGCGTTGAATACATATATGTTTTTCTTAACCCAGTTACCGGAAACAATAATTACCGGATCCATAAGATCTCTGATGAATGAAAATAATGAAAAAGGTAGATGAAGAAGAATAAGAAAAAGGTCGTAGATGAAGAACCCTAATTTGACTGTTGTAACATTAATAATGATATGACCCATAATGACATGGCAAATAAGAGTTGATGACATGGAAAATCGGAGCTGATGACATGGAATATCGATAAGTCAGCCGCCAAACGAACATATAACTCAGCCTTAATAAATCAGCCATCAAGTATAATGTAAGTCCACCGCAACGTGAATAGTATTTCAGTAATTAATCTTTGGCTAATAAATCAGTCGTAATTAGGCTAGAAAATATTAAGTCAGCCGTATCGTCAAATAAATCAGCCGTCAAATGAATGCTATTCTAGTAATTAATCTTTCGCTAATAAGTCAGCCGTAATTAGGCTGAGTTTATTGTTAACCCAGCCAATTACGGCTGATTTACGTAACACAGCCGTAACTACCTCCCATAAGTCAGCCAGCTGGAGAACATAACTCAGCCGTTGCTTATCTACAACTCAGCCAAATTTTCGACAAATCAGCCCGCCGTTGTATAAATCAGCCGTAACTTGTGTTCCTAAGTCAGCCGTTATCTCATAAATGAGCTGTTATCTCATAAGCCGTAACTTGTGTCACTAACGGCTGATTTATGTTCGTAAGGCAGCCCATCTCTCATAAGTCAGCCAGATTCTGTAAATCAGCTGTCACTAACGGCTGATTTATGTTCGTAAGTCAGCCGATCTCTCATAAGTCAGCCGCGTTTTTTAACTCAGCTACAACGTAAGCATAATTCAGCCCAAACGTAACCATAACTCAGTCATAGCGCTTTACAGCTGAGTTCATTAATACACGTCAGCGATTTTCTACGTGGCGCCAGTTTTTTGCTTACATGGCTATGACATTCTTGTAATTATGTTTTTTGTCACAACGTAACAAAAAGGCACGCTGGATATTAAAAAAATGCCAGTAGTAAATTTTTTTTTTATATTGTTCTAGTTATATCACCTAATTTCTGTGGGATTAAAGTTAAGTTCCCTTTTCATTATGCAAACTATAATATGTAATTACATTCTGAACATATAGTTAACTATGTTTGTTTAAACAAGTTACTATTATAACAATATTTTCATGTAGTAAACTATGTTATGAAATCCGTAGAGTAGAGAACTATGTTATAAAATAGTTAACTATACTTTTAAAGTGTAACTATTTTCTGAAAAATAGTTAACCATGCATGGTTTAGATAGTTACAAAATAGTGTGAAGTAGTTAACTATTTTGTCAGATCAATAAAATATATAGTTTTGAAGATAGTCAACTATGTTATTAAATCGTTAACTGTTATAACATATTTGTTTTTTTGTCATATTCTTCTGTACAACTGTTTTTCTGACCTAATTTTATTTTGTTTGCAGAGAAATTCTATTTTTTTGAGAGATAAAGACTAGAGATGAGAGGAATAAAATTTTGTATGAATTTATTTTATATTTACTTTAATTAGATCCGTAGGGAAAATTTCTTCATATATGTATTTCTCTCTACTACTTACCTAATTATATTTTTTGACATGTTAGTACCCAATCAATTTTCTCTCCAAAAAGTGATATTCTACTAATTAATCCTTTAGAGTAATTGGTTAAATTTTTAGTTATTTTTGCTACTGGTTATTACTCACAAATTCCCTTATATAAATAGAAATCTAATATAGAAAATAAGATAGTTCATTTAGAGCTTTATTTAAATAAAAAAAAAGTACAAGAAGAAGACGAAGAAGATTAACTAAGGAACACCAAGCTTAGTAAATCTTTGATTGATATCATAAAATGAAATGAAGGAGAGTTGCCTCTTTTACCAACTCTATAGATTAATCTCACAGATTGTCGTTATAAAAACACACACATACACATATCTGTCTCGCTACGAAAACCCTCCGTACATGAGCATATGGATTTGATTTCATTAGATTGGACTTGTGCTCTAATAATAGAAAGCAAATGAACACTCTTTGATTCTAGCACTTTTAAATTACGTTGTATTGAAAACCTCTTGACATATTTCTTATGGAAATTTTTAGTCCCCCTTCAGCCCTATCCTTTTATAAGTTAGCCATCATACAATCAATTTTTTTTCTATTAAGTTTGGATTTATGAAATTAGTGCTTTTGGTGTCGTTTTCAGTGAGCTTTTTGTACCATAATCAAGTGGTATAAATATTTGTTGCCCGTTGAAAATTATCAAGCAAATGGATGGATGTTTATTGGTATTATCATAGCAACTCGAAAATCTTAATGTTAACGTTAGATTTTCTTTTTGCGTCAAAAAGATATCCTATTACTCAGATTTGAGGTCAAAATCGAAATAGAATACCCCGAAAGTAAAATAAAATATTGCGACATTTCGCGAGACAAGCAATACAATATGTTATAGCACGTAAATACATGGGATATGTGAGATTGAGAAGGCCGAGAATATGGTTCGGAGATGTGTGAACTCCTTGAGTTTGATTGAGAAATTTGGCCACCCTTCCGACCTCTTGATCGTTCTAAATACATCTTCACCATCAATTCTAAAGATTGGTTGTGGGCTACGAGTACTAAGGCACTCTATCATCCAAATGAGCGCCTCCTACTTTGAATGAAGTGAGGATAATCTCATCAGTTGATTTTTGGCCGCGCGAAGGCATACACTTCCTTTTGATCCAAGCCAAGCTCATGCTAACCCACTATTTGGGTATGTTAGGTGTCCAATCGTCAACGACGAGGCAAATGTCCTCAGCCGAGGAGTCGAGGATCGATTGGATTCTCATAGGAAAAATAGGTCAAATGACCGGTGTTAGTTCCAAACTAAGCAAGATAATCTGCCTCGATTTGTCTAATAATATATGGGCGCTCTTGAGAAATATCTCATATAGTTTTTCATTTCACAGTTTTCAAATAAACCAAATCACCCACATAATAAGGATCATATTTTTTCCTGATGCTCTCTCTTATAGATCTGTCACTATGTTTCCACCAGAAGAGAAAATCTAAATTAGCAAAAACGCTGAAAATGGGGAAATCCGTGTAGGGGAAGGGGTCGATGCCAATGCCAAGGTTTGTAAGGACTAAGGCAGGTGGGCATTCGAAGATAGCGTGGTTTGGTGCTTCTTCCGGAGCTCCACATCGTGGACAATGATTATAGTAACTCATCCCTAAATGGATCAGGTTTTTAGTGACTGCAAGTGGCATGATAAAATTCGGCGTATAGGACGGCGGATCATGTGCTTGGAGTACTCTAGTATTCTAGTACTTGGTTTAGTGCAACCTCTCTCTTCAAGAGGGAAAAACATATTTTTCGCCATCCAATAACCTAACTTAACATAATAGGATCAGGTTTGGTATAATGCCAACATAACTCGCCCATATGGAAGGTCTGACTGTCCGATAAACTTTTGATGAGTGGTATGTCTTTTGTTTAAATGAATCTCCAGGATATCTACATTCCAATACGTGAATTCTTTCAAAATTAGATGATTAACAATCATGAGTGTATGGATTAGTGGTATCCTAGCCTGAGGCACCCTAGCCGATGAAGTGGGGATCTACAAGTCTTTCCAAACTCAAGTGGTCAAAATGAATCTTCTATCACATGCCTAAGGTTAACAAAGGATTTACCGCTAAAATGCTCTTCTATTTGTAAGATGGATGATCATCTGAGATTGCTCGAAGGGGGAGTGTTATATTTATATTATCTCTTCCTAAAAACTCTGGCTAGCTAAGGAGCAAAAGAATTGTAGCATGTGCCACAGTTGTTTAGCTAGCAATGTTAGGTTGAACTGAAGAATTGATCAAAATCCTAGTACTCCAAATTTTTTAGAAGTACACATCTTGTCTAACATGGTCTAATGGATGCTTTGCCGAGAGGGTTAAAAGACCACCAAAAATATGCAATTACTATTTTTATACTAAAATAAACTTTAAATAAAAAATAAAAAATCATTATACACATAATTTTTGAAATGCAATTGTATTTCATAAATTTTGTTTATTTATGGATAGCATTTATATATATATATATAGTGTAGTAATGTAAAAAATACTAAAATAATATTTTGTTAGTGGATCATCAAAAACTTATGGTAAGTTCTTAGGGGCAATTACAAAAATGCCATTTTTTGTGTGTCCATTTGCGAGAATGCCACTTAGGGGTGTCTATTTACAAAAATACCACTAATTATAGATTTATAAAGCCTATATCTTAAAATTCTAAACCCTAAAAAATGTTTTGACACCTAAAACCCCCTAAACACTCAAAACTAAACCCTAAGAGCATGTACAATGGTAGATACATGTTTTGTGTTCTTAAGTAATATTTTATTATTAATTTAGGATTATGATTGGTTAAGAACCAATCTTGTGTTCTTAAGTTTCAATGGTGGAACAATGTGTTGTGTTCTTAACAAAATTAAAAAAATTAAAAAATTAAAAATTTTGAAAGAAATGTTGAAAAATTAAATTTTAGGTCTCACCGTCGACAATGGCGGTCGTACTCCTCCTCCGCCGCAGCTCGCCTATGGCTCCGACATCATTGTTGGAATCTTCGACACTGGTTTTTATCTCGGACTCTTTCCTATTCCAGAACTCTTAATGTTACCATTTCGTTGAAAATTTTGTTGTTTTCAATTAGGAATTTGGCCGGTATCGGAGAGTTTCAGGGAACCGCTAGAGGCGAAACCCATACATTCGTCGTGGAACAGAAAATGAGTCGGAGGGGAAGATTTCGACCCATCCGTACATTGCAATCGCATAACTCATCGATGCTCGATTTGACCTCAATGGAGAAATGTTTGATTTTGCTTTTTTTTTGTTGTGCTTTTGCATCTGCCGCTGACATGTGTATAACAAGAACACCCAAGAAATGCTCTAAATTAAGATATGTTTTTAGTTGTTCTTACAACATTTCAATTATATTTAATAAAAAAATACTAAAAACATACACTAAGATCACTCATTGTACATGCTCTAATAGAACATAATTAACCAAAACATAAATAATATAAGGAAAAAATAATTTTGAAAAAATGGCATTTTTGTAAAGATTTCAAAAGTGTGGTATTTTTGTAAAGTGGCACTTGAAAAGTGGCATTTTTTAAAATTTCTTAAGTTCTTAATCTTTTTTTAACGTCTAAATTTGTACAAGTCTGAAAAATCTACTATATATTAAAGGAGAAGCATTTTTGATGATGTGTCAAATTCTCATTTTTTAAAATTTTTATTTAATAATTTAAACTACTATTAACTCCTACTATACTCATATTCAAACACTACACAAAACATTATCCCTATATCCAAACATAATTCATACAAAAGATTGCCATTAGTATACAAAATTGCCACGATTAAAAAACATAATTAAATGACACTACTAATTTTCAAAAGAATAATATAACTACCTAACATACTAAATGAAATTCACTACGTCCATAATTCACTATTCACCTATACCAAAACATAATAACATACTAAATTGCCACGATTTAAAAATTTAATTAAATATCAGTACTAATAGTCAAAAGAATATTATAACTATCTAATATTCTATATATTAAAAGAGAATTTTTTTCACAATTTTGATAATGTTTTAAGCTCTCAATTTTTTTTCATTTTTTAAATAAGAAATTATCTCTATTTATTAACTCCTATTATCCTACTACCGAACACTCTACAATTACACAATCTTTATAACCAAACATAATTAGAAAACAATTTTTTTATGTAATCTATACAACTTATCTACTAAATAACGCTAAAATAATAATTAATTTATAAGATCGGAAATTGGTGACAAGTTTATGGTTATATATGTAATCTTTCATTTTTTATCTTTGAGTCATATACCGCAACTTTGAAAAATATGTTCCGTTGGTTTCAATTATTTCACGGGTGAAATACATTTTATAAAAAACAATCACAAATTTAAATATGTAAAGTTGAATTTAGATGAGAAATTTCAAAAATTTCAAAAAATACCACTTTACAAAAATGCCACACTTTTAAAATCTTTACAAAAATACCATTTTTCAAATTTTTTTTTTTTATATTATTTATACTTGGTTAATTATTTTCAAAAATACCACTTTTTCAAAATCTTTACAATGTTGCTTTGACAGTATGGTGGGCATGGAAGTGGAGATGTGCAGATGTTTTTGGTGAGAATATGCGCTGTAGGGGCCGTGTGAGGTTCATTAAGGACCAAGCTATGGAGGTGATTGAGGCTAATGCTAAGAAAGTCAGCCCCCTTAATATGGTGACCTGCGTGGAGAGAATTATTACGTGGATGACATCGGAGATGGGTTGGGTCAAATTGAACACGGATGGTGCATCACGCGGGAATTCGGGGCTACCGACCGTTGGAGGAGTGCTGAGGGATAGTACGGGAGGTTGGTGTGTGGGGTTCGCTCTAAATATTGGGAGATGTTCTACGTCATTAGCAGAGCTCTGGGGTGTCTACTATGGTCTGTATATGGCCTCAGAGCAGCGCGCGGTACGAGTGGAGCTAGAGGTGGGCTCTGAGATGGTGGTGGAATTTCTTAAGACAGGGATTGGGGATGCACATCCGCTGTCATTCCTGGTACGGTTGTGCCATGGCTTTCTTTCGAGGGACTGATAGTCCGTATTTCTCACGTGTATAGGGAGGTTAATCGTCTCGCAGATGGTTTAGCTAACTATGCGTTTTCTTTACCATTGGATTTTCATCGTTTTATTTCTGTACCGTTAGAGGTTGATTTTATTGTACAAGAGGATGCCGCGGGGTTGGAACATTTACGGCGGATCCGAGTGTAATTGATTTTATTTTAATAATACATCCTAGGGACGAGTTCCCCAGTTATTCACAAAAAAAAAAAATGATGTTCTATTAAGTTATGAGGGTTTAGGGGTTTAGGGGTTAAAACATTTTTTAGTGTTTAGAATTTAAAGATATAGGGTTTAAAAATCTATAATTAGTGACATTTTTGTAAATAAACACCCCGAAGTGATATTTTTGCAAATGTGCACATAAAAAGTGACATTTGCAATTTTCCCAATTTAGATTACGTATAATAAATCTACCAGTAACTACAAATGATTATTTAACTAAAGCTATAGTAATTTTGACTTGATAAATATTTTATCTCGGTGTATAACGCGGATACTATTCTAGTCATTTTATTAAAGAAGTATTTTAAGAGGAAAAAAAAATTCTAAAATAGTATCATTCTCAATGCTTTATACCATCTCCCCACCGTCCCCCCTCTCTGTCTAAAAGGGCAAAGAAAAACCAAAAAAAAGATCCATTTCACCATCCTCAGTAAGTTTTCCTCTCTCCATTTCATAAAATACTTTTGTATTTCTACTCTCTTTTCTCCATTGACGACGTTATATCTCTCTTACTATGCTCATGTATTTATTACATCCCTTGTTCATATCCTTTCTTATGCTCGAATGCGAAAAACCCTAATAAATCCAAAGACTTATCGATGAATCTGACTTAAATTTCTGTTCTTTTGCTATTCGAATCCTTCAATTTGATTGTCTTTTCAACTTAATTAGCTTAGTGAAAATTCCCAATTTTAGAAAGATAACAAAACAGCGAACTTGGATTTGATTTTCGCAAAAAGCTGTCTTCTTTGTCCCTGGGGAATTTCGATTTCGACTGTTACTCGAGAACCCATATAAGAAAAGGAATGATTTTTTTTTTGTTTTATGTTTTGTTTGCAGAAGTTTTGATTATGATGGATGAAGATGGATTGAGCAATAGAAACTGGGGATATTACGAGCCGTCTCAGTTCAGACCTAATTTAGGGTTTCAACTAATACCAACTCAGAATCCAAACTTCAGCAATGGCTATCGTGGTAGTAGCAGCAGCAATGTCATGTCGTTCCCGCGCGATTTCGCGGTTTCTGAAGCACCATTCATGAGCTATAGCTGGTTAAACCAGCACAGAGACAGCAAGTTCTTTAGCACCTTACCTAATCCTTCAAATCATCAGACCTATCTTGTTCCAGAGACTTCAAGGACTCAACCAATGCAGCTTCTGCAGATTCCTAAGCCCGAGTTGGTCGAGGTCGACGAGTCTCTCGATAGAAGGCATTGCAGTGTTGGGCAGAGTGATGCTCCTAAGGTGAAGAGAGAGAGGAAGCTGAAAGATAGCAATGTTCCGAGAATGCAAAGAGAGAGGAGTCCTTTGAGGAAGAGTATAAACATGGTGATAAATGGGGTTTGTATGGATATTGGATGTTTGCCAGTTCCGGTCTGCTCGTGTACCGGGATTCCTCAACCGTGCTACAGGTGGGGTTGTGGAGGATGGCAGTCCGCGTGCTGTACCACTAATGTTTCGATGTACCCTTTGCCAATGAGCACTAAAAGACGTGGTGCTCGGATTTCTGGTAGGAAAATGAGTCAAGGTGCCTTTAGGAAGGTTCTTGAGAAGCTCTCTACTAATGGTTTCAATTTTTCAAATCCGATCGATTTGAAGTCTCATTGGGCTAAACATGGAACCAATAAGTTCGTCACCATCAGATGAAAAAACCGAAAACCTATCATCCTTTTTTTGTTGTCGCGGGTTTGTCCCACATTTTAGATTTTAAATCTAGTTTTGTTTGATCCCTATGTTACGAACTCAGAATCAAACTCGGAATGTATCTCAAAATGTACCTCTTTTTTGAATTTACTCAGATACTGGTAAAATTATGTTATGTACAGAACCAGAAGACAACAAAATCAATCTCAACCAGATTGTAATGTAACTAGAAAGTAATCAAATCTGGCATCGGATACTCGATATAAACTGGCTGGTCTGTTACTATAAGAGGCCGATGATTTTGATAGTCTTTAACCGTCTTTTCGTTGAAATAGTAATCGTCTTCGAAAATCTCCCATTTGTCTGTGATGATCGTCTGCAATTTCGGTTTCTCCAACACTACAATGGCTTTCTTTTCCTCAACTTCTTGTTTCTTCGGCTTTTCTTCGATCATTTTCTTTTCCTCAACTTCTTCTTCTTCTTTCTTTGGCTTTTCTTTGATCAATTTCTCGATTGCTTTTACTTCCTCTTTGGGTATGCTAACGAATTGAGGTCTATCTCGCGCATTCAATACCCCAAATCCTTTGCAGAAGTCGAAATAGATGGCGAGATCTTCCCCCTGAGACGTAGCCTTGTGGATGGTCTTCAGCGTCGTAGCAGCCTCTGTTTTGCCAGCAACCGGAAGGATTTTGATAATGCTGCTGCATATTCTACCATAGATGTTAATACTCTCGATAACGATACAATCCATAGCTTCTAAAATCAGCGTTTTCTTCATGTTATCAGCAATCGGCCTGATCTGAAGAAGCATATCAAGAAGAGACTGAAGTTTCTGAATCCTATCGAGTTCTTGGATCACCGAATCAGCTTTCTCAAAGGATCTTCTGCGGTAAATCTGATCGGACAAGAAGGAAGAGTAGTGATGAAGGAAAGCGAAGTAAGATCGAACGAAGATGTTGTATCCCCATGTTTTGCTGAGACAAGAATGTCCATCGGAGAAATCGGAAAGATCGAAAGGAAGACGGCGGATTTCTCCGAGGACGGAAGGGACTTTGCAGCAGAGAACACCGTGGAGAAGCATTAGCGATTTGAGAGCGACGATCCAGCTTCGGGTGTGGTTGACACGGGAAGAGAGGGCGTGGACGAGAGTTTTGAGGTTGAGAGGAGAATCACGGATCCATTTGTAGACACGGTGAGCGTTTGTATAATCGACGGAGGAATCGTCGTGGGAGGTGGCGTGGATGATAGCTGCTTCGAGATCCGCGTTCCGGTATATGCTTCGCCGTGAGAATCCAACGGCTAATAAGCTTTTCCGGTCTTTGATTGCGGCCGCAGCTCGTTTCCACAGCTTCATCTTCCTCCTCCTCCTCCTCCCTCCTCTGATCCTCTCTCTCTCTCTCTCTCTCTCTGTATTCTTCCTCAAGAACACAAAAAGTCTTCTCTGTAAAATCTTTGCCTCTCTATTTTGAGTTCTCTTTTCCTTCACCATCCGTTAGACCGTTGTAACCGTTCAAAAATCATTTAAAAAAAAATTAATTAATTAAAAACAAAGATAAAAGCTGGCACGTTTGACTCGTGTGCTTACCTTCCTGCATCTTCTTAAACCGAACCGAAATCGTATAAAGTATCTGATTTATAAACCGATTTGTTTATAAATCCAAACCGAACCAAAACTGGATTGGACTCTGTTCTTTCATTCTCTCGTTATAGACGTAAATTGAGAGAATGTTTGTGTTTATAAAAATGTCTGATTTCAATTCAAAAGTTAAAGAAATGTGTAGTAGAATATTCCTGTAACCCGAGCTTGGGACTTCTATATCGGTTACAAAACAAATGTTATGAGAGAGATCATTCTATAAGAGAGATGCCAAGAGCAACACTCATGCCAAGCGTCAAAGACATCAAATGGCAAGCACTGTTTTCAAGTGTCGATTTTCCGGAGTTGTTCATCTCCGCAAGAACACCAGCAACCGCTATGTATATGAATCCCCCCGCTGTGAATCCCTGCAAGATTCCAATCCCAAACCAAATCTTAACAACACTAAGATGTTACAAGAGATTGAAGCAATGCGAAATATGTCAATACTACCTCAATCAGTGATGACTGTCCCGGTTCATTTCCCCAGACCAAGACCTATGGCGGAAACAAAACATCACTATAGTTAGTTCAGTTTCAATGTTCTAGAGATCTGTCAGGTTTTTAAGCTGTGTGAAGATATTTAAAATAGACTTGCCAATGCAGTTCCTGCAAGTGCGGCGAGTGCAGAGAGGAAGTTGAAGAAGAGTGCTTTTGTTACAGTGAAGCCTGACCTCACTAGAATCCCGAAATCACCAATCTGCAAGTATTGAAGATCTTTTAAGCGGTTATTTGTTGCTGCTATACACATTTTCAAGTTTGTTTACGAGATGGAGTAGGAACCTCTTGGGGAAGCTCGTGAGCAAGTAAAAACATAGTTCTTGACCATCCACCAACTGATCCGTAGATGAGAAACGCACTTCCTAACGCCATTCCATCAGTAAAATTGTGCTGCACAACAAAAACGGGAACAAATTCTCATCTTTTCAGATGAAGCATCTCTTTCGCAATCTTTCATTGGCCCTATCAAACCTATTTCTTTAGTAAATAATAAAGGAGCACGTACTTACAACACCATCAGAGAACAAGTTGAGGTAGCCAAAAACAAGGCTTGAATGCTTCTCCTCCTGTTCTGGTTTGTCCAATTTTCCATCAGCGGTGATGTCTGCGCCTGAATCAGATATATCACCAGCATCACTAGCAGAAGTCTTTCTCTGCAAGGGCCAAAAAGTCATGATCCAGAGTTTCCCCAAAAAGAAAGAATTACTCAGTAACCACAGGATGAATTGAATCCTGCGTCTGGCTTCAAGTAGAAGGTCAAAGGATTGATGTTTGCATATAACAGAGGAAACAGAAACTCATAGTTGAAAAGGAGCCAAATTAAGTATGCTAAACCTCTCATTCAAGCCAGAGACTGATAAATTAAAACTTCTACCACAATTAGTGTGTTCAATGTTTTGTACTTTGCTTGTTTCTTGAATTTAACTCAAACTCATCTGCCATATAAGTGCTGGTTTCTCACCTTACGGAGAGATCCATCCTTAGAGCCGCTAGAGACTTTCTCTGATGAATTTCCAATTGCATCAGAGGAACATTGTTGGTCCACGCTGTTATGATCGACTTCATCCTTCAGTTTCTTACTGCCGGCATGGTGGTGATGGTGGCCCCAAGTATTGGACCCAGACGAGTTTTCTTCGACATACCGGACCAACTTCTCCACAAGAAGGAAGACCACAATCCCAGCTAGACAACCAAGAATGATGTTTGAATTAAAGTGTTAAGATCTGTAAAACTCTTCTGTTCAATATACACAAGACCAAGTGTTTTGATACTTACCGAGAACAGACAATCCAACAGACAGATCTTGTAACGAATGCGAGTGTGAAGGTGAATCCGAATGAGAATGATCATGATGGTCATGACTCTCATGGCGATCAGTAGAGTGAGAGTGACCACCACCTGCCACAAAAATGGTTTTCACTTCAGAAGATATCTCTTGGTACGGAATTGAAATCGACAATCGAAAAAAGGAAAAAGGGAGAATATAAAGCAGAGGAAATGATAAGGTAAAGCTAATTAATGACACAATGCAGATACTAAAAAGAGAGCAGATAATTTTGTCCATTACTGTACCAAAAGCATGGGGCAGTTGGTGAAGAAAAGCATCCCCCAGCATAGCTCCTGCCTGGTCACCAAATAAATACACTTAAATCGTAACTTTTTAACGTAGCAGCCAATCTCATACAATCGATAAAACTGTGACACAACATGCTGTGCAGAGAGATTGCTAAATCACACATTTTTACGAATTCAGAACCACCACCACCAAATAAAAAGCTACACCAAAAAAGTTTAGGTAAGAAAAACCAAAATGACTTACCCCAAAAAGAGCCAAGGCATCAACAAACCATTTCGCTGGCTTCCCTTGAACTGTAAATTGAAACATAACTAGTTTAAAGGAAAGACCTTTCTCACAAAGAATTTCATATAACGAATTGTTACCTGAAAAACTAGACTCATGAACACATTATAGCACATGACTAAACCAAAGAGATAATTTTCTCCAGGACAATCAACACCAAAGTTTCTTTGGTTCATAGGGATACAAAAATTCAGAGATTTGCTTACCAAACATAACGGGCAGTAGAACCAGACAAATGAGTGAGGCCAAGCTAACCAAAAGAGAGCATCCCAATGCATTGAACCACAATGCTGCAAATAGAAGAAGAAGAGATTTCTAATCAGCTATGGATTCTGTAGCATTTTCTAAAATCACAATTCAGTAAAATTCAATGAATCAATACCAAATCCGGAGAGACTAGAACTGGATTCGTGATCGTGATCGTGATCGTGATGATGATGAAGACAGGGTCCAAACCCGCACAATCTCATATCCTCTTCCTCGGCCAATTCCTCCGGCAACTTCATCTTTACGGGCTCCTTCTTCACATGATGATCGTGATCATGCGAATGACTACACCCACCACCGTGATGGTGTCCGTGATCCTCACGCGCAGGCGTTGACTGACAAAATCCGGTTTCAACGCACAGATCCAGACACAGCACTAAAACCAGGAACGGAACCACGACTCTTTTCAGCGAGAACGACATCTGTGACCTAAGAAAGAGTTTCCGACAGATGCAGAGAAGCTAAGAAGAGCGGCGATTGATGCAGTTGGCTTCAATGGTGATGAAGCAGACGATGCAGAAGAAGAGAATGATAATTCCGACTATGATTCCGAAAGTGACCACATCCATCATTTGTAATCTTTTTTTAAATTTGTGATTTGGGCCTTTTTTGTTTCAAAATTAAATAGAAAACCCCTTTTTCTATGATTTAGTGAAAGACTCGTTTGACTCTATGGTGAAAACTTCTGGAGTGATTTGGAAGTCTCTACTTCTGGTGATAGTCCTTTGGCACCGGGCGGATATCTGGAAAAAATTTTGTATCTCCGATCCGTTTCGTCTTTTACAGATAATTGTTTTTTAGATCTGATATGGTAAATTTCGCGAATATCCGATCCGATATGTTATAAATAGAATATCCAAAATATTTGTAGATATTCACGGAGATCCGATCTGATAAGTTAATTTTTAATTGTTATTTATTTATTTTATTATTTACTCATAATAAAAATCAAATATTTAACAAAAATGAATGAGTTGAATATATTTTTTCATGCTCGGACATGTATAATAACAAAAAAAACAATAACTAATCATATACATTAGATATATATTTTATATTATAATATATTTAACGGATCAGATCGCATATTCGGTTTTTCTAAAATGATATTTACGATTTGCTTTGTTTTTTACGGATACTTAAATTTGATATTTGCTTTGCTTTGAAATTTTACGGATATCCGGATTCATCGGATTGGATCGTAGTGAATATAATCAGATTTGACGGATGTTTTGACCGGTGATTATTAGAGTTAAATGTATAAACTCCGTTTATTCCGGTTAAACTGTGAATTGGTTAAGGTTTATGTGCTAAACCAAAGCTATATTATCGTTGTATTGTTCTTCATTGTTTTGTTTGATAACAGAAACATTTGATATTTCCAAATCCTCTCAGAAGAGAGAGATCTCGATCTCTTTTTCTTCAATAGAGAGATTAGTTTCTTTTATTGTATATAGGTTCTCTGTACAGGTTTGTATAGTTTGTACAGCTTTGTTTTGTATATCGGTAGAGTATAAACCGGTTTGTGTGGTTAAGGCTACGGTTTAGGCCTTGGTCAATTGTATATAAACCCACAGTTGTATTACGTTTCTAATTAAATGAGAAAACAAAGTTTATTTACTAAAATGGTATCAGAGCAATCTGACTTTCTCATTCTCTCACTGTAACAAACTTTTCCGATCTCGATTTTCACCGGATTTTCTTCCGTTCACACCGGAATTTCTTCCGATTCTTCTCCGATCTCATCTCGACGAAGCTTCTCTTCCGTTCGCTTGATCGATTTTTGCTTTTCTTCAGCTGAAATCGATTTGCCATGGGCCAAAAACGGAACTGCAAGTCGAAGTATCGCAATCACACTCCGACTTCACCTGAATCTGATTCACCTACGTCTCCGCAACCTCGCAATCATCGCTCTGGATCTGCTCCGGCTCGAGTCGATTCGTCTGCTCCGATTCGACCTTCGATTCGTCGATCCGTATTCTCTCCTACTTCCGATCACTTCGAGGTATCTCTTTCACCGGATAACATTCATAGTCCGTATCATCTTCATAGTTCCGATCACCCTGGATTAGTTCTCGTCGCTGAACCGTTAGATGGAACAAACTTTGGTGTGTGGTTAGTGGCTATGACTACTAGCCTTGAAGCGAAGAACAAGCTAGGTTTCCTTGATGGATCTATCCCAAAACCTGATGAGAATGATCCATACTGCAAGATTTGGTGTCGCTGTAACAGTATGATGAAATCTTGGTTACTGAACAGTGTCTCTAAGAAGATCTATACAAGTATTCTCTATTTTAAGAATGCTTCTGATATTTGGATGGATTTGCATACTCGGTTCCACAAATCGAACCTTCCGCGACTCTACAAACTCAGGCATCAGATACATTCATTTCGGCAAGGGAGCTTAGATCTTTCTTCATATCACACTCAGACTCAATCCTTATGGGAGGAACTGTCTAATATTCAAGTTACTTCTCGGACTGTTGAAGGTTTGATCAATGAAAGGGAGACTAATCGTGTCATTGATTTTCTCATGGGCCTTAATGACAACTATGAAAGTATTCGAAGCAGAATTCTTATGAAGAAGCATCTCCCTACTCTCTCTGAAGTTTACAATCTGTTGGATCAAGAAGATAGTCAGAAATCAGCTAGGATGGATCCTCCTGGAAGTCTTGAAGCATCAGCCTTTGCTGTCTCTCAGCCTCAAGCTCAGTTTCCATCATCTGTTGGTTCCTCTTCTCAGTCTTTCAACAATCAAGCTTCTGGTGGTTTTCAGAAACGAGATAGACCTGTTTGCTCATTCTGTGGTAGAATTGGTCATGTTGTGGATCGATGCTACAAGAAACATGGATTCCCAACTGGTTTCAAATCCAAATTCAGGAATGAGAAGTCATCCTCTTCAGTCATGGCTAATATCACTGTTGGTACTGGATCAGCTGATGAATCTTCTGATGAACTCTCTCCTGCTCAAATCCAGCAGCTTGTGTCTTTCCTGAGTAGCAAACTTCAACCTCCAAGTTCTGCTCCTACACCAGAAGTTCACTCTGTCTCAGTATCTTCTGATCTCATTCCTACCACTGTCTGTCCCATTTCCGGTAAATATTTCCCCTCAATCTTTTGTTCTCTTTCTGGAAATGGTAGACCTTATGTCTGTTCGGTTAGTAGCACTCTTCCTGCTCTTAATGCTTGGGTCATGGATTCAGGGGCTACTAATCATATATCTCATAACAAAACCGCTTTTACCAACCTTAAACCTCTTTCTAATACCACTGTTACCCTTCCTAATGACATCCTTGTGAGCATTGTCGGTATAGGAACTATTCATTTGGGTAGTCAATTAACCCTTCATAATGTTCTCTATATCCCTCAGTTCAAATTTAATCTTCTTAGTGTCAGTTCTTTAACTAAGAGTATGGGATGTCGTATCTGGTTTGATGAGGACTCTTGTGGTATACAGGCTCCTACACAGGAATTAATGATTGGGATGGGTAAACAAGTGGCTAATCTCTACTTCCTGGACCTAGGTTCCTTGTCTGATCCAGGTATATCTACTCCTATTATAGCTGCTACTACCTCTATCCCTGCTTTGTGGCACAAAAGATTAGGACACCCCTCTATGTCTAGAATTCATCCTATGCATGATGTTCTTTCTTTTCCAAAACAAACGACTAATATAGATTTTCATTGTAAAATTTGCCACTTAGCCAAACAAAGGCATCTCCCTTTTGTTTCTAACCAAAACATTAGTGATCATCCTTTTGATTTGGTTCATATAGACACTTGGGGTCCTTTTTCTGTTCCTACTCATGATGGTTTTAGATATTTTTTAACCATCGTAGATGATTGCTCTAGAGCAACTTGGGTTTATCTTCTGAAAACTAAATCTGATGTTCTTCATGTCTTTCCATCTTTTGTGGCTATGATTGAAACCCAGTTTGATAGGAGAATTAAAAGGGTTAGATCCGACAATGCTCATGAGCTGAACTTCACAACCTTTTATAAATCCAAAGGCATTTTGCCTTTCCATTCTTGCCCTGAAACACCCCAGCAAAACTCAGTGGTTGAAAGAAAGCATCAACATATTCTTAATGTTGCTCGCTCTCTCTTCTTTCAATCACATATTCCCTTACCCTATTGGGGTGACTGTGTTCTTACTGCAGTTCACCTCATTAATCGCATGCCAGCTCCTGTTCTAGACAATAAATGTCCCTTTGAGGTGCTTACAAAAAAGATCCCCGATTATACACAACTAAAAACTTTTGGCTGTCTTTGTTATTCTTCCACCTCACCCAAGAACAGACACAAATTCGAACCCAGAGCTAAAGCTTGTGCCTTTATTGGTTATCCACCTGGCTATAAAGGTTACAAACTTCTAGATCTTGAGACTAACACCATTTTTATCTCAAGACATGTCCTCTTTCATGAAGATCTCTTTCCTTTTGTTGGTTCAGATTTGTCTCAGGAATCATTTTCTTTCTTTCCTGATATATCCCCACTCCCTCCTATGGTTACTCCTGTGTCTAGTGTTATTGAACCTTCTTCATCTTCCCCTCCAGTGGATATTTTGCCTTCTGCAGATGCCACTATTGATACTCCTACAACTTCTGTTCCGTCCTCTCGTAGGAGGATCAATATTAAAAAGCCTGCTTATCTTCAGGACTACTACTGTCATTCAGTGGGCTCCTCATCCCTTCATGACATCTCCCAATATCTCTCTTACGATAAACTTTCTCCCATTCATTGTTCTTTCCTAGTTTCCATTGATAAACAAAGAGAACCCTCTACCTATACTGAGGCAAAGAAATTTCTGGTCTGGTGTGGAGCTATGGAGGACGAGATTGATGCTTTGGAAGGTACTCAGACTTGGGAGATTGTTTCTTTACCTCCTGATAAGGTTCCCATTGGATGCAAATGGATTTACAAGCTCAAGTTTCACTCTGATGGATCTTTAGAGCGTCATAAAGCTCGGCTGGTCGCCAAAGGTTACACACAGCAAGAAGGCATAAACTACACTGAAACTTTCTCTCCGGTTGTTAAACTCACTACTGTGAAGTTAATTCTTGCCCTTGCTGCTATTCATAATCTCTCTCTTCATCAGCTTGATATCTCCAATGCTTTTCTCAATGGCGATCTTGATGAAGAAATCTATATGAAACTTCCTCCGGGATATGCTGCCAAACAAGGGGACTCTCTTCCACCTAATGCTGTGTGTAGACTGAAGAAATCACTCTATGGCCTTAAACAAGCCTCACGACAGTGATTTCTCAAATTTTGATCTACTCTTACTTCTTTGGGTTTTGTTCAAACTTCTTCTGATCATACTTGCTTTCTCAAGACCACTCCTTCTCTATTCCTGTGTGTGTTGGTCTACGTAGATGACATCCTCATTGCCTGCAACAATGACTCTGAAGTGGTTATTCTCAAAGAACAACTCAAGTCACATTTCAAACTTCGTGATCTTGGCCCTTTGAAGTATTTTTTAGGATTGGAGATTGCTCGGTCTTCTACAGGTATTCATGTCTGTCAAAGAAAGTATGCCTTGGACCTTCTAGATGACACTGGCCTTCTTGGTTGTCGCCCTTCTAGCATTCCCATGGATCCTTCTGTGAAGCTCTCCATAGACTCAGGTGGTGAACTGGTTGATGCAGAGTCTTATAGGCGTCTCATTGGCCGTCTCATGTATCTCCAAATTACGAGACCTGATATTACTTTTGCTGTCAACAAGCTAAGTCAGTTCTCTTGTGCTCCTCGCAAGGCTCATCAAGTTGCCTTACATAGAGTGTTACAATACATCAAAGGCACCATTGGCCAAGGTTTGTTCTACTCTGTCAAGTCTGATTTGCAGCTCAAAATCTATGCAGATGCAGACTGGGCCTCCTGCCTTGACACTCGCCGATCTACCTCTGGCTACTGCATCTTCTTAGGTGATTCTCTCATATCTTGGAAATCGAAGAAGCAACAGGTTGTCTCTAAATCCT
Source organism: Arabis hirsuta (assembly GCA_964056655.1). Taxonomy (NCBI): domain Eukaryota; kingdom Viridiplantae; phylum Streptophyta; class Magnoliopsida; order Brassicales; family Brassicaceae; genus Arabis; species Arabis hirsuta. Next base: position 18,005,006 of record OZ053311.1, on the reverse strand, counting down.
CTGCTGAAGCTGAATACCGCAGCCTCTCTTTTGCCACTGATGAGTTAGTTTGGTTAACTAACTTCTTTAAAGAGCTGCAGCTGCCTTTGGTCAAAACTTCTCTGCTTTTCTGTGACAACACTGCTGCGATTCATATCACCAAGAATCCGGTCTTCCATGAGCGCACAAAACACATCGAAACTGACTGCCATTGCATCCGTGAACGGCTTGTTGCAGGTTTGTTTACTTTGCTTCATGTTCAGTCTGAGCTTCAACTTGCTGATCCGTTTACAAAGCCATTATATCCTTCTCTTTTCCGGAGTCTTATCAGCAAGATGGGTCTTCAAAATATTTTCCTCCCATCTTGAGGGGGATTTTTATTGTATATAGGTTCTCTGTACAGGTTTGTATAGTTTGTACAGCTTTGTTTTGTATATCGGTAGAGTATAAACCGGTTTGTGTGGTTAAGGCTACGGTTTAGGCCTTGGTCAATTGTATATAAACCCACAGTTGTATTACGTTTCTAATTAAATGAGAAAACAAAGTTTATTTACTAAAAGTTTCTGTTCTAATATAATCTTCTAATATGGTATCAGAGCCATCTAGCTCGAAATCTCTCTGATTCCGCAATTTTTTTTTTTGTTAATTTTGAGCTTAATCCATGGTTCTCTCATTCGTCTGATTTTCTTCTCCGATGGTTCCTTTCCGGAAAGGGTCGCGAAAATCAGCTCCTTCGCGAAAATTAGCTCGATCCGTCGCATCACCGATTTCAGATTATGTTCCTGAAGCTCCGATGATTGTGATTACTCCGGATCTAGCTCATTCGCGTTTCTTCCTCCAGAGTAACGATCGATTCGTTTCGTGAAAATCGACTAGATCCACCGCGTCAACATATTTCGCTCCGACTATTCCTCCATTTGTTATCAGTCAACCTTCAGGAGCATCGAGAGCTGTTGCATCTGCGGAATTTCTGGTTTTAGTCCATTCATCTTCTTCGGCTTGATCCGTCAATCAAGCTTGGATTTCAACAAATCTTCATCGAGCCCCAATCTCTTCAAAACGAGGTCCAATTTCTCTGAATCAAGCTTTGATATCTTCATCTCTTGGCTTCATTATTAGATTCGAGCTCTACTCTTTTGATTTCGAGATCGGATTTCCTCGATAGTTCTGGTTTGTTCATTCACTTCACAATCCATCTCTGTAGTTGAATCGAGTTTCAGATTTCTTGTTTCCTATGCAATTTGTGTTTCAATCTTGAGCTCAAATCGATTTCAATGGTAAAACGACACTGTAACTGTAAGTAAGGCATCTACACCGAATTTCGTGAAGATTTCTTCACCAAAGGCTCGTGATGATCCTTTTGGTTCTTCTTCACCTCGAATTGTTTCTGCTTGTCCAGGCCAGAGTAATTTTCGAGATTCTACACCGAATTTACCGGTAATCACATCTCCGAAGACTCGCGATAAGCCTTATGGCTCATTGTTATCGCGCGGTTGTTCAGATGTTTCGGATTGTGTAAAATTTCCAGCCGGAGTGGTTCTCCCATATGGTTCTCTATCAAGACCACCGGATAATTGTTTTGCATCCTGTTCTTGGCGCATATGTAGTGACATGGTATGCGACTCACTCTTTCTCTTCGCTATGGATATAGATTCTGGAATGATCTTTGTTGATTCTGGAATGATCTTAGCTGGTGATGTTATTGTTGCGTTCTGGCATTTGGAACGTAGATATGTTCTTCGAGAGGGGGAGGTTTGGTTAGAACATTCTAGGCAGAATCATACTTGCAGTGTTGATTACCAATGCTTAGATCTTGTTGCAGTTTGTGTGAAATTGATCTTCCTGTGTTATGCCATGTTGCTGCGAGAGTACTTCAGTCCAACTCTCATGTTGCAACACATATGAGAAGGATTGGTCATTTCCCTGTCGTGATTCAGTTTGCTATGTTTCTATACATGAGTATGCTTCAACCATTTGCTAGTCAGGGGGAGCTATAGTTAGAAAGTCTGCAGCTGATCATAGAGTTACAACATCTTGTTTTCCAGTTCAGAGCTTATTCACAACTGGTTTCAAGAGAATGTAATCTGTATTGCTTGCTTCTCATTTATCCTCCCTGGATGGTTACAAGATTAAGCGTATTATTTAGCTCATCTCAAGAGCGTGCTTCTGAAGTTTGTCTACATGTTCACAAGCTTTGGTTTGCTGCTTCTGTCATGCATCTCGTCGCAGATCAAAAGTTTTTGCCGATTGTTCATTGTTGCAGAACACAGTTTTCTGGTCCTGATTTCACTACTACTCATGAGATGCGGCTGAAGCAGATTTTGTCTCATGGTGTTCTACAGCGACAGAGCCGTATTTTTTTTTGCTCGTTCTGGTTGGTACATGTCTATCCTTGATCTCCTTTACTGTTCTTTACCGAGACCACCAGAGGTTCCTTGTGATTTTGGTTGATCTTCTCTTCAACATTCCCCACTTAATTCACATTGCTTTCAAGTCCAAGATGCAAGTTCCTTACATCTTGAGGGGGAGTATCAGATGTTATAGTTTGGTTTAGAGAAAAGCGGCTTATACCGGATAGGTTATGTTGTATATAAACACATTGTAAAGCTTTATTTACATTTGACAGAAATAGAAGAAATAAATCTTAAATCTCTCTCTCGATCTTCATCTTCTTCATGTGAGAGAATCTCTTGTTTCTGTTCAAAATCTCAGTTCACTAATATGGTATCAGAGCATTGAGCTCCATCAAAAGCTCAATCGATCCTTTCCGTTTTTCTTTTCTTCGTTTATTGACCTAGATTCATCGGAAATTTTTTCGATTGATCCTCTTTTCCCCGGTTATTCCGCCGGATTTGAGTTCCGATTTGATTACTCTATTAAATCTCTGCTACACTAATTCCGATTTGATCATTCTGTCAAACCTCTGGTTTTTGTTCGATCTCTTTGATTCTCTTTCGTTTTCATCGATTGGTTGTGAAATCGAGTTTCGATTGTGTTTTGTTTGCCATTGGAAGCAACAAACCCGTTGATCTCCGACTCTTTGATTTGCGATCTCGGAGAGATGAGCTATGGCGATCCGTTTGGAGAAAAGTCTATGTTGAAATTGATGTTAACGCTGGTGTTACTATATGGTTCTCAGCCACGACCACCGGAGATTCGTTCTGCTTTGTTTTTGCGATGAAATCTTACCGGTCTGGTATGTTTGAGGTACCAAAACTCTCTCTCTTAAAACATATAGATTCTGGCCATCTCTATGTTGATGCTGATGTTACGATACGAAGATCTTTGGAAAGTAGATGTGTTTCTAGAGAGATGAAGATAAGGTTAGATAGTTGTCAACAAACTCTAGAAAATGGAATGGATGAAGGATGGTTAGTCATGTCTCTAGGACATCCGTTTTTCACATTCAGAGCATATATGTAGTTGGTTTCAAGAGAATGCAACAAGGATTGCATGATTCTCATTTATGACCTCTGCAAGTTCACAAAATTCAGATTCTTTGTTGAGATATCTAGTGCTTGTTATGGTGTTATTCACAAACTGTGTATGTTTCCAGAAGGTAATTTTAGGCATCAAAATCTTTCAAGACAAAGGGAGAATCTTAAGTTTGCTAATGAGATAAGCGGCTTAGACCTTTGTGAAGTTGATTTTTGTGTCTTTCTACACTTGGAATCTCTGGTTTGTGTTTGCCTTGTGTGCAACACCAAAGCTGCTGTTGACACAGAGTATGCTACAGTCACATATAAAGTGCTCTCTCACTCTCTTGTTCATCATGTGAACCAAGCCTTCTTTCGATTGTGTCGAGATTGTTGGTTGGTGTCTTATGAATTGATGCTGCCACAGATGATTTCTTTATTTCCAAGCTGTTTTTCATTCTCTCATGTGCAAGATGGCTTTATAATTGCCATCTTGAGGGAGGATATTAGAATTAAATGTGTAAACCCGGTTTTTTCCGGTTAAGCTGTGAATTGGTTAAAGCTTATGTGTTAAACCAAAGCTATATTATCGTTGTATTGTTCTTCATTGTTCGATAACATAAACATTTGATATTTCCAAATCCTCTCACAAGAGAGAGATCTCGATCTCTTCTTCATAGAGAGATTTAGTTTCTGTTTTAATGTAATATTTTAATAGTGACACAAAATCTTTTTTGGTTTTCTCCTCTTGTAAAAATGTTTTAACACTCGGGACTTGGTGTAGCTCAAAGTCTCCTCAAAGTACTATAAATACAAAGGTTCGTTGATCCAAAAGGATAGGTGTCAAGCCCATATCCTTATAAATTAAAAATTTGCGCAAAAATCTTTATTTGATATGGATTGTTGATCGGTGTGAGAGGACAAAGAAAATGTCTATCACCGGAGACGGAATCCTTGATATGGGTGATGAAATAAGTTTTGAAAAAGGGTAGATTATCAAGTTTTCGAGACATACTATTCGGATGTGGTTAATTTGATTTAATTTCTATAATTGTGGTTCGCTTTTCTATTCCCTTGGATATTTCCAACGACACTTTGATCGCAACAAATGTCCTTCATATCGCACGGAAAAACGTCATTGTAAAATCTAAACTATTTTCCTTTTATTTTTCTTTCTACTTCTTACCATTTGTTCTTCGAAAATGTTAGTTTTGATTTTTTAAAGAAATGCTGAAAACGAAGAACAATGAAATAAATATCTTTCTCATTAGTAACTTAACGCAACCCATGATGAAGAAAACAAAATATCTTTACCTATACTACTCTTCATGCTAAAGTGAAGTTTCTTAAGAACGTAAGACATTTGATGATACAGTCCGGAAATCACCTTAGAGACTTCGACGAATAGAAACACAGTTTAATATTTACTCCCTCTATGTTTTTTTATTGGATGTTTTAAGAGTTTTTGGTTAATTTATCTTATTACTTTTTTATACAAAATATCTTTTATGACTATTTGTATTATGTAATTTTTTTATTGGTTAAAAAAATTCTCTTAATTAAGTAATAAATTGTATTTTTATTTTGTTTTTTAATCTCTGTGCTTTTTTTTTTTTTTTGGTCACAAATCTCTGTGCTTTTACAAAAAATATATAAAAGAGAACGATATACATAAGAATGTGAAACACATTTTCATATTGGACCGCTAAAATGGTAGTGTTTGAAATTGTATTCATCAAATCATATCCATCGTCATATTTGAGTCAATAAAAAAAAATCGTCATATTTGATTGAACGAAACAGAGGATTCAACTCCTAAAACCAAGGTCTACTGTCCACTTAATTTGCATATTTCAAAGGCAAACACACAATCTCCCCTAAACCATTAAACATCCACAAATCACACAACAACAACAACAACAACAAAAGGAACAACAACAACAACAACAACCACAAAAATACCAAAAACCTAAACAGGATCAAGAAAATATAAACAAGAAAAGAAGAAGAAAGATCTAGAGTTGTACAATATCTTCTTTGGAATCTTCAAAGAAATAAAGAAAAAATGGCAACAACGAAAATACCAATGAATGTACCTTCTCCTCGAGTCGATGCTGACCAACTCTTTGAAGCCTTCAAAGGTATTATTGGCTTTCTTTATTTGTGGTTACAAACAATTTGTTTGTTACATTTTAATCAAATCTTGTGTAATTTGTAGGAAGAGGTTGCGATACTTCGGTAATCATCAACATTTTAGCTCACCGAAACGCCGCACAACGAGCTCTAATCGAACAAGAATACGAAACCAAATTCTCAGACGACCTTCGAAAACGTCTCCAATCCGAGCTTCACGGTCATCTCAAGGTAACTACTAACCTTACAAGAATCATTATTCAAAATATGGTTTACGCAAAAAATTTGAAAACGTTTATAAAATTGCAGAAAGCGGTTCTTCTATGGATGCCTGAAGCAGTGGAGCGAGACGCATCAATACTGAAACACGCATTGAGAGGAGCCGTGACTGATCATAAAGCGGTCGCTGAGATTATATGTACAAGAACTGGCTCTCAGCTTCGTCAGATCAAACAAGTTTACTTCAACACTTTTGGTACTAAACTAGAAGAAGACATCGAATCTGAAGCTTCTGGGAATCACAAAAGAGTAATGTCTTTATCTGATCTATTATTTTGGCTGGGATAATAATAGACATTGACATGTATATGTAACAGGTTTTGCTCGCGTATTTGAACACTACGCGGTATGAAGGACCGGAGATCGACAATGGGATTGTAGAGAATGATGCTAGGACTCTTAAGAGCGCGGTTGCAAGGAAGCATAAATCTGATGACATGACTTTGATACAGATATTCACAGACCGAAGCAGGACTCATTTGGTCGCTGTTAGATCTACTTACCATTCCATGTACGGCAAAGAACTTGGGAAGGTATAATCAAGAAGCAGAGATTACTTACTCAAGAAACCTTTGATGTAGTTCATACTTCATACCAATTTCTTCAATCTTGATAGGCCATAAGGGATGAGACCCGTGGGAACTTCGAGCACGTCCTTCTGACAATTCTACAATGTGCTGAAAATTCATCTTTCTATTTTGCAAAGGTAAACATAACTGCTACATGCTTCTTTAACCACAAGACAGGTTTTTTAGGGTTTCGAGTTTAAAACATGAAAACTGAAAGCGCAGGCGCTGAGAAAATCGATGAAAGGGTTAGGAACAGATGACACAGCGTTGATAAGAATGGTGGTGACGAGAGCGGAGGTGGATATGCAGTACATCATCTTAGAGTACCGCAAGAGATACAAGAAGGCTTTGCACAATGCTGTTCATTCTGATACAACTGGCAGTTACAGGACTTTCCTCCTCTCTCTTTTAGGCCCCAACGTTTGATCTCTCTCTATGTCTATCCCAACATTCACATTGATTCTTGGGGTATACAACTATGTATCAGTATCATACAATATTGTTTGCAAGAATCTTGAAGGGATACTATTATATGCTTATATGTAAGTTTTCAATCAAAAATGGAGGAATGAAACAGAAGAGCAGAGGCAAATAGAACTCCAAAAAAAAGAGACCATATCCATAAGCAAATATAAATTGAGAAGCTATGTTTTGGAGACAAAGTAATAACTTCAACCTTATTAACTACTTAATTTATTAGTATCTCATAGTTAAGTTCTAATCAGATTCAACTTTGTGTATAGTTTGATAAGTTTTCCATTGAGGCAAAGACGATAATAGCTCCTTCAGTAACTTACAGGTATATTCTTCCCAAGAGGTAACTGCGATTGATATATCCTTCAAGCCGAGTGAATCCTTCCGGTCCTCTTTATAGCATGGATATCCAAAAGTTGTAGTTACGAGGCCCTCGTCTGGCAGGAAGACTGATTTCAAGGCATTGATAGTTTCCAACTGCGGTTGGGATATAGCTTTCACCTCTTTTACAGTGCCATCTTCCACATTTGAAGTCTTGAGTTCGGAAGCTTTCCAATGGTAGAACTGAACAACCTGGTTATCCAGAAGAAAATGGAAAGAAATTAGCAACCATTTGATTATATATGACGAAAGAAAGCCTCTTAACATAACTATCAACGAGCACATAGTTACGACCAAAAACCTAATCTGCGACTGATAATAAGGTCCGGTGTCAAGTAACTCAAGGTCCCGAAGAGACTCTGTAAAAGTCGCCTTAACAGATAATAAGAGAAAGTACCTGAAGTGCATGAAGAATGTTGGTAAATTTCCGGATGAGCAACTCTTCTCCTTTAGCTATTTGTAACGGTCCCATAAGTTGTTCTGAGGCATCTGGAGAATGATCTTTGTCTTGTAAGCTGTGCATGTTGAAACCAAGAAGATGCAACCTTGCAACGCAAATATCAAAACCTGTGTTTTGATTAGAGCAAAACCAGTACATGTTAGAGGAGGCAGGCAAAGGGAGGCAAAACTCATGTGATTTGCTACTGGGCTGATGAGATAGGCATTGTGAAAGACGGGAAACAAGCTTGGAATCCTCGTCATGTGATGAATCCCGGCTAAACCATAGCGCAAGAGTCAATCTTTCTCCATCTGTTACCTGTAAGCTTCCATTAGTTACTACATACACATGGAACAAACTAACTGGGAGGCTATATCAACGAGGCAAACCTCATCAACAGAATGAATATTCCGGTCATCAGCTGTGTACATGATAACATCCTGGTCGAGACACAAACTCATTATTCAACTAAGAATCTTGAATGGTAAACCGTTGAGCATACCGAAAACGAAAAACTTACTCCAGCAGAAGGAGCAACAGTTGCTGGTTCCCCACTCTGAAAACGAAAAAGCCCGCCTTTGAATTCTTTCTCATAGCTATTCAAGTAACAAACTGCCTTCAAACCAACTAAAACCAAAGTCATATACATAAACCTCATATCGAAAAATAGCGTTAGTAGACTGCAAAATTACCGCGAAATCCCTTTGTTTCAGATATTGTCTGTTATCATCACTGTGCCAACCAATGCTCGCTCCTCTGCACCAACTGATTCCCAAACGAAAGAACAATAAAAAATCATTCCTCACCTCTTTCTCTGGGCTTTAATCTGTCAGAGAAATGGAAGACAAAACCACTAACCTAATTAAACCTGTGAATTCAATAAACAGCTCATACTCACATCCAAATGTTTCCTCCATTTTCTCTTTCAATCTATCTGGTTACTCAAAACACAACCAAATCATCACAATGGACTGTGAAAAGTGTGAAATCTAAAGAGAAAATGGAGGATTTTGACCTCGAATGGAGATGAAAGGGATTATTAAGTGAGGAGAATTGGTGGCGATGAGGTGAGAGAGAGTAGTGGAGAAGACATTTGGTCTGTACCCAACAGTACTGCAACTCTTGTGTATGAATTCAAGCTCCTGTTTTTACACCAAAATCAACCAAATAAGACACTAAAGGGAATAGAGATTGAGAAGATGAAGCTAAAAAAGGTGACAACTTTGCACTCTTCCGGTGAGAGGAAATTGTGCAGAATCAGCCTCGGGTGCTCTCTCTTTCCCTCCGACATTTGTCTCCGTTTCCAATTTGAATCAAAATCGGGATTCGAGTAATTGATTTAAGGGTTACAAGCTTCGGGTCTCTGCTACGTGAAAGTTTTGGCCTTTCGGGTCTCTGATCGTAGCTGGTGGGGAGTTATGGGTAAAGAGTTTGTGAGTGAATCGGAATGGGTATCCATTCGCCATACGAGGCTTTTATCGAGGTGTTGTAACCTAGTGGATTCTCCTCCGCTGTCTTTTGAAGTTTTCGTGATATCTGATGGTATTTGACTTGCCAAAGTATGAAGCTTCGGTCTTTTAATAGTGAAGTATACCCATTCCCCGTAGAGGTTTCTTGTTCCAGCGAATAGTGTGATTTGTGTTCGTTTGAGTTGGTTAAGTATCCTTTTTAAGTTATCGATTGGTGTAAGTCATTGGTCTTTGTAGTCTTTGTTTGGATTCTCATTGTTTAATTTAATGAGATGACACAAAAAAAAAATTGAGAATCCGCGTTATGCGCGGATTTCTGTTTAGTAAAATTTGTTTAGCGTGGATCAAGACGGGCATGTTTGCAGGAGATCTTCAGCGTAGATCAAAGTGGAAGACTTGTTCGTTGTAGAATTATCGATCTAACATTTTTCATAGTTTGTAATCAATAAAATAAATGCAGACGATTAAAAAAAAAAGAGGTTCTTTGTAATTTCCTGTATTATTGTGTTTGTATTTTTGTTTAAAACGTTTGTTACAGAAAAAACTGATTATTGGTAGAATTTCAAATTTTTCTAACCTAGTGGAACAATAGTTTGTTATTTTTGAATAATATAACTATATAATGGATTATCATCACATTTGCTAGCTTTCAAGTGATGAGTGTAGCTCACTTGAATCAAATATGTTATTAACTTTGTAAAGATGATAATACATGTACTTTGTAGGGGGTTAAATACCACTTCTTAGGAATCACTACATTTAAAAAAAAAATTAACTAAATATCACTACACTGATTTTCAATTGGTTTTTTTAGAAATTATTTTAATTCTATTGATAATTTTTTTTTTTGAATATTCACTACTATGATTAATCTATATTGATAAGTAGAAAACTAGATTCAATTAAGAAATAAAGAAAATGACGTTTTTGGAGACAAAAATTGAACACTTGTTGATCCCGTTATTCTTCACCAATTTGGTGACAATTTTTTCCTCTTTCGCCAGCGATGTGGCGTCACAACCTACTCTCCAGCAATTATCTCTACTTTAAAACACATGATTCAAAGTGGTGGTTATGAGAAATGGAAGATTGTTACCGCTTATAAAAGGAGAGTTCGAGATCTGCAATCTCCACAAACTCATCTTCAATTATCTTCAAAACTCTTCTATCCTTTTCGTTTCAACACAAATCTTGCAAAAATAGCAGACAATATCTATATGGCTTTTCAAGACATTGACCTTGGAGCCCGGGATTACTTAATCCCATTCCCAATTTGCAGCCAAAAATTGTTTTATTATCATTGGGTGTCTGGTGATCATACGGCGTTAGAACCTTCGTTCGAGCATTGCTGTTATGCCTCGTTTATGGGGACAAGCAGGTCTTGTTCATGTCATATTATTGAGGGAATGAGCTTTCAATTTGTCTTCCCAACGGAGGAATCCCTGGAAACATTTTTGAGATGAGGACCATGGGCTTTTCCAGAGAGAATGTTGATAATACAACGATGGTTTCCACTGGTGAATCCTTTGATGCTCAACTACATTCCTTTTTGGATCTAGATTAAGGGAATTCCACTTCAATACATGAATCAAGAGGTTGTTGCTCATATTATTCGGGCTATGAACCAATTAATGGATATCGACAACAATGTGGCGGCTGCATCCGTCTTAACTAGGAGGTAGATCATCCACTGCATTTCCAGATTTCGTTACGACCTACTCTGTGGGTTCTGTGAGGTATGTTGAATGCTCCCTCGTAACCTTGGAAATTGCTTGATTCAAAATGGTGGAGGAGACATCATCCAAACAATGATTATAGTGATGATGATTAGCCAAACATCAACCGTGGACCACATATTCAAGCGAAAGATGATGCTCAACCAGTTGCAGACCAGAATGATGGTGACATGAATCTGAATCAAGATACAGTTCAAAATGGATTTGATGCTGTTGTTGATGCACTAGAGGATGAATCTATGGGAAATAGTATTCTGGTGAGTTGGAAATGAATGATATTTTTAGCCATAATTGCCCGACTTTTGCTAATGCTACAGGAGACATTCCGGGTCGTGATGCAATGGCTGGAGAGGTTAAGGAGTTGGATATTTTGTATCGCATCTATGCTGGTTTGGAAGAGGATTTAGATAGTGGACACCGGAAGAAGAAGATTGAGGCTATTGATAAAGTAGCAAATTATGCAAAGATATATTTTCAGGAACTTAGAGAGAGCAGACTGAGCAGTGGCACTACTTTATCTGACATCAATCAAACAAGCGGCATGGTGGGCCCTAAACCACCATAGTTTTCAGGAATATAGACGTTTGAAACTATTAAGGTCTAGGCATAAACCCAGTTCGATGCCTTAAAGAGATAGATGAGAATATCTCGTGGACATGATATGCCTCTTCGAGACCAAACAAAGTGATGATGTCACTAGAGATCTTTGTTTTGACTTAGGCTATGATCGTAATGTGAGGGTTCCACCATGAGGTATAAGTGGTGGAATTACTTTGGTTTAATTTTAGTCTAACAACCTTGTAGATTGTTTTGTTGAAGTTTATTTGAGTTTTTTTTTGGGGAAAAAAGTCAAAAAAATCCAAACTTTCAAATTGTGGAAAAAAAAACCCCTCAACTTCCAAAATGTCATTTAAATCCTAAAATTTTGGTTGACTTTCTAAAAAAATGGTCAACTTTCGTTGATTTGGGCATTGCAGGCATATCGTTAAGTTTCGTTAACAGTACGATAACGAAGACAATTTTTCGTTAGTAGTATCCATTTAGGCAAAACGATGTCCTATTGAAAATAGTAAAAAATGTTGGAAAAGCTTGAACTTTTATATTGTGAACTTTCAAAAAAATGTCATTTAAATCTAAAAGTTTTCTGATTTCCTCGTGATAACGTTGATTCTGTCAAACTCAGCAACTGGTTGGCTGAACTCCGTGTGTAGTGGTAATTGGATTGAGTGAAAATTAACATCTCGTTTTCTAATACAACAAAAGAAAGGTCTTCCTGGGTTGTGGCGCCAATACATACTTTGACGGCAAACCACGTTCTCTGATACTAACAAGAAGCTTACATGCGCAGAAAACGAGTCCTTGAGATCAATCCACAATACCCTATATATCTCCAATCTTCATCCATAGTTATGTTCGCTGATCTCTAAACTACAATTTATGATGCTTTTATAAAGTCCATGAAAAACTAGTTACTAAAATTAATCTTGAGATTCGAATAGAACGATGTTCTCCATATAACGAAGAGACACGAAAAAAAAATACAAATAAGAAACATGAGAAGTGAAATCTTCATCTCGTCCTTGGTTGTCTCTTCCTTTTACTTAAAATTTTCAACTTTAATGTTTAGACCACCAGCCAAGTCATGTGATTTGGTCTCGGTAACCTCATTGATCTCTGTCTCCTCTACCTCAACTTCCTCATCGGCTACAACATCAAGGTTGATTTAAGGCCATTCTTGACGGAGATGTAAATACAGGCTGTAAAGTCTTTTGGGCCATTAAGTACAAATCCACTCTCGATTAAGCTGACATTAGCTGCGCTATTTCTTTCATGCTTTCATCTTGATAATTTTGCAGGATTGTTTTTTTGTCAATCACTCGTCTGATTAAAGACAGACAGAAGGTACAAAAAATGTTTGTTTACCTCCAAATTTGATTTTGACAGAATCAACGTTATCACTAGGAAATCTGAAAACTTTGGGATTTAAATGATATTTTTGAAAGCAGAAGACTTTTTCGTCCATAAGTTTGAAAGTTCAAGTTTTTTTCGATGTTTTTTACTATCTTCAACAACGTCGCCGTTTTGCGTAACGAATGGAAATTATCGACATTCCTGAAATGGTGAAGTCAAAGAAAGTTAACCATTTTTTTTTAAAATAGTCAACCTAAACTTTGAGACTTTAATCTTCTATATATTAATTGAGGAGACACTCACAAAAATTATCCTATGTATCAAACAATGAGTAAATTAAGGAATATATCAGCAATGTATTTTAAAAAATTTGACATAGACATTACAAAATCGATTAACTGCACTAATAAACCGTACCAATATATAAAGTTTCCATATACAAAATCTCTATAATAATACTAATAGTCCATCGTAGCAATAAGTTTCCACTAATATATTTCTAATGAATGTTCTTGCAATATACTACAATTTATTGTAACTAATTACATATAGTATCAAATTTGTACGGACAAAGTTACCAACAATCTGTTCAAGTTGTCAAAATAGGTGAAATGGAACAAATTCATACCAAAGAAACTGAAACAAAAACTAACGTTTGAGTTTTGCAAACCAGGAGCTTTCATATTATATCAATCTTTGACATTGTGACAAATAAATGTGAGAGAATCCATAATCTTAAACGCATATTCAATTTAATCAAAATGTTCACATCTAACCAAATGTTATGCAAATAAATATGGAGGAAGTTATATATTTACAAGAAAAAACTATATTTAATTATATCGTAGATGTATCATACTCCTTCTGTTTTTTAATATAGGATGTTTTAAAGATTTTTTTGTTTGTTTGTTAATATAAGATGTTTTCACTTTTCAATGCACTATTAATTGATTTTTTAGTGTTTTTGACTCTTTAAATTTTGCATATTGATTAATTATTGGTTGAAATATTTTGGGTAAATAAAAAGTGATGTTTTATTTCAAAAAACAAGAAGAATTAAATAAATTCTTAAAGGGAGTGCCAAAACTTTAAACATCCTATATTAAAAAATAGAGGGAGTAAAAGATATTTTTTTAATTTTTTGATACATTAAATGTTTTTCATGATATATTAATCTAGCATTCTAATCCCGCGCTTGCCGCGAGTTAAAAATCTAGTGACATATTAAAAGTTGAGATTTTTTTTCGTTATAATTTGAAAGTTCATGTTTTTTTGACATTTTTACCGTTTTTATTACTTGTCTTTTGTTTGTAGAAATTCAGATCCAATATACCATGGAAAGACTAAAACACATATAAAAAAATAATTGGTTAACACTGATAAAAAGAACAACTTAGAAGAAAAAAAAAATGCTTTCAATATCTCATAGTAAGCGGCGATCGAAATTGAAGTTAACATTCGATTTCAATTCTTTTCTTAAGTGACGATGAAGAAAAATGATTATAAAATCATAGTAAGTGGCGATCGAAACTGAAGATAGTTCGATTGAATTCCTTTCTTCCTTCCGAGCAATCAAAGCAATAGGTGATCAAAACTCCGATCCAATTCAAGGTAAGTACTTTGACTCTCTTTATCATCAAATTGATCGTAATGGGATGATTTTGAGTTTCTACAAATAGATTATAGACTACAAAGGAATTATATTGCAGATGAATACACTTGTTACTCGATCATTCAAGACTGTGAAGCGAATTTGACAAAGTGCGCCAGGGATCATTTCTCGCCGACTGATTGCGAATACGGCTGCTGCGTTTAAAGAATTTCTTAATCATCGACGTGGACTTACAAAAAGTTGTAACATGTTCTTTAGTGAGCTCATAATGAAGAAGAAATACGACAGTGTGTTTTCACTGTATAGAGAAGAAATTGACTTGCTTAGTGCTGATTTGGAAACATGGAAAATCTTGTTGGAATGTTCAATAAATTGTGGAAGGTTGAGAGATGCAATGGTTGTCTGATGAGAGTTGTTTTACCAGTTATAAGCAAATTAATTTCAAATAAAACCTAACAAAGCTAATAACCTACTCATGATTCAATTGCAGCAAATGAAAGGGTTCGAACACAGGGAAGACAAAGACTTAAAGTACTAAACCATAAAGAACTTTTATTAAGCTAAGGCATCAAGGGTTTGGTTTGGTTGAACTAAACTAAGCAGAAATGTAGATAAACTAGAGACATGCAAAACAGAGACTTGAAACCAAATGCAATGATGATGGAAAGCACCAAGTATCGGGATAGCAACTGATGCAGATCAATAGATCTCAGCTAACAAAGTCAGGGCCTTTAGTATTAAGCTCAACTCTTAATCATGGAACACGAATAATGATCATCCCACTTTCGTGATGCTACTAACCACTTTGTTGAGTACAAACATCTAACTAACTTTCGCTGCTAGATACAAGTACTCTACAAGCATTAAGATCAAGTCCCACTAAGCTCACTTAGCTCCCCTAACAACACTTTCATGGCCAGGGGTCGCTCAGTCAAGCAAAATGTCAGTCAGTCATTCAATCAAACACCTTTTGGACAGCGGAATGCCTCAAGGCAGAGCTCAAGGCCGTAACCGAGAACCGAGCATTAACCTCAAACTAAGCTCGAGAAACGTAAGGGTTAAGCCGAAACTAAGTTAACCAAGATCTAAAACTTCTATATCTACTACCCCGATACTCGATGAGTGGACTACTCACTCATGGCTATGGGAAAAACCATGATTGAGCTCGAGTGAGGTGCGAATGACGTTATGCAAAGATAAGTGCGATTAATCAAACAAAGATTGAAACTTTAAGCTAAAGACTAAACCTTTATAAAGAAAGTAACTTAGAACACCAAAGATCCGATGCTATAAGGATCGATTACAACTCAAGCGTAGAAAGAAAGCTTAAAAACGTAAAAGGAAAGAAAAAAAACTCCGAAGACTAGGTTTTTCAGGGGTTAAGAACATATATATATAGCCCCTCATAACAGTACCCGGATCGATCCGACTTGTTAATGAATCGCCCAGCTCGAGTCAACGGTCGACCCAGGAAAGTCAACAAAATGCATTAAATATCGGTCACTCCATATCAGGGAAGTGACCGATTTCCATTGCCTATCCAGCGCGTCCAACAGCTCTCAAATCGCGACATGAGCTCTTCGATGGGGGCAATATATCGGTCTTCCTCATCGGTCTGTACCAATACCAGGAGATATCAGTTTTTTCAGCTTATTTTTCACCCAGTTTGATGCGCCTGGTCCAACGGTTGGAGAGTCTTGATGCTCCATCACAAAAAGGAGATAACCTGGGACATCTGTGCATAGATTTAAGGTGCGCTAACGTCCTGATTCTCACCCAAGTCGTGAACTTTGGTGGGTTTGTTGAGACTCCATCCTTATGCTATTCCAAGTGCTTATCACCGGTGTTTCTTAATGATTCTTGACCAATTCATGCTCCTCTGCTCCCTGTTTGATCCGTAACCTTGTAATTTCTCTGCTCATCTACTCCTTTGTACTCCACTCCAATCCTCTAGGCTCTAGTAAGCCGGATAACTCCAATTAAACTCAAGTACCACCTGAAAAAAGGTAAAAAAAGAGAAATATGTACAACTCTATCCTAGGATTCTAAGATGCAAATGTGAACTAAACCAAGGGTAAAGGGTACCTAAATGATGCAGAATGAAGCTAAACAGAGGATAAAAGTACGCAAATATGTACACTGATAATGCAAATATATAGACATATCAACTCCCCCAGACTTGTCTTTTGCTTGTCCTCAAGCAAACATCAGAGCAAAGCGGGAAGAGAAGTTTGAAAACAGAGGTTTATTTCCAAAGAACAGAATGCCAATGAAGGATAATACATGATGAACCTAACTACTCATTCAAACTTTTCATACTCATCGCAACTTCAATCTTTTGCTGCTAGATGTCAAGTGATCAAATGTATCATGTCCACCAATTCCCTATTTAAGATATTCTAATTGTGCAGTCTTGCAGATGGAAAGTTGACCTAGTCCAATTGGCTTGGTAAAAATAAAGGCTAAATGTGAAGCAAAGTCGGTTCAAAATGTTTTAGTGACTTATCTCAAAGAATTAGGCACATGTCATTACATAAAAACAATGGAGAAGGGAAACAATTTATGCATACAAGATACATTTTTCTATATCCTACCCAACCCATTTCTTTTGTAACTCTCACACTTTCATTCTCACTTTAAACACTATTCATTTCAACTTTTTTTTCTCTTCCTGGAATGATCTAGGGAATTCTCTTTAGTACCTAGACATCTACTCTTTTTTTCGTACTCCTTTTTGGTTTTGGATTTCTCTGTTTTTACAAGGAATTTCTTTACTTAAACTTTTAGCTTAAGAGTAGTGCCTATTTTATTTACTTCTCTTCCTAGACATCCCTTTTCTTTTTCTTAACCTTTTTGGTTACTCTTTCATTCTCACACAACCATCTTCTCGGTTCTTTTCTTTTATTTATTTTCTCTCTCAACTCTCACACCCCTATGTATTCACTACCCATCCCAGAACCATCTTTAAACTGGTAAAGCATCAAGAATCACTCAACCCACCTAGACTAGCCAGTGTGACTACTCATAATGGAAGAATGATACTTGTCGTTTCCATCTCAAGAGATTTTATGCATGAGGTGCATACAGAAAAGGTCTCACTCAACAAACAAATATTGGTTTCAAAGAAAGGTCAGGGTAATGCAGGGTATGGTACCATCCTCATTCAAATTATGTACTTGAATCGGGATGACCATTCAAACCATTTGAGAGTGGTAAAAAGGGATAAGATGGTTTGAATGTGTGTATACTGACCATGGTTAAGGTCTAAAATCCCATAAGCGAGAGAATTAAAATTCAATTATAGTCAAATCAGGGTGGAATTGGTTTCAAATCAAACAAGTGATCAGCAAGACTTAGGAAATCTAGAGCGAAGAGATCAGAGATATGAAGAAGCAAAAATTTTCACGGTTCATCTAGCAAGAAAGAGGCATTATCAAGACATTCACAAAATGATCTATGTACTGAAAACCTATGCAATGCATTGTTATATAATGTAAATGGAAATGCAGTCCTAGTATGCTTCTAGACTCAATCTTATATGAAAAGAAAAAAAAAAGATGCAGATGGGATGCGACTATTGTGGAGGCCAAAATCAACACAACTAGATTTGTTAGGGTTTGTTTTAAGAGATAGAGATTTCTATGGTTAGCTAAGATCACAAATGTATGAAAATGTTTGTTTGTTATTGCTCTGTAAGATATTGTTTTACAAGATTTTTTTCCCCCCCTCATCTCAAGGGAGATGAACTGGTATTTATAGGAAACTGGGTTAGCTAGGACTGTGCCAGGCCCACCATGTTGCCAACCCTAGCGAGCTATGATGTGACGTCCACTTTGTTAAGTGGGATAAGCTATGATGTGACGTCCACTTTGTCAAGTGGGATGAGCTATGATGTGACGTCCACTTTGCCAGCCCAGTCGGGTTGCCTATGGCGTGACGTTCACCTTGTCAAGTCTATTTTTGCGAACGTCGGTTTTTCTCGTCTGAACCGGGCTTCGGGCTATTTTTACGTCGTGGGGGCGAAGACTGCATTGGGCCGAGGATGTGATCAGCAGACGAGGAGAGGACGTGGTCGACCCTTGGACCGAAGCCGTGGTCGGTCCTTGGACCGAAGCTGTGCTCGGCTGGACAAGCCTGAGGCCGTGGTCGGCTAGACGAGGAGAGGACGTGGTCGGCTCTTGGACCAAAGCCGTGGTCGGTCCTTGGACCGAAGCTGTGCTCGGCTAGACAAGGCTGAGGCTGTAGTCGGTTGAGCCTGGCGAGGGCGTGGTCGGCTCGAGGCTGAGATCGTGGTCGTCTCCGTCGGGCCGAACACGCCTTCACTCGTCAAGTTCTTAGTTGGTCCTCCACCTCGTTCAAAGTCGGTTTTCATGGTTACTTGCTTTGCTTCGTTGTGAAGACTTAGGTGCTACTCCGGCTTGTCCGTGGAGAGTCCGGAGGGTCATTTATTTAATTATTTGTCTTTGAACGGTAATGTTGAGCGGGTGAGTACCGACCCCAACAGTTAGCCCCCCAGCTCGGTAGTGTTAGAGATAATAGTGCCGAGCTATAGATGTTCTGGACATTAACATTGCCGTTCAGAGACAAGGTATCTGCCTATCTTTTCTTACAGTAGTAGATAGTGACTTTATGCTGGAGGTTTTAAGACTCCGTAAGCGTTTGTGAAGATTTCAAGACTTCTCGCTTTGCTTACAACGGTAGAGAGAATTTTTTTTTTTTTTTTTTTTTTTTTTTCTCCGTGTTTCTTGTGACGGTTTTAAAACTTCATGTTTCCTACGAAGGTTTTAAGACTTCGTGTCTCGAGCACTGATACCGACGACACATTTGGCGTCCGAGAAATGATTGCGTCCGAGAAATGATTTCCGAAAGCCAAGAATGTCATGACACGAAGGAGCAACGGGTTCGGGACCCAGTGAGATGAGGGAAGGAAGAAAACACCCTTTTTTTTTTTTTCCTTCCTTCTAGGTTTTGTTTCTTTTTTCTCCATCTCTCCTTTCTAGCCGCCGCCGTCGAAGACCACGCCCGAAGCCGCCGTCGAAGCTACGCTCGAACCCGCCGTCGAAGACCGTGAGCTCCGACTCCGCCGTCGCCGACCGTGAGCTCCGCAACCGCCGCGATTCGCGACCACCGCCTCCTTCATTCCCATCTCCTCCTTCCTTCTCCTTGGTAAACATCTCAAACTCCTCTTAGATCGAAAATCCCCATAGCCAAATCATCTTAGCTTTGTGTGATTGCTAGTAGGAATCCTTTGATTCTTAGATTCTTTGGTTCGAAATCGTGACCAAAAAAAAAAAGGGGGTGGGATTTTGATGTTTTACACTTGATATTGATTTTGCTCTTTGTTTGGAGATAGGTATTTTGGGTGTTGTTCTTGATGGAAGATGAAAATCCTTGATTTTTGATCTTTATTTCGTGACATGTGTAGATAAATTCGGTGTTTATGGACGAACAAGCACTTGATTCGGTTGTGGAAATCGGTGAGCCTTCGGCTCGGGACGATTCGACCACGTCTTCGCTCTCGGGACCGATCACGGCTTCGCTACCGGATCCGACCGTAGCTTCGCTAGTCGACCCGACTACCGCCTTGCTTCATGTCGACTCGCCTGCGGATCCGACTTCGGCTTCGCAACACGCTTCGGCGTTGGATCCGACCGCGGCTTCGCAACATGCTTCGGTGTTGGATCCGACCACGGCTTCGCAACCTGCTTCGGCGTTGGATCCGACCACGGCTTCGCCGGCGAATCCGAAGCTGAGCTCGGCATCTCCAATGTCAACCAGAGGTGTGTCATCGCGTCACGAGAGCGTTGATGTGGGGACTCATCACCGTGACAAGGTCGTTGTATCACGACGTTGTCTCGGCGAACCCAATGATAGTGGCGACGGTGTCTTTGACGATTTGGCAGACCTCGAGGAGGAGAGGAGACCTAGCGGTGATGAGGATCTTATGGACAGAGGTCGAAGTGTTAGAATCCATTTTCCTTTCGATGACGAGGACCCGCGGCTTCCAGCTGGCGAAGCCGATGCCGTTCAGTCGTCAGACTCTTCCTCCACCTTTAGGTCGCTTCCCTCTGATGCTGAGGTTGGTGACGATGATTTTCTTGCAGAGGTTGACCAGCCTGTGGTGGCTAAGAAGAAAAAGAAACGTCCGGACCCTCCGGGATCTACCATTTCGGATGCGGAGTCGTTACGTCTCCTCCGAGGGAGGTGTGAGATTTCGGATGAGATTACGCTGGTTCTCCCCGACTCTTCTCAGCGAGCTGATGCTCCGCCGCCGGGGTACTTTACCTTGTATGAGAACTTCCTCGAGCACTGCCTGCTGTGGTTCCCGGTGCCTGGCTTCCTCCTTCGCTTTTTGGAAGCGAACGGTATTTCCCTTGCTCAGATTAACCCCAGGGGTCTGAGGCATATCATTGGTATCTATGTGCTGAGCAGGGAGTGCAACGTCGAGATTAGTACCGAGCAGCTGTCTTGCCTGCTGGATTTCCGGCCCCGTGGTCGTGTGGAGGAGCTTAGGTACCTCGTCTCTCCTGTTCCGGGCCGTATGCTTATCGACGGCTTCCCGAGTAAAGATGACCACTTCGAGGATCGGTTCTTCTTCGTCGCGGTTTCGGAGAAGACTGTTGAGGTAGATTGCATCCCCCTTGTTAGGACGAGCTGGGAGAAGAGAGGTAACTCTTTACTTAGAAATGATTTTCGTAGGCGTATTCTTATTTCTTATACTGATTTTCAGATTGTTGCCTTTGCAGTGAAGCCAGCGTTGCCGACCATCGGCCGGAGTGTCGCAGCAGCCATCCACAGCGCTCTTGTTTCTGGAGGGAGCGGCGACTGGGTAAAGTCGTTCACTCGTCAGAGGGTCCGGAAGGCGCTCTCTACCAGGATCTTCCCAGGGAAGGTTCTCGGACGGGGCGTGCCTAGGCTTTCGGCTCATCAGCGAGCGGAGCAAGCGAAGGCGACGCTGGCGAGCGTTGCAGCGCCGGCGAAGGTGTCCTCGCGACGAGCTTCGTCAAGTACGACACCAAAGACTCCTGCTGTGATGGTTCAGCGTTCGCATGCTCCTGACCTTACTCCCGGCGAGCTCGAGAGGCGACATGAGCTATCGCGGAAGAGGGCTCTTCTTTCGGAGAGCAAGGGGAGAAGTGGTCCCGACGGACCCCTTCCGAAGCGACAGAAGACGGGTTCCTCTTACACCGTTGTGGCTGGTTTGTTGGCGAGTCAGGGCGTTGCAGCTTCATTGCCTCCGGTTGCTGGTTCTGCAGCCCGTGGTGCCTTCTCTTCGCCAGTTTGCGGGTCGATTCGCGGGAAGGTTTTCGCATCAGCGAAGACCAAGGCTTCTGAGGTTTGTTTTCCTTTTCTCCTCACGCCTTTACTTTGCTTTACTTCGTCATCTTACCCTTCTTCTTTCTCTTTAAGCAGCTTTCCGCTCTCCTGGACCAGTTGGCTTCCGGCGTTGTCGAGGACGCTCGCTCCCGGGACAAGGAGCTTAGTGACGCCAGGAAGGCCAACATCGCCCTGCAATCAGAGCTAGACGACCTTGCTGAGAGGAATCAGGCTCTTGAGGCTGACGCTGCTTCTGCGAAGAAGAGAGACGAAGAATGGAGTGGTAAACTGGCGAAGGCATCTTCGAGGCACGCTAAGGATAAAGGGGAGATAGCTCTGCTGAAGAGTCAGCTGAAGGCTGCTGACGATATCCGGGATGCAAGGATTGAAGCGGCTATTATCGAAGCCAAAGATGAAGCGGCTCGTGGCTTTGCCAGACGAACTCGAGAGGTTGCTAGGTTGCTTGTGGAGATTGAGGGGACAGCGAAGACTAACATGCTGGATCTTGCTGAAGTGGATGCGAACCTCGAGTTCATCGGGCGTCTTCGCAGCTCTGACGGACCGCCCTTGGATATCGCGGAGCAGGACTTACTTGAGAGGCAGGTTCCGATTTATGATGCTCGTGATGTGTTTGATGAGCTTGTCTCTGGTGTGAGGCAAGCCTTAGGGATCCCAGAGGCTGATGACGGCGATGAGGTTGACGAGGATGACGCGGCTTGATGGCCGATCATCTTTCTTTTGCTCATGTACTTTTTTTTTTATTAGTCCTTTTATGACTTTGTCGGATATGATGACTTTATAGCATCAGATGGTTTGTATCCTTGCTATTATTTTGGATCCATGCACCGCGAGAAATGTAGGATGACTGTGGTCACCGTTCTTTATTGAGCTTTGCTTGTTTTAATCTTATGATGAACCCAGAGGGTTTCTTAGAGTGGCGTACTCGTTTTTAGACTTAGGAGCGCTGTGAGGCCGCTGTGCGTTTGTGGCATACACTTGCCAACGTTGTTGTTGGGCTTTGCGACTTGGTGCGTGCTCTTGCCAACGCTGCTGTTGGGCTTTGTGGCTCGGTGCTGTTTTTCTGGACACGTCTACCCGAGAAACAAGTACACCCTATGTTTTACCAGAGTGCATCCTGGGTTTACTGAATGACCGTTAGGGATACATGCCGAACGAATCATCGGCAGCTGCAATTTACCAACGATGCTTGTTGGGTTTTCGAATGATCAGTTGGGTTCGTCCGCTCCAGTTCTGAACATTAGTACTTATATAGCGCGCTTGGATCCGATGCTGGATGTCATTGTGTTCGTATTCCCGCATCATCACTGTGGCCAGCAGTAAGGAATACGGAACGACTCTACTTGATTGAAGCTTTGAGTATCCCATAATGGACATAGCTGTTCTCGTGCTGAGGTTTTCGTCAAGTGTTTGAAGTTTTTTGGTGATGATGTAGTCAAGGAATGGAGTATGGGTACCCCAGTCCCCCCTCATTAGACAAATGAAGTGAACTGAATTTGGGTAGAGACAAGGCTGTTGAAACGCTTATGCTTGTCCAGGGACAAGGCTTATGAAAACGCTTACTCCCCCCCCTCTGAAGGCGGAGGAGATCGTTGGAGCTCATCCGGAGACAAGGCTTGCGAAGCGCGTATTAACCCCCCTTTTATATGGAGGGGAGCAACTGAACTTGTCTGGAGACAAGCTGCCTACGTACCCTTTGGAAGGGATCAAGTCGCCCCGTAGTTCGTTTGAACACTAACTCCTCCTTTTGTTTTGAGGAGGGACAACTGAACTCATCCGAAGACAAGCTGCCTACGTACCCTTTGTCAGGGATCAAGTCGTCTCGTAGTTCATATGGAGGGAAGACTAGTGATAGTACTTCTTCAAGTGCTTGGCATTCCAAGAATGGAGGATTGGAGTGCCATTGATGGTGGCGAGTTCATAGACGCCAGGACGGATGACCGTTGTGATCCTATATGGGCCTTCCCAGTTAGCTCCGAGCTTGCCTGCGTTTGGCTCCGCAGTATTCTGGAATACTTCTCGTAGGACTAAGTCGCCCTCGCAGAAACGTCTTTCTCTGACTTTGGAATTGTAGTACCTTGAGGCGGCGTTCTGATAGTTGGTAATCCTGACAAGGGCTTGGTCGCGTCGTTCATTTATGAAGTCTAACTCATCGAGGAGCATAGACTGGTTGATCGCTTCATTGCCAGGTAAGAGGCGACGACGTACTCCAGGAGAGGAAACCTCTGACGGGATGACGCATGGCTGATTCCGTCTACCTTTGCGAGAGTGTGCTTAAACCTTGTCATGAAAGATCGTAGGCTCTCGCTATCGCTTTGTCGATTTGTCCATAACTCAGCGTCATAGATCTTGCGCTCTGTGAAGATGATGTAATGCTGTACAAACATCTCAGAAAGTTGGTGGAAAGTGTGGATTGAGTTCTTTTCCAGCTTGTAGAACCATTGGAGAGCAGGGCCCTTGAGACTTTCCACGAATAACTTGCAGTAGCCGATATCCTTCTCGGCTTCCCTGAGGTTAGCTCTCCCTAGAGCCACTTCGAATTCCATGAGATGATCTAAAGGATCCGTGGTTCCTTCATAGATCGGTAATTTGATTCTTCCTGGATCGGAGATTTTAGTCCTCGTGATCCGTTCGTCGAAGGGTGTATTCCGTGCCTTCTCGAGTACGCGGGCGATTGCGGGAGCCTTTCCTGAGGTGTGATGTACTTGTGATTGAGTAGTCTTTAGGTCAAAGACAACTCGCTGCATCTGGGCTCGTATCTCGGCAATGTCTGCATCCCGAGATCTCTTCATCTCTCTGTGCTCCTGCTCCCGCCTATAGAGTTCTGCTATGGTGGGAGCTCCTTCTCCACCAGCCGTAGCGCTGTCAGCAGCGTCGGTTTGGACGCGTCTCCGAGGGGGAGGTTGATCGTCGTCTGACGCCTCCATAGCACTTTCGGGGGTTCCGTCGGTGTCCTGACGCGGTGGTGGTGGAGGCAAGTTTTCTGGATCCGTGCGAGCGGTCTGAGGCGGCAACACGTTGGGCTGATCTCTCCGACCGGTCCGGGGAGTGTTGAAGAGGCGATGCGAGGTGTTCTGGAACCTCTTGCGCTTTCGTGACAGAGATCGCAGCTCAGTTGTTGTTACTTCATTGAACTTCTGTTGTTCCTGTGCTCCCTTGACGAGAGTCTCTAGCATCTGCTTTATCTCCGTCATGTCCGATGGGTTGTTAGCGGTGTTAGGTGCAGGGTTTTCCATAGAGTTCTCCTTCTCCTCGTTGTTCCTGTGGGACGAGGATCCTTCGCTTGCTCCGCTGTTGTCCCCAGACATCTTCTTAAGTCTTTGTAGAAACTTAGCTCGTTGTGTCCGAAATTCTCTTCGTCCCCTTAGACGGCGCCAAATTGTGGAGGCCAAAATCAACACAACTAGATTTGTTAGGGTTTGTTTTAAGAGATAGAGATTTCTATGGTTAGCTAAGATCACAAATGTATGAAAATGTTTGTTTGTTATTGCTCTGTAAGATATTGTTTTACAAGATTTTTTTCCCCCCCTCATCTCAAGGGAGATGCACTGGTATTTATAGGAAACTGGGTTAGCTAGGACTGTGCCAGGCCCACCATGTTGCCAACCCTAGCGAGCTATGATGTGACGTCCACTTTGTTAAGTGGGATAAGCTATGATGTGACGTCCACTTTGTCAAGTGGGATGAGCTATGATGTGACGTCCACTTTGCCAGCCCAGTCGGGTTGCCTATGGCGTGACGTTCACCTTGTCAAGTCTATTTTTGCGAACGTCGGTTTTTCTCGTCTGAACCGGGCTTCGGGCTATTTTTACGTCGTGGGGGCGAAGACTGCATTGGGCCGAGGATGTGATCAGCAGACGAGGAGAGGACGTGGTCGACCCTTGGACCGAAGCCATGGTCGGTCCTTGGACCGAAGCTGTGCTCGGCTGGACAAGGCTGAGGCCGTGGTCGGCTAGACGAGGAGAGGACGTGGTCGGCTCTTGGACCGAAGCCGTGGTCGGTCCTTGGACCGAAGTTGTGCTCGGCTAGACGAGGCTGAGGCTGTAGTCGGTTGAGCCTGGCGAGGGCGTGGTCGGCTCGAGGCTGAGATCGTGGTCGTCTCCGTCGGGCCGAACACGCCTTCATTCGTCAAGTTCTTAGTTGGTCCTCCACCTCGTTCAAAGTCGGTTTTCATGGTTACTTGCTTTGCTTCGTTGTGAAGACTTAGGTGCTACTCCGGCTTGTCCGTGGAGAGTCCGGAGGGTCATTTATTTAATTATTTGTCTTTGAACGGTAATGTTGAGCGGGTGAGTACCGACCCCAACAACTATATGCATGTTCTTTTTGTTTTTGAAAATTTTTAATGCCAAAATGAATGCAATGCAAGGAAATGCAAAGATGCAAGACACTATGAATATGCAAAGAAGAAAGGGGCAAAATAAACGACTGTGCATTAGTGACAATTAGTGTGTGTGTGTGTATCCTATATCTCCCCCAGACTTATCTCTCACTGTCCCAGTGAGACAGAGCAAAAAAAGAAGAAGATACAGAATACAACAACACACACACTAATGAGAAAAACATAAATAAATTAAAACTAAAGAAACATAGTTATTTACAAAGAAAGGTAGTACCTTAGTTACTTTGAGGAGGGGAACCAGAGGTGGAAGCCGGCGTGTAGTCAGGATGGTAAGTGAGATGCAGCAGTTCCTCTGCTGCCTTGTTGGATTCCTCGTCCATTGTAAAAGCTGGGGAGATACCCATATTTTCTTCAATGACTTTCAGACGCACATCATTCCTTATGTTGACGCGTTGTTGGATCAAATAGGCTGAGTGAAGGAACTGCTCCTTGAAGCCACGAGGCTCAAATGGAATGTCAGGTATGTTCAGAGAGTATGGGTCGGGCATAGGTTGAGGTTTCTCTGAGGTCCTCTTCTGTGACTTTGGCGGGGGACATTCCAGGAGCTGATGATCAAAGAGGATGTTATCCGGGTTATCAAAGGTGGTGAGTTGCTTATTTGGGAGACGGAGGGAGAAGAACTTGTCTGGATATGATCTGAAGATATACTCGAAATGCTCTCCGACTTCATCACAAAGCCTCTGCAAGATCATGTATTTGCTCAGATAATCCTCTCCAACATAGTCTATTATGCTATCATGGTCGCACCTACTCAAATCAGCATTGGCGGTGGAGAAAATAGGATGAAGAATAGTGCTGTAGTAAAGGTCAGGATTCGGGGTATTCTTGGCCCATGGCCTGACTTTGTTCAGCTCCCTAAGGAAGACACACCCCAAGTTGACATCGCTAAAGTCGGAGGTAAACCTCTTCCCATTCTTCTTCCTGACGAAACCTTTAACTCCTTGAAACAAGAGGGCCAACTCATCGACCTTAACCTGGTTGTTGTCGTATCTCGCAAAGATTGTGTTGCCTAGTTGCTTCTAAGCAATTCTGAGCACATGATTCTTGATCAAAGTTTCCTTAGTAGCACCATCTTTGTAAGGTCCACTGCCAATTAAAGCCCAAAAATCAGCGGCTTCATAGAAGGTTGGAAAATCATACAGAGGACCATCATTGAAATTGTAGGCTTTGCAAACTTCAGAGACAGACAGGGTATGTAACTGTTCTTCAATCTTGAATGTGAGCCAGCCTTGACTGGGCTTCTTCTCCCTTGGTCTGGTGTAGCGAAATTCCATTGTGGCAAAGAATTTCTTCACATCAGACTTGTAATGGAACTCTTGATAATTGAAGAAAAACCCTAACCCCATGTTTTTCATCACCATCTCCAGATCTTCATAAAGCCCCAACTTTTTCATAAATCTGTGGTGGACAAGATTTGAGGGAAAAACCTTTACTCGAGCAAGCCTTGAGTAATCCTCCTTTTCCTCGTCTGTCCAGGCCCGCAGAATCTCTGATGGTATTTCCTCAAGTTCAACAGAGCTGTCGGACTGAGGTTCTGGTGCTTTTCTCATTCTAGTCTTTTGCCGGAGATGTGTCTTTTCCTTGCTGAGTGGATGCATCTCTTGTTGCATATGTGGATTTCCTTTTTAAGGGCTTCTTCGATGATAATCCCGCAGAATGCTTTCCTGTTGAAGTTCCTACCTTGCTTGGCTTTCGCTTATCGGTCATTGTAGTGTCCTGATAAATCCTGAAGAAATGGCAAGAAGTATGTGAACTTGAAGATGGAACCCAGACTTTTTATAAATTGAATCGTGTGAAAACGGAGAGATGAAAATGTCAGGGTCAATTATCAAATCTTTAAGTTATCGGTGGATTCGGGATTGTGAGCAGTGGGATTTCCGTAGAGTGAGAATGAAAGAAGGGAGAGATGAAAGCAGGGGTAGAAAAGGCGGGATAAGACCATAAAATCATAACCGAATCAAACCGAGATAAAATAAATAAGCTAAGAGAGGAGGATAAAACCCGGTTTATGTGGAGTAGCTCCCTCAATTTTTGGTTTTATTTGGTCGGAACCCAGATTGATTTAGTATGACATCGTTACACACCGACCTCGTACTATCGATTTAGTCCCTTTCTTAACAACGTAGCCTGTCGGTTAGACCCGTGGGTCAGAACCGAAGACCGCCGTAAAGTCAGACCCCTGTCTAATTCCCTCCTCCAGATCCTATAAAGTAAGAAAGAGAAAAGATGTTAAAAAAACAAAAGTAAGAAAGAGAAATTAAGGAGAAGAAGACAGAGAGAGTATCCTTCCTCAACGCATAGTGTTACAGGAGAGAGAGGATCAGAAAAAAGAATAAAAGACAAGGAACCAAATGACATCACCATTTTCTTCTTTTCATGATGTAGTTCCCATTTATTTGAAATTTTTTGAAATAGCATTTTTATATGTAATTAATATTGTCACGCATTGGTTTGTTATTTTTTTTTGAAACAATATTTGTTAGTTATTTGATTTATGTATTTATGATAATGAGCTTACTAAGTTTGTACTCTCCCGCAATCATTAATATAAATAAGGATCAGCAAAATATTACTCCCTCTATATCATTTTAAATAATTTTTAAAGATGTTACATATAGATTAAAAAAAATGTTAAATTTTTTAGTTTTTCTACATTAAAACATCATTTATCATTCAATTAAATACAATTCAAGCAATAGTAAATCAAACAACAAAATACAAATAGTCAAAATAAATAAAAATGCATTTAATTTTGTCTTAAAAACTCAAAAAATCATCTAATTTGATAAAAAAAACTTCTAGAAAATTATTTAATTTGATAGAGAGGAAATAGTATATTGGAAACTTATATTTGTATCGGTGCGTAATTTAGAGTATTAATTAGACCGTCTTGTTATTAAAAAATTTCATATCGTATTATATTATTTCCAAACATATTTTTTATGTCTGCAGTATATATCTTTTTGTTAAAAATATCGGGATATGTTTAACCAATGATTGTGTTTACTATATTCCAGATTAATGTAGATCCCAATAATTAGGCACACGGCACAAATATAATACTATTTCATATATGTTACTCAAATTTACTTGACCTTATTAACAATTGTGACTACTATAACTCAAGATAAAAAAATGCTGCACACAACCATAGATATATGTTATTCCCGATATTATAATTTACATTTTGTTTCAATTCAAAGGGTATTAAAGAGATATGTACAAAAGGAGTCACTGAGCTTGACATTTTTGTTCTTTTTCAGTTGTAGGAAGGTGGAGGACCATCTCTTGTCCTTAGTCCCCAATAAGTCATTGCAATTCTGATGTGAGCTGGATCCTCTCTGCTTGAGCATTCAGAACAACCTTGTTGAGTGGACAAAAAGATGTTTGGTGCTTCATCCTGATGGGTCTTGTCCTCAAAAGAACCAAAGAATTCAGGGGGCAGCAGTAGGGTGTTCAAGGAAGCTTCGGTAACAGCATGTGAGGCCCCTGTGTCATCACCAGGAGTTTTCCTTTCCCCTTTTTATCAGAACCTTTGCCTTTATCCTAAACAGAGCCGGTAAGTTGATCTCCATAGTTATCTGTAGCAGCCTTGGCTTTCTTCTTAACTGGTGGATCTCCATAGTTATCTGTAGCAGCCTTATCTTCAGATTTTTCAGGTCCATAACAGCTCCCACAATCATCAAGAAAGGCATTCTAAGGATTAAGGGCATGTGCTTATCCACTTCCATCTGTACAACCGCAAACATTCACCAGCTATAACCACCGATTCCTTATTTATAGGTTTCTATCCAAAAGAATAAGATAGCAGTCAATAATCATAGTTTTTCATCTAAAAGAGGTCAAAATGAACTTTTCTCCTAGACTGTAAATTTTGTTGAAATAGAAGAAGAAACAAGAAAACAACTAGAAGTGTCCTCTGCATCAGACTGATAATATCTCCGGTAAGTTCCGCAATAAAGAATATCACAAAATCTTTCTCCTTTGGGTAGTTGTAACGCTGCACCAAGTTTTTTAGCACTTGTAAGGCAGTAGCTTGAACCTGCAGATATTCGAACTAATATTGTTGAGAACTTGATAATTAGTGGCTGAAATTGTATATGACGAGAAGGCAAGTCTCAGTTACTTGCATATTGGGATCTCTAACTACTATTGCTGCTACACCAACATGGCTATACATATAGAATTGGTATCAGTTTCATCTCTCGGACAATCGAAATCGTTTGGGCCTGAAGTCCAAATAGATCAAAAGTGATCTTCCAAACGGGATGGACTAGAAGTTCAATGACCCGAGAGATTATATAAAGATCATACGAGTTTATTTACTAAGACTATGTTTAGTGAATCTTCCAAAAGGAGATGTCACAATTTGAGATCAAAGACAGAGATATATTTCTGGTAAACAGTGCGACAAGATAAAAAATATTTTTCCGACTTCAAATTAAGAGACTCCGCTAAAAGCGTGAGTACTATATATGATAATGCAAAGATCATCATGAACTCTTCTAGAGTCATGTTTTCAATGCCAAAGGGGATAAAGTTTGAGATAAATGATGATGCATTTATATTCTCCCAATTCATACAGAAACTTGTTGAGTTTCAGAAATATCCTGAAAAATGGATATCATATGGAAAGTATGAAATAAGAATGGCATAGCTGAGAGTATAAAATATTGGAATGCATCTCTCATAGATGATGTTTTTCCAGGGGGAGAATGATAATGATATGCGTGGTTGTACTCTTTTTTTCCTATCATGGTTTTTATCCTATTGGATTTTTTCATGACATGGTTTTTAACGAGGCAGCATAGAACACGCAAAAACTCCCAAAAGTGTGGAACATATATACGAAATGCATCTCATGAAGATGTTGTTTTCTGGGAGAGTTATTTGATGATGGGCGTGGTTGTACTCTTTTTCTCCTTATCATGGTTTTTGTCCCACTGGGTTTTTTTCTGACAAGGTTTTTAACGAGGCAACAAAGAACACGCAGAAACTCCCGAAAGACTGATATATATTTACGGAATGCATCTTGTGAATATGATATTTCCAGGATGAGAAATATGATGATGAGAGTGGTTGTACTCTTTTTTCCTTATCATGGTTTTTGTCCCACTGGATTTTCCATGACGAGGTTTTTAAGGAGATATCATAGAACACACCAAAGATAGACATTTAAAGGGAATTGTCATAATCCCAATAACAAATGTCTATAAGTTTTTGGAATGATTTGTCATACACTGACGAGATCGTGACAAGCAAAAAGAATGGTCAAGATATTAACCTATGAAATCGAAGAGGCAAGACTTATTTAAGGGGAAGTTCCATCATCTATGCAATTAATGAAGACTGAAGAGAAGATCATCTCCATCATTTCCAGGACGAGATTATACTCTTTTTCCCGTCTTATGGCTTTTATCCCAACAGATTTTTCCATGAAAAAGTTTTCTAACGCGATAATGCACAATACATCATTATATATGGATAATTAAGGGAGAGAATTATGAATAGATACGATAATCATCCATGTTGTAAATGGATAACACTAAAGATAATTATCCATCTTATT
The DNA here is from genome assembly GCA_964056655.1 of Arabis hirsuta. NCBI lineage: Eukaryota > Viridiplantae > Streptophyta > Magnoliopsida > Brassicales > Brassicaceae > Arabis > Arabis hirsuta. The sequence goes on along the minus strand of OZ053311.1, from coordinate 17,973,305 downwards.
ATATTGTTACTTCATGTGGAAGTATGTCTACCGAATTACTACTTGCCGAGTTACTCCTACTATATATAGGAGCTGTACATGGTTGTGTTAAAGATAATAAGATCAGTTATTCTCTCTCTCTTGTTTTCTTCTCTCGTCTCTTTTATACAAAACACATACATATATATATGATAGATAAACACATGTAAATGATATAGATCTCACCTTATATTAGTATAGTTCATAACATTTTTTTTTTCTTTTTTCTTATCATCTTAAACTTTATAATTCTACTTGCCTTGCACGGGCTAATTTTTGTTTAAACTATACTTTCAATTTTTATTTACACTAGGTTAGTACCCGTACTACGCGCAAGTTTTAATTACAAATTTACTCCCTACGTTTCAATATGATTGATGTTCTAGGAAAAAAATTTGTTCCACAAAGATTGAGTGCAGTTTTTATGAAATAATAATGATAAATTGTAAATTTCAAGACATATTAATTGATTTTCTTGAACTGTAATTAGTTTAAAACTACGGAAAACTTTTTTAGTACAAAAAACAATGCATTTTTAGTTAAATATTAATACGTTTTTTAATATGTATGAAAACTCTAAAACATAAATCATTTTAAAAGGGAAGGAGGAGTGGTTATTGTTTACAATGTTTTCTATCGATTGTCATTAGGGTTAATTAGTTGGAAAGATGTAATTCTAAACAATATTATTATACGGTGTATGTTTCAAAAAGTCGGTAAGCCTTTATCATGGAGATCTTTTTACAGAAAGAAGTTGAGGAAACCAGATGAATAAGAGAATGACGTGGCAGAGCCAAAGGATTGAGTTTGTTAAAAGTCTCAGATTGAGTGATTGGTGTTTGTTAAGGTCCTATGACTATAAATAGGAGCCTTTTATTCTTATAGAATCTTTTATCTGAACTAGGTGAGTATCCGTGCATACGTGCGGATTTTATCGTAAAGATATTTTGTTTTAGATTTTTCACCTAAATATTATTTTAAATATTTTATGTATGGTTTTTCAGGTTGAGGCGGTGGCATAACTAGATTTGTTATGCTTTTGTGGATTTATCGTGGCTGGTAATTGCTTTTTTCTTGTCTCTGACCACGATTTCCTTGTCAGTAGGATAGTTTGATCTTGGTTAGCGAAGTCCAGTTTATGTTTATCTTTCCCCTGTCTTCAGACTCTTCTCTCTTATTTGGTTTGCGATTTGCAGCTTACCTTTGTTTTTTGTTTTGTTTTAGTGTATGTTTTTCTGAAACTATCTATTTGAGAACAAATTTGACAAAGACAACATTTCAAAGAAATCTATCCTCTTCTAAAAACTTGTAATCGTATTATCGTCAAAAGTAATGTTTGAAACCCGTCTTCGATGAATGTTGTGTGGAAATGCTTCTTGGTTCTAAATTCGATGCAAGACCGCCAAGGTTTGTCAAAGAAATTCCCGATGACAAAAAAAAAAAAAAAAAAATGCCCAAATCTCAATTTCATACCGACTAGTCCTATTGTTGACTGTCAATAAATTATATGACCCACCACATATTAAAAAGATAATTAACAATTAAACACATCAATGATGTGATCCACCGATTCACCAAATAGTTTTTTTTGTCCATAACCAAAATCAGTTCGTGGTCTCTATTTTGACCTCCGTACTTTTTTGATTGGTGGATACGAGAAAAAAAAACCAAACAAACCCTAAGATTCATCTATCTTCCCTTCCCATCTCTCAGTCTTTGTTACAAGAAGACGGAATCAACCAACCATGTCTTCACCTCAATCTCCCTCTGGTTCCCCAACCATGTCTGATTCCACCACACCGCTTCTCCGCTCTCGACAATCTTCTCCTCGCCGTCCTCCTGTAATCGCTGTCCTGTTAGGTCGAGCTACTGGTCAACGAGGAGCTTCGATGTTGGTTAGAGAGACTGCTGCTCAGGAGCTTGAAGAGAGAAGAGCCGATTGGGGTTATTCGAAACCTGTCGTTGCTTTGGATATGCTTTGGAACACAGCTTTTGTGGTTGCTGCTATTGTGATGCTTTTACTTTCTAAAGATGAGAACCCAAATGTTCCGATTAGGATTTGGATCTGTGGTTATGCGCTTCAGTGTCTGGTTCATGTGGTTCTTGTGTGGGTTGAGTTTAGGAAGAGGAACCGGCGAGGTGTGGATTTGGAAGCTGCTCAAGGCTCTGGCTCTGGAAATGGACGTAGTCATGATAGTGAGGATGAGGATGGTGATGATAGATATCTCAGGTTTAGCTCTCTTCCTCTACGATTGAATCACTTGCAACATCGTAAATCTGATTTCGAATTTGAATTAGATGTGCTGGTTAGAGTTAGAAGACTGAATTCAACATATATGGAATGTTTCTATTGTTTGGTTCGAGTTTACTTTGTCGTAGTTAGCATCATTACTTGCTATCACTCTCTCTATAACCAGCCAAGTTAAGACATTTCTAAACCCGACAATGCATCTTGTCTTTCGTCGTGTGTTATGATTACTATGAAAAGTACCTTTTTAGCTTGGGAAAGTATGAATAAGATTAGTCGATTGTCAAGGTTATCGCTTTTGTATCATGGTTGGAACCTACGAAATTTTAAAAGGGTAGATCCTAAGACGAGAACCGTGTTCTGCACTCGTTGCATTGGTTGAATGGAACTCCAAAATATGCATGAGGAGGGCCAGTTGTTTCGATTATCGTTCTGTCTTCAATTTCTTGTTTGTGTTGCTTTGTTCTTCAGCCACTAATGATTTCACAATCAATTTTCTCAGCACTAAGACTTGCGAATCAATGAACACCATAATATCCTTTATCTGGTGGATCGTTGGCTTCTACTGGCTTGTATCTGGTGGTGAGATCCTTCTGCAAAATGCTTCACATTTGTACTGGTATGGGTTGATTTGCTTAATGTTTCTTACTGAAAGCTCTTTGCGTCATTTTATCTTATTATGTTTTCTTATTCGAGCTGAATGGCAATGATATTATAATGTTTAATGGTTGCAGGTTGACCTTTGTTTTCTTGGCATTTGATGTGTTCTTTGCCATCTTTTGCGTTGTGCTGGCATGTCTTATCGGAATCGCCCTCTGTTGCTGCCTCCCTTGTATTATTGCTCTTCTTTACGCTGTTGCTGGGCAGGTATGTGCTAAAACAGAAACCCCTTGAATACAAATTGACTTACCTTTCGAAGAAACGAAATCAATAATTAGCCGTTTATTTGTGTGTTCAGGAGGGTGCATCAGAAGCAGATCTCAGCATCCTTCCGAAGTACAAGTTTCAGATGATGAACAATGGTGAAAAGCAAGGCGACAACGCTGGCGGGAAAATGATACCCGTCGAGGCAGGCACTGACTCTTTGGGAAATGAACATGTGCTTCTTCCCGAAGATGCTGTAAGTTGTTATTCGGAAAGCTGTCTTGTGGATGTTTTATAGAAATTTTGAGATGAAATTCAGAGCTTTTTTTGTGTGTAGGACTGTTGTGTATGTCTCTGTTCATATGAAGATGGAGCAGAACTGGTCGCACTTCCTTGCAACCACCACTTTCATTCAACTTGCATAGTTAAGTGGCTGAAAATAAACGCGACCTGTCCACTGTGCAAGTTCAATATTGTCAAAGGTAACGAACAGGAATGAAGTAGAAGTAAGGAAACTTGTCATCTCTTAAAAGTTTGCTTGGACCTGTGTTTCCTTTTTTTGGTTGTATATAGAGTAGAGAAACAGAAAATGATTGTGTAATTTATAAGCCGTAATAATTAAGACAAATTGTGACTTTATTGTCATCCCCGTGATTTGATCTAATATAGATAGTCGTTATGTAGCTAATATCTTGTGTAACATTCTTACTTTGTTTTAAAACGCTTCTTCAAAGTATGCTCGAAGTCGTTTGAGCTAACTTTTGGCCGTGACGGATGATGAAATCAGCGAATCATGACCGTAATTTTTGTATGATAAAATTTCAAACGTTCAAATGGATATTTTAGAGCAGGAAATATAATCGAAAACCAAATGAGAGGAGGCTAAGCTTTATTGGAAAAAAAATATTGGATCTCACAACAGTAAAAAAAAAAAATCAAAGTTAGACGCTACTAAAATTTATAGCGATCTGATGGCTCGTTCTCACCTGAACCACTATTTTCAATGCCATTTTGTCTTCAATGCAAGAGACTTTGAAACATCATTTTTAGGTATTTTCCCTAGATCAACAAAAATTTATAAGAACAAAGCTATATACGATTGTAGTATTTTCAAAACCTTAAAGCACTACTAACCTACAAAAAGAATATACTTTGGTGACAAGTTTAGATTTCCATGCACTTTTAATGGACTAGTTTATTAATAGGAAAGCAATCAAATCTTTCTTTTTTTTGGCATCTGATGTCTTATATATTGAACGGATAAAAACCAAAAGAGAACTACATGAGCCGATAAACTATAGAAATATCTCCGAAACCAAAAGCCGACGAACTACAGAAATGTCTTTGGAGCCAAAAGCCCCAACAAGGAACCAAACATCGACAAAAAAGAAGCCGTATACACAAACTACTACACCGAAAAACACCATCCAAACCTTACAAGACCAAGTGATCATAACTAATCAAAGAAACTATTAAAAATATCAACTGGGATAGGAGCATACAAAACGAAAAGGACACTTTGCCTTTATTAAAAGGCGGAAAGAAGCTAGATTTAAAGCTCGAAAGAGCACATACCACCAAATGATATCGCCTCGAACCAAACCTAGACCAACCAAACCAACTCCAAGAGACGGACAACGCGACAAAAATGAGAACCGCCTTGGATGGCAAAGATAATGACCTGCATTCTCCATATGTAACGAAATTCATATGATCTATAACACTAGCCAAATGAGAATAGAGTTTTGAAGCGGACATCGAAAACAGTATGTCACACCGTCAAACAAGTCATAATGCTTGATTCATCAAGCACATGCCTTTTCACCAACATTGACCTGAACCAACACAAAACCGGAAGAGAATCTTAAAAAAGAGAAATACATACAATATAATTGATAACTCGTCCGCGTATACGCGGATAATTTATTTATAATTTTATTTTTAAATTTACACTTTGAAAATGTGAAAATATGTATTTGTTTTGATTTTTATTATAGATATCGTTATTGATATTTTGTTTGTTAACTTTTTTGTCAACAATATTGTTTTTGTTAATAATATGAATTTTTGAAAGTTTAGTTTTACCATTTTATTATTTATATATGTAAACATATCAAATCAAATGTATAATAATTTAATACATTGGAGTGCACAATCTATTATAAAGAGTCGAGATTCCTCTCATAAAAGATTGAATCTCCTATTTGATCATCTTTTTAAATCAATAATTTTCTTCACATTGAATTTTGAATAAAAACTGAATTCGGTTTCGAAATATTAAAAAGATTAATATGAGCAACTCTTCTAAACCAAAAAAAAATTAATAATTTTTTCATACAACATAATCCAAGTACTCAATCTTTTTCTCTTCTCTTGTTTTTCAAAAATTTGTTGTTTTCTATTTTTCTTGTAGTTAATGTCTCTTACACTTTTGTGACAAAAAAAAAAATTCTCTTACACTTTTTCATATTTTTGTTAAAGATTTTTCTTTTCCTATGAGAAAATAAAGAAAATATAAGATTATAGACCAATTTCACTCATTGAACTATTTACTATAGCCTAATCTTTTCTATTGTTAAATTAGTGGGCTAAATAGAATAAAAATTTAAACACATTAGTGGGATTTTTATAATGTTTGTGTGTATAATTAGTCAGAACGGGATTTGAGAGCATGTTTTTGAAACATTTGAATGAACCAATTTGTAGGAGTCTCATTTAAAAAATAATAATCAAATTTATGTATTAATTTCGTGAAAATATATTTATTTAATGGAAAAAATGAAGATTAAGTGATATAGCAAAACAAAATTTTGTGGAATTCAATATTTTATGAGATTATATGATAAAAAGGTAAAAAAATTGAGTATGTTTTCTCATAATTTTATTCAAATAAGTAGACATGAATGTATTTTTGTTAAAAAATTCAAATTTTTTTGAAAAAACTATTTAAATTAAATGTTAATTGTTATTTTAAAGATTGTCATGTTATAATATTTTTTTAGAGACCAAATACGAAGAAAACACATAAATATTTTTTTTTAAAATCACTCCTTAAATATTAGAGATCCCTTGAAAAAGAAAAACAAAGAAACCATTAGACATTGTACACGTAATTGACCACCAAAGAAAAAGAAAAAAAGAAAATAAAAGACAGTTTACACGTTCCCTCCCTTCACGCGCAAAGCATCTCTTTGACTAATAAGAACCCTTTTCTCACTAATCACATCACTAAACAAACCAACATAATTAACTATCCACCTATAAATAATGTATAAAAACACCATTTACTATATAAGCAAGTAAACGAAATAAATCTATTAGATTACATTGATTAATGTTAGTACTTGATCAAGTTAACTATGATTAACCAACTTAATCCAAAAAAAAATTCTTTACTCTCTTCCTTGTCTTGTCATGAGTCCTCCTCTTAGAGAGAGAAACCACTGTGCCAAGCATTTAAATCTCACTCTCTCTCTTGTTTCCATCACTAAAGAAAAAGAAACGAAAGATCTCTCAAGCTCACACACACACTCTCTCTATCTCCGTGGGACTCTGATTCGAAATCCAGAGAGCATTTGGATCCCAAGAACACTCGCCTTTGTCGTCGCTCTCTCTCTCTTTCTCTCTCTCTTTATCTCTAGAAATCTCCATTATCTGTGTGGTAATCTATACATTAGCATTTTTGGATCGTGAGGGATTTTGGATGTGTTGGTGAGAGGGAAAAAAAATCATCAGATCGGGAGATGTCGGATGTTTCCGCTGACGGTGGTTTATCGGCTGAGACGACTACGATTCCGACGCCTTATCCGTCGTTGACGGTGTCGGCATCTTACAAAGAGAGCGGCGGAGGGAAAAGCTCGTCGAGAAGGAGACCGGTTAGGCCTAGCTTCGACGCCGCCGCCGACAATGAGTTCATTACTCTGCTTCATGGCTCGGATCCAGTGAAAGTTGAGCTTAATCGTCTTGAGAATGACGTTAGAGGTTAGATAAATGCTGCTTCGATCTAATGGTTGATGCGTCGATTCAGATCTAAATTTTGGTTCCCTTTTCTTGTTCGTTGGACTAGATTTTTTTTTTTTTTTTTTTTGACTTCGTCTTCTTCTTCTTCAGATAAGGATAGAGAATTGGGGGAAGCACAAGCCGAGATCAAAGCGTTGAGGCTATCTGAGAGACAAAGAGAGAAAGCTGTTGAAGAGGTGTGTTTGATTTTGTCTATTTTTAACCATAATTGTTTGACTTGTTTGAAATTTGTTCAAGATTTTGTGTGTTAGAGAAGATTCAGATTTTTGTTGTCATGAATGTGACTTTCCCTAATGTTCTTTGGAATTGTAGCTTACTGATGAGCTTACTAAGTTGGAGGAGAAGCTCAAGTTAACTGAATCACTTCTCGAAAGCAAAGTATTAATGGAAAACCCTCCTTATGATCACTTTTGTTGTTTTTTCTTAGTTCTAATCTGCTTGACATCTGATTGATTATCAAATACGTTGCAGAATCTAGAAATCAAGAAGATCAATGAGGAAAAGAAAGCCTCCATGGCTGCTCAGTTTGCTGCTGAAGCCACTTTGAGAAGGGTCCATGCTGCTCAAAAAGATGATGACATGCCTCCAATTGAAGCCATTCTAGCTCCATTAGAAGCTGAACTTAAGCTTGCACGCTCCGAGGTATTTTTCGCTCATTTTAATTTCAGTTTCGTGCTGTCTACTTGCATATCAGACATTGAGCATTTACGATGATTCTTCATAGATTGGGAAACTTCAAGAAGATAACAGAGCCTTGGATCGTCTTACTAAATCAAAAGAAGCGGCTTTACTTGATGCTGAGAGAACTGTTCAAACCGCCCTGGCAAAAGCTGCCTTAGTTGATGATCTTCAAAATAAGAACCAAGAGTTGATGAAACAAATAGAAATCTGTCAGGTGCTATATTCATCATCCTCTTTTTTTTTGTATCTAGTTAACCAGGCTTTGGATTTCTTCTACCCATCAAGCATTGTTTGTCAACTATCTATTATCTGTTTGTTGTTATTAGGAAGAAAACAAAATCCTAGACAAAATGCACAGACAAAAAGTTGCTGAGGTTGAAAAGCTTACTCAGACTGTCCGGGAGCTGGAAGAGGCTGTTCTTGCTGGTGGTGCTGCTGCAAATGCCGTGAGGGATTACCAGCGAAAGTTTCAAGAGATGAATGTAATACATAAGATGACCAAAAAGGAAGAAAAGAACCTTTAGTTTTTTCGTTATAGAAATTTCTAACTGATGATGGAATATTTCTTGCTCTGCTTATCAGGAGGAACGAAAAACTCTTGACCGGGAACTTGCACGTGCAAAGGTTACGGCAAACAGAGTTGCGACGGTGGTTGCAAACGAATGGAAAGATGGTAATGATAAAGTTATGCCTGTGAAGCAGTGGCTTGAAGAAAGAAGGTTTCTACAGGTTCACTTTGATACGATTGTCCTTTTCCAAAATTTGTGGACATCAGATTCTTTGCAATGACAAAGGCAGAAACCTACATTCTCAACTCTTAACTCTCTTCTTGCAGGGAGAAATGCAGCAACTCCGCGATAAGCTTGCCATATCGGATCGAGCTGCGAAATCTGAAGCACAATTAAAAGTATTTATCTTGTTCTTGCGTTAGTCATCTTCGAACATTTGATCTTGTTTAATTGAATTAAAAGTAAACTATTTCTTCGTACAATTTACAGGACAAGTTTCAACTACGGCTTAGAGTGCTTGAAGAGACACTGAGAGGCACCTCAAGCAGCAGTGTTAGGAACACACCTGAAGGAAGAAGCATGAGTAATGGACCCACTCGGAGGCAGTCACTTGGTGGAGCAGATAATTTGCAAAAGTTTGCCTCAAATGGCTTTCTGCCAAAGAAAAGTCCAGCTTCTCAGATGAGAAATTCCTTCAATTCGAATTCCACCTCGGTATTGAAGAATGCTAAAGGAACTTCTAAGTCATTTGATGGAGGCACAAGATCATTGGATAGGGGTAAAGCACTCTTAAACGGACCTGGGAATTATTCATTCAACAAGGCTTGTGACGAAACGAAAGAATCAGAGTCACCTAATGCCTGGAAAGAAAATCCAGAGGAAACGCCACCAAGTGAACTCCCGGCACCAGCAACTGAAGACAATGTCCCAGGGGTTTTATATGATTTACTACAAAAGGAAGTAGTTGCACTAAGAAAATCTTCTCATGAAAAGGATCAAAGCCTCAAAGACAAGGATGATGCCATAGAGGTAAATTTTCTGATTATGCCATATAAAAACTTGCTAAAAAGACGTGCTTGTAAGTTGTAACAGAAGTTCTGGTTTTTTTTTTTTTTTTTTTTTTTTGTAGATGTTAGCAAAAAAGGTTGAAACTTTAACAAAAGCGATGGAAGTTGAAGCGAAGAAGATGAGAAGGGAAGTAGCTGCAATGGAGAAAGAAGTTGCTGCTATGCGTGTGGATAAAGATCAGGATAACAGAGCTAAAAGGTCTTCAAACACCAAGAACTCATCCAACACCGCCCAGATTCTTGCTGGAAGGTATCTAACAAAAAGCATATCACATGTTAAATCTAACTTTGTTCATTTCTACAATCAGTTGCACTTTTGCAATGTATGAAGTAAGACTGGAACAAGATTGAGATAGCTCAGTCTACTTTATTATCATTATCTTGATCCTCTGAATTTGTGCAGAGCTGCTGGAAGAAGTGGGCTAACAAGGAGTACGCAATAAAATGAGGGAAGAGATTGGTTCTTGTGGTCGTATCAGTTTAAACAAGTAAAACCGTTATAGGCTGGTGTGTGTGTTTTAAGCTCTTTATAACCTTATATCTTTCTTTCTTTCTTTACATCCTCTTGTGATTTAATGTATTACAGTACCATAGAATTCATCAGCATGCTATGGTACCAACCACAAAAAAAAAGAGAGAGATAAGTATGGTTTCTGACTTAGATCGGCTTACACTGCTTAGCGATGACCACGGGAAAAAAAGGAAGGAGGGGAGAGGTGTTTGACATTTTCGCATAACATTGTCTGTCCTACGGAAGTAATTTGTCTGGGCTGTATAGGTTTTAGCTTTTGTATTGGAGTTTGTCTACTTCACTCGTTCGGTTTTTTTTTTCATTCTACTTGAGGTGTTGTGTGATTATTTCTACTTTTGAGTTTGTTGATATATGTCTCTCTACTCAGATATCCAAGCTCAGTATCTTCTCTTTTGGTTTGAGTTAGAGTTTTTTTGGAAATATATTATAGGAACATCATACAGCAAAACCTTTTAACATCATTACTTGTATACCTAAACCGTACAACAATCTCTAGTTCACTATGTACACACTCTTTTAGCTGAATGTAATAGATACAAAACCACAAGACCAAATGAAGACGGAAACTGAAAACAGTCAGCTTGCTTACAGATCCGAGTCCTGGCGGCTAGCTAAGCATAGTTCATGTAACTCATTGAGTATCCATTCCTCACCAGTGTGACCACCCAAGACCAATACTCTAGTCCCTCCAACAACGCATGTGCTATGTCCCCAAGCAAACTTAGGCGGTTTCCCGGGGACATTCAGGATCCTCCATGACGGTTTCTCTTCCGCGGGATCTATAAGGAATAGCTGCGAAGGAGAGTGAAGCCCTCCAATAGACCCTCCAAAGATAATGACCCTACCACACGGCATGCTCACAGCCACGTGGTCTAGTCTTGGAGGCGGTACAACTGCGCCTGTGAATGTGCTACACTCAAGCTCTCTCCATCTTGGCTTCTCATCCTCCAAGTCTATAGTGTATGCCTCCCCTGACCTTAGCTTTAGATGCCCGCTATTTGCAAGTCCACCAAACATTAGGATTTTAGTCCGACCAAAGACCGATAGTGAATGCCCAAGTCTTGAAGGAGGAGCCCATGATGTCGGGATCTCTCTCCATGTCGGTTTATCGGTTGTTAGATCCAACAAAAACGTGTCGCTGAGAAGCACCCCAGCGTCTGTGCAACCACCTGAGACAACCAGTTTAGAGCCTTCAATGGTGCAGGAGCTATGCCAAGATCTTGGCAATGGCGGAGTTCCTCCAGCTACTTCTTTCCATGTGGGTTGCTTAGCGTCTAGGTCAAGCAAAAACACGTCATTAAGCAATCCTTGACTTCCACATCCTCCAAATACAACCAACCACGATCCGTTGAGGCACGAGAGAGTGTGTCCCCAACGTCCTGGAGGCGAAGATTTCACCCTCACACGTTGCCACTCGGGAAACTCTGCATCAAGATTGAGAACAAAAGTATCATCCATTGGCTGCATGTTAACCCCTTCCCCACCAAATAGCACAAGCCGGTTCCCAACAGCACACGCACTGAAATTGCACCGGGAAGGTTGCACAATCCCTCCAACAGTGAATTTTCGCCAACACACAGCTTCAAGAGTGGTGAGCTCTCTGGCTAACCGACCCCATCCAAGTTTCTTGGTCATGATCTCCAATGTTCCGGTTATCTCTTTCCCCCACGCATTCTGACACACCATCTTCCTCACACTCTCGTTTTTCGTCAACTGGCGCATCCTCCTGCAGGCAGAACCAATGGAAGCAACGTCCCTTGGAGTTAACCGAGATAAGATGTTATGCGCCAAGACTTCATCAGACAGCTGCAATATCCCACATACATCTTGATGATCCTCCCTGAACCTCGGGCTTCCACTTGGAACCAAGTTCTCAGATGTCTGATCAAGCTGTTGTTTGAAGACAGGATACGAGACACGGTCAAGGTCTATAGTCGTTTCAGAGAAGACCTGTATCCCAATGACATGAGTAATAGTTCCATCATCGTCGCGTATGGGAACAAGCCTTAGTCTGTTAACCAGTGGAGTACCATCTTTTCTGAAATTGAGAAGCTCTCCTTGGAATTCAACACCTTCTTCAAGACATCTTCTAATCTCAGACACAACCACAGGATCTACCAATGGGTGACGTCTTTGAGCACGAGGATCCCTGTACTGTAAGAATCGGCTGAAATCAAGAAAAACAATGTATCTTCTTCAGTAATTCCTTTCTCAAGCTAAATTTCTTCATCAATCAAGCAAATTCAACAAATCCAAACGAATTGAAAACAGAAGTGGAGAAATTCAACCCCAAATGCAACAATTTTTCAAGAGAATTGATAACACAGAACAGAGAATTCACACATAAAACCCAATTATAGAAACAAGGGAAATGGGAGTAATACCAGTTTCGACCAAGAACTTCATCAGCTCGATAACCTGTGAAAACCTCGAAGACTCTATTAACGTAGATCAAAGGAAAATCTGACTCAAGAGCATCGGATACAATAAACGAAGGCGGAGTCATTGGGTAATAGAACATCCCCACTTCTAATGGAAGCTTTTCGTCTTCTTCTCCGATTACATCGCCGATGTCTTCTTCTTCTTCTTCCTCAACTCTGCATCGTTTCTTTCGTTTTCCGATCGCTTCAATCCCATGTTCCCTCGCCATTTTCGCTTACAGAAAATATCTTCTCTTCTCTTCTGGAGACTTATGATATTTTATTTTCTTTTCGTCTGTTTAAAACTTTATTAAAATATCTTAGCTTAGTTGGGAAGAGACTTATTGACCAAATTACCCTTTTGAGTTTACAGTGTAAAGACGAGAGAAAATCCCGAGTGAGAAAGTGGCAGTTTCGTAAATTAAAAGGAGATATAGGGTTAATTTGGAACAAAGTAAAGTCTACGCTTGATTGATGAGGACACGTCACCATTGGATATCCTCGAGAAAATATCTAACCGACTTCACCACTCTGCTTCGTCCACGTCATCGTATTTCTTAGGAAAGATATTTTTTTTATTTGTGTTTGTTTGGTTTGAGAGAAGATATTTTGTGAAAGCGATGGAACGCAATTGGAATCGGATTCACTTTACTTACAGAGAGAGTAGATATTTTATGAGTTCGATTGTTTGGGTGTAGGTTTGGGAGTATTCGGTTCGGATTTTGTTTTTCATTCGGGTTTTTTTTTTTTTTTGACTCAAACATATTTCGCTTAATTGCCAATATACTTAAGAGTTCACACATTTGAATACTCCCTTTTAACAATTGGGTGAACTCCATCGGTTTTGGGTCACTCTGATACGATGTATAATATGCCTATCGATTTCTCAAATCAAATGCACCCAGTTGGTGGTGCATCTTTGCTTAAAATCTCCATTCTCCAAGTGTTTTGCCCATCTTCTACAATTGAATCCAATTTATAGGGTTTCTTTTTATTGAATCCATGCTAAGAACTTCAAATATATCTGGAATTACGTAAAACAAAAAGTTTGATTAGTAACCTAAAGCGATATAAGTTTTTTAGCTGTAAACTGTTACAACATAATGCAAAGCTGTAAAAGATAATTGTAAGAAAAATCTGTACAACTAGAGCTGAGTCTAACGCTTTTGGTAAAAAAATTGGTATTCTTTTTCTGATTGATATAATCTAAAACGCTATGAATTGTAAAGTGACGTGTAAGTTTATTAAGTTTGTTACCAATCAAACAAAGATGTAAAATACAAAAGACACCTATCCTAAACTCTAAGATACAACTTAGACTAAATGAAACTAAAGATGATCAAAATGATACAAATGTGATGCAAAATAGATGGGAAACAATGAAGACACAAATCTAAAAAGTGTTAAAATACCAAATATCACATGTCGAGGCTCTATCTCCAATACTGTCGCAAAGCAATGTGAGAAAAAAGGATGAGGAGAATAAATTTACTAGGATTTGATTTTCTCAGTTGTAACTATCACATCAATATTTATTTAATGGAATTAAAGTACATATTAACAATTGTTGAAAGCTTAAAATCATTTTTTAAAGGGTAGTATTAATTTATACTCGTTTAAAATTTAGGTTCAGTTTGTCAAATACCCATATTGGGTTCATTATTGAAGAATATAACCATTCAATTAGGATATTAAAACAAGTAATCAAATCATCAATGAAATTACTGATTTTATCTTTTAATTTTGTCAATCAAAAAATTAAGAAAAAATACCTTTGACGTCAATTGTTGCTGGCGAACTCTTCAGTAGTGGAGTGGATGAAGTTTTTGGTGGAGAGGAAGTCATGGGGAGAAGGCTGTGGTGAAGAGAAAGTGATGGAAGAAGAAAAGAAGGCTTAAAACCACGGAGAAGACGATGGTGAAGGAGAAGTCATACTCACCAACTGTATCGAATTGGAGAGGAGAGAACGAGACTGTGGAGGAGAAACTATTAGAAGATAAGATCAATAATTTTTTTTTTTATGTTATTCTCATTAACTCTGAAATTTTGCTTGTACTTGAATCTAGGAGGATAAACATGCACTTTATAAACATTATCAACCATGTGACTAGAAAAACCACAATGAGAACACATTGGTCCGTTTTGTTTCTGATGAGTATAAGCACCATTGATAGATGTTGGAACATGATCAGAAGAATCTCCGAAAGTAAAAGCATTTTGAACATGATTGATGCTCCTTTGATTATGATCTTGCTTTAAAACATGATAAACTCTAGCAAGATCAGAAGTATTCTTCTTCATGATGATCTGACTTCTTGCATTACTGTATATATCATGTAGTCCAACCAAGAAGTTGATGATTCTGGTATGTTCTGCCTTTGTAGCATTAGCTTTACAATAGTCATAATTCAGATAAGTCTTGACACAATCTGCTCCATGAAGGTCATAATTCAAGGACGGCGCTGAACTGGTGCAGTAGGAGCAACTGCTCAGGGCCATAAAAGTTGGAAAAAATTTAGGGCCCAAATTGTTTTGTATATATTGGTTAAAGGGCATTTTAAAATTAATTTTTTTAAATATTTCTGGAGTGTTCTACCGTAGAAAAATGGCTATCTTTACAAATCTTAATTGTCTTTTTCTTTTCTCTAATTACAGATTTTAACACATAAACAACTATTTCATTTCCTCTTTTCTCAAATCTGACCTAATCTCCTATCTTCTCTATTTCTAATTGTTTAATATTTCTATTGGTGATTTCTTTTGATTTGTTCAATATTCAATTTTTTCAAATCTAGAGAAAACGTGTAGTTCGTAGAAAAATATA
The DNA here is from genome assembly GCA_964056655.1 of Arabis hirsuta. Classification (NCBI taxonomy): domain Eukaryota; kingdom Viridiplantae; phylum Streptophyta; class Magnoliopsida; order Brassicales; family Brassicaceae; genus Arabis; species Arabis hirsuta. The sequence continues at coordinate 17,958,122 of OZ053311.1, read as the reverse complement.
TTTTGATGAGATTGATGGCCTTGAGATAACTTTATATGTAGAACAAGAGTTTAGAACTCAATATATTTTATTTATAGTTGATCAAACTGTTGTTTCATTAGATAAAATGCTTGAGCAATATCAATTATACAAAAATATTTTTGGTTTTCTATTCAATTCAAGTAAGTTACAATCACTAGATAATTCTCGTTTTAATCTTGTTGTACTAACCTTGAAACTGTTTTAAGAAAAGATGAAGTGTTAGATTTCAATGGATATGATTTAATTAAAGAGTTAAAATTATTAAGGGGTTTCTTCCAACATAGAAGATAGGAGCAATGGATTTATTGAACTTTTCAAAAAAGTTTAATTGTTTTCCAAATGCTTATAGAATCTTACTTACTGTTCCAATAACAGTTGCTTCCTTATAAAGAAGTTTTTCGAAGCTAAAGTTATTGAACTCATATTTGTAGACAACTATGACACAAGAGAGGCTCAATAGATTAGCTTTGGTGGCAATCGGAAATGATCATCTACAAAGAATAGATGTGAAAAACATGATTGATGATTTTGCTTCTAAACATGTTAGGAGGGCAATGTTATTTATCTGAATAATTTAGACATTATGGTTATTTATTTATGTTATTGTATGCATAAAATTTTATAATTTTTGCTTTTTGCATGAATAAATGGCCAATTTTTGACAAACTGCACATGGACTTGATATTCATTGAGCCGTCCACCCTTGTTTGTATAGTATGTTGATAAGTCGGTGGAGCCTTGTTAGAGAGACCATATTTGTTGTGTGAGTTGATAAGACCTTGGCAGATTAGTGATATGAAATCTTGCCATCAAGTCCTTCCAAATCTCAGAAGCATCATTGAAACGAAGAATATTACCATAGATCAGCTTCGTAACCGAGTTTAGAATCCAAAGTTTTACCATACTATTGCACCTAGACCAGATTCGGTAATGTAGATGCGATTCATGTGGTATTGGTAGAGCATTAGAGATCCATCCACAAAAGCTAATTTATTCTTAGCATAAGGCAATCGTAATAGCAAGAATCCAAATATTATAGTTGTTTCCATCGAGAACTTCAATGATGAGCGAAATACCTAGATTATCACCACTAGTCAAGAAGTAGGTGAATATTGAATTACTTGAAAATCGAAAGCTTCATGTGAAGTGCATCATGAAGGAGGATTCGAAACCACAAATGATGGCATCAGAATCGGATTTTGGCCATGTGTTGTGGAAATATTCGCCGAAATCAGAGAAAATGCTACTGGAATCGCTGGAATAGGTCGGTTTGTAGTAGATCTCGCCATATTTGCCGATTTTGCATGAGAAAGACGTGTAACTCGTCGCGATTTTTGAATATACACCATGAAAACCTAAAATTGAATGGAATAGCCAAAATTAAATTCAAAAACTGGTGAAATTAACAAGAAAAAATTATTAATACGAGAAATTTCTAAAGAATCAACGTCACAGATCGAAAAAACGAAGATCAGATTTGTTGAGGTTCAGCTTAACGCTGTGACACCATATTAGAAGATAAGATCAATAAAAAAAATTATGTTATTCTTATTAACTCAATGTTCTTACACATACTTTCTTATAGAATTAAAGAGTTTCGGTTTAACATTAAATTAAAAGGTTATCTTAACTGGTTCAACACATATAATCTAATAGAAATCATATTCATAGACGGGATCGAATCGACGGAAAGTAACAGAGGTGACGTAAAAGTTGTTTTCATCGGCGACAATGTCTCGGAGAAAGATGATGAAGGTAGTGGAGACGGGTTGGTGGGTAAAAAGGGTAGAGACAGAGATAAGGCTAGAAAAATGGATAGTGATATCGTCGGAGAAGATGGAATCATCGAACTTTCTCTTTATATTTGATAGGATATTTTTGTCTTTATTATATAAAATATTGAACATATCCTAGCCACTCCAAATTATGGTCATTCTTAGAATTCATATTATTTTCACCGTCATATTTGTTAATTTCCCTAAATTTTACGAGGACGGAGGAATAACGATTTTTTGAAAAATTAATGTGTTATTTGAACATTTTGAAAGGGTACATTTTTAAAAATTCATTTTCATATAATATTGAAAATTTTTGAGAAATGCCAGTTTTGAAGTGATACTTTTAAAAATGCCACATTTTCAAAATCGTTGCAAAAATACCACTCTTTTGAAATTATCCCTTACATTATTTGGGAAGTGATTTGTGAAAAGATGTTTATTTGTCATCTCCACAATCACTTTCAGCAAAATAATTGTGACATGACTTGAAATAATGTGACATGGTATTTTTGAATCAATAACAAAATATTCTACAAATAAATTTATATTTGTTTTCATAAATAAATTAAAAGAGTTTTTAATCAATATTTTATGAGATTTTCTTTTTTTTCATTATATAATTATATATAAATTTTTGTTTCTCATCTAAAAATAGTTTAGAAATTGATTATTGTAATAATAAAAGTTTAAAACATTTTACAGAATAAATATTCTTTTCGAAATTAAAAATAAAGACTTACCAAAATTTTAAAAGCTTTTTTGATATGTTTTGTGAAAACAACTTCCCAAATTTATAACAACAAACATAATTATTCTTTTAAAAGATTTTTTTAACACAAGACAATTTGAAAGTAATTGAAATTTTTCATTATTTATGGGGCAATTACAAAAATGCCAATTTTTGTATGCACATTTGCAAGAATGCCACTTAGGGATGTCAATTTACAAAAATACCACTAATTATAGTTTTATAAAGCCTATATCTTAAAATTCTAAATCCTAAAAAATGTTTTGACACCTAAAACCCCATAAACACACAGAACTAAACTCTAATAGAACATAATTAACTCAAACATAAATAATATAAAAAAAATAATTTTGAAAAAGTGACATTTTTGTAAAGATTTCAAAAGTGTGGCATTTTTGTAAAGTGGCACTTGAAAAGTGGCATTTTTTTAAATTTCTCATTATTTAATTGGAAAGTAACAAAAAAAAAATTTAATCCGTGTTTCATTTATCAAAATTTATGATTATATATTTTAATATTTTAAAATATAAAATAATTTATTTATATTCTAAATTATACTTAAAATATCCGGACAAGCCAAAGTTAACATAATTTATACCTATGATACAATAAGTACTCTTTAAACTATTATTCTGAATAATTTCTATTTTTATAGTAAATTTCGTATCCTTATTATACTATGTCACAAATCACATAACCAATCAAATCATGCCACATGGCTTGTGCTTCAATTTTAAAGGAATTAATTAATGAAAAAAACAATTCAAAAATGCATCAAATATCCGAAATGTTTTCAGATTCAAATTTAATAATTATTTAAAAAGATTTTTTTCAACTTCACTCAACTGTTCTACCACCACAAATCCACGATTCCACAATCTTAGGAAATAAAACTACCACATTTTGTTTATAAAATTCAGTTCTCGGATTCAACTATCTCATTAATACACTTTTGTTATAAATCATAGTAGATTGTCATAACCGGTTCTGGTCCACTATAGCCCGATCTAGCCCATCTATACTTAGTCATAGGGTAATTTCCTTTTCTCTTTAGGAAAAGGAAAGTAATTTCCTTTTCTCTTAGGAAAAGGAAACTTCCTTTTATCACATGTATTGATCCTTATATAAAGGATACTTGATTAATGAAAGAAAATACGAATTTCTCCATTCTCTTTCTCTCTATTTACAACACGTTATCAGCACGATTGTTTCTAAATCCCTAAGCTAAAACCCTAAAATCCGATTCTCATTAAGAACCCTAATTTCCAATTTTCTCACCCACCATCAACAAATCCAAACAAAGCTCAGCTCGATCTCAACAAGAAAAGTTCATACCGCCTAGTAAGGTTACGGCGAACTAGAAGCATCCTTCACAATCCATTCAAACAAAATCGGAGGTTAAGGTAAGTAATCTAAAACCTAAAGAACCCTAAATCCTAAATCCTAAATCTGAACCCTAAATCCTAAATCTGAATCATGCTCGCTCTTATTATTATTTGATTGATTGATTGTCTTCATCCTGATCCATAATTGTTCACGTTAAACCCTAAAGGACCATAAAAACCCTAAACCGTAGAAACCCTAAAATCAGAATCATGCTTGTTCTTATTTTGTTTGATCGTTTGATTGCTTTCATCATAATTCATAATTATTCACGTTATGAAAACCTAATTTACATGAAACCCTAATTTTAGCAAAACCCTAAAATCGCTTGAAACCCTAATTCGCATATTTAACCTAAAATCGAATTTGGTTGTGTAATCTAATTGAATTGAATCCGTGTGCTAGTTTGATTGAATTAATTGCCATGATTGATTATTAAACCTGATTAATTATCTTAATGCTGAAACTACATCGTCATCTTTCACCTGCATACGCCTTAGCAATTGACCGAACATTTTCTATTTAATATCCGGCCATATTAAAATCTGAGCAACATGAACGGTTTAGAATTTGCATGATAGGTTTGCATCATGAACACATAGATATATTATGTTAGGTTGATCTTGTTAGAAACATAAGACTTGTTTGATAAGCATCATACATCCGCGGCTTGTTTTGCATTATAAACATGGACTTTAATTTTTCATGATATTTAGAAAATAAGATGTATGTTTCAGATGTCGAAAATAAGCAACTTGGATTATGTTGCCCTCAATCTCTCTGGAGACAATTACCTACAGTGGGCGTTGGACACAAAGATAAATTTAAAGTCAAAAGGACTTGGCGAATGTATCATTGAGGGTAATGATGAAAACGAAAAGAATAGATACAGAACAATATCGATCATTCGCCATCATCTTGCTGAGGGTCTCAAGGACCAATACCTAACTATTGAAGATCCTCTGGACCTTTGGAATGAGTTGAAAATAAGATATGACCACCATAGAACGGTGTTGTTACCAAAGGCCAATTATGATTGGAGGAATCTCAGGTTCCAGGACTTCAAGTCCGTGGAAGAATATAACTCGACCATGTTTAAGATAGTTTCACAATTGAAACTGTGTGGTGAGAAGATAACTGATAATGACATGTTGGAAAAGACTTTTTCCACCTTCCACACAAGCAACGTATTGTTACAACAGCAATACCGTGAAAAAGGTTTTGAGACATACTCAAACCTTATCTCATGTCTATTAGTGGCCGAGCAGAACAATACATTACTAATGAGAAACAGTGAATTGAGACCTCCTGGATCAGCCCCACTTCCTGAAGCAAATGTGGCCACAAATGCAAAGAAAGAATCTGAGAAAGAAACTAACCACGTCCAAAGAGAGTATAGACAAAGTGGTCGTGGACGTGGGGGGAGATGGCAAGGACGTGGCCGTGGCCATTTTCATCCTTACGGTCGAGGTCAAGGCCGAGGCCGCGGGTTCCAAAACGACTTTAACCGCAGAAGAGGTCGAGGTCGCGGGTACCGAACTGATTCTAACCGTGGTATCTCTTCTCAACCACAAAACTCGACCACAAAATCTGTATGCCATCGATGTGGAATGAGCAATCATTGGGCTAAGACATGTTGGACTCCCAGGCATCTAGTTAACCTCTACCAAGAAAGCCTTAAAGGGAAAAATCCAGAAACCCATATGATCCAGCATGATAACAAAGGAGATTTTGCTCATGAGCAAGATGACCAGACAAACTTTGAAACCTCAGATTTACTTAAGTGACCAAGTTGTTTTTCCATCGTCATCGATTTTCTGTTTTATGTTTGCTTTTATGATTTGCATTTACGTTTTCTAGTTTATGTTTTGGATTTTGCTATTATTTTGAACTTAATGAAAAAATGGTGTTATTTTAAAGTCTCTAAGATGTGTTTATTATTTTGAAGAATGAATGATGATATGGATGTGTTCGTTGTGGACAGTGGGTCAAGCCACACGATTCTAAAAGACAAAAGATATTTCATTGATCTTACACTTAAAAGGGCAAATGTGACCACCATTGCGGGTATAGCAAATATGATTGAAGGGCACGGCCAGGCCCATGTTTTGTTACATAAGGGCACGCATCTAGAAATTTCTGATGCATTATATTCACCCAGCTCAAAGAGAAGCTTATTGAGTTTTAAAGATATCCGAATGAATGGCCTTCATGTTGAAACTAAGGGCGAAGGTAACAAAGAGTTCCTTCAAATATTCGAAATTGCCCAAGGCCATAAGAAAGTCCTAGAGACTATACCTTCCGATTCTACATGCCTTTATTGTGCTAAGATCAGTATGATAGAAGCAAATGCCACGGTAAACAAGGCGTTTACCGAGAATTTCACTCTTTGGCACAACCGGCTTGGCCATCCCGGTTCTAACATGATGCGAAAACTATTAACAAATACTAATGGGCACACATTGAAAGAAAGAAGAGTTATCTCGAATAATCTCACGTGTAAAGCATGTTCACTAGGGAAACTCATTACTAGGCCGTCACCAGTTAAAGTAACTAAGGAAACAATAAACTTTCTGGAAAGAATACAAGGAGACATATGCGGACCAATACACCCACCTTGTGGGACGTTCAGATATTTTATGGTCCTTATTGATGCATCCACGAGATGGTCACATGTCTGCCTGTTGTCAACTAGAAATTTGGCGTTTGCAAGATTACTTGCCCAGATAATACGGTTAAGGGCACACTTTCTTGATTTTCCTTTAAAAACTATACGCCTTGATAATGCTGGTGAATTTACGTCTCCAGCATTTAATGATTATTGTATGTCCATTGGGGTAAGTGTTGAACATTCTGTGGTACATGTACATACACAAAACGGCTTGGCAGAATCATTTATTAAACGCATACAATTAATAGCCAGACCATTGCTTATGAGATCACAACTCCCGGTATCAGCTTGGGGACATGCGATTTTACATGCAGCAGAGTTAATTCGCATCAGGCCATCTAGTGAACATAAGTATTCCCCATCACAATTGATCAAGGGTCAAGAGCCAGATATATCCCATCTTAAGACGTTCGGATGTGCCACTTATGTACCGATTGCACCACCACAGAGAACAAAGATGGGCCCTCAAAGGAGGATGGGGATATATGTTGGATATGATTCTCCCACGATTATTAAGTACCTTGAGCCAACCACGGGTGATCTATTTAAGGCCAGGTACGCGGATTGTCATTTTGACGAATCCATTTATCCAACACTAGGAGGAGATAATAATGAGCTGGTAAAGGAAATTACATGGAATCAAACGTCCTCAACATGGCAAGATCCTCGGACTCAAGAATGCGAATTAGAAGTCCAAAAGATAATACATTTACAAAAGCTAGCTAATCAATTGCCAGATTCCTTTGCTGACCCGAAAAGAGTAACTAAGTCATATATACCAGCTGTTAATGCACCAATTCGTATTGATGTCCAAGAGGGACACAATCAAGTTGCTACAGAGTCTAAAACACGATTAAAACGTGGCCGGCCAATAGGTTCCAAAGATAAGAACCCTCGGAAATTAAAGAAAGGTGCTGAATCCGTGGTTAAGGAATCCGAGGTCCAGGATACCCCAGACATAACCGAACCGATGGCACCAAACAATGAGGCTCGGGACGCCGAGCTTCATGGTCCTGAAGTTTCCGATAACAATGAGATCTCAATAAATTATGTTATGTCTGGAATACAATGGAACAGAAAGTGTGTAGAAATTGATGATATATTTGCATTTAAGGTAGCACTTGAACTTATGGACATAACCGAGGATCCATAACCCACATCAATATATGAGTGCACTCAGAGTAAAGATTGGACTAAATGGAAAGAAGCTATAAATGTGGAGTTAAATTCATTAAGGAAAAGAGATGTCTTTGGTCCAATAATCCGGGCATCCTATGACATTAAACCAGTTGGACATAAATGGGTCTTTGTGAGGAAAATGAATGAACATGGTGAAATCGTGAGATACAAAGCACGGCTAGTTGCACAAGGATTCTCACAGAGACCAGTAATAGACTATGAGGAGACGTACTCCCCTGTGGTGGATGCTACAACTTTTAGATTCTTAATAAGTCTGGCCATAAGAGAAAATTTGGATTTGCGGCTAATGGACGTAGTGACAGCATACTTATATGGTCCACTAGATAATGAGATATATATGAAAATCCCAGAGGGTATTGAGCTCAAAGATAAGACAAGTTCCCGGGAACAACATTGTATAAGATTTAATAAAGCTCTTTACGGTTTGAAACAGCCAGGTCGGATGTGGTACAATAGACTAAGTGAGTACCTAGTGAAAGAGGGCTATAAGAACGACCTCATCAGTCCGTGTATTTTCATAAAGAAATTTGATAAGGGATTCGTGGTCATTGCTGTGTACGTGGACGACCTGAACATCATGGGAACCTCTAAGGAAATTTCTCAAACAGTTGAATATCTTAAGAAAGAATTTGAGATGAAAGACTTAGGAAAAACAAAGTTCTGTTTGGGATTACAACTTGAGTACATTAACAATGGAATCCTTGTGCATCAAATGGCATATACAGAAAAGGTACTCAAGAGATTTAACATGGACCAATCTCACCCATTGTCTAGCCCCATGGTCGTGAGATCTCTTGATCTAAAGAAAGATCCGTTTGGTCCTAAGACAGACGATGAAGACGTCCTTGGTCCCGAAGTGCCATATCTCAGTGCCATAGGAGCTTTAATGTATCTGGCAAGCCACACTAGGCCAGATATATGTTTTGCCGTGAATTTGCTATCTAGATTCAGCTCATGTCCGACCCAAAGGCACTGGAACGGGATTAAACATATTCTTCGTTACCTATCAGGAACGAAAGATTTGGGTCTGTTTTATACTAACCAATCCAAAGACGGTTTAATTGGTTTTGCTGATGCAGGTTACCTTTCGGATCCACACAATGCTCGGTCTCAGACAGGTTATGTTTTTACTCATGGTGGGACGGCCATATCCTGGCGATCTATGAAACAGACCATTGCGGCTACATCATCCAACCATGCGGAGATATTGGCTATTCACGAGGCCAGCCGTGAATGTGTTTGGTTAAGGCTAATGACCCAGCACATAAGAGTTGATTGTGGGATGACCGAAGGAAAGCAGAAACCAACCGTTCTATACGAGGACAACGCAGCATGCATAGCACAGCTTAAGGACGGATACATCAAAGGTGATAGGACGAAGCACATCTTGCCAAAGTTCTTCTTCACACATGATTTGCAGAAAACCGGAGAAGTTCAAGTGCAACAAGTACGGTCAAGTGAAAATTCAGCGGACCTATTCACCAAGTCGCTTCCAACCTCAACGTTCAAGAAGCTAACTCATCATATTGGAATGCGTCGACTGAAAGACCTTCAGTGAGGTTCCGAACAGGGGGAGTAATACGTGTTGTACTCTTTTTCCTTCACCACAGTTTTGTCCCAATTGGGTTTTCCTGGTAAGGTTTTAATGAGGCAACGTCCAAAGCGTGTTACAAGCCCATTACGGTTATGACATCCAAGGGGGAGTGTTATAAATCATAGTGGATTGTCATAACCGGTTCTGGTCCAGTATAGCCCGGTCCGGCCCATCTATACTTAGTCATAGGGTAATTTCCTTTTCTCTTTAGGAAAAGGAAAGTAATTTCCTTTTCTCTTAAGAAAAAGAAACTTCTTTTTATTACATGTATTGATCCTTATATAAAGGATACTTGATTAATGAAAGAAGATACGAATTTCTACATTCTCTTTCTCTCTATTTACAACAACTTTTTATTTGTTACGTAAACCGTCAATATTCTCTTCGATTGATTGTTATAGATTTACTAATCTCCTCTCCATTATTTTCTTTCGTGTTTTCTTGATTCATCTTTTTCATGTTTCTCATATCCATTGTGCTTTAATTTTATATCACATTCACCGAGTTTATTTTCCATTAAAAAAAAAGCAAAAGCCATCAAAATAATATATATTCATTGGATTTTCTTTAATGTTTGGTCAGATTCATTTTCACTCAATCTCGAATTAATTCCTTTTCATTTCATCTGCATGAAATACGTTGAGGATGCCATTAGATTAAACTCATGTTTTCCAATTATATTAGTCTAAGATGTCCGACTATCTCACATTCTTTCTTTCTAACAAATGTAGAAATCGCCCAATAATCACAAAGCAAACGTGTTGCATTGATGAAGGCATGAAGCTAGCGAGGCGTAGAAAGGGGTTTTTCATTCTTCAAGTTTGTTCGTCGTCAGCATGTTTTCATATGTTCAATGGAGCCAAAGACCTCAAAATCTCATTCATCATCGGTAATTTGCTTCATTATTTTGGCTTCTCTTTTTTATTCCAACTTTATCTATACATATATGAATTATATATATTCTCCTTCAGCTTTTTAATTTGTTAGCCATATGTAAAAAAATTAGTGATTTATTTCTTATTGTTCAGTAAGTCTTAATTAGTCTTTGTTTCTTTGTTTTTGGAAGTTCTTAAATCTATAACACATTCACACTCTTTCAAATGTTCGTTACAAGATAATATGATAAAACTTATTATGAATTCACTTTTAAAATTATTTTTATTTTGAACTGAGAGTATCTTAATACTCCAACTGACTGATATTTTATTTTTATACTCCATGTGATAATAGTACCAGCTATATATAATCTTTTTCCTAAATCCCAAAAAACATTAATAAAGACTTATATTCAAATTGATGATCCCTTACGTTTGAAAAGAAAAACTATTATCCGAATTCCAAAACAATGTTATCTGAATTCCAAAACAATGTGATCAAGAAATAATACATACAACTCTTCTTTTTGTTAGCAAAGAAAAGTACTAATACATATATACTAAAGTCCTGTACGTAGTACGGGTAAAATACTAGTTTTATATTAAAAGTTATAAGGAAATAGTAAAATATCAGTGTGAATATTTTTATAATTTACGTAAATTTAAAAATAATAATGTTTAACTTAAATGTCCAAATTTAATGTTGAATCTAACAAAAGCAATATTGACCTAATACCTATTCGAATAAGTGATATTTTGATTAAAATGTAACACACAAACCAAAACCAAACCATACAATATTATCCATCGTAGAGATTTTCATTTTAGATATTTGTATTCACTAATAGAATAATTCACACAGGTTTAGCCAAATAGATATTTAACACAATTGATCACAATATGTCATTTTGATCAATTTTTCAAGCTATAAAATAATTTACACACACAGTAGTAGTAGTAGTTTGGTGTAATGTGTTAACGGCAAGGTTGATACTACAACATCAATAGAAATAGAAAAATGTTTAGAAAAGACAGAATCTTACTTGGTTATTAGAAGAGAATTGTAAATGAACTTATTGTCAATGTTATTAATGAAATTAGAATTAGTGAAAACAAACGAAAAAAATAAAAAAATAATATTATTTCGTATAAATAAAATTGAACTTAAATCCAAATTAAACATAATTAGTCATTTTTAAGCACGAAATAATATCTTTTTAATTTATATGATTTTTAAATATATTTAACCGCGTATAACGCGGGGAATCGCCTAGTTTATTTATTATATTATTTATGTTTGAGTTAATTATGTTGTATTAGAGTATAGTTTTGAGGGTTTAGGATTTCTTAGAAGTCAAAACAGTTTTTAAGGTTTAGAATTTAAAGATTAAGTTTTACAAATTTATTATTTATTATATTTTTGTAAATAAATAACCCATTGTAGTATTTTAGTAAAGTGACATTTTTGCAATTACCTTTATAATTTTAAAAGAGATGGTTGTAAATAAATAATCCATTGTAGTATTTTAGTAAAGTGACATTTTGTAATTGCCTTTATAATTTTAAAAGAGATAGACCAAAGGTGATAAAAAAAAAAAAAAAAAAAGAGATAAACCAAACATTTGGTACAGGCCCATACTATTATTTTGCCCTTAAAGCCTAAACGAAAATCTATAAAATCCAACTTGAACTACATAACTATACAGAAACTTAATTCATTTTTAGTTTTACCACTCTACACCATCAACTAGCTAGTGTGATACTAGTTTACTTCAATATCTATAAAATCCGCCATTTACAAAACTCCTAAATTACTCTGAATATGGCATAAAAAAGAAACCAATGCAGTAAGATCTCTGACCTTCCCGGACATGTATTTTATACAATTTAAATTAAAAAAAAATTTCTTTATAGTATCACAGCAATTTTTTTTTATTTTTTATTTTTTGATGAAACTTAGTCACAGCATTTTCACTTATAAGTTTTAACAATCCATTCCATTCAAATATTGTATTACGTTACCACACCAACATTTCAACGAGTTATTCACTGTTTCAAGTTATAGATTTATCGAGTTGACACGACCTCAACAGTGGCAATATCCAACTGATCATTTGGACATCCTTACAGAGCCAATTTTGACTTTTGGTCACTGTAATTATCATCGTGGATCGCACATTTTAATCGCACATTTTATGAAACTTTAAGGTTCTACGGATCTGAACTTTCTTATTATCAATATAATACATGATTAGTGTACTGCATGTGCTTCAACGTGAACAGAATAAATAAATTGAGAATTAGGGCTTCCACAAGTTTTTTTTGTTTTTGGCAACTGGCTATTCCACAAGTTAAGATATAAAAATACGACTTCAACAGAAACAGAAGAGGTACGTTCTCGTAACACAGCCCTATGTCACGGACTAATTTTCCCTCGATAATCAGTACGTGCAGCCTTAGGTTCTTCCTACTCCTTGTAGTAGCTAAGTCAGCCTATTCGGATTGCGATTAGTACTTAAAATAAATGGGACGTTTCTAGAGAGGTTTAGAATGTTTGGAAGGATTTTCTTATTAAGAAAATGTGTTGTTACAAATGGGAGGTTCCACCCCTTTATATAGAAGTTCACCTCTTTAATGGACGGCTTAGATTAAATTGATTCAACGGTGGGGATCTTTTCTTCCACAACCTTCCTCATCCTTCCATAACCTTCCATAGCCTTCCATAACCTTCCATAGAATTCTACACTATTCTATGTCCTTCCCAAAATATCTTTACTTAGATATTTACAAAGGTTTTGGACTTAAGTAAGACCCTAAGATTAGCCCAATGGGCTTGACCATATTCAACGGCCCGTGACACCTAGCTCACTTCCCAATTCAAAAATAGTGTAAGCAAACATCAAAAAAAAAATTTGTAAGCTCACACACACGAAAGTTAATTAATATTATTATTTTCTTCGTTTCGTTTCATATTTTTGTTTACGCTTAAAAGAATTTTTGTTTTGTTTGAAACTAAGAAATTTTGTTTAAAGTTTTCAATGTAAAAGCTTTTTCCTTGGCTAAGAGAAAAAGTGATATGGTTATCATTTTAAAGATACATCATATAAAAAAGAGTATAACAAGTTTACAAAAAAAAAAGAATATAAAAAATATACATATATAGTGAAAATGTTTTTTTTTAATACATGTTTATTATAAATTATTAAAATTTTTACATCGTATCAACGATTTTACAATGGAAAAGTTTTTTATCTTCGTCCACGTTTGTTATATATAATGAAACTGTTAAGTCTTCATAAAAAAAAAAAAAAAACTAAACTGTTAAGAGTGATAGATACATACATTTGCTTAAAATGTGATTAATTTTTCTTTATTTTTTTGCGTGACTTGATTTGTGGGGACAAGATTCCTTAAAAGGGACAAATCATTAAGGAGATAAGTGAGTGTATTATAGTATATATGTATAGAAGATGCCAGATATATATATAATCAAACAAACACAAAGTTGACCCCAAAAATAAGTGTAAATGCCTAGGAGGCTAGGATGTATAATTGATCTTCACAGCTTCGTTAGTCTAATCTGGCATTCACATGTTTAAATTATATAGGATTTATTCAAATGGAGTATATGTTTTTTGGTTTTATGATTCACACACACTTTTAAACTTTACTTTGAGTTGTGATACGATGGTAGTATTAATACATATGTTTTGACTTATAAATTATAATTGGCGAAAATGTTGTTTTGTTATGTTTGCTCGTTTAATTTTTTTTTTTATTCATGTTTATTACGTGATTTCGCACTAAAAACATATATCCATCAATTACATCACATGTTTGTCAGAACTTAAGTCTCATGCCAAATGCTCTGAATGATATATATAGATAGTTATTTATGGATATTGATGGACGATCGATGATACTATACAGATTAATATATGATTGCAGTTTACGAATAGCCAAAGAAACTCACCCGTGAGTACTAGACGCACATGAACAGTTTTGGGAGTAAATTAAATGGTAATATTCGTTAAGTGACCACAACCTATCAAGGTAAAGTCTTAATTATTCTTTAGTAGAAATATATTTATTCGAAATTATGCATGTGCTATTGTTACTAAACAAAATATTTATTTACTTCTCGAAGTCCTTCTATTTCATCCAATAGCTATTTATCTCTTCACTTTTGTTGGACCTGAGTCTACGGCCCAAGCGGTTTACGACCCGGTGATCAGCGGTCCGAGAATAATAAAAGCCCAACTCAAACAGTAACCGTAGTCTAGTTAAGCTTTAGTCAGATTCGGCAACTACGGTTAATAAAACCTAGTATGTATCCTCAAAACCTTGTACTATAAATAGGGGAATAAGCTGATGTGACTAAGGATCTTCCATTCTCTGAGAAAAAGTACAGGGGACCCAGAGCATAACCGTTCATGTCTCTAACTCGGACAGAGAACTCACCGGAAGGGCACAGCCGACCGGGAAACACCGCAAACACTCACATTACATACTAGCTCGCAGCGAACAAGTAGCACGAAATCTGTCCGGTCTACTACTCTCTTTCTAGTCTATAGTAATCAGGTAGACCGGGATCTGTCCAGACTATCTATAGCGGTCTTTTTTGTAACACTCATTTCGGGCTCAACTTCTAATACACGAAACCCTCCGACCTCCTATCTTCTATAAATTCATTGTTCGATCTTTGGGTTAAATTGGCGCGCCAGGTAAGGGCATTGGAGATTTTCTAACGGAAGGAAATATGAGTCCAGATGCATTAACCAGTCAGCAAGTCAGCGAGGCAATAACTCTAGAGACCGCCAAAGCAACTTAGGCAACCTCTGTCGCCGCAACCACGATAGATACGGTCAGCCCTCCAGTGACCGCCAATGAGGAAACAAGAGTAACCGCGACTGACCCTTCACGCAGTGAGCCCGCGCTCGTTACTAACAAACAAGTCAACTTTGCGGGCGTGCTTAGTATGCTCATGAGGCGTTTTGACCAACAAGATGACCAATTCATAAGAACAAGCACCCGCCTCGACGCTCTATCAAATGCACAGACCGCAATCCAGGAACAGCTGGACTCCACTCGGCCAATCGCGTTGCAGCTCCGAACGAACTTATCTGAAGTAGAGCGACACGGTCGACCTTCGCCCCAGCATCGGACTATCAATCTAAACACTCCCACCAGAACTCCGATCAGTACATAGGTCGCTCGGCCACCTCCTTCGAGAGAACATGATTTTTTTGAAGGTCAGGAAATAGAGGTTTTAAAAACTTGACTCAAAGATATGAGCTCCCGGATGCACAAGGCCCTCAGTTCGGCTCCAGAGATCGATCGCGTACTGGAAGAAACGCAGCAAACACCTTTCACAGAATGAATAACTTCCACACCGCTCAGATATACCACAAAATTGTAGACACAAAGCTACGCTAGCAACACTAACCCGAAACACTTCATGACGGCTTTCACCATCGCCATGGGACAGGTCCAACTGTCACCCGAAGAGCGGGATACGGCCTACTATCAGTACTTCGTAGAGCACCTCATGGGTTCCGCGCTCGACTGGTTCTCTAGGCTCGGCTCGCGCTCGATCGACAATTTTTAACAACGCTCAACAGCCTTTTTTAAACATTACTCTATGTATATCCAAGACGACGCTTCAGATGCCGATCTATGGGCCCTAGCACAAGGACCCAAGGAGACTTTCAAGGATTACATGGCTCGCTTCAAGGCCGTACTGGCAGAAATGGACGTCCACGAGACGTCGGCCATCAGAGCCCTGCAAAAAGGGCTGTGGCATGAGTCACCCTTCAGAACCGACCTGGTATTGAAAAAGCCCCTCACACTCGAAGATGCAATGCATCGGGCAACATGATACATAGCTCTGGAAGAAGACCGCACGGCCAACTTCAAGAAACACTCTCCTGCCAAACTTCCAACTCCTAAGACAAAGACTAGAGAGCCCGTGGAGGATGATTACATCGAGCCCCGACAGCATCTCGACTAGGACTACAAAGACAATAAGAAAAAAGTTCATCACTAACCTTGTGGGAAGCAAGCAGACCCCGAATCAACCCCAGGGTCAGTCCCAACCCCAGAACAAGAAGTGACCGTTAAAATTTGTCCGCGGAGAAGACCCCAAGGAAGACACCATATCATTCTGCGACAACCATCAAATTTATGGTCACTCGATCTACCAGTGTCGGCAGCTGAAAGATCAATTAAAGGCTAAGTTCAGCAGCGGGGATGTTAAGATCGATATACCCACATGGCGGTCTGATGAGGGCCAAGGGCGACATGAGCAGCGATCTGATAACATCGCTCTGCCACTCCCCCCGAAGCGGTCTAACGACGATTGGAGGCAGGGTCAACCTTCCTCAAAAAGAAAGATCTACATGATTATGGGCGGCTTCCACACTGCTTCCGATTCAGTGCAATCCCTCAAGAAACATGAAAAGCAGGCCTTCCAACAGCAAGATTGTCGCCTACGGGCAGAGGTGGACATGCCAATTATCTTCGATGAAGCCGACACTAAGAATGTCGCAATGCCCCACAACGACCCATTAGTAATTGAGCTCAAGATTGAAGACTGCGATGTTACCAGGGTGCTCGTCTACACCGAAAGTTTGGTCGATCTCATCTTCCTAGAAACCCTAAAAAAGATGGACATCGGAAGCGACAAGATAAAGCCCAGCGTAAAACCCTTGACCGGCTTCGACGGCGTCACAACAATGACCATGGGATCAATTAAGATGGCGGTCTACGCTGGTGGCATCACGAAGATTATTAAGTTCGTCATCGTCGATCGACCCGCGGTGTACAACGTTATCGTGGGAACATCTTGGCTTTTCTCACTCCGAGCGGTCTCCTCTACCTACCATCAATGCGTCAAGTTTCCGACTCCCACCGGTGTCTTCACGATTCGCGGATGCCAGAGGGTGGCCAGTTCATATTTCGTCACAGAGCAGAAGCTATGAAGAGTCACCTAGAATGTCAACGCATTTTGCAGGCCTAACAAATCCGAGCCCGCAACAAGAAGCAATACACGAAGTCTGCATCGACAAACAGTACCCCGAGCGACAAGTCAAAATGGGAGCAAAATTACAAGACCCGGTCAGGAGCCACATGATCTAATTTCTGAATATCACGACTCACGAGCTAAACGTCGACCCAACTTATCGACCAATCAAGCAAAAGCGAAGGAAGCTCGGTCCCAAACAAGCTCAAGTGGTAAACGACGAAGTCGAAAAGCTACTCGAAACAAGCTCAATTGCTGAAGTACACTACCCCGAGTGGTTGGCCAACCCGGTCGTCGTTAAGAAGAAAAACGGCAAGTGGGAAATCTGCATAGATTTCACCGATCTCAATAAGGCTTGCCCGAAAGACAGTTTCCAATTTTTGCACATTGATCGTGTTGTTGAAGCCACTGCTGGCAACAAACTTCTTTCTTTCATGGATGCGTTCTCGGGCTACAACCAGATAATGATGTATCCCGACGACTAAGAAAAGACCGCGTTCATCACTGACAGAGGAACATACTGTTCTCGCGTCATGCCATTCGGTCTCAAGAACGCCGGCGCTACCTACTTGCGTTTAGTCAACAAAATGTTCGCAGCTCAACTCGGCGATATAATGGAAGTCTACATTGACGATATGCTAGTGAAATCTTGAAAGGCAGATAATCACATCGACCACCTGTGCGATTGCTTCACGGTCCTCAACAATTTTGGCATTAAATTCAACCCGGCCAAATGCACTTTTGGGGTCACTTCGGGTAAATTTTTGGGTTACATCATCACACAGCGCGGGATCGAGGCAAACCCGAAGCAAATCACCGCCATCATCGATCTACTTTCGCCAAAGAATAAAAGAGAAGTACAACACCTCACAGGCCGAATCGCAGCCCTCAACCCCTTTATTTCTTGATCCACAAACCGCAGCCTACCGTTCTACCGATTACTTCGAACACGCAAGGACAAGGTTTTCATCTGGGACGATCGGTGTGAGGCTACATTCAACAAGCTAAAAGAATATCTGTCAACACCATCCGTGCTTGCCAAACCCGAGCCCGGTGAGACGCTATATCTCTACGTCGCGGTCTCCAATGCAGCGGTCAGTGAAGTGCTGGTACGAGAAGATCGAACGGATCAAAAGCTAATCTTCTATGTCAGCAAATCTTTGGATGGCGCAGAGTCACGCTACCCACTACTTGAAAAACTGGCCCTAGCAATCATCGTCCTAGCACGAAAACTGCGACTCTATTTTCAGTCCCACTCCATCGTCGTTATAACAACTCAACCGATGCGCACGATCCACCACAGCCCGAGTGTGTCCAGTCGAATGGCGAAATGGACAATTGAACTAAGCGAGTACGACATCGAATTTCGAAACCGTACCAGTGCTAAATCTCAGGTATTGGCGGATTTTATCGCCGAACTGCCACCCCTATCACTAGAGCCGCTCTAAATCAACAAGAGAGGATCTTTCACGTTGATAGATCCTCGTCAAGGCACGGAGCGAAAATCGGCATTCGCCTCGAGTCTCCCGCTGGGGAAGTGCTGGAACAATTGTTCCGTCTAGAGTTCAAGGCATTGAATAACGAGGCCGAGTACGAAGCGCTACTCGCCGACCTACGACTAGCAAAAGTGGTCGGAGCAACACAAATCCACCCGTACTGCGACTCCCAGCTCGTGGCTAACCAGTTCAACGGCGAGTATGACGCAAAGGACGAAAGAATGGAGGCTTACTTGAAATTAGCCTGCGAAATAACTAAAGAGCTCGACTCCTTCAAAATCACAAGAATTCCTCGATCGGACAACACCCAAGCAGACGCGCTCGCCTCCTTAGGCTCTAGCTCAAATTCTGATCTACGACGCATAATTCCAATCGAATCCATTGCCGAACCAAGCATTACTTTACCTAAGGGCATCTGCAGCATTGCTAGAGCGCCCGACGGTCAAGAGGATGGCCCCGAAATACTTCTTCTGAAACTAGACCGCGCCACAACTTCGGACTGGCGTCAAGAAATTATTGCGTACATCTCCTCCGGTAAAGTTCCAAGCGACAAATGGGCTGCCCGAAGACTGAAAGTCCGCAGCGCACACTACATCATCATCAAAGACGAACTTTACTGATGGAACGCCACGAAAATCTTGTGATAATGCATGTACGGAGAAGAGATGCACCGTGTCATGGCAGAAACACACGAGGGCGCTGGCGGAAACCACTCTGGAGGACGGGCTCTAGAGGTTTCTATTGGCCGACCATGTTAGTATGTCAAACGCCTCGATTTCTATTGGCCGACCATGTTAAGAGACTGCGCCGAACAAGTCCGTAACTATGAGTAGTGCCAGCGACACGGGCCGATGATCAACTCCCCCACTGAACCACTCTCTACTGCAACCGCGCCCTACCCCTTCATGAGATGGGCGATGGATATCATGGGTCTACGACCCGACGGTCAGCGGCCCAAGAACAATGGAAGCTCAACTCAAACAGTAACCGTGGTCTGGTTAAGCCTGAGTCAGATTCAATAGCTACGGTTAATAAAACCTAGTATGTACCCTCAAAACCTTGTACTATAAATAGGAGAATAAGCTGATGTGACTAAGGATCTTCCATTCTCTGAGGGAACGTACAAGGGACCTAGAGCATAACCGTTCAGATCTCTAACTCCGACAGAGAACTCATCGGAAGGCCACCGCCGACTGGGAAACACCGCAAACACTCACATTACATACTAGCTTACAGCGAACAAGTAGCCAGGCATTTGTCCGGTCTACTACTCTCTTTCTAGTCTATAGTAATCAGGTAGACCGAGATCTGTCCGGACTATCTATAGCGGTCTTCTTTGTAACACTCATTTCGGGCTCAACTTCTAATACACGAAACCCTCCGACCTCCTATCTACTAAAAATTCATTGTTCGATCTTTGGGTTAAACAACTCTCAAGTCTCAACATTACTAACATTTCGATTCATTGTTAAATAAAATATGATGCATAGTTATTCTCCTTATTTATGCTTTTATTAGACTTTGTAGGTGTTTACTAGACTATTAAATATGGTATAATATCCGTCGGCTACAAATATATTCGGGACCACCTCCTTTTTTTTTCCACAGGACCACCTTCTTAGTTGTTGTTGGCATTCACAACTATAAAACCATATTATGGTGCTTAAATCCAAGTTTTGTATCAATAACACTAGTATAACCTCTAATTATAATTTCTATCAATCACTTAACTAATTGGTCGTTATTCACCAAATGCATGTATATAGTTACGTTAATTATATACCTAGTAGCTTTGGTCCAGTAGCATAGACATGTCACATGGTCCCTTTGATATAGTGAGAAGATTCAACTGCTCCGTTTGGGAGGGGTGACGGTCTTATTTAATTAATAGTAAGAATTTGGAAAACATTGGTCCTTTGAGAGAGAATTACATTAATTATTTCTGGAAGATATTACGTTAACTTATTTTACATTGGAATACGAAAACTACAAAATTTGTTTTTTTACCAAAAATTAAAGGAGAATCTTCGTGTGTAAATTATATGAACATGAAGGCATCATTTTAGTTTAAGAAATGAAATTAATACTTTTAAAATGAAAATTATTGGAATTGCAAAACAAACAATACAATACAAAAACCAACATTAATTAATAATCACACGACATTATACCCTTACTTCCTCGACCGGATTAAACTAATCAAAGAAATTATCATTTTCGTTTCAACGCAAAGAACAACATGACCTTCTCACGGTAGCTAGATTCAATCTTCTCGGTGAGTCCAACGAGTTTGGCCGTAAGACGGTCGAAGATGTCATCGAGGAGATGTTCACCGAAATGATTGTTGAAGAGCGATCCCATTGTGGCCTCTATGCATAGCATCCATTGCCTCACATCCTCCATGGTCATTTCCCGTTTGAGCCAGGCCGTGGGGTCCATGAGCTCCATCGATTCGACAGTGAAGGAGCCGTTTGTCTCAACCAAAATTCTTACCTCCTCAGGTGATGCCGAGTAGATCGGTATGTTGAAGGTATCGACTTGCTCTTCGCTGATCAAACCCTGCCAGTCTTCTAAACTCAACAAACCCATGATTTTAAATAAACTAGAGATACATGACGTTAAAGTGTCATTGCTATTTTTATATTTATATCAAATCCAGTTAAGAAAATTACAACAAACTAAACGTATTAGTTTTCATTATTAGGACGGTCTCAAACTACTATATATGTGCAAATTTTGGTTAGATGAATATAGTTGATGTGTTATACTTTTGATTTTATAATTTAAGATCCCAATTTATTTACAATTTTCTCTAAGAAAATATTGTTTTTGAAACGAGTTGAGTGCTCTAGATTCACATGCTAAAAGGTGGTGCTGGTTGTTTCATCCAGAGAAAGTTTTATGCAAAATAATCAAATCTTCATTAGTATGTTCTATTGAGTAATTCTAGTTATGTATCACTATGTTTACAATATCAAATAAATCTACTTGTTTGAGAATATTTTGTAGAGAATAAAATCGAATTTACCTGAAATTGCATTTGAATGAGAACATCAGCCATGGAAGTGTACATGATACTGTCGGAAAGATTGGAGAAAGACATTCCTTTAGGAATCCCACACATTCCAACAACCAAAAGACCACCACTCACTAGTTCTTTAGCCCTAGCTTCTAGAAACTTCTCCATGTCCCGACCAAACTGCTCTTTATAAGCCTTCACCACTTCCTCGGCCGCATTTGCGTAGTGAACCTTTCCTTTGTTCCACGCTTTAGAGCTTTTGTCCAATACCTCCTTCGGAACACTCGATAGCCAGTGTGTGGCCCCGACCGTCACTACAATATGAACGGAGGATTCAGGAAGAACACGGCCATAGAACGAACCCGGGACACCGACCGCAAAATAACTTCGGTCTTGAGGGAGAGAGGTGAAGAGAGTGTTGAAGTCGTTTTGGGGGAGGTCGTTGAAGAAGACTAGGAATTCTGGTTGTTTGGTCTTTAGTGAGTTTGATTCTAAGGTGGTTTCAATGGATTTAATGATGTCGTCGACGAGAAAGAATGTGTTTGGTCCAGTTGCACAACCAAGATCGGCTATGCAGATTGTTGTGTTTGAATCGGATATTAGGGTTTTTGCATCGAGTTTCTCCATTATCAGTTTGTCTATTGCATCTTTCAACAAACTTGCTGCTCTTCTCTGTTCACACAGAAGCAGTAAGAGATTATTATAGTTGTTGATATAAATTAAGATGTGCTATTCCAATTGAAAACGATTAAAATTATCACAACTTTTTTTTTTAATTTATATATATTTTTTTTTTGTGTACGAACAAACCATACATAACCGGAAAACAAAATACCGAAAACCCTATAATCTTTTTTAGTTCATTTCCTCTAAATCAATAATTTAATACTAATTTTATATTTCGAGTTAAAAACTGAATTTGAATTGATCAAAGAGATATTGTGTTTGTTAAAAATGAAACCACATTTTTGCAGACTAGTACATAAAGCAATTTTGCTGTATTATGAAATGAGATTA
This sequence comes from Arabis hirsuta, assembly GCA_964056655.1. Taxonomy (NCBI): domain Eukaryota; kingdom Viridiplantae; phylum Streptophyta; class Magnoliopsida; order Brassicales; family Brassicaceae; genus Arabis; species Arabis hirsuta. The sequence continues at coordinate 17,935,299 of OZ053311.1, read as the reverse complement.
AAACCAAGAAAACCGACGAAGTACAAAAAAAAAAAAATCATATTTTCCCTTAAGAAACGTAATGTCGAACCTAGATTTACTAAAAGTATAATAGTCCCTTCTTAATTTTATTATGGTTTAGCTTAATTTCTTTTATGAAACTATTAAAAAAATTAGCTTAATATTATGATTTAGCTTTTCGTAAGACAATGAAGCCGGCCTGGTGTTCTTCGGTGTTTATTTTTTGTGTGGCTCGATGAGTTCTGGACATATTAATATCGCTACCCCAGAAGTTTTTTTTTTTTTTTTTTTTTTTTTTTTTTTTTTTTTTTAAGTACATGAAGGAATCAAGTTTTGATTAAACAAAGGTCATGTAAGAGATGATGAAAATGAAGTCAAATTATGTTCTTCTTTTGAAGTCATGAGTTTCCAGTTGATTCGAATAGCCAACCAAGAACCATGCATGTCTATATTCAATAATAGAAGGATCATATACTTAAATTTCATAAAATGGAAGATAATATTTTATCTTCTATTTTATGAAATTTTCAGTTTATCGAATAGACTACTTTGTATATATATAAATAGACTTCAATATAAACCCTTCGAAAAATGACTAGAAAAGATTTATTAATTTCGACATATACACACATGTTATGTATGCGTGTGTCATGTGTATATATATTGCAAAATCATTAAAACATTATTTCAACTCCATTTAAATGATTTTATAGGAGTTAAAAAAGAATTATGGATCCTATGATGAGTTCAAAATGTTATAACTCTTTTTTTTGTTTTTCTTTTTCATTTTGTTTAGGGGTTTCCCATATGCTAAAATGAATATAGTGGTGATGAATGGTATATTACTTGTTAATTTTGCCTCTTTTACTATATATAGCATTCATTAAATTTTCACGTTTTATGTTTTTGAAAAATGAAAATCATTCTTCGATTTGTTTAGCTAATGTGTTTTTGTTATTCAATCATTCAACTATCATGTTCTTTCACTATTCATTTAATATATTAATCAAGCGTAATATTATTATTATTATACCAATTTGCTGAATCAAAAGTGACAAACCAGTTCAAAATTCATATTTTTGAAGTTGTTATGAAGGTGAAAAAACGGAAAGGGAGTATGAAATACGAAGAATATATAGAATTACTGATATGATCATATGAAAATATAGACCTTTTTTCTGTAAAGACGAAAATATATAGACCTGGAAATGGGAATTCTTAGAGTAGCTGTTGGGGCCATCTCCTCCACTCATAGGAAGTGAATTAAGAACCATCTCAACTTTCCCCATGATAATTTGACCCTTTTTCTTCTATACTTTGGGTGTAGACTCTGTTGCCTATCATTTTTATAGGCAGTGTCGGAGGTCCGAGGCGAATTTAAAAAAAAAATTCTACATATAAGTTTTAACGGTAAGTATAATTTAATTTTAAATAATTGTTAGAATGCCAATAAAAAACTAACGAAACTTACTAAAAAAAATAAACTTGTATTTTACCGTGAAAGTGTTTTGAATTTGGGATGAAAATTTCAAAAAATTCTCTTATTTAACTTTCACAATTGGACTATAGTAAAAAAAATGGAACTCTAAAATTAAATAATATTATTTGGGTCCTGAGCGAATGTCTTTTTGAATACATGGTAGGCACGACCCTGTATATAGGCCATGCATTTAATTATATCCATTTAACAATAAATAGAATACTACACTTTTATTAATTTATTAGCTTAGTTTCAAAATCACTCTTCCATACGGCACTTGAAAAGGAACTAATTGACATTTTCTACCCGAAAAAATTATAGGCATAAGGTTCGATTTTTTTTTTGTGAAAACAATTACTTCTTTTTGTTGGCGATCAAAAATACAATTGTTTTATTTGTGTATTAGTCTATTAGCTAACTATGCATATGAGAGAGTTGACTCTGCAAGCAATATCAAGAAAACCTCATTAACAACAATTTAGCTTCCATTTTTTTTATCGAGGATGACATATATGGAGACATAAATTAGGTGGTAAACAATTTACAAAAAAATAATGAAACAGAAAACCGATCTGGAATTAATGACACATAAAGTCATCATAAAGCATACACACATTACATACACGATTATATAACGAGAAATGCACTATACATTTCGTATAGTGCTTGTTTTAGAACAAGTGAAATGCAAAGAAATAGGTAGGAATGTAGATTGTAACATAATTTTAAAATTATATTTCTTCTTCGGATCAGTTAAAATTGCCAATTTTCTTATTGGAGTGGAATTAATAGAGTTTATTTTTTTTAATAAAAAAAATGTTTAATAAAAAAAAAAAAAATATATATATATATATATATATGATTCAAACTAATAAAATTATTATCTTTGCTTTTAAAAGTTATCATGTCTTAGAGCTACTGCTAAAACTAATAAAATTAACAAACCAGCACTAGTTCTATTTGTCAACAATTTCATTGGTCCCCCGAGCGGCAGCTGAGATCAGACACATTCGTTCTACCATATTCAATGGACTACCACATATATATATGGTTTAAATGTAGAAGCTAATAATGAAATAGAAGTGATTATTGTTACAACTTACAGTGGTCCTATACTTTTACAAGACTACAATAATATTTTCTTTTTTTTATAAAAGTCTATTATTTCGTTGAACCTGAACTTATTATAAGTCTTGAGTGAGAAAAGTACGTAATCATAGGGTTTCATCAGATTAATTAATAAATCATAGGCTAAACTACGATATATGCCCGTTGGTCTCCAAAAAGAGATGCTCTGCACTAATATCCAAGAATATATATCAAAAGAGGCCAATACACATATATGATACTAATAAACTTAAACTAATTTGTTTATATCTCAATCAATGTCTTTATTGATTCCTACTTTAATACGATTGATTATATATCTCTATCAATGTGCATTTGCTGATTTTTCCACAATCTGCGTAGCAAGCGATGAACTTGACATATACATCAGATAAATAGTAATATAGCTAAATAATTGAATTAAACAGCGGAAACATTTTAATAATAGATTTCTTACAAAATAATCATACACACTAACAACAAGATTAGTGACGTTTATTTGTTCGTTATACTTTTAAAACATATTAGAATTGAATACAAAGTGAAATAACCCGATCCGTTTTAAAAACAAAAAAAAATTAACAAAATAATCGAATTAGTATTCCCATAAATATTAATTCTCAACATCAAACAAACCAATCAAAACCATCGGAACGTCATAAATCAATCAAACCAGCAATTTACTCAATAATTCAATAAACCAATCCAATAACCAATTCAGCAATTCCAAAATAACCAGCAATTCTAAACAACATCAAAACATAACAAAACCAAGACCCTAGATCATCCTACTCTTCATAGCCATGATTCCACGATCACACTTTGCTTTTACCTGTATCACATGGCAAAACGAGATGCGTGAGTGTTCTCATAAATACCCAGTGAGACGGTCATCCCATCTACCGGTTATACACACATGCACGATGAAATACCAAGATAAACAACAATCAGTTCATCCAAACATCACATAACAAGCAAAACATGTCTGGTGTCGAACGACACTCCAAATGCTAGTGTCGATCGACACCCGCCTGGTGTCGACCGACACCACGAATGCTAGTGTCGGTCGATACCCTCCTGGTGTAGATCGACACCGACTGCAAAGCCAGAATCGAATCTTCTCCTCTCTAGTTCCACTCTATTTGCACCATGTCGATTCCTGCAAAAATAACATCAACAAAACACCCTAAATAGAGCACGTATACACCAAGGAAAAATCCTCCAAACCAATCAATCATCCATTCCACACAAACATCAACATATCTTGACAATCCATCCACCCATGGTCACGCCCTCACCTTGATTTTCGATTGGAAACTAGACAAGGACAGCGACAACCACGAAATCAAACCCTTCACTACCTAAGAACCTTCTGATTTCTTCCTTCTTCTCTCGAAATCACCAACACTCAATCACTTCCTTTGCTCCTACAGTCTTAAACGAGCCTTCAAGAACAATCTCAAGCACAAATCTCCTCTTAACTCTCACACACACGAAAATCACCTATCAACCTCTGATTTCCGTGCAGAGAAGAGGTTGCTCGTGTTTTTATAGCGAGCCCTAGGGTTTCCCAAACCCAAAAATCATTAACCAAACAATTTAAAATCGAACCGGTCGAACCGACAAATTGTTAGTGTCGATCGACACCGAGAGGCGTTACACAAAGAATCAAGAGTACTGTAAATTGACACTCTCGGGAAAAAACCGGTTTTGTTTGGAGTGAATCAAATATATTTCAATTTGTTGTATATTGGATCGTTTGGGACGAAAATAAAATTGGCAATACACCTAGCCAATCAAAATCTGCCACACGGCACATCTTTTAAAATTAAAGAATTAGTTTAAAAAAATCAACACCGCGATCAAAGACTTTTCACAAAATGATTATCTTCTCACCAGTTACTTCACAAAATAAAAATTGAAAAATCAGTTTTCACGCATCTTTTAATCCACGATCTCCATCTCTCCCTTATCTTTCAAGAAACGTTTTTCTTTTATGAACTATAAAATCTCAAAAACACACAACAATCTAAAGAACAAACAAAAAGCTAAATGAAAATAAAGCATAAACTATGGATTTCCAAATCCATTAGAATTTTGTTTTCACCATCGAATTCTCATGAGCGCTCGAGTAAAAAAGGGGGGATTTTGCTTCTATCCAAATTGGGTGAGTTTTGTATGCTCGAGCTTTTCTCATGTTGTGATCAGTTTCCTCAAGCGGCACGAGGATGATTAGATTTGATGCGGCGCAAGTGGTGTTGGATCTCAACAAGTACTAGAGGAAACTGGCGTTGAAGCTACCATTAACAGAGAAAGTGAAAAGAAGACTATCGAGTGTGCATGTGAATGTAGTAAGTTCAACGATTTGCACTCCTAATAAAGTTCAGTTGAACCTATGAACTTAATGATGCTTCTGTTAATGTGTTCATGAGGATATCTATTGTTTTTCCTTATTAAGTTAGACTTATATTTTTGTATTTCACCATATTATTTCATTCTCTGTTAGAGACATGCTTCTACATCATAAAGGAGTTGCAGATCGTTATGTGGGTATGAGAGAAGATGTTCTACCTTTATTGTTTGATGTGTTGTGGCTTCAAAGAGACGTGTTGGAATATCGAGATGAAAGACAAAGAGAATTAAATTGACGACTTGAAGAAGACACCGAGAGTTTCTACAACCGTTAAGAAGATTACTGAGTTATGTGATGAGGAAAATTTTGAGTTAATAAAAAAATATGTTTTTAATGGATTTTGGTTTTACCCAATATCTTTGTTAAGAAAATCGTAAACTTTTTTTTGTTTTTTTGTTAAATTTTATCTATAGTAATATGTATTCTCAGTGAACCAAAAATATGAAATAATGCTTTAACCAAAAAATGAAATAATAAACTTGGATAACAAAAATAGTGAAATATCTATCTATATATATAATTGTGAGGTCAAAAATCTTATGTGGCGGTCTCACAGCTAGTTTAAGACTTGTTTTACCGAAAATACCATTAATGATCGATTTATTTACATCATCTGCCATTGAGTTATTTTTTGGGCCCAAAATAACACTAAAACGTTTTTATTATTATTGGACTTGGGAATTTTTTATAAAAAAAAAATAAATTATGAAAATAATATTTTTTTAAAGGTCCATTACTTTAGTAAATATTTGTTAATATATTATTATATGATATAATAAAAATTTATGGTAATTTTCAGCTAATATCTAATCATATATAAGAAATATTTTTTCATTTTATTAGTGGTTGGGTTTTTTTATAAAAAAAAAATGAATTACGAAAATAATATTTTTGTAAGGCCCATTACTTTAGTAAATATTTGTTAATATATTATTATATGACCTAATAAAATTTTATGGTAATTTTTAGTTAATATCTAATCATATATAGGAAACATATATATTTTTTTTTGTGGATGAAATATCATTCTCAAATTGAAACCCTAACTTTTTCTTATCTTATTCTATAATTTTGAGGTGAAAAATTCTACGTGGCGGTTTGAGAGTGATTTTTGAAAATCAATTTTTTTTTAATTGAAGAAAAACGAATTTATATTTATAAGGGCCTTATATATTTATTAAAGAAATATATATTCAAGATTTAGTGGTAATATTCTATTATAAAGTTTTTCAATGGAAATCTTCCATATTTAGATATAGCCAAATTTACCGGTGAAAATCTTTCATAACTATATATTTTAGGAAATCAATTTTTTTTAATTAAAGAAAAACGAATTTATATTTATAATGGCCTTATATATTTATTAAATAAATATATATTCAAAATTTAGTGGTAATATTCCATTATAAAGTTTTTGAATTGAAATATTCTATATTTAGTTATAGCCAAATTTACGGGTGAAATCTTTTCATAACTATATATAGATTATGTGCGGAAATCTCCTATAGTTATCTATATATAATTATGAAAATCTTCCATAATTATCTATATATATTTTTGGGGCAATTGTAAAAATGCCACTTTTTGTGTGTATTTTTGTAAGAATGCCGCTTAGGAGTGTCTATTTACGAAAATACCACTAATTATAGATTTTTAAAACCTAAATCTTAAAATTATAAACCCTAAAAAATATTTTAACCCCTAAAACCCCTAAAACCCTCAAAACCAAACTCTAATACAACATAATTAATCCAAACATAAATGATATAATGAATTTTTTTTTTTGAAAAAGTGATATTTTTGCAAAGATTTTGAAAATGTGGCACTTGAAAAGTGGTATTTTTTGAAATTTCTCTATTTTTTTGTAATTATATATATATATATATATTGTAATTGTAAGTTAAATATATTGAAATCTACCTAATTACATAACATGCCATCGGAAAATACTATTATTTCGTTTGATTTATGCTAATTTGAGCAGAGCCTAATTTTAATTAATTTTGGTTCTATTTTAATATGGTCTATATGTTTTAAATAAAAATATGTTTATTTTTGGATATACTCGAAATTAATGGTAATCTTCCATTATTATCTTATCGTATATAGAAATTATTCTTTCTTTTTTATTCGATGAGATATTATCGAATATTAGTGAAACCCTACCTCTTTTGTATATATATAGATCATTACTCGATCCATAATCATAGTTTTGCGCTTTTATTATTTCTTTTAGTATTTTACAGGTTTTGATATTCTGTTGGTTTCTTCAATCTCTAATATATTATGTTCTAATATTTTTGACGATTTCGTATTTTTATGTTGTCTGAAAACTTTTTAAATTCTAATCGATGTACTTGATAATTGGTTTATAATTTTAATTTATTTTAACAGATGATTAGTTTATAATTTTCATTATGTATATAGAAATATCAAATGTGAATATATCAACTAAATTTCCGTCCTTATCTAATTCTTCCTCGATTCCTATATAGATACTTTCTTATTTGTTTGATTGTAAATCAAATCATCGTTTTCTCATTTTTTTCATTATTTTCTCCTTTTTGTTACATAATTGTAGTAGATTTTGCACGAATTAATTTTATAAACATTATGAATACACGGATTATGCAGAGACATGTTCACGGCCAAAATACTTTCAAATCTAAATTACATATAATCATCGTCTTCTGATACAATGGTGACATAAAATCTACTAATAGTCGGATCATACAATCCATCCATCACTGATTTTGACCTCCAATTTATCTCATGATTAGATAACCAAATACACTTACCATATCACTACATAATTGGTAATGCTCGAAGCACAGAGTAGAATCTAAAGAATTGCTTTCACTCAAAATGTTTTTGGATAGAAGGTATTAAAAATCAAGACCATGGACATGTTCAATCATCTCCTTGTGGTCTTATTGATTTAATTTTTCTTAACTAAAAATCATGTATTATTACCCGTCGGAAATCATGTAAAATCTTTTTTAATTTAATAAATAATATATCCGTCGAAAATCTGTCGGTATCTTTACCCGTCGGAAATCCGTCGGTATGAGTATCCATCGGAAATCCGTCGGTATCTTTACCCGTCGAAAATCCGTCGGTTTACGTATCCGTCGGAAATCTGTCGGTATGAGTATCCGTCGGAAATCCGTCGGTTTACGTATCCGTCGGAAAGCCGTCGGTATGAGTATCCGTCGGAAATCCGTCGGTTTACGTATCCGTCGGAAAATGAAATACTGCCGGATTTACGAGGGATTTCTGACGGATCCCTTTTCCGTCGGAAATCCGTCAGTATTTCCGACGGATTTCCGACGGAATTTTTATTTCCGACGAGATAGAACCGACCGACCAAAACCGTCGGAATAGGGTGTATTCCGACGGATTTCCGACGGTTTATTCCGTCGGAAAATCGTTTGTTTTCTTGTAGTGATCGTATACTGTAAAGAATCATATACTGGTTTTAAGAAATCGTATAAAGTGGAGAAATTTTCATTTGATAATGATCTCAATGAGACATTTACTTCAAAAACTTTTTCACAGGTATGAGTATATAGGTTTTATTTAATTAAATGTTTGTATTTTACATATTTTTGTATTTGTTTCCTTAAGAAATGTTTGTTTTGTGTGTTTATAATAGGCATATTTGACGGAAATTGTTGATGAAGTTATTCATGCAAGCGAAAATGACGGTGCTAATGTTATTTTGGGTCAGATTTCAGGATAGTAGTTTTATTTTTGGTTTTTTTTCCTTTTAAAGTTATTGTACGTGTAATTTTTTTTTTTTTAATTTTCGTTCGGATTAAGCTATTTTTTTTGATTTTTGATATTTACATTGGATATTTATGGGGTTTTTTGTTATTATATATATAATTCATCTTTTTTAAACGTCTTGCATTTTCATTAACCGGAGAAAGTAGAATTGTAATCCTCATTGATGAAAGATACATGGAAGTGAGGGACAAAGTAATTAAAAAGAAACTAAAGGAGACATTGTTTCTCTTCCTAATCAATCTGCAACTTTATTGAGTTCATAATTGATTTTAAAAAAAATTTCGCTGTTTAAAATGTAGTTTAATTTATTTAACAATATTGCCTATATTTCTATGTAGTAATTTTTATTGAAGAAAATTGTGTATAAAAGCTTACGAATCACGCATCACGACACCAAATATTCAAAAGTCAAATTTAATAAGAGAACAAATTCCTTACATTAAAAAGTCTTAAACTCAGATGAATATATTATAATGAATAATAAGATACAACATAAATATTAATGTTCTCATTGTTTGATTTATTAAAAATATGTGTAGTTTGTTAGGGTTAATGCTTTTCTGGGGTTAAGACTTTTACTCTTAAGATTTAGTTCCTTTCGAAAGAGAAGTGGGACGTGAGTATAAAATCAGTCGCCAACTAATCGAACACTATATATACGAGCTAGATTTAACTATAGTTGAGCTAAATCGAACCATAGTTTTGTTTAATTTGTTAGGGTTAAGACTCTCCAATCTTAGGGTTTAGTTATTTTTGAAAGAGAAGTGAGACGTGTAATGTGTTTAACCACCTTCCAAAACCTACCCGAACACTACATATACGAGGTAGATTTCACTATAACTGAGCTAAATCGAACCATAGTTTTGTTTTGGTTGTTAGGGTTTAGACTTCCCTAGGGTTAAGGTTCCCCACCCTTAGGGTGTAGCTTTTTTTTTAGTTTGCAAATTTTTTTTTTTTGAAAAATTCATAATTTGCTAAAAAATATAAATAGTATATGTATAAATTATAAAAAATATGATTGGAAACTTACTTTTTTATGAAAACCAAATATTGATCGAAATAAATTTAAAATAGTGATAAACGATCATATGATAGAAATGCTGATAGAAAATTATATGAGAACGATAAGTACGACATGAGCAAAAAACTATCCGTCAAAACTAACCAAACACTACTTATACAAGCTAAGATTTCACTATAGGATTTTACAATATCTTAACTATATCGAACTATACTTTTGTTTACTTTGTGAGGATTAAGGTTCCCCTAGGGTTAAAACTCTACTCTCTTAGAGTTTATTAATTTTTATTTGCTAAAAAATGTATTTGTAATATACATGTATAAATGTTTATAAAAATATATAAGGTATTAGCATATAAAGAGTTTGGTTTGTCACTTTTTATTTTTGTATGTAGTAATCATACCATGGTTATTGTAATAATTTTTACTAAAACCCGAATGAAACTAATACCTTTTTTTTTCAGCGTTACATCCGAATAATTTTTTTTAATAGTCAAACTGAGTTTATAAAGTTCGCCATAGGTTAAGAATGTTGAATCTATGAAATTTGAATATAAAATCGTATAAATAAAAATAATGGTAGGCTATAACAAGATAAAAATGATGGTAAAAAATTATATGATAAGGATAGGCGCGACGTGTATATAATAAAAGAACACTTCAAAACTAGGGCACCACCTGCTTAACCCTCAGACCATAACATCAAAGTTAACCCAGATTTTACTATAGTTGAACTAGATAAAACCATAGTTTTGTTTAGTTTGTGAGGGTTAAGAATCCCATATAGTTAAGGCTCTCATTTTAGGGTTTAATTCTTTTGAATTTGTAAAAAATAATTTTTGCAAGAGAGGTGAGTCTATAAAGTTTGAATATAAAATCGTATAAATCAAAATATTGAACTATACAAAGAAGGATCAACTCTCCTGTCGAAAGTTATATGAGAAGGATTAGTGCGACGTAAGTATAAAACTACCTGCCAAAACTAACCGAACACTACATATACGAGCTAGATTTTACTATACCTTAGCTGAATCAAACCAGTTTGTTTGGTTTGTTACGGCTAAGGTTTCCCTAGGATTAAGACTTTCCTAGGCTTAAGGCTCACCACACTTAGGGTTTTGGTTCCTTTTAATTTGCAAAAAAAAAAAAATTGATCTCTTGATATTTTTTTGAATATAGTTTTAATTGTTTAATCTCATATATTTATTTGTTGAATTTTTAATTTCCTACGAACAGAAATGGTATATGTATACATTATTAAAAATTTGACTCACAACTTATTTTCTATGAAATGTTCTTATGGATAAGGGCTAGAACGGGTAAAGACTGGGACGGGACGCGGGTAAGGGCTGGAGCTGGACGAGTAAGGGTTGGAACGGGATGAGTAAGGGTTGAGATGGGATGCGGGTAAGAGAGACGCACATGGGCTGGGGTATCGACCGTGTTTGTTAATTGAAATAAATAATTGATTGGATTAAGTTACAATCTTAAAATATTGTTATAGTTATTCATATTTCGCGGAAAGATAAAAAGTTTTTGAGAAGAAAAAGAGAGACTGAGAGAAGATGAAAAATTATATTGAATAGGAAAGAAATAAAGAGAAACATATAGAAAATCAAGAATATCGGGAAATTGAGATTAAATAACATGAGTATACAAGAGAAGAAAGCGAAAATGGACAAAGCTGGTTGTGAAACTACCAAAGAGGCACATGGAAAGAAATGGTCGAAAGAAAGCCTTAGCGACGCTCTAAAAGATGAGGAGATAGGAGAGAACTCCAGGCCAGAAATTTCATCTTACATTACAAGGTTGTGCAGAAGATCTTGATCCATTGTTGTTTGCGGATAATCTTTCACCTTCAGTTATGTTTGTGAAGAGGTTTATTTAGAGTATTGCACCCCTTAAATTACATGTTAGAGTATTTCACCCTTAAATTTCCAAAAACAATGATGGTGTAATGTTAATGAATAATTTCAAACGTTTGGCTAAAAAAAAAGTAATGAAAAGAATAAATAAATATTGATTTATAAAATGAGATCTAAAATTTGATTAATAAATTAAAAATTATTAATATGTTATAAGTGGCATCATGTTCCTAATTTGTAATATTGTTTACATGTTGTAACAACCTAAAACGCTTATAGTGACATGATTAGTTATATCCGTACAAAAAGTATATTAGATATGTGTTTACTATGATTTTAGTTTCAATTTAGATTAAAAGAATACCTATTTAAAAACCTAAATCATATTTTAACGAGTAACAATTTTGTAATAATAAATTATTAACAAAAAAATTATTCTCGTGCAAGGTGCGGTGCATAGCACTGGGTAAACCACTAGTTAGTTCACTAAGTCACTAATGGATAAGTGACTTATCACATGGATAATTATCCATTTACCACAAATTTTTTTTTTTTTTTTTTTCTGAATCAGCACTTGTCCACTATTTTAGATCAGGCTTTGAGTTTGGGCTTGGGCATGGGCTTTTGGGGATTTTCCTGGTTGGAGAAACTATCTTTTTCTCCGTACTAAAATACACTGTAATTGGTGAAATTCTCCATCGAAGGAGCTATTCCGGTTTCAGATTATCCGTTGAAAACGAGGTACTTCTCGGGAACCATATTTTCCTTATCGTTGTCTTTCTATTTTCTCATAGCAAAATGGCGTCTTCATTGTTTCGATTTACTTGAATAAATCTCTGCTTACTCGATTCAAAATTCCCAGGATTTTAATGGTCTACCGAATCGGACAGGTTTTCGTCAAGACAATCACAGTTCTGTGATACTGATATCGATTGGTGAATATGTAAACCTAACAATCATATTACTCTTCGGTCTCTGTCTTCAGCTATATTTACTGTCCGATGATGGAGTCTCCTCCAATGCATAGAAGCTCTACAGTTCATAAAGATCCCTCGAAATCAGACAGTTTATGTGATCGCTCTGTGACTGGCAATTCAGACCATGATATCTGGATTTGGATTATCGAGTATTTTGCCAAATTCAAAAATGAGATTTGGATGCTTCATGGTAATTAAATTTTGCATCAGTTTTTCTGTTTCTTTGATGCTAGATTTCAGTTTTTTTTTTCTGAGATTCTTGTATTTTTGTTGTTCTGTTTATTTGCAGATGTCTTTGAAATGGGTCCTAAGCTTCCAGATTATCTAGGTGAACATACCAATGAGATGGTAGCTTTCAGATGCTTAGCTTCTTTGTTTGATTGTTCGACTTCTGGACAGAGTAAAGATGTTGTCTCTGATGCTAATAATAAGTCAAAGATCGAGTTCGATTCGTCCAAGAGCTGTGAATATGTACTTCAATGTATCTTGGATGAGGTACAAATGTTCAATCTACAAAACTTTTGTCATGTGGTTATTGATTTTTTACGATTACTCGATTGAACCTTCTTTTCGTAGGTACCTTTGTCGGAACTGAAACCAGGTGCACCGGGACTATCAAAGTGGAATCTTCTACCCTTTATCAGAAGCAAACTTCTTTGCCTCCCAAAATGCGCTTTGGAACTGGTATACTAGGCTTTTTCGATTGCTTAAAGTACCCTACTGATTTGCAATATACGGCTTTTGAGGTTTATGTTTGTACATTTGTTTTGTTTAATCAGATGATAGAGACATCCTGTGAGAATGAAACTGGAGTATCGCCTTGTAAGGAGCAAGAGACTGATCAAGTTACACCTCGAGTGGCTGCTGATGCAGATCTTACAGGGAGAAAAGAAGACGGACGATCACTTTGTCTCGACACTGTGGATGAGACTGATGAGATTAGCAGATCCCACGCGTCGCTTGAAAGAAGAAACAATGGATATCAAAATGAAAGCAATGGTCATGTGTCAAGTCCATCAGAGAACAGATACATATGCATTCAGTGCAAAGAAAGTGGGAAGCTCTTGTTCTGTTCGGGCTATGGATGTACAGTCATGGTTCATGAGAAATGTGTTGCAGATTCATCACCACCTGCTTATGATGATGCTGGAAACTTTTACTGCTCTCTCTGAGCTATTACTTGTGTTTCAGCTGAGTATCTTCAATCCCAAGATGAAGTTGCTAAAGCAAAGAAGAAACTAGTTTCGTTTCTCTGTCTAATGTCAGAGGTTAACAAGAAGAAAATCATTGATGGTTCTAGTCTTTGTAATATAAAGCCTTGCTCATAAACTCTTAAGATTGTCGACAAAAGGAAAATTACATTTGCATTCAGTGCTCTCTCTTCGTTACAATTTTCCGTGGTAATATACAAAAAGAAGATCTCTAACAGTCTCTGATACTTCTTTGTGATTTTTAAACAGGAGTGATCTGTTCTGAAACAGAAGCTAAACCATGCATTAACCTGACAATCTCAGTAGTATCATCCAGGTAATACTTGGCCTTGCTAGGCTTTTGACCGACAGTACAAGCGAAAACCTCAGCTCTTGGTGCAATCGAAGGACCTTCGGTGGAACTGCAGATTACTTCAAACATGTCTTCATCAGACCGGTCATCTCCAATACATAGAACAAACTCGGGCGGTGTTCCTCTTTCTTGCATCATCGAAAGCATCCTTCTCGCTATAAGTCCTTTGCTCACACCCTGCATTACAACAAGAAAGAACGACTCGTGACGGTACAAGAGGAAAGAAATGCTATACGTTTTTTGAGGGACTGAACAGTGTCACAGACCTGCGGCTTGACCTCAACATAGTTCTGTCCTCTCTTGACTGTTACAGGTTCATTGGCAAGGACACTTTCAAGATGGTCTAGAAGTTCCTTAGCTTGACATGAACCGAAATCAGGGTCCGCATCCTCATAGCTCCAAACCAGAGCAGTCTCCTTGTCTTCTATTGTTGATCCATCGGTTGTCTCAGTGTAAAGTTCCATCACAGGCTCTGCGATTTGCTTCCAAGAACAATCTGCTGCTGCCACACAATTTTCCCATTCTTCTGCCTTCCTCAGCCTGCGTAGTCGTCAAATAGAGCCTGAGTTATAAGATTAAGAGCAATGCATGGAAATAAGAAGTTCCGGATGGTTACCTCAGAAAATAGCCATGTTCAGCAGCAATTCCAAGCTTCTCACAAGGACTAAACCAGTCCGACAGTGTTTCTCGGCTTTTAGCACTAACAATGAACACCAGATTGTCCTTGTCCCTACACAAGGTGTTCAAAATGTCGATTGACTTTGATGAAGGTCTTTTATCGATAGAACCCTGTGGCATTAAAGTATCATCATAATCCAAAAGAATAGCCCGTGTCTTTGTCCTTTTATAAGCTGATACAATGTGTTCCATGGACAGCTTCCTGAAGCTCTGGTCTAGTGCCACAACTCTGAAACTGAGACCAAACCCAATTCCCCAGCACCTTCTTCGTCCATGCTCACCGCAACTCCTCTCAAGATCTTGGAGGAAGCTACGAGCCCAATAACCAACATCATGTGTGCTCACATACTTGTAATGCTTCTCATGCCTTAGCTGTTTCTCCGGTTCAGCTACTTCAAGGGCACTGTCCATTGCATCGGCCACTGCATCAACATTCCAGGGATTAACACGAATGGCTCCGCTTAGCGAGGGGGAGCAACCAATGAACTCAGAAACCACCAACATGCTTTTCTTGTGATTATGATGATTCGGCTCCAGCTTTAAAATTTTGTCCAGCTTCTCATTTCCTTGACGGGAAACTATGTATTCATAGGGTATAAGATTCATCCCATCCCTAACCGCTGTTACCAAACAACACTCAGCAACTACATAATAAGCAACCCTTTCATAGAACTTCAACGGTGCATCGATCAATACTATAGGATCGTAGCCGGGTCTCCCAAACGTCTCATTAATCCGCTTAACAGTTGAATAAGTCTCTGCTTGCATCTCTTTAACATCTTTCCCTTTCCCCCTCGCCGGATTAGCTATCTGCACCAACACAACTTTCCCTTGCCATTCAGGATGTTGTATAAGCAGCTGTTCCATAGCCAAGAGCTTCAAGGTTATCCCTTTGAAAATGTCCATGTCATCCACACCGAGCAGCATTGTCCTGCCCTTTTGACCATACCGCTCAATGAGCTCTCCGACTTTCCTTTCAGTCTCGGGTAAGCTCAAAACCGACTGAAGCTGACCCATGTGGATTCCCACAGGAAGTATTTTGATACTCACGGTTCTACCGTAATACTCAAGTCCAATGTATCCTCTCTTTGATTCATAAGTAAGACCAAGCATTCGACTACAACAAGACAAGAAATGCCTTGCGTAGTCAAACGTATGGAACCCTATCAAATCCGAATTCAGCAATGCTCGAAGCAGCTCCTCCCGAATAGGCAGAGTTTTGTAAATCTCCGAAGAAGGAAACGGACTATGGAGGAAGAAACCAAGCTTAACCCTATTAAACCTCTTCCTCAAGAATGTAGGCAAGACCATCAAATGGTAATCATGTATCCAAACGAAATCATCCTCAGGGTTAATCACTTCCATGATCCTATCCGCGAAAATCTTGTTCACGGAAACATAAGCTTGCCACAGAGACCGATCAAACCTGCCTCCAAGGTCAGGAGAGAGTGGCAACATGTAATGAAACAAAGGCCAAAGCTGTTGTTTACAGAATCCATGGTAGTATCTTGTATACAAATCAAGTGGCAAAAACGTTGGCACACACTTGAAATTCTCAAGAAGAACTTGATACACTTCTTCTTGCTCATTAACATGAATCTCTTCTTTCAAACAACCAACATAGATAACTTCAATCGATTCGTCTCCTAAACCATCTTTCAATTGGAGGAGAAGTGAATTCTTATCCCAAGAAAAGGTCCAACCTTTAGTTGTACAGCTACTACTACTAGTGCCGATGTTGTTGTTGTTGTTGTTGTTGTCAAGCTTTCTCTGAGCTCGTATCGGTAATTCATTAGCTACAATGATTATACGGTCTTTAGGGGAGAGATCAGAGGTAACACTTTCTTTAGAATCGTTGTCGATGTTGGACATGATTCCAGCTACTGCCATAATGCGAGGGATCTGTCGGTTCATGCGCCCAAACGTTGGAGAGTCTCCTGAAGCAAGCTCTAATAGATTCGAATACGATCTTGAAACCATTTTCGTTGTTCCGACCAAACTTCAAGAAACCTCTGTTTCTTTGTTTCTTGCGAAAAAAGGAGAGAAATTTGTTTGGAATTGTGTCTTTAAGGAATCAGGGTTTTGGTTCAGACAAGTGAGGTAGAAGAGATAGTTAAAGCAAGAAAGGTTAAAAGAGAAAAAGTGAAGGCCTCTTGATCGAATATGGTTTTTTTATAAATCTGAGAAAAGAGAAGAAAAGAAAGAAAGGAATAGATTCAAGAATATAATTCACAGCTCCAAAGTAGAGAAAAACATTATAACGTGAGGTTTAAATGCTTATGCGGTTTTGGGTGAAGGAAAATTAAAAACAAATCGAAAGAATTATTTTCTGTTTCCAACTCAAAAGTAAAGCTGGAATCACTAGTTCGTATGTTACTATTTGTACGGTTAATTCAAAAGTGTTAATTTTCTTAGTCGACAACAACAACATTTGTTTTTATAAAAGAAAAGTATGTGAATCGTCCGATTGAAGAAGGATTGTGTAAACAATATAAATATCGAACGGTCAAAAAGCGAAGAGTACGTAAAGTAGGAAGTATGTTGATACCAAGAATTGAAATTGATCTTATCCATTAGTGGCTCTAAGATCAAAGTAGGACCGGTTAAGCAGCTGTCCGAGCAATTAAAAATGGAGTTTTGGTCTCAGCAAACAACCACGTGGTGTGTGTTTATTTACCCCACAGATTGTTCAGCGTATTACGTGGCGAGATCTTAGAGCTTTTGTCAACAACACAGCGTCATTAATCCTTGTCTAAATACCAAACTTTATTAAAAAAATTTAGATTAATTTGCTCAATAATCATATTTAGATTAAAAAAATATAGAAAATTTTTAAAAATTGTCACATACTCTATGCTATTTTGTAAAAATATCACTTTTTTAAAACATTTGCAAAAATACCATTATTTTTTTTTCGTATTTCCATATTACCCTCTAAACCTAATTTTTTTGAAACAAAAATTTGGAGAAAACCAAAACTTGTTTCTGTCACCCGAAAGAAGTCACGTAGAGTGGTGAATCTGAGTTTCCGACCACTTTCCGGCGTCAATCAAAACGCGGATGGAGGAGCAAAGCGAACAAGCGCGGAAGATTTCGTGAGAAACTCCATCAAGCGCACTTTCTCCACCATACGAGAGTCGAATCTCAAGGTTTTCGAGTACAAAGAGAAGGTGGATTTCATCAAGAAAAGAGTCGGAGAAGAAGATGAAAGCAAAGAGGAAAAGGAAGAGATGGTGGTGGAAGAGGAAGATCCAGATTGGCCACTTGATACCGATGTTGGATGGGGAATTAGAGCTTCTGGCTAGTTTGATACATAGCCGATCAAAAATGTGGTCGGAGAAGATGGGACTGAGATCAATTGGGAAACGGAGATTGATGATAGTTGGGTTAATGAGGTTTGGGAAAGCTTCGGATTTCATCCTAGCTGACTCGTCGTTCTCGTATTCGAGCGATATAAAAGGTAAAAACCTTGTTATTTCATTGGCGAATTTTTACAAACATCTGGTGTGCATAGGAGAAAATTGTTCGAAGTATGAAACTTTGTCTTCTTGCTTTTGAAACTTTCCCAAAGTGTCATATAAAAGTTGAACAAACCATTAATTAGAATTGAGTCTTTGATCATCAAACTGTAATGGGGACAAAACTTATCTTGAAGAATCATTAGAAGAGATGGAGCTAATGAAAGTCTAGGTGCTGATTTTTGTGCAGAAAGAAAAGGTTGTGCCTTCAGGATCCAGGTAAAATGATGTAAGGATGAGGTATGTGAGTTTTGACGAGGTGTGGATCGATTGGTTGCTCTCTTAATCAAAGAGCAACTAAACGTTCCTGATGATGATAAAGAAGGGAAGCATTCTCGTCTTGGTGTTGTGCATACAGCTTATGCGAATGGTGCATCCATGGATTACCTCAAGCAATTGGGTTTAGATGTTGCTTTTGCAAAGTCAATCGGACCGCAACTAGCGAAGGCATGGCATAAAACCGAATGTAGCATTCAAGCAAGAAGAAGCCATTTTCGAAATGAATCTATCTTTTCTTCTGACTTGGTCTCTTTTTCTATCCTTGTAATGTAACTTTCTGTTTAACATATATGTTATGAAGAATTTTGTGAGTTTTATCTAAATATATACATTTTCATATCCAACATGGATAAATATTTTTATAAGTTATCTCTTGTTGTTCTCTATAATAGTGGTGAGTGTTATAAACTATATACTATAAGGTGAGATTTGTATAACATATATATATTATATGTATCTATGTATATGATATATATATATACTATATGATCTTTTGGTATAATAAGAGACGGGAGGGAGGGAGAGAACAAACGAGAGATAAGAATGAAGTTCATCTTATTCCCTCTTTTCATTATACATAAGTGCCTTTATATAGGTAATCAAAACTAATATAATAAGTGAAGTGGATTAGTCGGTTGTATTAAACTTGGTGACAAAGTAATTCATAAAATATTACCAATGGATAACTGTTATCCTAATGGATAATTATCCATTTTATAACACTCTCCCTTAATTATCCATTTTTAGTGATGTTATGTTGTGGACTGCCTCGTTAAAAACTTTTTCTCGGAAAAATTTGTTTAGGATAAAAACCATGATAAAGTAAAAGAGTGCAATCTCCCATTGGAAAACGGATATGATCTTTTTTTCATAAGTCGCTTAGATGACGTAGTCTCCCCCTCGAATAAGTCTTGTCTCGTCATAGGCTTCGTAGATTGATTCATCTTGATCATCTTCCTTGCTTGTCACGATCTCATTACGAACTTATCAATGTATGATAAATCGTTTGGAATATGATAGAGCTTTATCATTAGGATTACAGTATTTTTCTTAGACGTCTATCATTGGCGTGTTCTTTGCTGTCTCGTTAAAAACCTCGTCATGGAAAACCCAGTGGGACAAAAACCATGATCAGAAAGAAGAGTACAACCACACTAATCATATCATATTTCTCCCTTGGAAACATCATCTTCACAAGATGCATTCCGTAAATATATACCATTATTCTTAAAAGTTTTGTGTGTTCTTTGTTGCCTCGTTAAAAATCTTGTCATGAAAAACTGAGTGGGACAAAAACCATGATAAAGAGAAAAAGAGTACAACCACACCATCATCATATAACTCTCCCAGAAAACAACATCTTTCATTCCGTATATATGTTCTACTATTTTTGGGAGTTTTTGCGTGTTCTATGCTGTCTCGTTAAAAACTGTCATGGAAAAACTCAGTGGGACAAAAACCATGATAGGAGAAAAAGAGTACAGCCACGCATATCATTACCATCCTCCCCCTGGAAAAGCATCATCTACCAAAGATGCATTCCAATAATTCATACTCTGAGCTATGTCATTTAGTGTATGAACATTGAGAAGGGGATGTTCAACATCTGAATGTTTGGACAATGAATCTTGCGAAAGCCGTATTTCTTGTGGTTAATAAACACACAGATAACCATCTAATAGATATGTCAAACTAATACATAAGTATCGAAACAACTCGCAAAATGTATGAATAGATCCACATATATCACCATGTATTCTTAATAAGAATATTAGAGATTCATTTCCAACACTGGCTAGTGATGGCCGAATTATGAGTTTTCCTGAACAACATGTCTTACATGAAAACTTTCCCAATTGAAAAATCTTCTAGTTTGTCAATGGGTGGCCATTTGAATTTTACAAAAATCTTCTCATTATGACTGATCCTGAATTGTCCTAACCTCTCTTGCCAGACTTTAAATGTACTAGTAAACTTCTGGTTTACTGTAATATAGGATTCAGTCGTATTTATTTAGTGCAGTATAATCCGGAAGATATCAATGGTAATTTTTCCAATGTATTCTTTGTTTCCGAGGTAATGAAAAGATATTCAATGTCATTCTAATTCATACTTTCAATATGATATCCATTTCTCAGGATATTTTTGAAACTCAACAAGTTTATGTATGAATGGAAGAATATAAATGCATCATCATTGATCTCAAACTTTATCCCCCTTGGGATTGAAAACATGACTCTATAAGAGTTTGTGATGATCTTTGCATCATCAGATATAGTACTCACGCTTTTAGCGGAGTCCCTTAATCTGAGATTGGAGAAATACTTCTTATTCCTAAGTATTTTGTGCGTCGTTGCATGTTTGCCAAACATATATCTTCGTCTTTGATCTCAAATTGTGACATCTCTTTTTGGAAGATTCACTTAACAGAATCTTGGTGAATAAACTCGTATGATCATCATAATTTCTCGGGTCACTGAACTAGTCCATCTCGTTCACGTAGAAGATCATTTTTGATATGTTTGAGTTTCTAGCTCAAACTTCTTTTTACGTTCAATCTTCTAAACGCTCGATTGTACTTATGAGTTATTCATACTTTTCTTAAAAACTATTTTGTCTTTCTTTTTTTATTGTAAACATATCGTATATCTCCCAATCTTTTGTAGAGGAGGTATTAGTATAGTTACTCACACAACATTTAAAATTTTGGTACTTCTAGACCAAATAACATATCCTTTAGAAATGCTTAAATTGTGAGCTTTACGCAAATCCTCTTAGGATTTCCAGATAACATCTCTTTCACTAGATGTTTGATTTTGGAATACCTGAGGACAATGTCGTCCTACCAAGGTCTTTGATTCCAAAACATTCTATAATACTATTTGCGATAACTCTTCAGGAGTTTCAATCGCATGGAGTTCCTGGGAACATAATAATGATATCATTAATCCCTCTAGGATTATTTATATAAATGTTGAAATGCAATCCAAGTCATTTTGTCCATTCATTCTTTTGGACAAAACCTTTTAATGTTTGGACTTCTGGTCCAAAAATTTCTCGTTCGTCAAACGAGTATAATACAGACTTGATTGCCCTTTTTTAACTTATTGGCCAATATTTTCTCTACACTCATTCTTAGAGCAGAGATTCAAGATCCTCACTAATCACATCGCGCGTTTTCTTGTTTATATTGTGTCGACATTTATTTGATCGTTGGTTCTATTTTATCGTAATGATATGGTTAATCGAGATCTCTAAATCATTCTCAATGATTTCTTTCAGATACCTAATTTCATTATTAACCATAACGATCTTTTTACTCCTCTATAGGAGTTTGATCCTCTTTTTATTTGCTCCATTTTCTTATCGAAGATTTTCTTTATCTTTGGAACCAAGTACTCTATCACGTCTTTTACGTGCTATAGACTTAATAGATTCTCCTTCAGAGACATCTATTTTATTGGAGCATTTAAGCTGCAATATGAGATTTCACTTTTCTTTTAAATGAATTATCTTTTGAACTTTCAAGTTCATATTCATGAGGATCTTTGATAATTCTTTTCTTGAAATCTCATCAGCCTTTTATTTGATTTGCAACATATTTTTGAATAGTGATCTTTTTAAACTTTTGAACTCCACGTTCACATTGACTTGCTCAAGGATACCAACTATTCAGTCATTTTTCCATAAAAATTTTTCTCATCAAAAAGATGATTGTAAATCTTATAATAAGTCCATCTCTACTTGATGGCTTAATATACTACATGTACGACTGCATGGTATATGCCAAATCATAGAGATTAAATTTCACCATAATATATCTTTGCAATTCTTTGGACTTGCTTTACAAATAAATCATTAGGCTCATTTTGAATGTGAACATTACCTTATTTATGTTTTATCTCGACATAGAGTAAGTGATAAATTTTAGGATGCAAAATCAGCAAAAGTGATCAAGTTTTGGGATATAAGCTCACTAAAATTATCAACTTTGTCGATGTAATCTTTAATTCTCCCTCTCGAGATAATAACTCTTCTAGTTCATTATCTCGTACTTTAGGATCAATAACATATCCATCTTGGATCATGTGTTCTATCTCAGATCCTTTAAACTTCCAATACGGGATTCTCAATACCCTTTTCAAGATAATGGAGCTTCTTACCCATTCTTGTCTTCGAACTATATTATGTGGAACATACGGCTCATGATAACTATGGATTGAAACTCTCGGCCTATGAGAAGAAGACCTTGGACGGTTTGGACCACTACCGGGTCCCCATGTGTGGCTCTTCACTATCATACGACAAACTCTCATCTGACACTTCTTGAACAAAATTCTCATATGATTCTAAACCCCTTGCTGATTCTGAATACCCTGGAGAACTCCACGTGTCTAACCTTCCCAACCCCAATGAACAACCCCATGAACCATTTCCAATTAACCTTTGGTTTGACATCTGTACCAAACGATCGGGTTAATCCTAATCCATAAACCCAAAGTGCAGAACATAACCGGATTCCTAAATTTCTTTTACGACTCGTTTTGCCTCGATAAAACCATTGAAAAATAGGTGTTGTTACATGATCAAAACCTGGCTCTGTTACCACTTTTGTAACGCCTCAGATAATCGCTGACCAGGATGCCACAGTAGATACCCGTTGACCGGCTGATAGAGGTCACTAAAACCAATCTAGTTCTCCGACCACAGCCTAAAGCTTTGCAACCCGTTCCATGATCTTGAGTTGTGTTAGGCTGGACAAGACTAATATCAGGTCAACAACCACAATTTCATAAAACATAATTTTTATATATTTGCAACAACTTTACAATTTTTAAGTTCAGCCAAGGCCTAGAGCCCAAAAGAGTCGTAAAAACATATAAAAAACATAGCTTTACAAAAGACATATAAAAATCTACTTCTGGTGGTCCTATCGTTCCGCACGCCTACTAATGGTTCCCTCTAAAGGCTTACCTGCAAAACAGATTGGAGTCATGAGTACTAATTACTCAGTGAGCCAAGGCTCCCTCTAACAAGCAATAATAATATATTTCCCAACCCAAACCCAAAATAACAATCAACAAACAATCACATAATCAATCAGAGGATGCACATGCGGAAAAGATAAATCAAACATAACATAACCAAGGACCTTTCACACTAAAGTCCTTTCTCATGTAACCAAACCCTAAACTGCGAATTGACAACTTCCTTCCATTGTCCCTTTTACCTCACATGGCCCTAACCACAAAGGCTAAAAGACTAGTGATCCGACTATGCAATACCACGACCATAGGCTGCAATCCCGTTCCTCCGGGTATTACAATTGGTAGTCACGGCCCTAGGCTGCAATCCCATTTCTCTGTGACTAGTGATATCTGGAAGTGTCAACCGCTCTCTACAATTGTTAGAACGTTACATGATCCTCTTGATCACTTGTAACGCCTAACCTCACACACAACATAAAAATTTTACCTTTTACTCGTATGCATCTATTCAGATCACATGCAAATCAGCTTCCTCTTGAAGCCTGCATCCACAAAGGTTAGCGGCAACTATAAACATAATCATCCTATGACTCATGCAGCTGCAATTACACAATCAAACATCATGCACAAACAATCAAAGAAAACAATTAACCAAATCCCTAAAATTCTAGCAAGAACCTCTACGACTATGAAGCATAACAATAAACAAGCAACGTGTGCCCTACTCATCTAGCACACGAAAAACATCACCAAGACTCACCTTATTTTGAACGGTTAGGACTTAGATTCGGACTTAGGCTTTAGACCAGATCTTTTTCTTTGGCTATTCCACGGACTACTTCCTTGAAGGAAATGGACAGAACTTAGGCTAGACTTTCGACCAAAGACCTTCACGATACTACACGGTGGTTCACGATCACGTCCTAGACTAGATGACGATCACGGCTTGGATTAGATCATGGTCACGTTTTTATTTTGGTAGAGCTTTGCTACTGTTTTCTATGTATAAAAGTGAGAGCTACTTGGTCCTATATATAGGGTTAAGCAAGTAAGCAGGCAAGGAGGATGGTTAGAAGGTGTGTGTCGTGCTTCCTGATGACTCGTTGCACACGGTCGCGACACCTCGTGCTTGCGGATTTTTCGTGTTTTGGATTTGTCGTGCTCCCAATTACTCTTTGCCCATGGTCGCGACACCTCGTGCTTGCGGATTTATCGTGCTTGTGGATTTATCGTGCTTCTGATGACTCGTCACACAAGATCATGACACCTCGTGCTTACGGGATTTGTCGTGCTTGTGGATTTGTTGTGCTTGTGGATTTCTCGTGTTTCTGATGACTCGTCACACAAGATCGCGACACCACGTACTTACGAGATTTGTCGTGCTTTTGACTTATCGTGCTTGCGGATTCGTCATGTTTGCGGATCCCAAGCACGTCAATCCCGAGCAGCTGTGTCGCGCTTTTGTAAAAATATCAAATTTGAAAAATCACGCCACCTCGTGCTTCGCGCCACGTCGTGGTTCAGACCACCTCATGCTTAAAATCCCGTCATGCTTGACAATTTTTCTTCCAATAACTAGGTCTTGGCTCGATCATTTTCCGTAACTGTTTTGATCTCTAGGCAGGGTTATTACACCGGAGACGGCAACGGTGTGGACACGAGACTGCAAGCGGCCAAGGAGCAGAAAATTGACGACTATAAAAAAGAAAAGTTATTAGGATATGGAATCGCCTCGTTTCTTCTTTTTCGACTTAGTGTGATTTTTTCTGTGTTAAGGTAGAAAAGAAAAACATATTGTTCGGAGAGAATCCAATAAAAAAACTACCCAAAAAGGAGTAAAGTCCGAGAAGAAATGTGCTCGCTATAAAGATTTTTAAATCCTTTTATGATGGAAAATAAAGAAATATTATAGACTTTTATCTGTCCGGGTTTTGTATACCAGGTTCTGCTTTTTTAGTTGGATCGGATTTAGCTTCTGGGCTTCATTTCATACACACTGAAGTGTTTCACATAAGTTCTTTGTTTGTTTTTTTTGTGTCATTTGGTTGACAATACGGTTTTACATCTTTTAGTTTGACCTTCATGTACCACTGGTAGCTTTGGATGAGATGGGTTTGACGCTAGAGTGCTCTGTCAGAATCACCTCATTTGTACTTTAATCGTTATCTAGGTATAGAGCACTTGTTTTTTTATCCTAGCACAAATAAGATAAAAGTTTTTACCTATTGCCTCAAGATTCAAACTTAAGTTTCTGAGAAAACAAATTAAACTTAGCAACTAAAGAAAATATTTTATACCTACCCCGAGTTTGTGACACAGGAACTCAGGGTTTTTGAAGATCACAAAAAAGAAAAAATGACACAATATATTATTAATTGTTTTAGTATTACAAAAAACCAATTAAATCGACAACATATCCATCCTCCATCAAAATGAGAAAATTTATTAAAGTGAAACAACACAAAGAATGTGTGACCAACATTGGAGGCTTGGTGGTGGTGGTTTTCATGGGAAATTTCTCCAACATTATCCATCTTTTGATTCTTGACGTGGAACATCCTTCACATTTGGATGCCTCTTCTTATATTCATTTGGATACATAGTCTGATGATTCATCCTTTCATCTGCATCCACAACCACTTCTGCAACCACATATGCATCCGTAGCCATATTCGCAGTCATATCCGCATCTGCATCCACATCTCCAATATCATAATGAGGAGGTAAATAAGCAAACTCACCGTTTTCGTCAAGACAATTAATTAGCTTACTTGAAAAGCTTATTCTCAGGATCATTTATCTTGACGAAAATGGTGAGTTCGTTTATCTACCTCCACATTATGATATTGGAGATGCAGATGCGGATGTGGATATGACTATGGATGTGGCTACAGATGCAGATGTGGATGTGGATGTGGTTGTGGCTACAAATGTGGTTGTGGATGCGGTGGAGGTAGATTATTAGATTCTCCTGCAAATTTGTATTTTCTTTTTAACGTAAAAACATATAAACGTATCATATATATTGTCTTCCTAATTCAAATCAAAATAGAAGTATATCCTGTTTAGATTTCTTTGGATTTTTTTCAGTTATTTTATTTTCCATATTACGAAAAATATCATTTACCTGAATTTTAATTATTTTTATTATAGAATTATATCTTGAATACATAAGAATTGAAATGAGATTTATAATATTTATTTATTTCTATCATAATAGATTTACTTTTTTATGTTTTTTTAATATAATAAAAGATAAAAATTTAGTAGACTTTATTTATTTTCAAATCGTCTTTAACAAATTTTTTATTTTAATAGTAAATAAAATCATGAAATGACATATGCACCATATGTTCATAAATTTGAGTCCCTCCGTTTCTAATTAGTTGGTGGTTAATGTCTTTTTACATAAATTGAAAAAATAATTTTTTTTGTCCCCAATAATACAATGTTTTATTTGATATGAGTAATTAATTAGCTAATAAAATAGGGATAAAGAAGACAAACTAATCATAAATCTACATTGAATATATAAAATGAAAACTGATTTGAAACAAAAAAAAATTAAACTTAGCATGACAACTAATTTGAAACGAAGAAAATAATATATATACCATCTTAAGCTAAAGTAACATTTTTACATTCATCTAATTTTTAGTTTTGATTTCAATAGGATTTTTTTTTCTTTGCAAAAAATGTACATGTTACTAACGTAGCACAATTGTATGGTCGATGCGGCTTTGCTACCACTGGTGTATGGAACTTTGCGAAATGATTAAAAATTGGCGCCTATGGAAGGGCTAGTTTAAACAATATTCTCAGGGACCGTCATGCGGCTCTTCTTTAATCGGAAGGCTCTCTGACCCAGTGTCCAGTTGTTCTCGAAACAAATCTGGATCAGACTCTATTCAATGATATGGATATTTACCCCGAGACAACCATGCTGAGCCTTTCTCTCATCCAGCAAAATGACGAGTGATGATTCCTCTCAAAAGCAAATCTAGATTTTTTCTACCATCACTACGTACCGGAGTTTTCCGAGATGTTATATTCTCTTCAGATCTGTTTTTGATCTTGATTTCGTCCCCATCTCGAGGGCAAGCTTTAGTAGTGGCAATCCCCGACATAGTCTTTCTGAGCTCTTGTCTCTAGTGGATATGATTTTAATCTGAATATCACTCTCCATAACTATTGGGCATGGGCTTCAAAGATTGTCACATTTAAAGCCCATTTCCGAAGAAAGCCCAACAAACATAATGATCCAACAAATTCGGCCCAGAAGAGAGAAGCGCGACGAGCTCGGCCCAGAAGGAAGGAGTCCGGCGAGCTCGCCCCAGTAATCGACGATTCAGGCCCAGAGTAGGCCCAGCCGCTTCCTGCAGTGAATGACATCAGCACTGGTCCCAAGGCAACCCTAGTACCTTATTTTCTCCACTTTTAGTATAAATAGAGGTCCCCATCCCATGAGTTGTATCATCACTTTTCCACTTTTGGGCAAGTACAAGGGAATTTAAGAGTTAAAAGCAATCATTCTCTAACACCAAAAAGGAAAGAATCACCTGATCGAGCTCGATTGATCAGAAAGGACAAGAATTATTCGCAGAAAGGCTGCGCAGAGTTCGTACTTACCACACCAATATTCCGACCTCAAGTGCTCTTATCACCAGTTACAGGTTCCGACCTTGAAAGCGACGATCTCATACCTTATTCCGATACTCAGAAAACCGAACACCAGGTTCGTCGACCGATCTAAGCTTCCGAGCTCGACACACAATCCTTTCGAGCTCGTGCAATATCATATGTTGTAGCCTGTTTCCGAGTTAATATCAATAAACGAGAATTTCCGACCCTCTTACTGTATATAAATTTATTGTTGAACTCATGGATCAACAATAACGGGCAGTTTCATTTCTCGACATTGGATTCGAGACTCTTCCCCTCCTCTGTTCGTTGATGTGATTTTGCTTATTTAGCTCGGTGAGCTTTGTGTTGTATCCTCTATTTATCGTGTTGGTTTTTGCCGGTTATTATGTTTTATTCTAGTTTGCGATTTAGACTGCTCTGATCGTTGTTGTTTCGTCTCATATTTAGTTAACTGCTAAGCTTTCTCAGTTTTCATTATCAAGTTCATTGCCCAATCTACATATCTATGATTTGGAAATTAAAGTTGTTGTATTATATTTGCAATGAAACGAAATGAAAATTTTGTGTCATATCCCCTTATTAGGTTGTTTTCCGTTGTTGGTGATTATCTCTTACTGCATATTGACTACGGCTCTGTAGAAGTCTAGCATAATGCTAAGATAGTGGGATCAACTGTTTTATTATCCCACGAAGGTAGCCCACAAAAACTACTCTGATCGAGGCTATAAGAAAATAGCTCACAGAGAGGCCGAAGACACCAAAATGAATGTGATAATAGATCCTGGGGGGGAAGATGTCGGTCTAAAAAACTAGCAGATCGGATATAGTGGTTGGTAATGAGGAATGTCACTTTTTATTTTCCCACACTAATGTGGACTACTTAAAGCTGTGGGGATCAGATCATAGACTAGTCTTGGCTCGTATACAATAGGGTCCCTGTAACATAAAGAAAAGATGGATCAAAAAACCATGCTTCAAAGAGGCGGTAAATGGTTCTTTCCATCAAAGATTATTTACTTGTAGAAGAAACATCTGTAAATGGAATAAAACCCTACTATCAAATACGACAAGATTTATAGAGGGTTAAAATCCCAAATTAACCAAGCACCAGCAGACGACAATACAATTATGGATTGGACTTTGTGATTGTGAATATTATCAAGGATCTGATCAAGTTGTTGAGAGAAGGAGAATCCATGGGGATTGCTCTGTTTATGTAATTTTCCTCTTTGTTTCGTAAATAAAAGCTTGATCATTTCGTCTTCTTTACAAGCCTTAACAGAACCATAATGTTTTCATTTTTCTAGGAAAAATAATATAACACACAAGCAATAGTGCGAAAGGAGAAGGAAAGATGCACAAGAATGGGTTAAAGAAAAAAGTGGTAGAAATTCAAGAGATGAAACCAACCTTTGCAAGATCAATGTGCATCAAATGACAATCCTTTCAACGAAATAACACTAAAGTGTGATGTTGATGGTGCCTGGCTACATGATAGAAATCAAAGTGGTATAAAATAACAAAGGAATCTCCTTTTTTTTTTGTGCCAAGTTGAGCAAAATGTTGTGTACAAGAGGATGATTCGCTGTCGTATCAAGTTTATGGGCTCATGAAAATTTGATGATAAGAAAAAAAAAGGCAAATCGAATTTGGCCCTTTATTCGATTTCAGTTGTTACATTCTCTTCTTTTTCGCCTCTTCGTCAATTTTCAGCAGAGAGAGAGAGAGAGAGAGAGAGAGAGTGACGGAAATGGAAGGTAAAGAGCGTCAAGTGGTTGTTTCAGCTCTACAATTCGCCTGCTCCGACGACATCTCCACCAACGTCGCCGCCGCTGAGCGGTACCCCTCTCCTTGTCTTCTTCGATCCTTGTTCATTCCTTATTTTTTTAGTCTGCTCTTTCATGTATGTACGCAGGCTGCTCCAGTATTTTACAGTTTTGTTGCAATCGGTTTCTGACAAGGGAACTGTTTACGTATATATGCAGGCTGGTCAGGGAAGCACACGCAAAAGGAGCAAATATCGTTCTTATTCAGGTTATTCCACAATTTTCTAAGATATGCTTTGATTAAGACTTGATTAGTCTCTCTCTCACACGATTAAACATTAGGCAGCTGTATATACATTGTTATCCCAACCATTACTATGCTCTAGTGTTATCTAGTTTAGATGCCCTTTTGTGCCTTGGCTTCACTTTGGATATGATGTGAGTGATGCTCTCTAGTAAACGGAGGTTTTTCGTTTCGTAAATCCGTGAATTATCATTACAGGAACTATTTGAGGGATATTACTTCTGTCAAGCACAAAGAGAGGACTTTTTTCAGTGGGCCAAGCCTTACAAGAACCATCCTACCATTGCAAGGTTGACATTGCTTCTTCATCGATGCACTTTTTCATGTCTAACTAACTTGTGTAAAGTTGCATTTCGACATGTCTCTCTACTACTATTAGTTGATATCAGTAGTTGCTACACAGGATGCAGATGTTGGCAAAGGAGCTGGGTGTTGTGATACCGGTTAGCTTCTTTGAGGAAGCAAATAATGCACATTACAACTCAATAGCCATAATCGATGCTGATGGAACCGACCTTGGAATTTATAGGAAATCACATATTCCTGATGGACCAGGTGAGTTAAGTTTTTTGGAGTTGGAAATTGCTCGAGTTTGTTCAACCTTTTTTTACCGATACCGTTTTCTTAACTTCAGGTTATCAAGAGAAGTTTTATTTCAATCCTGGAGACACTGGCTTTAAGGTAGTTTTGACAAGAAATAAAATCCAAATTGAAACATTTTTACCATCTGTCATGTTATTTGCTTCACATAATTGTTATCTGCCCCCTTGGTTTGAATAGGTCTTCCAGACGAAGTTTGCAAAAATAGGGGTAGGTAAGATGCTCTATGCACAACACTATTTCTTTTATATTACCATTTTCTTCGTCACTTCATCAGAACCGTGCAACATCTTTTTTCAGCTATATGTTGGGACCAGTGGTTTCCTGAGGCAGCTCGAGCTATGGTTCTACAGGGTGCTGAAGTACTGTTTTATCCCACCGCTATTGGATCTGAACCTCAAGACCAGGGATTGGATTCGCGTGATCATTGGAAGAGAGTCATGCAAGGGCATGCTGGAGCTAATGTGGTAAGCTATTCGGTCTTAACACTTGAGTTTTCAAAGTTTTCGGATTGCTATGTGTATAACTTATGACTGTAAGTGATTTTACAGTTTACATATGCAATACATTAGGTGTACCTAGTTTGTTCCACTTCTTCTTTTAATTGTAAATTGCCCAATATGTGCCAGTCATTTTCTTTTCCCAGTTTTTCTGTAATGGTTTGGTGTTTCAGGTGCCTCTAGTGGCTTCAAATCGCATAGGGAAGGAAATAATTGAAACTGAGCATGGGCCTAGTCAGATCACTTTCTATGGAAATTCCTTCATTGCCGGTATCACTTAATAATAGATGCGAATTTGTTCATCAGACCAATATTTAGTTAAGAATGTGGCCCAACAGTTTTTGCCACTATTGTTTTTTTTTGGGATATGATAGGACCAACAGGTGAAATTGTGGCTGAGGCTGATGATAAAGCAGAAGCCGTCCTTGTGGCAAATTTTGATCTTGAGAAGATCAAGTCCAAAAGGCAAAGCTGGGGAGTTTTCCGTGACCGTCGTCCTGATTTGTATAAGGTGCTTCTTACTATGGACGGTAACCTCTGAATCTTGTGCTGTTGGAAGCTATGATCAATATGTTAGAGTTGCTTTAAGATGACTCGATTAACAACTATTGCTGGCTTAGCCCAAAAGCGAAGAACCATATAAAATGTTTAGAGGTCACTTGTATCTTCTTTAATAAATGCAGCTCGACATTTTCAGTGGCTCTTATTTTGCTTACATAATACAATTCTCGTTTGTGTTTGGCGTTTACCTTTATAGTTACCAAATTAATTTTGATTGTATGTAAACGCCAAATGCAAAAGGAGACGTGTGTTGGAACCTTCTTCACTCTTGAGATCAGAATTTGAGCTAATGGAGAGAATTATCCAACAGATGGACGATTCACGCCTTGCTTTTGCATCGATCGGAAAACTCATGTTTGCTCAATACATGACTAAAAATTCTCAAATTAGAAACGAAATGCTTCACTTGAAGTATCAGAAAATACACCTTTAGCAACTTTATGGTATAGAGAAATAGGTAAAAGACTCTGGAAAGTTAACACCAAACAACACATGAAAGAGTGATTTTGTGGATCCAACATAGTTATAACAATACATGCATAAACACAACTCGACAAGCATCACATATTTACGAAAAAAGGATTCTTCCAAATCTCCGGTTCTTCATACTCAACTCATAGCTTCGAAACCGGCAATCCTGGAAACCCCAAAGAATACATACAAGTATAATTTGGTTAGTCATGGTTTGTGCTATTGATTGCAAATGCAAGCGGAATATTTTGTTAGAAACTGAAATGTTTTTCAAACACAAAAACTAACGTTTGAAACAATCAAAGCTTAGTGTGAGTGCAGTACCTAAGGCTTTTGAGTTGACGATGCTTGGGCTTGCAGCGGGTGGTGAAGCATTTTCGTTCAAAAATGGGTCGACCCGGTTCGGCTCATTCCAAATCGGGTACCCTTTGATCCTTCCCTGTTAAAACATTTTCACAAGAAGATGATTAGAACCTGAATCTAATAAAAAGAGGTTATTGGATTGGGAATGCATACGAGGACGTTGAGAGCTGCAAGCGTAGCCATTCCTTCACGAGTCCACTGTCATCATCATCAGAACAAAACTAAGTCAGTTCTGTTTAATTTATTGAGACACAACAAACACAAGAAGCGTTTCAGTTGGCAACCTTGGAAGCAGAAGCAATGTGGGGAACAACAACGGCGTTCTTCATATCAGCAAGCCCTGGTTTCATGAAAGGCTCTTCCTCAAACACATCAAGACCAACTCGGAACATCGGGTTCTCTCTGAGATGATCGACAAGAGCTGCCTCATCGATCACGGGACCTCTACTACAGTTCACAAGGATTGCTTCCTGAAAGCAATTAAATTCAATCAGAACCAAGATCAGTAATGAGAGATAGATCGAATGAAAATAGCGAAAATCGAGATTCACCTTCTTCATAATGGCAAGCCTCTCCTTGTTGACAAGATGGTAAGTGGTTTTGTCCAACACAGGGTGAAGACTTATCTGTTTCAGACAACGACCAGTTCAGTCTCTAGCTAAGACATACACTACAAATGCTAGCCAAAAAAAAAAGGTTCAGTTACCAGGTCGGCCTCTCGCAGAACCTCCTCCATAGACGAAGCTCGTTTCCATGTCACAGGTTGTTCCCCATTTGCTTTCAAGAATTGTCCATAAGCTGGCAATGACCATTATCTCAATTATATAAACTTCTCAACATCAAGACTAAAAGAGAATCAAACCTGTCACAAATTTCTCAAGACGAGTGGATTGGTAAAGATCATAGTAGATCAAATTCATCTTGAACCCTTCGACCTGTTTTGAAATCAAGAAGTCAAAAACAGGAAGCTTCTTGTGTATATAATACTGTGGACCAATTAATTATCGTAAAAGACGCTTACCATCATTCTAGCATAAGCAGATCCAATACGTCCAGCCCCAATAACTCCCACAGTCTGTCCTTTAAGCAAGTTCCCCACAAACCTTGCCAAAACCAAACAATCATATTAGCCTTTCCAATGACTATAAACCGGCTTCTTGAATCGGTCAGAAGGAAAAGTTGAGTGATCATACAGATGAGGAAGCCATCCCTCGTACAAGCCAGCTCTCATGAAACCGTCGGCTTCGACAATTCTTCTCGCGGCAGCAAGGGAAAGAGAAGCAGCTAGTTCGGCCGTTGTCTCAGTCAACACTCCCTAAACAATTATGAACATAAACTCTTAGCCTTTTAACTAATTGCAGTAAAACCGAAAAACAAAGAAGACGAATATTATTACCGGAGTGTTACCAACGGCAATCTTATACTTATTGGCAGCTTCGACATCAACGTTGTTGTAACCAACGGCCATGTTACTGAAAGCTTTACCTCCGGCTTTGCTTAGAGCTGAAAACAGAGTCTCTCCCCAATCTTCCGTTAACTATAACAAAACTTAAACTGATTTTTACTCTTTCATATCATATGATATGGTATCAAAATAGACTTTCTTTCTCTCTTTCGTGTCATTACTACCTGACCGATGACTCCATCACACTTGTCTCCGATAAGATCAACGATGTCTTCTACGGACAAGATCGTCTTCTTCAAATGGCATATCTTTTATCATTCAAGAAAAGAGAGAAACTTTAGTGTAAAGTAACCAAATTTTAGTTTCTTGTTTCCAGGAGAACGAGAAAGAAGTACCTCGACGCGACAACCTTGGTCGATCAAGAGGTTGATCCAGCGAGTCCCCGGCATCGGTTTTGTACTGACGACTCTGTATTTCCCATTCGGGTTATACACTTCAATAGCTACCGGTTTCGCCATGGCAGAGAAAAGAGAGAACTTCAACAACGAGAAAATAACTGTTTATGTGGTGAGAATTTGGAAACAGAGTCCTTTGGCTTTAATCTTTTCAGTTTTTAAGCTCAGTCAGTAAGATTTTTGTGGTTTGAAATCGAAAAGAAGATCCAACGGTCGGTTTTGTATGATTTATTATCTACGTTTTTGTTTTGTTTTTGGTGTGGTTCATAACTTGAGGATTTCAGTGGCTAGCAATGGCCGATGAGTGAGACACTGTGACAAGAACTACTGATTCGTGTGTATTATCTGAGTTTGGTTTGGACCTTACGTTTTCCGAAAGAGATAATGCTGACGTGTCTGTATCCGACTCACCACTGCAACAGAAACTGGATATCCAAATATAAATAATTAAACGTGATTACTGATTAGACTAAAAATTGTAATCAAGATTATAATTACAGACAAAATCATGTCAATGAAAAGGCAAATCAATATTCTTCATCTCATTAAAAATATTATCTACATCTACAGGGAAAGAAACTGAATCATTGTGCACACAAAAAGTGTAAAAAGAGTTGCAGATTCAGAAAAAAGAGGAACATCAAGGCTTTTGCTGCTTCTCTATATCATACAGTACACAAACATCTGCAGCGGTTTTCATCTGAAAAAAATCCGCAGTTTTTAATTAGAAACCAAAAAAACTTTAGGGATTAGTGGCAAGTTTCGCAAAAAAAAAAAAGTTAGCTTTTACCTGAATGATATTGACGGTCTGTTTCATCGACCAACCGAACAATGTCAAAGCCAGAAGAAAAGAGAGTGGTGAAATCTGCGTTAAAGTGGCAACTACGACCTGCAACGAGAGCCACCGTTAGTAGTTGATTAGGAAGTGAGAGCTAAACTAAATGAAATGAAAGGAGGAACTAACATTTAGGAGGTTCTGGGTTTGGTTCTTTGCAATGAGAAGAAGTATGATATATAGAACCTGCACGTTTGAAAAGATTTTCGTTTAAGAAGATATCATCTTAAGGGATTAAAACGGAAACAAAGAGTCTGGTTTAGTCAAATCACCTCGCAAGAAACACAACAATAACACATAAATATCCGGTTTCCATAGTAGAGTCTGAAAAGCCAGCTTGTGCTGTCTTTGACATCCTTATGGCTGCTCTTCCCTGCTAGAAACGTACTGCGAGTAGAGTATCAAAGTTCCGGGTTAAAAACTTGAGATTTAAAGAGCGTAGAGAAGATTTCACGGTGCAACAAGAAAAGAGTAAATTAGCGTACCTGTACATCTGCAGCCAATGACTAGCAATATCTAAAGCCAGCAATGAAAGGAAGACCAAGCTAGGCCTATTTAAAGATGAAAGAAAAGGAACAAAAAATGCATTCAATAAGTTAGAAATCAGTCTACTCCAACTCGAGAGATGAGAGGGAAAAAAGAAAACATAGAAATACTCTCACTTGTAGACTTGAGAGAGAATAACGAGTAGACAGGCCGTGCTAACTCTATAACAAAGCATATTCCCAAAATGACCACCAAAACAAATGTAAGAGTTCATTAAACAGATAACAAAGCTAATCCTCAGTCACACATATGTGAAAAAAGATTCACCTATCAGTCACCATGTCGAGAACAGCTCCAAAAGTTGAAACTAAGGAAGAAAGAAAGAGAAGCCAGTCAAGTTCTAGCTTCCTACATATTATAGAATCACAACAAAGTCACTGCAATAAAAAAAAAGTTCTATTACATTGAAACTAGCTACAAGCAACATACAGTTCCAATCTTGATCAGTGGCAAGATCTTTCGAGCAATCATATGAAATGAAAAGGTGATTTCTAAAAACACAAGACAGAGATAGTTTATAACTATTAACAAGAGAGAAGTTCTTAGACCTTGGTTGAATCTACGAGCGCACCAGCCATCTACAGCATCACAACAAAAGCTGGAGAGACACATTGATCAAAGAAAAGACTATTAAACTCATTAACCCAAAACATGAAAGATAAAAAAAAATCAAAGAGAAGCCTCACTAACCTGAAGAAATAGAGCAGAGAGAAAAGTGTCTTGTTGGAGAAACACACAGCAAAGGCAACACAGTTCAAGAGAACTCTAATATACCCTAAAAGCAATCAATCAATAACCATCACAACAACAAACAATCACTAATGATTACATTTCACGCTTAAAAAAAAAAGAAATTTAACTCAGATATCGAAAGACCCACCAACAATATTAGGTATATAAAGATAAACAGACAACTTTTCAGGTCTAGGTCTCTCCTTCTTCGCCATCAAAAGCTTTGACTTAAACTAAAAATCAAATCTTTAACCCAATTCAACGATCCACCTACACAGAGAAAACAAAAGGAAAACTCTTTCTCATAACCCATCACCGGAAAATTCACAGAGACACAAACCCATCTCCGGTAAACCCAGAAATCTAAATTTCAGTAGAGAAAAAGCGAATCAAAACCAAAATTAAAGCAGAAATCGAAACAATCCTCACTTGGAAAAACGTGTTAGAGTTGTGGGATCTGTCGAGAGAGTCAAAAGAGAGCTTTTACTTCTTCAATCGAATCAGATTCGCCGCCAATCCTGAGAGGTGCTCTCCAATCTGGCCGCTTTTCAATATTCAAAAGAAGGGAATTTCTGATTTTAGAAAATGTCAAATGTTTGTCTTTGATTATCAAATAAATAAACCCTCAAAGTTTTGAACATTCTCAACATTTTGCCGCAAGTAATGAAACGTGACAATACGCATCCAAATTTGCCAAAACAAACCACAGTTTTATCATCGTGAAATATTTTTTTTTAAAAAGTCTGTATCAGGAAGAAGGTAAGACTAAAACACACCATTGCAAACAAATAAACCCGATTAATCACCACTTTTCTAATGTGAGAACGCAATGGAGACTTTGTTGTTGTGAGAAAGTGTTGGAACCATCATCTTAAACCTAAGGTAACGACGTTCTTCAAACAACACGAACATCTTCTCTAATGCTTTTTGTGTTTTTAAGCAGTAGTTTCACGAATGAAACCAAGTGTTTTGGCTCTAAATCCTCAAAGGCAAAGGACTTGTTCCAACGGACTCCGATCCATCTATTGATTTCCAACATTGAACCGGATTCAAGCCTTGAAATTTCAAGTTGTAGTCAAGATACTCTCCCTGTACAACAAAGGAAAAAAATAAAATGAGACTATTCTTATTCGATGACAGTTAGAATGCCAAGGAATATAAAAGAGGTTTACCGGTATGGTGTGGAGGCTTCTTGTGTGTACTGAGTAACTTTTGACATATCTTCCGATTGGAGCTTAGATTAGCAAGAGACTTTTATTATTGTGTAATAAAAATGAGTCCATATAATTAGGAAGAAGATGAAGAGTGATCATCAGTATTAAGTCAAACGATTTATATAAAGGTCTTGAAGAAACAAAGAAGATGGCCTCAAACCTTCAATCGTCTTTCCTTTTTTCATGTTTCGGGGAAGACCAGCAAACTCATGTGCATATGATATTGCTAAACACTAAACTCAGTCTGTAATTTATCATACCACCCTTGAAAATTATACTCCAAACTCGTTAAATTCAGTAGTTGAAACTTGAGCTGGATAAACAAAAGAATGTAACACCCTTAAAGAGATAATTTTGAAATTCAACCAGATTCAGCTGATCCACCATGTAAAATGGTCAATAAGACTCAGAACTACATCTCTTCTAACGTGAGAATGCAATGGAGACTTTATTGTTGTGAGAAAGTGCTGGAACCATTTCTATAAACCTAAAGTAACGTTTTCCCCATAGAAACCATATAGTGACTCAATAGATTGTTATGTGTACTGTTAGCTTCTTTAAAAATCAGGCGAGTTTTGTAAAACCTTCTCTACACCAGGAATAACATATTGAGAGATATGTGTCTCAAGTGTCAAAGCTTTGACCTTTAACATCGGAAAAGGAACACCATAAATCTGAGCAAAAGTTAAAACCTAATAGAAAATAATCATTAATCAGAAACTATATACGGCACACATAACACACAGATTTAAACCTTCCTAAACATATAGATAATATCAAAGCCTAATGAAAACAAATCCATCAAGTGCAAAGATGACCCTAAAACGTACCTGAAGAAAGCTTGTGCCCAAAGTTAGCTTCTCTACATGCTGCAACTTCTCTAGCATCTTTACCACAATGAGATGAAGAAACTCATGCTTCGCCATTGTTTCAGACATAGAAAGGCCAATGTTCAGATTAGCTTCGGTTATAGACGAGATATCAATTAAAGTACATGGTTGCGTGATTGTCAATCTTAGACAACGGACAAGTGGTGCTACAATGTCCATTTTCTTTGGATCCAAACTGTTGCATTCTACATCTAATGTTCTCAGACGCAATGATTTGCTGAGATCAAGAAACATAATTTCATTGCACTCAGACAATCTTAAACTCTCGAGAATCGGACAACCAGACAGAATCTTAGCCATGGAGTCATTAGAGAGATGGCTACAACAATTCAAAGACAGGCTCTTGAGTGATGTCCAACACACAGAGCTTCTGGGAGCCAAGTGTAGTGTAAGTGTGAGTTGCTTGACATAGTAGTTGATGTAGAAGAAATCAGGAACTTGAAACTCCTCGGCAAACCAGAACTTCAGGGACAGATTCTCCACGTTGCAGGACATGGCGAACTCGATCCACTTGTGAAGGTGGGGAGTATGGTTGGTCTTGTTGGTATGGAGGTTAAAACGCAACAACTTGGGAACAATGTAGCGACTTAGGAGTTCGTTAACCAAAGCAGCCTTGGGTGTATCATACCTACTGAAGGAGAGAGAAGGTGTATCCAACCATACATGCCTCCATCGTTTTGACAAGAGTGAAGTTCTGATGGCGAATTTGGTCGGAATAAAGGAGAGAATATGGTGGAGGATCACATCAGGTAGAGAGCTTATTAAGTCTTCTTCGGCTCCTCCTTTCATTTTGCGGCGGCCGAGGAAACGATGACGACCACCGTAGCATTGGATCTGGACTCTCGGCTATATCAACTACAACATTACGGTCTCTTTCTGCGTCGGCTAAATCAACTTCGTATTAGGGTTTATTATGAAACAGCTTTTAAACACACGAGTCACTTGTTCCAATTACGGGTAAACTAGTCAAACCACTTTTTAATTAATTTTTCCACAAAATATATACTTTTTTATTTAATCTTATTTGTATATTTACTATTTGTTATTAGAATAAAATCTTTACCAAAATCTATTTTCAACATCTTTCAAAATTTTTTATAAATAAATTTAAAAGAAATTATTATTAAAAAATGAATAATATAATCTAATACCAATAAATTTGCAATCTTTACAATGAATCAAAAATGAAGAAAAATCTCTCCAAATATTTAAAAATAAAAACTATAATCTAAAATGTAAAGGTCGTTGGTTCGAGTGACTATTGGAATGAGACCATATAATATGCTCTAATCCCGGACATGAGAAAATATACGGGTCTAGACCAAGTCGTTTTTAATTAGTTATTCAAACAAAAAATATATCTATTATAAAACATTGATTATTATAATTATTTAATGAGGTTTTCGTCAGTGGATCCAATCACCAGGGGCTAAGTCTCTTATACAAACAACAAATGCTTTGAGGTCGAGAAAACATGATGGCAGCGTGTTTTGTGATGACTTTCTAATTAACAATCAAATCAACAAAAAAGAGTGAGAAAAATATATAAAGTACATATATAGGTCCAAAAGTGAGAGACTCGAAAGTAGAAAACAAAAAGAGGAGAAATGGAGTGACACATGGTCTAGAGGTGGTTGACCCTCGTGTATCAGGACGTTTGTGATGGAAACTTTAGACAGAGAGAAAGACGAAAAGAACATAGTATTTCGAGGAAAGCTACGATAAGAATGGTTAGGAAACAGTGGTCAAGAAATGTTGAAGACACTAGAAAGAAGAAAACAAAAGGAGAAGATTGAAGTGACACTGGGTCGAGAGGGGTTGATCCCCGTGTATCATGACGTTTGTGGTAATTGGCAACAAAATGTTTGTCCCAAATATGTTTTTTTGTTCATCGATTTAGTGGCATTTTATATCAAGTTATCACAAATTATTCTTCACGAGATTTGTAACAAATTTACTTCGAGTTAAGTTGCTAATTTGATTAAAATTGCGACAACATAACTATGTGGCAAACTTGTTAGCTACAAAGTAGGATTAGCGACGAGCCAATAATCAGAACAAAAAATTCGTAGCAAAATTGTAGCAAGCATCAGTTTGCTACAAATACGTAAACATAGCGCACACAAAAAATAGCTATACGATCCAATTTTTTAAGTGAGTAGACCCAATATAGCAGATTGTAGTACGTACGTTCCACAACTGTTGCTTACCTAGGTCCATCCAATGCATGGGAGTGCTACCTAGATCCCATAGTTCGCATATTTCTTGTGTGGACCTAGGTAACTTTATGGTTTGCATCTATCTTGTGAAGATTTTTGGAATCTGTGAAGAGTTTTGGTTTTGCATATTTTTGTGAAGAGATATGGGTTTCGCCTTTCGGTTCAGAGCTCTATGATTAAACAAAATATATTATGCTCGTAAATAGTTATAGTACAACATTTGATGTATAAATTTATAGGTAAAACATTATAAATAAAATAACGACTAGCTACATATGGATTATGTTCAGTTGATGAATATCATACAAAATTTACTACGACAGTCGAAACAAAATATAACATTGCCATAAGATGATATTTTTTTTACCAGTCTATAAAAAACCAAATGTAAAACGATATTGTTACGATTATGAGATGGTTATCTTTTTGAGGTTAAAAACGAGTTAGTAGATGTTTGATAAGATTTTAATTATGTAAAATCAAGTAATGATATTATAAAGTTGACTGATATTTTTAAATATTAAAAATATATTATTGTGTTAAATGATAGATTAAAATATATTAGACCAAAACTATAATTTTATTCTTTTTTTGGTGAATATTATATGGCCATCTTGGGCCCACAAATTCTATTCTTCTTTCTATATATATGTGGAGACAATAGTTTATTTCTCTCAATTCAGTCAATATCTCGAACTTTCAAAGTGCAATTTTTCTCGAGAAAATGGCTAAAAATTTGGCCATGAATTTGGTCGAAAACATAGCTCATGATCGTGTTGGTGAAATTTCAGTTATGCTAATCGATGATGACAATACATCAAATGCGTCTCTCATTTCAATGCTTGAAAAGTTTTCATACAAAGGTAAACATATATAATTATTCTTTGCAATTTGTTTTACTAATTGAATTAGTTTGATCCTTTTTCTAGTTACATATCAATTCCATTTCATTTTGAATTGCAGTTATTATGTTAGATTTTACCATTCGTTGAAAATTTCCCTGATATTATAAACAAAAATTTCTAGATCTTGCTGATTTTGTGTTGTATTTATCAAGATCTTCGAACTAATGTGAAAAATTAAAATCGAGCTAAATGTAAAAATTATAAAACAGTAATTTTGAGTCTACTAATTGGTATGAGATCTCAAATATTAATTAAAAGAATAATTTTTAAGAATTTTATGAAAAAACTTATTCGCAAGATTCTGT
Source organism: Arabis hirsuta (assembly GCA_964056655.1). NCBI lineage: Eukaryota > Viridiplantae > Streptophyta > Magnoliopsida > Brassicales > Brassicaceae > Arabis > Arabis hirsuta. The sequence continues at coordinate 17,892,907 of OZ053311.1, read as the reverse complement.
TGGAAAATGAAGTAACCTAGATATCCGCTGCTATTCTGACAAACAATATTTTGTCGAATAATAATATTTCTAGACATCTGAATAACTCGAAAAAATAATTTCAAGTATATATATATATATATATATTTCTATCAACAAATATAAGGAACAATGCACGTGTTAATTAGTCTATTTCATGTTTTTATGTTTCCATAAATAAACTAAAATATAATAAAAATAATTTTGATTGTGTTTTAAACATATAATATATAAATTGATGTATTAGTGACGAGCGTGAAAGTAGCGAGTGAAGCTGTATCGATGATCCAAAAACAAAAGGACATCGAACTTGTCATAGCCAACATTGAATTGTCTCACATAAATTCACATCCATTCCTCACCGCTTTGCTTCAAAAAGATATCCCTCTCATATGTAAGTCAGTTTTAATATATGCTTCTTCCTTTTACTCCTTTTTCCATTTGCTTCTTTTAAAAAAGAACTTCTTGTTTATTGTTCTCTGTTTTCTATGTGTATAAGTGATCACTCCAGAGATAATGACCGAGAAAGCATCAGATGCTTTGACAAAGGCATCTCGTTTCTGTTTGAAGAAACCAATTTTGGAGAATGATATCAAGAATCTATGGCAGCATGTTTCACTCAAGAATAGCCAAGTGTTTGAGAATATCAACATAGCTGAAAAACAAAAAAGTGTTATGGCTGAAAATCAGATTGAAGTTTTCATGGAAAATCTTAAGAGACCGCGAACAAGTCAAGCATCTTTGCTTGGAAGACGAAATTTTATGAAAGCATTCACAACTCCTGAAATATACCAACGGAGAAAAAGTGTAGAAAACGTTGAATGGAAAACCAAACCGGTGTGTCCCATTGTGATTGAGAATAAGAGAAGAGAAGGGAAGAATGCGGAGAGCAATGTTGGAAGTCGCTGTAATTTATGGACTCATGAGCGTCACATGAAATTTTTAACTGCTATCTCCATCTTGGGTGAAAAACGTAAGTTTTTTTACTTTATTTTGCAAATGTGCACATAAAAATGGCACATTTGCAATTTTTCCTTGAACAATTTACTTTTTTTTTTTAATAATTTTCTTAAACTCGTTTCGTGTAGGTTCTCGTCCGAAATCCATACTGAGGATTATGAATGACCCAGACTTGACTCATCGTCAAGTTTCTAGCCATCTTCAGGTTCCAATATTTTCCACATATATTATTTTTTGATGACCTTATTGATTATAATATCTCTTATTTTTATAATTATTTCAGAAATACAAAACTCAAATTGAGCAAATCAATGAAACATTGCCGAAGAAAGAATGGATATCGAAAGAGAAAACATTCAAATATCCTTCAGACTACGAATATCCTTTCAAAGCATCCAACTTAACGAATAATCTCATTGAAAGTAACTCTTTGTGGTATTCCCTGAAAATGAAAAAGTTATCAACATCATCTGCTCCACAATGTAAGTGTTTATACTCTATATATATATATCACAATTTTTATCATTTTGTATTATCTTTGTGTAAATATCCTTTTTTTCTATGCAGTCTTCTTTGAAATACCTTCAGAGACAAAGGCAAAGACACCAAATATTCATGTAGGCGAGAAACTAGATGTGAGTAATCACTCACTTTTTAGTAACATATTAGAAAATTCATCCACTGAAGCTAGTTATACTCCTTCAACCACAAGTAACAATCCACCTTACAAAATTCCTTCTACCAAAGATGTTAATCATAGTGGTCTCCTTTCACCTAGCTTTAGTGGTGATAAACTTCCTCGCCCCTCTAGTTTACCATCAAGTGTTGGTGCAACCAACGCAGAAACATTCCCGTTGGAAACTACGATGATTCATTTTCCTATCCCAAATCCTGAACTAATGCAATCATCTACTTATGTTTTTGAAACCGATAGGAACCCTCTAGATATAGACCCTATTTCTATCCTAAATTCTCATGTTCCTCAAGCTGATATAAGCCCTATAGGAGAAAACTATTCTTTTCCAGGCAATACCATGAACCCTTTCGACACCAATATGGACCAAATAGGTTGGGTTCCATCACTAGAAGAAAATAGTCATCAGGAAACCAATATGAACCATATAGATTTGATCCCTTCAATTGAAACCAATACAGTAGAGATGAGTTTGGGTCCTTATTATGACGAAGGTTATGATGTTCCAATTGAAGATCTCATTTCTTTTGACATCAATGTCAATGAGATGGATATGAACGTTTGGTTGGAAAATTATGATACTTCTGAGAGAAATATTCATTTACCGACAAGTAATCTTGGTAATGATATTGTCTCAAATACTCCAACCAACTCAATCCCTCAGATTTCTATGGAGAGCCAAGATAATGCTCTCGCTATGCATCAAAGAGCAGGTATGAATGGAGAAGAAAATTTTGATAATAATCGCGATAGCATGGATTGGATCGACAAGGTACTGAATGAAGATTAATGACATACAGTCATATATATGTTTTCTTAGTGATGAACAAACAAAATCAGAGAAATTCATATTCCTTTTGTACTTTTTTTTTTTGTATAATGCAAATGAATAGCATACATATACAAGTATGTTGGTAATAAACAATAATATCAAACATTCAAAAATTATTGAGATTTTCGATTGCACCATAATGTTTGAGATTCAATTTTTTGTAAAACCTATTTTTAGTCTCTATGTTTCACATTATAAAATTGGTCAAATGAATTTAGTATGACCAAAACTAGTATTCTCATTGAATTCACTAGTCAAACTTAAGACCAAGTAATAAATGTTCTAATATGATCCTAAATTTAACAGAAGAATAGAAAAATGGAAAAATGGAAAATGAAAAATAAAAATGATACCGTGACAAAAAAAAAAAAAAGATATTTCAGCTCCAAATGTACTAATTAAAATCAGTATTATTTTTCCTATTAAAAAAAAAATTATTAGCATATAAAACTTTGTATTTCGAAATAATTTATGGAGTATGTATTTGTCAAATGAATGTTAACACAAAATAATAATATCATTATAATGTATCGATTATATGAAAGTGTAAAATAATTATGTTGCATAAATAATAGATTATGCATTATTTTGGTAAGTGGCAAACCCATAAATATTTTTGACTGAATATATAGTAAGCTTAATAAATTGACCTAGTTTATATAAAATAAGTCTTTTTTTTAGCAACAAATATGGTTCTAATAACTTTTACTAACAAAATTTCATTAATGTAAAGGCAAAAAACATGTTACTCCGAAAATATAAACTAAATTTGTATAAATTATTCCCAAATTAAATTACATGTAAATAGAAATCATATAATGAAATTAATGTAATTAACGCCAACAAAATATGAATAATTTTTTATTATTATTCTTATAAAATATTGTGAGTATATAATTAGATTAGATTTATGATGCAGCGAGATATTTAGGAATATTCCAAATATCATTATTATTTATATTTATATTTAATTAAATATTTTTTAGAATATTTTAGAATGTTCCAGGGATTTCTAGGGTTTTATGCTTTATTATAAATAACCTTCTTAAGCCTCCTATTGTATTCAGTTATTGATGAATTAATTAATCGAAAAATTTAAAGAGGTTTTGTTAAACCACTGTGAAGAGTATTCACAACCCTAAGAGTTTTTGCGAAAATCTTGAGAGGAGGACTCTCAAACCCTAGTTTCCGGGTATTCTCAGAATCAACAGATCTAGTTCTATCCCATGAAACTTCCGCTCCATTAATTTAGGATCGCATACCATCAAATTTCTAATGTTCAAACCAAAATTATGAAGGCCTCAGTTAACCAATTCTACAAATTTAGGTTTCTGGTGCCACATTAACGGATCATGGATGAAAAATGACAAATTTGCAGTTATAGGATGGCATTTCGATCGAAGTAACGACAATGAGATATGGGTGGTGCGGGAGCTGGAAACCTTTGAATGAACTTCTCTCATTTACCCGCAGAACTAGTGAAGATAGTATCTTCACCCAATCATTAACCTTCTTTAACTAGACATCTTTTCGCAAGTTTTAGCATTGCATACACTTTAAGACCAAACAAGAGGAAGGCAGACAAGCTTGCCGGACGCGTTCGAATTTTACCTTAGGATACTACATATGTAAATTTTGTTTTCCGGTATGGACCACTATCATGAGCACTTGTTGGTCCGCGTTAGTGACACAAGGTGGAGATAGGAGGCGTCACATTTGCATGTCATGTTGCCTATCTCGTAGGAAGGAACAACAAAGTAAATTGATTTCGTTTTACAAGTCTGACAAGAACAAAAAAACCCCATTATGGAAACATAAGTCAGGATTAATCCCCTTAGAATACCTAGATAGGAAGGACTCACTAAGGGGGTAGCAAGGCTTAATGTGTAAAAAAATCGGAGTCAAGACAGCGATTCAGAAAAGGTGTGTTAATGTTAAACCCCAAGATATTAACTATCTCGTTTGCTAGCTCGAAAATACTTTTTAGTGAATTTGCCTTCACCTTTGTAGCTGCAACTGTCCTCTCCTCCCTCATAAAGCGAGACTAGCTCTAGCTCAAAGATCGCCAGCATGAAAACTTTTCACCTCTGGAAGTCATCTTGCGTAAGTTGGACAAGGATTGCATTGTCCACCATGAATGAAACATTTTTTTTAGTAACCCATTCTGGACGACAGCCACTATACGACGAAGAGTTTCCTGGAGCAAGGTTGGGATATGGAGCAGCGAGGCGACTGACGACCCTCGTCCCTGAAAGGACAAGTCATAAACCAAGTGGAGCAAAAGAAAAAATTATTTCTTAATTGTTGCGATAGTGCTCACAAGAAATAACCACAAAAATAAGAAAGAACTAACAACGGTGGGAGTCAGGAGAGGAGAACATGAATTCTTCAAGAAGTAGAGTAACCAAGGCGGGGTCGACGTGTTTCTAAACAAGCTAAAGGTGAGATATGCGCCTAGTGGCCATAAAAGAGTTCTATGGGATACTACTGAGCGAGCTGTCACAGGAGAAAGCAGAAATCCAATGGTACAATACAGAGAAATGATGACCAGAGAAGTCCAGGTATTGAGCCGCCCCATTCAAAGAAAGACTCAGAAGAAAAAAATAAAACTTAAGCTCAAAAAAAAATGGAATAAGTTAGTCGATTCAACTGAAAACATGCGAGAAGAAAGAATTAGGGATTTTAGTTGCATTTCATACATTTGCATAGTCCTACATGCGAGAAGAAAGAATTAGAAATTTTCGTTACATTTCGTACATTTGCATAGTCCTTGAATCTTTTTAGGTGCCGTGCCAGGACTTCTAGAGGCCCGAGGCGAACTAAAAAATGGGTATTTTTAATATATTTTTCTAACGATAATTTGAAAAAAAAAAACAATAATATAAAAACTCTAAAACGAATTAAAAAAAAAAGTATAATAAATTTACAAAAAAAAAAAAATCTATCACATAAACTTTCTTCCTTATTTTTAGAACTTTTTCACCAAACTCTCGTAATTTATTTGTCTAATTAACCAACTCATTTCTTATAGATATGATAGCAAAAGATGAATAGCAAAATGTTGGTGTTTATCATGCGAAGTCGTGGGTATAAACAAAATCAAAAGAAGAACTATAAAAAAAATCATACCACTAAATCAGAAATCAATAAAAACATTAGAAATTTTTTATTATGAAATACAAAAATACAAGAAGGATTGGAAGGAAAAACGTGAAAAGAAAATAAGAACAGAGAATAAAAATGAAAAAAAAAAAAACATTCTTAAAGTGATTATAATGGATTTCGAACTCATGACATGAGAAATATCATTGTAATATATTTAACCACTACACTATAAGTAATATTTGTAAATTTGGGGTCCCTAAATTTATATATTATTGGGAGTCTAGGCGAATGCTTTTTTTTTTACCTTATAGGCACGGCCTTGGGCCCATATGAAGATCTTGGAGCTACGAAGGATGCATTGAAAGCCAAAAAGACTTAAAAAAGAACAAGAGAACAAATATCCAAGACTTTCAAAATATCTAAACCACAATAGTAAACCTAAAAAAAAAAAAAAATAAATCTAAACTGTGCAATATATGACGATCCTCTCTTCCTTGAAATTTCCTTTGATGTGAAAGAGCGAACGATTCCTTGCCCAGCGCACAAGTTTCATCGTCTTCTTCCCACTCTTCCCACATCCCTAATTCTTCTCTTCCTTTTTTTTTCATCTTTTTCTTTGCTTCAAAAGGGATTCGATTTGCTGCAGTTTTCAGATTCCCGAATTCAAAATTGAAGATTTTTTTCTCGAGGTATGGTGAAATCGGCGGACGGTGGTGGTTCTTCTTCAGTTGCGCCGTTCTTGAAGAAATGCTACGATATGGTTGACGATTCTTCATCTGATTCTATAATCTCTTGGAGTAAAAATGGAGATAACAGCTTCGTAATCTTTGACACGACCGTCTTCTCTGTTCAAATCTTGCCCAAATACTTCAAGCACAGCAATTTCTCTAGCTTTGTTCGTCAGCTCAATATCTACGTTAGTCCTTTCTCTCTTTTCAGTTTTCAAGAATTGGCTCTCGTCAGAATCGGAGATTATATGTTGAATTGTTCAACTTGTGTTGTTTCTTTATACATTTAGATTTCATTGTTCTTGTGTGGAATCTTGAAAGTACAAGATATGACTGGTTTGATTTACTTGCTCTTGTGTGTGGAATCTTGAAAGTACAAGCAAAGTTTTCTTTTTGTTTTGTTCTGCTTCTTTAAAGTATGGATAGCTTTTAGAGCAAATGGATTTCTCACTGTCAATCTCTTGGTTAGGTGATGAACTGTAAGAGCTTTAAGCATGAGGAAAGATGTTTTCCTTAACTCTTATGATTCTCTAATTTATCTGTAACAGCTTTAAGAGATAGCACTAGTCACATCTTGAACACTCTTTAGCTTGAGTAATTATCAATATAGTGTGAATTTGGTTTATTGATCTGGCGCATTCAATCTCAGTGTAGACGTGCCTGATTCTTGGATGAGATAAAGTAAAGTCTGTGATTTTGTTTTCAGGGTTTTAGAAAAGTTGATGCAGATCGTTGGGAGTTTGCGAATGACGGGTTTGTCAAAGGTCAAAAGGATTTACTGAAGAATGTTATCAGGAGGAAGAATGTTCAAAGTAGTGAACAGAGCAAAAGCGTTTACAAAGAGGAAGACAGTACAACCGAAGCTTCTCAGGAAAAGCCCGAGAAGACTGGATTGTGGAAAGAAGTTGATATCTTGAAAGGTGATAAGAACGTATTGGCGCAGGAGTTGCTCAAAGTTAGGCAGTACCAAGAGACCACGGACACTAAAATGGTAAACTTGAAAGACAGAGTTCAAGGAATGGAAGAGAGTCAACAGGAGATGCTTTCGTTTTTGGTAATGGTTATGCAAAATCCAAGTCTTTTAATTCAGTTGCTTCAACCGAAGAAGGAAAACAGTTGGCGAATGGCTGAAGGAGCAACAATTCTAGAAGAAGTTAACGATGAAGGAGAATCAAACTCAACTGGTCTTCCTTTAGTAACATACCAACCACCATCAGACGGAACACCAAAGTCAAGCTCGAGCGACGTAAACGATTTCCTGAGCAACGCAAATATATTGAAATTCTGCCTGGATGAGAATCATGTACCGTTGATCATACCTGATCTATATGATGATGGAGCATGGGAAAAGCTTTTGTTGTTGAGCCCTTCAAAGAATAAGAAGAAGAAGCAGGAGAATGATGTGAAGAAAGGCAAAGATGATTCGACAGTGGAGGAGGTGGAAGGAACAATGGAATTAGACAAGAGCCGTATGCTCGAGCTGATAGATGAAGAAATGGAGAAACAAGATGACTTTGACTTTGCACAGCTTACTCCAGAGAAGTCTAGGAATCTTGAGATTATGACAAAGCAGATGAGATTGCTGGCTTCTAATCAATAGCAAGCATTAACCAGAAACTGGATATGAGTTTTTGAAATATCAACCTCAAACTTTTTGTGTATATGAAGCATGAAGAAAGATGTTTTTGTTCAACTCTTATGATTCTCCAATTTATCTGGAACAGCTTTAAAAGATAGCACTATTCATATCTTGAAAACTCTTTTACTTGAGTAATTGTCTATATAGTGAGAATTTGGTTGATCAATCTGGCCAATTCGTTCAAATTATGAGTTCCGTGTAAAACAGGTCCATGATGATAGTAGTGACAACGAAAGCGATGACTTGACTTGTGATGCATCTTCATGGCCTAGCACTCAGCTTCCAAGGAACATCAGGAATCATGCAGCTGTAAAGAATAAAAATGCCAAACAAGTCAATCATCAGACAGAGAACAGAGGTTGTGAAACATTCAGCGACAAAGGAGACGAATCTGTTCTCAAGGCTAGAACAAGAATCACTGCAGCTACTCATGGTCAGAATAGAGCAACGTGAACAGAACCAAGTAAGAATAAGAGAAGTTCTTAGAAAGAAGCTGTTTGTGATATTCTTCTCCTCCTTTTTAACACAGTAAGAATCATGTAAGAAGAAGTAGAAAAAGACAAAGAGAAGCTACAACTCTAGTAGTTTTCACTCCATGAAATCTCCATCAGAGATATGTTCAAAACCTATGTTTTGCGCAGATCAGAACCGCACCGGCTTGGCCCATTAAACCCATAATCCGCATGGGTAAACCCGCTAGACCCACAAATTAATGGACACTTAAAATTATATCCAGCCCCGCCTCGTTGCAGTTCTATTTGGGCCTATTGACATTCTCTATTTGTTTCCCTAACCTATTTAATCAACTCTCCCACTAAATTCTTGTTCGATCACCAAACTTGGGAGTGAAGTCTCGATCACCAAAACTTGGGAGTCAAGTCTCTTTAGGTTCTTTGAACTTTAATATCGCATAAATCCTGGAAACATAAATTATTTTTCTTTTCACGAGCTGGAGTCTCTGTTTAGACCCGATCTTCTCTTTGTTTCTTCTTACTTTGATTCACTTTGAATCGTTTCTCTTTAGGGTTTTACTGTTTGTTTCTTCTCCGAAACCATGGCGGCCAGTGGCGGAGCCATGTACAAGGTAGGGGGTCACTTGACCCCGGTAAAATTTTGTTTTTTGCTAACTTATTTAGTAATTTATCAAGTTCTGTAATATTATATAGTGTAAATCTCATGTTTGACCTCTACTAACTTATTTTATTTTACCGTTTGACCCCACTCACATGAATTTAAAGCGATGGAATGCCCATATTGTATGAATATTTATTTTCATCTGTTATCATTATCTTCTTATGTGTTGGTTTATAGCCCACGCCACTGATGATGGCGGCAGTTGATGCAACAAATACCGAATGAATCGCCACCGCAGAACGTGTTCATCACCTCCGAACGCAACTCGCCACTTGTCGCCAAGATGGACAACAGGTGAGTCATTATTACGCGAAGCTCCAAGCGATGTGGAATGAGTTGTATACTTATAAACCAATCCATGTATGCTTCTGTGATGCTGGATCAACCATTGCAAAAGAAAGGGAAGAAGAAAAAGTTCATCAGTTCGTCATGGGCCTTGACAAGTTTTGTTTTGCGAATATCATTCGTTCCGTGATTGATGCTGATCCTTATCCAGATTTGACACAAGTCTATTTTCGCGTGATTCGCGAAGAACAAAGCATTCTTTCTTCAAAGTTATTAGATATGGTAATGTGGTTTACATATTCGCCTTTGGTTTAGTGAACCGGTGTCTGTACCGGATAGATTAATTGTGTATATAATTACTTGTACATGTCATTTTACTCTTAACAGAAACATTATTATTTTCCAAATCCTCTCGAGTTCACGATATTCGTCTTCGTCATCTCACAAGAGAGATTTCGTTTCTGTTCAATCTTAGTTTCTAATATGGTATCAGAGCAATTTCCACCCGTATCTCTCTGATTTCTTCACGTTTTCTTTGTTTTCTCTTCAATTTGAATTGTTTTTCACCAATCGATTGTCTTCTAGAACCTGGATATGGGTTTTGATCGAAATCAAGTCGTCATGTTCTGCTATCAGATAGATTCGATTTGATTTTTTCCCCAGCTACTGTTGAATCATTGCACCGATTGTGAAGCAAGAAGAAAAACAGGGAATCACGAAGCAGTTTCGATTTATTTGATGTTCTTCTGTTTTCACCGATAGATTATGAGATCAAGTTTCGATTGAGTTTTGAATGGCATCGGAAGCTGTAGATCCGTTGATTTGAGCTTCGTCTTTGGTTCAATCTTGCTTGTGAGCTTCGAATCTTACCTTCGGCGAAACAAGGGAGGAAGTCATGCAATCGTTCATCCAAATATGGATTTTCTTCAAGTTTTTCACTGATCGTTTGCTTCTTTGAACCTGAACTTTTGTTTTGTTCGGCATCGATTGATCATTTTCTGCTATCATAAAGTTTGACGCGTATTTTCGACTCCGATTCATTTGGATCAGTGCAACAACGGCGACGCTTGGAAGAAAACCGATGAATAGTGATGATGGATTAACTCGCGAGTCTCGTCGATCTCAGTTTTGTCCATCGGTTGTTTCGTCGATCTGTTCAGAGATCTTCTCGTTGTGAAGATATCTCTCTATCCGTTGAGTTTGTTTTACACTAATTTTAGTTGATTCAAGCGTTGATATCAATTGAGCTTGATCCGTGATTGCTGTTCTGATGGATTTAAGTTCAATATCTCCTGGTTTTGTTGAGTTTATAGCTCCATCAGGAACTATTCATGTCAATGACAAGCAATTTGGAGAATGTACAAGGCTGCATTTGAAGAAAGATTTGATGTTCATCTATGCTTCTCTTCCAAGAGCCCCAGATGTTCGATTTCCTGTGGTATGTGCATGTTTTTTTACTTGCTTTCCCAGCTTGAAGATTTTAGAACACTGGATGTTGTCGAGTCTTGGAGATATATGGCTAGTAGACATGCTTAGACATGGGCAGATTTGGTTAGATGGTTATAGGCAGAATCATACTTGCGGTGTTGATATCAAATGCTTAGATCTTGCTGCAGTTCATATGACATATGTGATTGATCTTCATGTGTTATGTCATGTTGCTGCGAGAGTACTTCAGTCCAAGTCTCGCGTTACAACACATATGAGAAGAATGCAAAGTATTGGTCATTTCTCTGCAGTGGTTCAGTTTGCTATGTTGCAGCTGATCCTAGAGTTAGGACATCTTGTTTTCCAGTTCAGATCCTATGCGCAGCTTGTTTCAAGAGAATGCAATATGTATTGCTTGCTTCTCACTTATCCTCCTTGGATGGTTACAAGATTAAGAGTATTATTTTGTTCATCTCAAGAGCGTGCTTCTGAAGCTTTTCTACATGTTCACAAGCTTTGGTTTGCTGCTTCTGTCCTGCATCTCGTCGTAGAACAAATGTTTCTACAGCGACAAAGCCGTATGCTTCTGACTCGTTCTGGATGGTACATGTCCATACTTGATTTCCTTTATTGTTCATTACCGAGACCACCAGAAGATCTTTATGAATTCAATTTCACTCTCCACCAATTCATCTTGTGTTCTTCATGTCCAAGATGTAAGGGATTACATCTTGAGGGGGGATATTAGATATGTTAATGTGGTTTACACATTAGCCTTAGTGAACCGGCGTCTGTACCGGATAGATGAATTGTGTATATAATTACTTGTACATCGTCATTTTACTCTTAACAGAAACATTATTATTTTCCAAATCCTCTCGAGTTCACGATCTTCGTCTTCGTCATCTCACAATAGAGATTTCGTTTCTGTTCAATCTTAGTTTCTAATAAAAGTTTAAGGCTGGTGATGGACCTCTCACCAAGGCATGTTCCTGAGAGGAGTTACTTGGAGTTATCATGTACCAGTCAAATGTAGTACATAGTATACAAGAAGTGATACAGATACTGAGTTGTGTGGTTTGTGAAGAGGAGCTCGTGTATTGATATTCACAAGCGTGGATTTAGCTAAGGAAAGGAAAAATATATTTACTTGGAGAAAAAAAAAAAGAGATTTGAAGAATATATTTTAGAGGAAAACAAGGAAATGATAACTACAAGGAAGGAAAGTTTCTTAGGGTTAATCATTGCTCTAGAGGGAGGCTCGTGGCTGGAGTTTCCTTACGTCGTTGGTTGCGTGCCATTGCCAACCGTGCATGTTGGTGTGTGGAGGTTCCACAAACCTCAAGTCTAGGCTCATGGGGAGTTTAGCTCAGGATTAGGTTATCCTGAAGAATCCATGTTCTGGTTCTAGTAGATTTGATTTCTGGACGTGGTCCCACAGAGTAGGAAACGAACCTGGTTAAAAAATTTCTTGTGTTATTTATCTTCTGTACTACAAATAGCCTCACCTGCGTTTACAAGTGGTATCAGAGCGGGTTCTCGATAGAGATTTTGTAACACCCCTGATCTGCGGTCACCGCATCCTGACCAGAGATGTTGCAACCCCCACTCGAGAACTACCAAGCCAAAGTTCCAAAAACGGAATCTGGTTCCTGGCCCAACGGTCCATGAGCGGTTTCCCCCGTTCGACCCGATCCTAAGGCTTTTCAACCTGAAACTGGCCAGTACGGTTGTTTGGTCCGGACTAGATCATGCACCAGTTGACACTCGTACCTTTAGAAACGTTCCTTTATCTATAGTAAGTATAAATACTTTACAAAACGTTATCAAAACCATACACTTTGGGTACCCGAGTCAAATTCGTACATAATAAACATTATTCATTTACAAATGCAACGCAAACTACACTGATGTCCTAACGTCCGACATCCCCGCTATGGCTTTCCCAGTGAGTACGGCTCCACTAACATGCACATACATTCCCTCCCAAGCCAAATAACTGAAGACTCAACAACAGTCAAGTCAACACACAATTGGCTCTGCATCTAACACAAGATGCGATCACACAAAAGCAATCAATCACAGAACAACCCTCAAGACAAGGCAAATGCCTAACTAGGTAACCAACCAGTATGATTACGCTTAGACACGACCAAGTCTATATATAATGCATTTCCTTTTACTTTCCGATAAGGTCTGGCGGTACCGAGGACTGTTTCCGTTTCTCCCTGGATTGTAGACACAAAGTCTAAACTAATCCGAGTTTTACCTGCAACTCAATACACCGTCGTGTATCCACGACCCTAGGAAGCCAACTAGGTTCCTACGATGCGCGCAGCACCCACTGCGTCTTTCCTAAGAACGTCGGACCGACTCTAGTTTGATTATTACATGCGTGTTCCTACCTAACATGCAAATAATCTACCGAACTTAACTTGAGACACATGCAGATATTTTTTACTAAGTACGTGATAACCTGTATTACGTACTTTCCACTAAGTATGTGACCCTTTATCACATACTTCACCGCAAGTATTTAACACAACATGCAATACACACATGCAACAAGAAATACAATTCTTACTCAGCAAAATTAACACAAAATTGTTAAGAACCTCAGGATCATAAATCATACAACCATGAATGATGTCCGATCACCGGAACATCCCTTGCATGTAACCAATTGCCTGTACTAAAATCGTTAGTACTGCACGCAATATTACAAAGACTCACTACCATTAACGATCACACATGCACATGCAATCCTATCGGTTTCCCTTAGTGAAATCAGTCACACATGCATAAAATCCTAGCATGAACTGGACGATTATAAGGCATTTATAACAAACAATTCCGTGTGTTCGACTCATCATCACACAGAAAATATCACCGCACTCACAGATTTGGCTAGGACTTGTGCTACGGCACCGACTGTCCCGCTCGCCATCTTAGATACCCGGATCCTGAGCCACCAAAATCGAGTTACCCATGACTCGATCTGCCTTGGTTTTACCTTGAAAATCCTTCCCCACATACTAAAAATAGGATAATTTCGCTAAGGGTAAGGGTTTTATCGAATTTCGCAGCATAAGGGTAAGGAGTACGTGTTTTGGGTCGGAAAATCTACCCATGGGTCATATTTTATAGGCTGAAGGGTAAGGATCTCGATCAAAAATTAATTCTGACATGTGGAGGCATTTCTGACATGTGTCGCGGCGTTCTGCTGTATGCCTGACATGTTTCTAAAACCTATCAGACTCGTGTCAACAGTTCCTGCCGTCCACATAGAGCCCAGCACGTCCTGACTTACCCGCACTCGAACCACGACACACTGTCTCGTGTTGCGACACAGTGCTGTCTTATCCGCGACACGAATGGCTCAGCCCACAATCTGTTTTTCGACCCCGATTCAAATTCCCTCGATAGAATCCGAATTTTCTTCGACCAAAACTCTTCTTAGGACTTCCTTATTACTACCCAAGCCAAATTTCTCAAAGGCCACATACTTGGAAAATTTATGGTTTCCCTTGGCCGTCTCGACGTCGCGACCAAGCCATGACTAGCGGTAACTCTACCGCATCTTTCCTTTTAGATTTTCCTTCCATAACACTTCCTTTCTAAGTCTTTCTTGGCCGTTTTACCACTTTAGACCTTGTTCCCTGAGAATTGTTAGAAGCGGCAACTCTGCCGTTCTTAGCCCTTATGAGGGTTATTACAGATTCAGTCTTGTTTCGAGTACATTGATATATCATGGTTTTTACCGATTTTTGGCCATGATATAAGTCCATTTTATAGAGTCTTTTTGGTATTTTTCGAGTCTTTTCACATCTTTATAGGTCCCTGTACGTTTTCAGCATAATAGGAGCCTTTGGAGGGTTTTGGAGCATTGTGGAAAGAGTAGCCAAAGTTATGAAGTCGGAGTCGATATTTTCATCTTGCGTCGATCGACGCAAGCTTTTTCCACCGACGGATCGAGCTGAAAATTTGCCACATGCTAGCAAATTGAGTTAGCTTTCATTTGGAAGATATTTGACGGTATTCCAACGGTTGGATCTAAAGTTATGCAAGTTTTAATGACGACATGTCAGTCTGCCCTTAACCGACCGGTTCGCTGGAGAAAAAGGAAATTGCAGTTTTTTCTATTTTGACTTGGTTTTGTCATAGAGATTGAACCAAAAACGTGATTAGACCTATTTATTCGAGTTTTTAGCCATTGTTTAGGGGATATCTTGTTTTCTATTGAGACTTGGATTTGGAGACTTAGAGAGAGATTGTTCTTGAGAGATTTCGAACTCTACTTTATCTCTTTCTCTATATTTCTATGCAATTCTATTCATCTATGATGTTTGTTTCAATCACTATGTCTGAGTAGTTTGCTTGTTAGGTTTAGGGTTATCAAAGGAATATGAGAAATTGTTAGACTTGTTAGATCTGTTAGGGAACACCACTTGGTTCTTCATCTAGATTGTTGTTAATGCTAGTTCTAGTTTGATCACCTAGAACTTAGATCTTAGGTTAATTGTTAGATGCGAAAGTATTGATAATTACTTGAACTAATCTTAGATGAGCAAATTATCTATTCGCAAAGAAATTTGGTTTAGACAATTTGTGAACAATTGAATCTGAACATTAATGCTTGTCTTTACTCACTGAATTTGCAAAGAAATTTGGAATTTAGGGATTTAGTCATAGATAGTTTTCGCAACGAAAGTTGGTTAACTTTACCAGTGTTTCCATGTTCAAGAACAGATCTTAATTCCCCTAACGATCTAATTTGTCTACAGTTTCGAGTTTTCTGCGATTTTCTGAAAACCTAACTTTTGTCTCATTGAATTTTAAGAACACTGAATTACCGTTTTTTGCTTGCTTTGTTATTTGATTTACTTTCACATCTTGTTCCTTAGCTCAATTCGAATTCATAATCGATTGTGTGATTTGATTCCTTGTGGATTCGACCCCTAAGTACTACTACGATCTCTTAATTTGAGAGAGTAGCTCAGGGTAAATTTGAGCATATCAAATTTTGGCGCCGTTTCCGGGGAATTAATTTCACCAAACGATTTTTGATATTAGAATTTTGTCTAAGTTTTAATTTTTGTTTACTTACTTCTGTTTTCTTTTGTTTTTGGTGTGTTTCAGGTGCATGCCTAATCACCAAACCAGCAAAGTCCAAGCGCAAAAAGACCTCAAAACCTTTCTCCAAGTTCAGAATCATCATCCCTTTGGAGTTAATGGAGAAAGGAGAGGAGGTTGTCCAAGAGATGCTGGAAAACACTACGAAGCTCCTTCCTGGTGTTATTCCTTGGAAGTCTGCAAAAGCGAACCATACAACGGATGAGGGAAACATAAGACCCCTCAAAGATCCACCAAAGGCCTGAGTCCTGACACAGTCAAGCTAAAGACTGAAAACAAGCGCTTGGTGGGAGGCAACCCACCAGTAAGTTTTCTTTTCTCTTTTTATTTTTCATTCTTTTGAGTCTGTTTTGCCTTCTTCTTGATTTATTTTTACACCTGGGACGGTGTAAAGTAAGTCTGGGGGAGGGTTTTATCATTTACTAACAAATTTTTTGTTTTGTTTCTTTTGAGTCTAAGTGTTTTATTGAGCCAAAATTGTTAGTTGGAAACTATGACCCTTCTTTTGGTTTAGTAGATTGTCTCTTTCAGTTGTGTGACCATTTTTCCAGGATCGATTTCAGAATCAGACTAATGGGAAATCCTATGGCTGACCAGTTAACTGGAAACGTCTGTTACTTCCAGTATAATCCACCAAGTTCGAGCTACTCAACGGTCTTCTTTGTGATTGGTGTTCATAGGGCTTGACTCCTCATTCATACCTAACAAGTGCAACCTCTGTTAAAATAATGGTACTCTCCTCCCTCTGTCAAAAAAAAAAAATGATTGGAATGATATGATAGTTCTTGAGTCCAAGATGAGGAAATACAATTTCAGTGAGTCAGTACTCAAGAGGTGATCACCCAGAGCTCAAAAGCAGCAGTCCGAGTCCCTTAGAACGGATGTAGAGGACGAGCGATCTCATGACCCTGTCTCCTCACAAGGAATAACAGTAGTGAAAAAGCACTGCTTTTGAATCTCAACAATCTAAAAAAAAAAAAAAAGTAGACAATCGAATAAGTCTGGGGGAGAGAAAGAGTACCAAGTGTTGTCTGGTTCACTGTCATGGTATAGTATGGGAATGAGTCTAGAAGGTCCTTGGCATTGAGATCATTGAAACCCAGCAATGAAGACTAGCGGATTATGCTATGAAGTTGTGGATGAATTCGGGAGGGTGCGAATGTCTGTGGAGAATTACATGGTAGTCTGACTTAGGGTTGGTTCTGCATTATGTGGATTACTGGTTGAAAGGTCGGTCCGGTGATCTAAGGGAAGGTAAGTTTCTGCGTTTTTAAACCTCTTTCACATTCTTAGTTGATGTTTTGCTTGAGGGCAAGCAAAGGCTAAGTCTGGGAGAGTTGATATATCATGGTTTTTACCGATTTTTACCGAGTACATCTAGAAGAAGGAGGAGAACCTAGTTCAGAGAAAATGGAGTGCTACAGAACGTAGTTCAAGAAATGAGACAGGCAGTGCTACAGAGATTGAAAGTTGAGTCTGATGAATTCACATCTAGAAGGTACGTCTATGACAAGACCACCATGTCTTGAGTCTAATAATTATGGATATTGGAAGGTTCGTATGGAAGCCTTTATTGGTGGTCTTGATGAAGATTGTTGGAATGCGATTGAAGTTGGTTGGTGATATGATCATGGATGAGAGAACCAAAGAAAGTAATGGAGAAGAAGTTATAGATCAACTTGAAGCAGAGAAGAACACGGATCATGGAGCTAAGCAGCAGCTTGTACCCGAGGAAACAAAGAATCCCTTACATGTTCCACTTGGTCCGATGACCAGGTCGAGAATGAGACGTCTTAACCAAGCCATTTATACACTTCTACATCAGATTGAAGGCAACCTTAAGCATGGCGCTTGTCCAACTACTCTGGTTGTGATTCAAGCCTTTTAAGGGTTGACAATGGGAGGTGTGTGGCTTGCACTCTTTTTCCTTTGGTCTGGTTTTTCCCATTGGGTTTTCTAGACAAGGTTTTTAATGAGGCAAGTTCACATACTTATACATTTGCCCCATTGTTAACAATTACATGGAAGACTTGAAGAGATCACGAGTTTATTATCTTATCCGCGGGTCTGATCTCTTAAAGGTAAAGATCCCTTTTCGTTTATTAAGTTAACACGTTTTTATGTCATTAAATTCGAGTCATGCATGTAAAGAGAAGTCTTGACTTGTTTCCAAGGCTTTTTCTTCTATATATACTCTCATTTTCGTTCTAATAAAATCATCAAACATTTTCTTATCAAAAATATCTTCTGAAATTCGTTTGATCATCTCTTGTAAATTGTTTCGGTGAATCCAAACAGAAATCAAGATCCGTAGTCTAAGAGACGTTCATATCTCTTGGAAGTACACTTCAAATCATCAACTTGTGCGTGTTTTGGTGAATCCAAACAGAAATCAAGTTTTGATAGTCTAAGTGTCTCTCACAACACTTAGAAGTATCACTCGTTCCAATCTGTTTTGTTCCAGAACAGATCCATTCTCCCAGCAATATCAATCATCATTTCATTCATCATCACATTCAGAAGTTCATAATTCCGCAATCATCATCATCCGCGTTAATTCAACCTCTCAAAGTGTTCAAGGGACAATTCGATTCTACCAAGAATCATATTAAGTGGTATCAGAGCCACTTTGTGAAGGTTGTATCATTCCTTTCATATTCTGATCAGTATTTTCGTCATTCAGTTAATCGTTTTATGATCGATCTTTCATTGTTTCTTATAACCGTTGATTAAATTGTGTAGATCGGAATCTAAATTGTAAGAAACTATATTAGATCGTGTGTTTAGGAGAAAACTGTTCAACTTCTTTGTGATCTATTGCTAACTGTCAGTTAGAAAACGCAAAACAGTTTTTGAATCTCTGGTCAATGTTTTAAATCGTTTTAGGCTTGATCTTTCATTGTTTCTGATAGTTGTTGATTAGATCGTGTAGATCAGAATCTAAACTATAATAAACTGTATTAGATCGCGTATTTTGGAGAAAAAACGGTTTAACTTTTTAAATTCTCAAAACGGTTTCTCTTGCTTGATCTTTACAATTTGTTGAACGTTTTACTGTGAAGTTTCTGGAATTATTTCAGGAACAATGGTGAGTCCAGATGAAGAAGAAACAAGCAACGGTCCGAAAAAACTTCTCGTTGAAGTGATAACAGCAAAGATGGAACAATTGTTGGACAGCCAGATGGATACATTTCATCAAGTGTTTCAAAAGGGGCAGAATAGAGCACGACAAAGGAGGGAACAAGAGCTTAATCCCAAGTCGCAAGACCATACATCAAGATCAACTTGGCGCAACCCACATAAAAACTTCCTAAACTCCTCAATCGTTGAGTCACTTTGATTCTTATCCTCAATTTGCTAATGAAATCGAAGTCTATGCGTTTTCAGGAAAAAGAAACTATCTAGAATGGGAAAGAAACTTGGAAGATTGGTTTCTACAAGGCATCAGCAAGGACAAAATGGTGTCTTATGCAACTGGCCAACTCAAACGAGATGCTTATAAATGGTGGTGTCAAGAAGTTGATGATCGCTGGTATTACAACAAGCTAACTATCACCACATGGAGAGAACTTAAGGAGCTACTAAGGAATAAGTATGCACCAAAGGAGTTACAAAAGAAGCTTATAGCCCGCAGCCAAATAAAGTGTTCAAGTACGTCCTTGATGAGAAGAATTTGGCTAATCAAAAGCAAGAACCAAACCAGTTTTCACTAATCCATCAAAAGCCCATGAAGTAGAAAGAAAACGTTAAAAGCAGTACAACAACGAAAGAGCAAATTGAGAAGGAACTACTAGAGCTTCTTAATTCTTACAGCAAATCCATGAAAGCTAAGTGTGCTCTTCCTTCTAAATCTGTGAAAGATAAGTGTGATTTTCCTTCTGAAAAATCTAATGTGCTTGAAAGTAATCAAGCTTGTGAAAAACTAATCCTTTTCAAACCGGTGCAACCGAGTAGTATTAATTCCTTTTCACAGGTTCTTGAAGAAAATTCACCAGCAAATGCATAAAGATGTTTCCCATCGATTATAGACATGGAGCAATCAACTAGCTATCAGCCAGAACCACCCCTTATGCCATTTCCTTGCGACTACCCAAGAAAGCACTGTAAGGAAATCGATTTGCTTAGGACTGAACCTAATTTGTTTATGTTGATTTCTGCTCAAGATGAAAAACGTTTTGGTTTAGAAAATGTAAGAGAATTTAGTGTATCTAAATCTGTTTTTGACAAAATGGTTCCAACTTTTGAAACACTCATAAATGAAAAGATTTTTAAACCAGATTTATGTCTGATGAATTTTGTGAATTGAACTTTTCTTTGTAGCAAAACTTTGAAGTTGTCTAGAACTGAAACAGAATGTGCTATGGTTCAAACTTTTTCTAAGATAAATCAAATGCTTGAGAACGTGTTTTGTGATTCAAATTCAATTAGTGAAATTTGTAAACCAACTTTGAATGATCATGTTGTTGCTACTGGTGTATCTAAGTTTACAAGGATCAATACCTTTTCAAGTATAATGCACTTGTTCTGTCTAATGAGTACTCAGAAAAGAACAGGAACCCTGGAGACGTATATGCACTTCGTACAAGTGACATCAAAGAGGAACACATTTAAGGTTCAACTTGGAAAGAACCATGACGACTTGAAAAGAGCTGAAGATGCACTGAACACATTTGCAATCAAAGGAAAGCCTCCAGATTTGCATCAACCTCAATCCATTCGCAGAGAACTCAAACAAGGAACCATGAGTGGAATTGGAGATTTCACTATAGGCAATTCAGAATTGATTCATAGTCAAGGAAAAGAACTCACGTGTTCTGTTCAAATCAAAGAGAAACCACCAGATGCTAAACCACCAATTAGAACCCGAGGTAACTATCTAAACTTCCCAAAACAAATGAGAGCTCACTTGCTTTCTCCTTGTGCAGATTGTAAAATCTTGGAGTCAAAACCTTATCAAGGGAGAAAGACTATCTTGATTCCCTTGTTACCTGATGAGTTTGATCATCAAAGCCACATTTGGAGACCAGGAGACTATCTAGAACATTCAAGACCTGTACCTCACGAAATTTGGATCACTCCACTTCACATGTTCTTCGAGGAGCTAAACATGGATATTTCCCTATTTGGTTCATTCCAAACTTATCACTGGCGATCATGAGAGTTTTCAGACATCTCTAGAGAGGACAAGTTATCACCAACAATGCTATGATCCAAAAAGAGCCTACGGATCCAACACTACTCCTTTTGACTGTAATGAGCAGCAAAAACACCAAGGACCTTATTCAGGTAAGTGTGTCTCTATCTTGATTTGTTTTTCATGATTCAAGGGTTGTGAGTCTAAGCTTATTCTATCCAGAAATCATTGAGAACAGTTTAGCTTTATTCAAAGAATGTTCGGCACAAAATTTTTGTCTTAAGATGCTTGTAAAAGAGGAACATGATAAGGATAACTCTTGGGTCCAAAATAAGACTTGTTTACTTCTTTATAATAACTCCATGACTGTGATAATACACTTGCTCTTTGCCAAAGGTGTTGAAAACATTGCAGGAACAAAAGAGGAGCCACCAGATCTAAAAGTTCTTTCGTCCAATTTCCTTGCGAAGACTGGAATTGGCGTTGTTTTGACGAAGGACAAGAAACCAATTGTTCACTTCAGGATGATCTTTGAGGTTGGAGAACAAATATAGATACGCTTGAGGAAAGAATAAGTTCTGGCTGTAATGAAGTCCAAACGGAAGCCAAGAATCTATAGTCCATTCAACCTAACAAGAAAAATCAGCGATAATGCTTATCAACATGAGCTGCAAGGTAAGTATAATGTGAGTAATAATTTCAATATTACTGATTTGGTTCCTTTCGTGGCAGATAAAGCAAATTTGAGGTCAAATCTTTCTCAAGAGGGAGGGGATGATATGATCATGGACGAGAGAACCAAAGAAAGTAATGAAGAACAAGTTATGTATCAACTTGAAGCAGAGAAGAACACGGATCATGAAGCTAAACAGCAGCTTGTACCCGAGGAAACAAAGAATCCCTTACATGTTCCACTTGGTCCGATGACTAGGTCGAGAATGAGACGTCTTAACCAAGCCATTTATACACTTCTACATCAGATTGAAGGTAACCTTAAGCATGGCGCTTGTCCAACTACTCTGGTTGTGATTCAAGCCTTTTAAGGGTTGACAATGGGAGGTGTGTGGCTTGTACTCTTTTTCCTTTGGTCTGGTTTTTCCTATTGGGTTTTCTAGACAAGGTTTTTAATGAGGCAAGTTCACATACTTATACATTTGTCCCATTGTTAACATTGCCATGGAAGACTTGAAGAGATCACGAGTTTATTATCTTATCCGCGGGTCTGATCTCTTAAAGATAAAGATCCCTTTTTGTTTATTAAGTCAACACGTTTTTATGTTATTAAATTCGAGTCATGCATGTAAAGAGAAGTCTTGACTTGTTTTCAAGGCTTTCTCTTCTATATATACTCTCATTTTCGTTCTAATAAAATCATCAAACATTTTCTTATCAAAAATCTCTTCTGAAATTTGTTTGATCATCTCTTGTAAACTGTTTCGGTGAATCCAAACAGAAATCAAGATCCGTAGTCTAAGAGACGTTCATGTCTCTTGGAAGTACACTTAAAATCATCAACTTGTGCGTGTTTCGGTGAATCCAAAAAGAAATCAAGTCTCGATAGTCTAAGTGTCTCTCACCAAAACTTAGAAGTATCACTCGTTCCAATCTGTTTCGTTCCAGAACAGATCCATTCGCCCAACAATATCAATCATCATTTCATTCATCATCACATTCAGAAATTCATAATTTCGCAATCATCATCATCCGCGTTCATTCAACCTCTCAAAGTGTTCAAGGAACAATTCGATTCTACCCAGAATCATATTAGTTGGAGTCCTCCTGTGATCGTTGATGATAAAGGAGTAGAGAGTCTTAAGCCAAGAGACAAGTGGACTGTCAAAGGCAAAGACTGCGCTGTACAATGCTATTCATTCAAGTCACTTCAAGCTGATTTCTTAATGTGATTCAGCGTAGAAGGCATAGAAGACGTTGGAGAACATGTTTGAAGGAATTTCCAGCGTCAAGAGGACCAAACTTGATATGTTGGCTTCACAGTTTGAGAATTTAAGGATGGAAGAAAGTGAATATATTGCTGAAATTAGTGCCAAGTTGTGTGACATATCGAATAAATCATTCGTTCTTGGAAAACAGTAGAAATATAAGAAGCTGGTGAAGAAATTGAAGAGATCGCTGCCTTCAAAATTTGAGTCAAAGATTTCTGCAGTTGAAGAGGCTCATAATCTTGATGAGATGACGTTTGATGAGTTTGTTGGGATTATGAAGGGTTTTGAATTAAACAAGGCATATGAAGCAGAAGAAAAGAAGAAAGTTTGTGATGTTGAAGCTGTTCAGAAGAGTGCATATACTGAAGATTCGATGACCTTGCTGTCAAGGCAATTTTCTAAGTACTTGAAGTAAAAGCAGAGAAAGAAAGAAAATAGTAGAAGTTCAGAGGTTGACAGTTCATCGCAGAACATTCAGTGCTTCGAGTGCAAAGGCTTTGGACATGTCCGTTCTAAATGTGCAAATCTGCTGAAGAAGAAGGCGCTAGCTTGCATCAAAAGTGATTCTGATAATGATTCAGATGATGAATTGGCCTTAAATAATTTTGTGGCGTTGACAACATGCGTCTCCGGTGCTGTACCAGAATCTGCAACAGAACCTGCAACAAAAGCTGCAGCAGAAACTGAAGCAAAGTCTACATCTGCAAGTGGCAACGATGAAAGTGATAGTGATGTTGAGAGTATTAGTGATGAAGAATTTGCTAAGAACTACGAGACGTTGTATGAGCATTGGCTCAAATTGGTTGAAGATAATTCGGTGTAAACTAAGGAGAAGGTCATGTTAGAAGCTCAAGGTGCTGAAGCACAGAAGTATGCAGTTCAGAAAGAAGATGAAGCAATTGAAGCTAGAGTTCAGCTGGAAGAGACACAAAAGCAATTGAGGATGCTTAACAATGGTACAGATCAACTGAATCATCTTTTGAATATTGGTAAAAATCCTATGGAGAGACATGGTCTTGGATTTAATGGAGAATCTTCAAACAATAAAACTATTTTTGTGTTTGTGGGAAGAAGAGAGATTGCAGTTACGTCTGCTACAGAGCCGAAGCCCAGAGTTACTATAGGGACTGCTACTGCTACGAAGACTGCAACTGCTTCAAGGAAAACTGCGGAATTTCAGAGTGCACCTAGAAGAGTTTTTCGACCTGTTTGTCATCATTGCGGAGTTGCTGGGCATATTAGGCCAAGACGTTTCAAGTTATTGAGGGAGAATCATCGAAGGGAGCAAGCTTATGATGGAAGATTTCGTGGTCCTACATGTTATCGTTGTAGAGTTTAGGGCCATGTTCAACATCATTGTTTTGGATTCAATCGAAGGTTCCGTTATTAAGGTCAAAGGTTTAAGAACGTTTGGTTCAGGAAAGATGATCTCTATCGGATGGTGTGATGGGCTATCAACCCCGACGATTTAAACAGAGAAGATCTTTGAGTTAGTTTTTGACCATGATGTGACTAAAGTAGGGGGAGCTTGGTGTTCTTGGCGTTCTGGTGTTATTTGTGAAGATATCATTGAAGTTAGAAGTGTTGAGTTCACATACATAGTCAAAAAAGAGGAGATTGAGAGGAGTTACTTGGAGTTATCATGTACCTGTCGAATATAGTACATAGTACTACAAGAAGTGATACTGAAGCTGAGTTGTGTGGTTTGTGAAGAGGAGCTCGTGTATTGATATTCACAAGCGTGGATTTAGCTAAGAAAAGGAAAAATATATTTACTTGGAGGAAAAAGAGAAATTAGAGCAAAAGAAGGAAATGAGCAAAAGAAGGAAAGGATAATTACAAGGAAGGAAAGTTTCTTAGGGTTACTCATTGCTCTATAAGTATATATAGAGGGAGGCTCGTGGATGGAACTTTCTTACGCCTCTTAGAAGAAAAAGATAGAGAGATTGATTGAGAGAAGAAGACATCTTTATTGTTGGTTGTTGTTGGTGCTGTACCAGTTCGTGTTGCTTGAGCTGATCAAATGAGTTGGTGAGAAGGTTTCTCGTGGCCGTGTGCTGTTGGTTGCATGCCGTTGCCAACCGTGCGTGTTGGTGTGTGGAAGTTCCACAAAACTCAAGTCTAGGCTCAGGGGGAGTTTAGCTCAAGATTAGGTTATCATGAAGAATCCATGTTATTGAACAGAGCAGTAAATTAAGAAGTTGTATTTGATTTACGCGTTTGCGAATAAGTTGTATTTGCTTTCTGGTTCTAGTGGATTTGATTTCTGGATGTGGTACAGGGGAGTAGGAAACGAACATCGTAAAAAATTCTCTTGTGTTATTTATTTTCTGTATTACATATAGCCTCACCAGCGTTTACAGTTCCCACTTCAAGAAGAAGAAGGAAATAGCAGCAGATGATGAGGATCCATCTGTATGCAACTTTTATCGTATGCAATAATGCAGAGATATATTTCTATGTATGAATCATTGAATCTAGAGCCTTTTTTTTTCTTTTTTTTTTTGCAGCAATACTATGAGAATAGATTGAAATATATTGAGGGAGAGATGGCTAAGGGGGAGAATCCATTCCCTCATAAGTTTTATGTGTCAATGTCCATTCCTGAATACATTGACAAGTATGCTAGTTTAAGCAAGGGGATCATGTTGAAGATGAACAAGTATCTCTAGCTGGGCGGATAATGAGCCAGCGGTCTTCGTCTTCCAAGCTTTTCTTCTACGATCTATACGGTAGTGATCTCAAGGTCCAAGTTATGGCTGATGCAAGTAAGTCAGAGATGGATGAAGCTGAGTTTTCAAAGCTCCATGCCACTGCTAAGCGTGGTGATTATGTTGGTGTCACTGGCTTTCCAGGTTTGTGCATATTTGTTAAAGTAGATGATCCGCAAGATATACATCTTGCTTTCCAAGTTACCTCCAATACTAATGTATATCCTTTTCATTGTTAACAATTCTTTACTATAGGAAAAACGAAGAGAGGAGAGTTGAGTATATTTCCTAGATTATTCATTCTCTTGTCACATTCCCTCCACACGATGCCGAGAACAGCTGATCATCTCACTTCAAATTGGGTACCAGGTCAACCGAGAAATCCTGAAGCATATGTTCTCAAAGATCCGGTACGATCAGTTTTGATCATGTTGGTGTTTTTAGATTTCTATTGTTCTGCTTCTATCTAGGCAAGTTGCTGATGTTACTGTTTTGTTGTTAGGAAAATTGATATCGCCATCGATACCTTGATATGAGGTTGAATGCGGAGGTTCGCCAGGTACTCAGCGCCAGAGTTAAGATCATCGACTACATCCGAAGTTTCCTGAAAAATAAAAAGTTCGAAGAGGTTAATTATGTTTCTCAATTTCTTACAAAATATCCCACTCTTTTAGATTATTGCTTTGGTTCTAGTGTTTCTTTCCCCGCATTTGTGATATATTTCAAAATTTTATGTAGTTTGAGACACCTATGATGAACACGAATGCTGGTGGAGCAATTGCGCGACCATTTGTGACACATCACAACGATCTTAATATGCCGCTACACATGCGTATAGCTCCTGAACTCTTACTTAAGCAACTTGTTATCGGTGGAGACGAACGTGTTTTTGAGATAGGAAGACAATTCAGAAACGAGGGTATTGACACGACCCACAATCCGGAGTTCACCACTTGCGAGTTCTATATGGCTTTAGCAGACTACTATGACTTGATGGAAATGACTGAGGATATATTGAGTGGTTTGGTCAAGGAATTAACAGGTGGTTACAAAATCAAGTATCATGCTAATGGGTATGATAAGGAGCCAATCGAAATCGACTCTACTCCTCCATTCAGAAGGATTGAGATGATTGGAGAGTTAGAGAAGGTGGCTAACCTCAACATACCAAAAGACTTGGCTAGCGAAGAAGCTAACAAGTATCTGGTTAATGCATGTGAGAGGGTTGGTATCATAAGCCCTCCTCCTTTTACAACAGCTCGTCTTTTAGATAAAGTAAAACACTTTTCTCTTCGTGTCTCGTTCCTCTTCTTTGTTTTGGAACATCTAGGATTTGATTCTTTGTTTTGTAGCTTGTTGGAGAATTTCTGGAAGAGACTTGTGTGAACCCAACTTTCATCATCAATCATCCAGTGATCATGAGTCCATTGGCGAAAGAGCATAGATCGAATAGTGCTTTGATTGAAAGATTCGAGCTCTTCATCAACAAACATGAAGTAAGTAAAGGATGATGATGATGATGTTTCTTTTATTTATAGTTTGGTTTTTGAAGATGCAGCTGTTGAAGCAGGAGTCTGTAGCAGCATCAGATGGGAGTGCTTCAGGAGAAGCATGAATCAGTCTGTGGGCTTTGGCCTGGGTGGGCTTTTGGAGTGAGTCAGCCCAAAGGAAACACGGCGTGATTGCACTCAAGGAAGGCTGGAGGATATCTTGGAGAAGATTTACTCAAACTAGAAGTTTTCCTTATTCTTAGGAGAAGATAAGGAAAGAAGATCTACACATGAAGATTTAAGGAAATAATGAATCTTGCATGAGTAGAGGGCAAGGCTAGGGTTAGTCGGAGTCCATGGGTATATATAGGGTGTGTGAACTCGTGGGAAGGGTTTAACACAATCAGAGCGAATTCTTAGCAAAGGGATAAGGGTTTCTAGAAAATAGGAAATCTTGTATCAAGGGCTAGGGGTAAAAAGGTTCATGACATCGTGTTGATTCATGAACAGTTTAGGCTAGGATTGGATTGAGATCGATACGTGTAAGTAATCTAATCAATCAATACTAGTGAAACGTTTTTGGAAAACCCCGTGTGTTGTGTTCAATATTCTGCATCAGTATCATAACCGTCTGTAGTAGTAGCTGATACATTTTCATTTGGTATCAGAGCGGCACTTGTTCGAAATATTACGGGTGAGATCCTGTGGAGAAGATGGACAGCTACGATAATATGGTTAACGATTCGAAGGTGATACTCGATGGTGGAAACTACGGCTTCTGGAAGTCAAGGATGAAGTTCATTATTGTTGGAATCGATGTACTGGCTTGGAGATCTATACTGGTTCAGTGGGAAGCACCTGTGATAGTGGATGATAGCGGAGTGAGGACTCCCAAACCAGAAGATACGTGGACGGAAGATGAATTAAAGAAAGCAAAGTACAACGCCAGAGCCTTGTCTGCCATACACAGCTGTGTAACCAAGAAGACCTTCGAACTGATTCAAGGATGTGAAACAGCAAAGGAAGCATGGGATCTGCTTCAGACGCACTTCGAAGGAACCACTAAGGTGCAGAGTTCCAGAAGAGACATGATGGCTTCTCGCTTTGAGAACATGAGAATGGAAGAACATGAATCTATATCAGATTTTGGTTCAAGGCTGAAGACACTGGCTTAGGAGTCCGCTACACTGGGAAAGAAGTATAAGGATAAGAAGTTGGTGAAGAAATTCCTAAGGTGTCTTCCTGCTCGATACATGGCGTACAAGTCAGCTCTGAATGTATCTCACAACACAGAGGACCTAAGCTTTAGTGAAGTTGTGGGAATGCTACAGGCTCATGAGATGGAGCTAGACACGGCTGAAGCGTATTCCAGGAAGGGCAAGAACCTGGCACTGACCTCGTGTGAAAAAACTGAAGAAACAGAGGATGGAGATCCAATGAGCTTGTTGGTAAGAAGGTTTGATCGAGCTCTGAGAAGAATTGAACGTGGTCAAGGTCAGAGAAATACGGGAACAAGTAGAAACCTGCCTGAAGGAGACAAACAAGGCAAGAAAACTGAGTTTCAATGTTTCGAATGCAAAGGATATGGCCACCTCAAGTCTGAATGTCCTACGATCAAGAGAAGGGAAATGAAGTGCTCAGTATGTAAGGGAATCGGACATACTCAGCTGGAATGTGTGGGTCAACAGAAACCGAGGAGAGAAAGATCAATGATGGCTGAAGGAGACTCTGAAGCTGATAGTGACGATGAAGAAATCCTAAACAACCTGGTTTCATTCGTGGAAATCATGGAAACTGAAGCTGAAGGCGAACAATCTGAATCTGAATCTGATGAGGACGAACTAATTGAAAGTTACAAAGAGGTACGAGAGACTCTCATCAGACTGGGACAGGAGAATCTGTTGCTGGTTAAGGAGAAGCAGCGTCTTGAAGCTCAGGTTGAATTACTGCAGAATAAACTACATGATGAACAGAAGCTGAGTCAGGAGAGTGTGTTACTGGTAAAGGAGAAACTCAATCTAGCTGTCAAGGCTGCTAGTTTGGAAAAGGAACTGCATGATGAGAAAAAGGTTTCTGCTGAGCTTCAATCACAACTGGATCTGCAGTATAAGAAGATTCGTATGTTTGCTGGTACAAAACAGTTGGACAAGATTCTGTCATATGGAAGGACTGAAGCAGTTCACAAAGGACTTGGATACAATGGAAGTGGTGGATCGGGATCTAACAACATCAAGTTTGTAGTCGCCAGTAGACAGTCTCAGCCTGTCAACAGACCTGGAAGTACTGAAGTCCAGAGACCTAAAGTTGCTACAAAACGAAGGACTGGATGTTACTTTTGTGGCAAACATGGGCACATACGAGCATATTGCTACAAACACTGGGAAAGGATCAGACATCTTCGCTACGAAGGAAGATTTACTTGGAATCGTAGTCATAATCAGATTTGGGTGAAGAAATCTGATTTAAGGTCACCTGCAGCAAGAAAAGAGTCAAACTGTGCGTCACGGGTTGGATTCCGATGCAGCATGGCAATTGTTACAGAAGAACACAAAAATACCAGTCCATGGTACTTCGATAGTGGTAGTTCCCGACATATGACCGGTACTTTGGGCAATCTGGAAAGCTTCAAAAAGATCAACAAGGGCAAGGTTACGTTTGGTGATGGAGGCCACGGTCGGATACAAGGGAAAGGACAGACATGTGATGCAGGTTTAGCCAGGCTAATGAATGTGTATCTGGTATAGGGACTGAAGGCAAATCTCATCAGTGTGAGTCAACTGTGTGATGAAGGTCTGATGGTTTGCTTCACCAAACATGACTTCAGAGCAATGGATGAACAAGGGAAGACTGTGCTAATGGGAGTGAGAACAGACAACAACTGCTACATGTGGAAGCAAGAGGCCACCAACTGCTTCAGTGCAATAGATGATTTGAAGTTATGGCATCAACGCCTAGGTCATATGAACGTCAGAAGTTTCACTTTGCTTACCAATCAGGAGATGGTCAGAGGAGCACCTCAGCTTAAGGGAGGAGAAAAATTTGTATGTGGACCTTGCAGTAAGGGCAGCAAGTGAAAGTTCAACATAAGAAAGTGGCAGATGTGCATTCTGAATCAGCACTGGATCTGGTTCACATGGATTTGATGGGGCCTACTCAAGTAGAGAGTGTTGCTGGTAAAAGGTATGTGTTTGTTCTTGTGGATGACTACACAAGATACACTTGGGTGCGATTTCTTCGTGAGAAATCTGAGGCAGTGGATAGCTTCAGAATCTGGGCTCTACAACTGATTAATGAGCGAGGCGGAATCAAGAAGATACGCAGTGACCATGGTGGTGAATTTCAGAATGGGTACATGCAGGTTTTCTGTGAAGATCATGGTATTGCACACCAGTTTTCAGCTCCTTGGACACCTCAGCAAAACGGTGTAGTAGAGAGGAAAAACCGCACGCTGCAGGAAATGGCCAGAGCCATGATACATGGAAACAACATTGCTGTGAAGTACTGGGCTGAAGCAGTGAACACCTCATGCTACAGTGTCAACAGAGTGTATGTAAGAAAAGGATTGTCCAAGACACCTTATGAGCTGAGGAAAGGAAAGAAGCCTAATCTAAGCTACTTTCACGTGTTTGGATGCAAGTGTTACATTCTAAACGATAAGGATCATCTGGGGAAGTTTGATGCTCGAAGTGATGATGGTGTTGTTCTTGGTTACTCAGAAAGTAGTACAGCCTCCAGATGCCTCAATAAGAGAACGGGCGTGATCGTCGAGTCAGTCAATGTCGTCTTTGATGATGGTGTGAGTACAAGACAATGCAGGGATAGGATAGTTCATATGGACAATAAACCAGAAGGATCATCCGATGGAAGAAAAGAGGAGCAGTCTGAAGAGCCAACTGAGTCAAAACCCCAATCTGTAACAAATGGTGATTCTGAGACAAAGCAGGCTGCAGATCTTCAGGTGCCTCGGAATCATTCAGCATCTGATCTTGTCAGTGATGTGAATGAAGGGAGGAAGACTAGAGGAGTCACGAAGGATTATCGTGAAATGATGGGTTTAAAAAGGAAGAAAAATCACGATGTAGTACAGTTTGCGTGCTTTGTGTCGATGATTGAACCACGAAAACATGGTCAGGCCCTTGAAGACGAGTTCTAGATTATCGCAATGGAACAAGAGCTTGAGCAGTTTGAAAGGAACGATGTATGAGAGCTGGTTCCACGACCGGAAGGTGTCAATATCATTGGCACAAAGTGGATTTTCAAGAATAAGATCGATGAAACTGGAGTTGTGGTTCGGAACAAAGCAAGGCTGGTGGCACAAGGTTACTCTCAGATTGAAGGAGTGGATTTTGAAGAGACATTTGCCCCTGTAGCACGATTAGAGTCCATTCGATTCTTTTTGGGAATGTCGTGCACTCTGAAATTTAAGGTCTATCAGATGGACGTCAAAAGTGCCTTTCTAAATGGATTTTTACAGGAAGAGGTCCATGTTGAGCAACCAAAAGGATTTGAGGATCCAGATAATCCAGGTCATGTGTACAGACTGAAGAAGGCCTTGTACGGACTGAAGCAGGCTCCACGAGCTTGGTATGAGAGACTGACGAGTTTCTTGATGGAAAAAGGATATGTAAGAGGTAGTGTGGACAAGACGTTATTCATTCTTAATCAGGAGAAGGATATCATGATGGTCCATATCTATGTGGATGATATTATCTTCGGAAGCACGTCACAACGGCTAGTGGATAAGGTTGTTGAGAGCATGACTCAGGAATTTGTGATGAGCAAGAAGCAGAACTCTGAATCTCTATCCACAGCTGAAGCAGAGTACATTGCATTGGGAAGTTGCTGCACACAACTCATCTGGATGAAGCAGATGTCTGCAGACTATGGGATGGATTCTGGATCGCTTCTAGTTCACTGTGACAACAAGAGTGCTATAAGCATCTCGAAGAACCCAGTTCAACACTCGAGAACAAAGCACATCGACATTCGACACCACTTCATCCGAGAACTTGTGGAGGAAAAACAGGTAGTGGTGGAACATATTGTTACTGACTTACAACTGGCTGATTTATTCACAAAACCACTGGATTTTAATCGTTTTATCACCTTAAGAAAGTCGATTGGTGTTTGTGGAATTTAATTTCTTTTGTGAAGTGTGCAGAACTGATACAGGTACTGGTTCAAGGTGCATATGAGGCTCTGATTTTGTTTGGAGTCTGAAACATCAATGAGAAAGAGCTGCCTATCATGTCGTCTTGTCTTGACATCAGTACAGATTTCACAGTAAAGAAAGACTCAAAGCTGAAAAATTCAGGAGACAACTTCTGAGAAGTCAAGTGATGGAGCTGTCTCATTCAAAAAAAAAAAAAGAAAAAAAAAAAAACAACAGAAAAGAACCCAGAAAAGTGGGCAGGCTTGTGGATGTGAAGAAAATCAAAAAGAAAAAGAAAGATAATCCACAAGTCTTGAGTGCATCAGCAACTTTCTCGAGTGGATAAAGGTTGAAAACTGGTCTAGACAAGATAAAGATATGGTGGTGTGAAAGCTACTCATTGGAGTAGAAGATGACCAGATGTTATGAATCAGGTCGAGCTGAGTGTGTGCTGCGAATTGGTCAAAGTTCAGTCTCTGAAATATCACTCTAAAAACGGTAAATTAATCTTGTGTCAAAAAGTTTTTCAAAAGCCAGTTTAGGTCCTTACAATAACCATCATTATCTGTTTAATCCCCATTGTACTATCAAGTGAATGTGGTTGTTGTTCTGTGTGTTATGAAAAATCTGATGAGTGTAAAAAGCTGTTGCAGTGTTCTGAAGTTGGTACAGGATCCCCTGGTTCAGAATAATCCGAGAACTTGGGCTTCAGTTTTTGTATGGGCCTGGCAACAAAAGAACTTGGACCTAAGAATGACGGTTGGGCTCGTAGGGTTTTCCGAATCGCAGCCCAGAAGAGATTCTGTGTGTTTAAATAGTTCCTCTGTTTGGCCGCGAGAAGAAGTACAGGAAACCAAGAGTCTTTACTTCAGAAACCCTAGAAACTCAAAGAAAGAGGAAGAAGAGTCTTTGAAGTCACCATGGGAGGAGAATCAACCTCGAAGACGGTTAAGAAGAAGAGATTGAAGAAGGATCCTCCCAAAGACGATCCCAATCGACCACGGCTGAGGATTGAAGCAGAAGAAGACGAGGGGTCGCCGGCTTTCAAGACCCCAGGTCTTGAACTAGGCAGCGAGGAGATGCCTATGCCTGATGCCCGTGTTAATGAAGCGACTGATCTCATAGGTCAGCTTGCAGAAGATTATCGGCATCACTGATTCGCGACGAGAAATCCGAGGAGAAGGAAGTCGAGGTTTCTGATTCTGCATGGGATCTGGAAGAAGAGGAAGATGATGAGGAGCCATTGATTCGAAATTCGAAGGCACTAAAGGTGAAGGAGGAGATGCAAAAGGAGTTGGGAAAACAGATCAAGGAGCAAGAGAGCTCTGAATCTAGTGATTCAGACGATGTAGGACCAGAATCTGCTGCTGGAGCAGGATCTGTGACTGGTGAAGTATCCTTTGATTCTGACAAATTTTGCTCAGCTGGAGCCCACCAAAGGTACATCGTATTCAAGAATCGAGGTATTATTGGTGAAAAATTGGTAGATTTAGAGAAACAGAAGGAATTTGAGTATTCGTTTGTGATTGCTGAAGCTGGATTTACTCCCACAGTGTCGATTAAGTCAGGTTATGATAGGGAGGTTATCAATGAATTTTATGCGAATCTGGGAGACACTGTGATCAATGATGAGGGAGTTATGGTTCTGGTCCGAGGTCGCATCATTAACTTCAGTCCTGTCAAGATCAACACCTTTCTGAAGATGTCTGAATTGAGTGCCAAGGATTTGAAAACTGCTGCAGCAACTGACAAGACGGATCCAGACTATGTTGCTGCATTTTTGAAAGAAGATGGATCTCATGAAGGTATGGTTCAGGTCATCAGCAAGTGTCCCAAGAAGGTTCCAGCACTGTCTACAGTCCATCTCTCTTCTAAGTTTGCTGCATTGGCCATTCTGGCTGGACACAACTGGTACCCAACAACGCACCGTACACACATTGCTCAATACAGAGATATGCTTCTGTACAAGTTGGCTCAGAAGGTGCGAGTGGACTTTGGAGAGATGGTGTTTCAGCAAGTCATGGCCATCAGTCAGATTGAAAGAGAGGACAACAAGCAGGCTGATTCAAGAAAGCTGGTGTTTCCTCATCTGATCTATGGGATGATTCAGGAACAGTGTGGAGGTGTTGTCAGTGAGGATGAGGTTTTGGTACTGCCTACTCACTATCAGCTGGATGGTAGAACTGAGAAGAAGGACACAGGAGCAACCAAAAAGGCAACCAGGACGTCATTGCGTACCAGGACCAAGACTGCTGCACCAGTCAAAGATGAACCAGCAACCAAGAAGAGAGCCCAGTCATCTCCAAGTCAACCTGCACTGAAGAAGAAGACCAAGAGGGAGCCAGAACAGTCAAAGCCATCTAGCACAGCTCAGTTCGATGACTCAGGCTCAGCAATTGACGTTTCACTTGGCCACATCAGTGTGCCTCTGGGTCGCTCAAGTCAGAAGGTGGTCAACAAAGCTCTGTATCAGATTACTTCTGTGCTGCATCAGCTGGCTGGGATAGTTCGGGATGTGCGTCAGGCTAATCAAGGTGAGTTTTCATGGTCTCTTGTCATTCTGTTTTTGTGCACTGATGATTGTGTTTTTAACTTGTGTGCTCCCAAGCAGGGGGAGAAGTAAGTGATGACGAGAGTGGCTAAGTAGGCCGTGGTCTATGGGGGAGCAGGACTGGTGTTTTTATTTTTTTTTAATTGATTTTGAGAACTCGGTTTTTTCAGTTATGGGGGAGTTTGAGAACTCTAAGTACTTTATCTTGATATGGATTTATGCTTGTAATAACTTGTACAAGTCTATTGCTTATGGATGAGTTGGAATTTGTTTATGCTTGGTGCTGGTTGTCTCTGTGTTGTTGTGAGTTTGTTTTGCAGATACTTGGGAGACACACAAAGCTAAAAAGGGGGAGATTGAAGATGCAGCTGTTGAAGCAGGAGTCTGTAGCAGCATCGGATGGGAGTGCTTCAGGAGAAGCATGAATCAGCCTGTGGGCTTTGGCCTGGATGGGCTTTTGGAGTGAGTCAGCCCAAAGGAAACACGGCGTGATTGCACTCAAGGAAGGCTGGAGGATATCTTGGAGAAGATTTACTCAAACTAGAAGTTTTCCTTATTCTTAGGAGAAGATAAGGAAAGAAGATCTACACATGAAGATTTAAGGAAATAGTGAATCTTGCATGAGTAGAGGGCAAGGCTAGGGTTAGTCGGAGTCCATAGGTATATATAGGGTGTGTGAACTCGTGGGAAGGGTTTAACACAACCAGAGCGAATTCTTAGCAAAGGGATAAGGGTTTCTAGAAAATAGGAAATCTTGTATCAAGGGCTAGGGGTAAAAAGGTTCATGACATCGTGTTGATTCATGAACAGGTTAGGCTAGGATTGGATTGAGATCGATACGTGTAAGTAATCTAATCAATCAATACTAGTGAAACGTTTTTGGAAAACCCCGTGTGTTGTGTTCAATATTCTGCATCAGTATCATAACCGTCTGTAGTAGTAGCTGATACATTTTCAGTTTTGACTATATAAAAACATGTTGTTGTTATAACAGTTATGCAATGCCTATACCGAGTTGAACAATCTGGTGGTTCAGAGACAACGTTTTGCGGATCAGCTCAAAGATCGACAATGTGAGGACGATGAAGCAATGGTTATAGACGAGATCTTTTGTACCGCTCTAGAATATGGATTGCCTCCCACAGCTGGTTGGGGGTTGGGAATAGACAGACTTTCTATGCTCTTGACCGACTCACTCAACATCAAGGTCACTCTTTTACCTTTTTTAAACTGTGAATAATCTAATATAAATTTTTGTTTTTTACTAAACTCTTGATTTGAAATATTGTTGCAGGAGGTTATTGCCTTCCCGCTGATGAAGCCACAAGACAAGCCAACCTCCGCTTAAATTACATCTTGAAGTGCTTTTTATTTTGTTTTGTATATATTTCTTTTCTTGCTTCTCATTTGCAAAGAGAGTAAAGCATAGTTTTTATCTCTATTGCCAGAGTAAGCTTCCTAAGTTTGGTAGTCAAAAGTGCTATAATGCAACTTGTTCTCAAATTACTTTTCATTGCAGTGTGTCAAGAAACTTTATTTTTACAATAAAATTAGTTATTATCAAAGACGTTTTGGTGTATTGTTGATTATACAACATAATTCTCTCAAAGTGTACCAAAATAACTAAGTGCTAAATTCCATAATAATAACATAATTCGAGGTCCTTCACTCATGTCAAATATCTATGTCTCATAAGAGTCGTTCGATGAAATGGAGAAACAAGATGGGTTTGAATTTGGACAGCTTATTCCAGAGAAGTCTATGATCATCTTGAGATTTCTGACAAAGCAGATGAGATTGCTTGCTTCAAATCAATATCAAGCATTAAACCAGAAATAAGAAACCGGATTTAAGCTTTTGAACATATCAGCCTCAAACTTTTTGTTTGTGTAACTATTTTTTTTGTAATGAACAAAACAAAGTAGGCTCTGTATTCTGAAATATTATGGGCTTGGCCCTTTATAAGAAAGTAAGATTGAATAATAGGCTTGGCCTTTTATAAGAAAGGTTTCTTCTAAGGCCCATATTGGCACAAAACAGAGCTAGGGTTAATTTCACAACTTCTTGAGACCGTCCTCCAATGTCTATATATATATATCAATTACTTGCGTCGTTCTTCTATCTTATCGATTGTAGTAGTCTTGTTCTTTTGTTGTGTTGCTTTTAAAATCTCTTTCGAATTTATTTGCTAAAGTTATGTATATGCCTCTTGATGACGATCAAAATCATCACTTTCGTTCTTCCGAGATAAATTCATGCGGAAAAATATGGAGACCTGAACTGAAAGAAGGCATGTATACATATCTTTACATTTTTCAATCATAAAACTGTTTTTAAAGATGGGTTTATCTGGAAATCGATTTCAATTAATTTAAATGGTATCTTCTCCATGTGAATCTGGTGATGTTAAAACTTAATAACTTTCGTTCTCCTGAGCTTTATAAGTGCTGAAAAAATTATTGGAGACCTGAACTGAAGATTTCATCCTGAGAAGATACAATTTTTATTTTAGAAATTGGTAGTTAGTATTGAATCTGTATACAAAAGTTGCAATCTTTTTATTGACCTTGTTCTTAAAAATAACCAAATTTGAAAGATTATCTAAAAACTTTTTGGGGTTTGAAGAGAAGAGATGGCCATATATTGTCAGTGGAAGAAAATTTAAATTGTCAATATCAATTTGACTGATTCCTTATCTCTGGATCACATTTGCTCTTACAAAAAGACTCGACTTTTAAGACTTTGGACAATCATCAAAATTGAAAACTCAAAGCCATGACATTGGTTTTGTCTGGCGAATCGGATGGGTCGTTACGTGAGCATCTGTTGGACGTGGATGTTTTATCCGGTCAGGAACCAAAGATTCGTGTTAGAGATCTGACCCGAGTCTCCGATGATGGATCTCTGATTCTGAGAGGAGTTACGATTGATATACCGAAAGGTATGATCGTTGGAGTGATTGGTCCTAGTGGAAGCGGAAAGTCAACGTTTTTGAGATCTCTGAATCGTCTCTGGGAGCCACCGGAGACGACTGTTTTCTTGGACGGACAAGACATTACGAACATCGACGTCATCACTCTCCGTCGTAGAGTCGGAATGCTTTTCCAGCTTCCTGTCCTCTTTGAAGGTAAATCAAATTTGCTTGCCGATCTTTAAAATGTGAAAAGTATATTGCTTTTTGGTGTCTGCTCTGTGTTAATGTGAAGGAGTCAAATGGTTAGATCATTGGAACAGTAGAGGTTACTCTAGTCTCATAGGTAGATTGTGGAATTTGAAACCTGCAATGTGATATGATTGGTGATTTATAGGGACTGTTGCGGATAATGTGAGATATGGTCCGAATTTGAGAGGGGAGAAGTTAAGTGAAGAAGAGCTTTACAAGCTGCTAAGTCTTGCGGACCTCGATGCTTCCTTTGCGAAGAAGACTGGTGCGGAGTTATCTGTTGGTCAAGCACAACGAGTAGCACTTGCGAGGACTCTAGCCAACGAGCCTGAGGTGTTGCTGCTGGATGAGCCAACAAGCGCTTTGGATCCGATATCAACTGAGAACATTGAGGATGTTATAGTGAAACTGAAGAAACAGAGAGGGATTACTACTGTGATTGTGTCTCACAGCATCAAGCAGATCCAGCGAGTTGCTGATATCGTTTGCCTTGTTGTTGATGGGGAGATTGTTGAAGTTCTCAAACCTAGTGAGCTTTCCCAAGCTAGGCATCCAATGGCGAAGAGGTTTCTTCAACTCAGCAACTGAGACCCACCGGTTTCATTCAACCTCTCACTGTCCTGCATGTCATTTGCTTTTTTCTTGAATCAATTCCTTTGTGAATGGGTAAATTCTGTCTCAATGTAACAACACATTTTAAGGTTTTCTTTGTGAATGGGTAAATTCTGTGTCAATGTAACAACACATTTTAAGGTTTATTATATTTATCTTTCTTGAGCAATAAGAAGCCGACAATGGTATATGAAAGCATATGCACTGTGCAAAACTATCAAAGAATTGATTCTGAGAAGCAAATTTAGAAGCTTGGTTTGGTGAAATCTGTGTCGACCGAACTAACAGGAACAACAGCAGGAGCTTTAGGTGAAGTGTCACCAAGTTGGATAATCTCCTTTCTCTCCTCTCCATTCTCAACTTTCTCTTTAACCGCCTTTGTCACTGCACCAAACGCGTTTGAAAACCACGAAGCTCCGCTTGATACATACGGGTTAGCCATTAAAGTCGTTCCTGCAATGATTGCTTTCTCTTCCGCAGCTGCTAAAGCGGATTTTGTTGTCTCCCTGACCTGATATCGCTCATCCATCTCTCTCAACTTCTCGTTCACCACAGTTGTTCCTATGCTTAGCTTCTCGCTCAGTCCCATCTTATTGTCAAGCGAGGCAATGGTTGCCGAAGCGTTTGACATCAAGTTGTGTCTGTCGTCAAATGCTTTGGCACTCTCCATCGCATCTTTTCCAAGAGCATAACCCCTTTCCACCATGATGTGTACTACATCTTCAGCTTTCTTGACAGTGAAACCATTATACGAAATTTCCTGCTAAACAGAGGAAACAACATGAGAACTGAAAGTAACCAATAAAGCAAAGAGTTTTTTTTTTCTCGATCGGCGGTGCCATTGGCTTTACCGAGTCAAGTACAAGGGCTTCTGGTGGCAGCTTGTAGTTCACAGCAGGAGTAATACTGACACGAAGATCTGCAATGACAGCTCCCTAGAGGAAAACCTTAAACTGTAATTCATGAAGAGACCTCAAATTCCAAATTATGTAAATGCCCAAAAGAAACCATATGAAATACCGTTAGAAGCATTGCGGTTTCTGCTCCTTGTGGATCCTTGAAAGTAACAAATGCAACCTGAGATTCTTGTGTCTCACTGCGATACGTGATTAACACATTAGACGTTGGTTCAAGAATGATCTCAACAACGAAATAAGTACCAACTTTTTTTCACCTTCGAATCTCGACGTATTGAATATCACCCGAAAAAGAAAAGAACTCTTTGACATCTTTCTTAGAAACATTGAGTGAAACATTGCTTATCTTCACAGTTTTCACCTGCAACAAAGTACCATAATGAGCCGAATCAAGGCCTCGTGATTAGACTTGTTACAAGTTATACAATGGGAGAGAAACTTTGTTCTTACAGGGGAGGCAGTTGACTGGGAATCCATAAGAATAATGTTGTGCTGAGTTTGATCCAAATGATTGAAAGCACCCTGTGGAGGAGATCAATTCATCAAGACAAAAGACAAAAGCCAAAACTTTCATTGATACTAAGAATCAAAAGGGTAAATTATACATGTATTAAAAAAATTAGCATTTAGGGAAAAAAAATCTGGAAACTGTAGATTCAGAAGGAGGACCAAAACAAGTGAAATTGAAAAGTTTCTGTTTTTATTTTTTCTTCTTCGTTTTTAGGTAACCGACACAGTAACGAGATCTCAGATTTCATCAGTCAAAATCATCAGATCAAGGAAACAGTAAAGCTGGTGTGTTCAACCAAAAACCCTAGCAGAAATCTGAATTCTTCAGTGGAACTTAACCACATTCATGAGAAGATTTAGAAAAACGCAATTCTTTGTAATTAGATCTGAATATAGCGAAATCTGAAACACAGACTTGGGAACCGAATCTAAGAAACAAGATTGCTGCCAAACAAGAAAAACGCCGAGAATAGAGAATGCTTACCGACATTGTCGAAACGAATCTCAGCGTCTGAGAATCGAGAAAGTGTAAGTGGTAATCAATTGAATGAATTTAGATTAGGGATTTTCAAGTGAAGGTGTATTCTTTTTCTTTTAGTATTTTTTTTTTTTTTTTGTCAACGATTTCAAGTCAAAGAGTTAACCCGAGAAATGATTTATGACGTTTCTTTTGTTTTTTTTTACTGCGTCATTTGACCAAATAAAATTCTTAACTTGTCACCAAAGTTAGAATAATGTGTAAGTTTATCGAATCAAACCGAATATTCAAATTGAATTCAAACAAAAATATCCAAATCCGTATCAAATTTTTAAAAATTGAATAGAAAATATAATATGGATTTGATAGAATATCTTATTATATAAAAGAGAATGCGCACGATTAGAACGCGGACGTAAATAAAATTAAAATTCATCAGAACGTGACATCAGGTCCGGTCTCGATGGTGTGCGGCTAGTGCTTCTGCGCAGAGCCCATCGTGGGTCACACAATTATAGGCAATTTTTTTTTGCAAAAAAAAATTACATAAAATTTATAAAAAAAAACCCTATATTTTTATAAAATTTTTAAAAAAATCCTAAAATTTTACCCAATTTTTTTTTGGCACGGAGCCTATAATATCAATGGGCCGGGCCTGCGTGACATGTGTATTATTGATCAGATAATGTCATGACACATACACAAATCATCCGTACATGTTCGTAGAGAGTTTGTAGAAACTCAGTGTGAACCTCAGTCTACTTACTTAGCGGACACAGCAAATTACTTTTGAATTTTTTCCCATTAAACTCTAGCTCTTTTTTCCTACCTTAAACGCATTTATAAACACTGAAAGTTCACAAGAGAGGGGGTGAGCAATCAAGGCTATTCTCTAAAGGCGATATTGCAAGCGCCCCAAACAACATTGTAGTACAAGTTTGTCAATCAAGAAACCAACATCATTTTCATTTTTTCCTTTCATCAATTTCTCATCCTTTGAACATTAGAGTTTTGATCTATAGACTAAACAACAACCTGTGGTCCAATGCTGGCCCAAAAATTGAGTAACCTATAACCAAAATTTGAAGTATTTTTTTGTCAAGTTAACGGTTTTACCAAAATCTCGTTTTTGGTGTGTCAAAATCAGAATACGCTACATTTTGTCCATTTAATAATTAACTTATTAAGTAATGCCCTACTCAATCCATTGTGTACCACTATAAAGAAGTGGCTGCCTATTCCTCCATGAACTATATTGTTGTTGTTTATTTATACATTAAGTATTGACCCCGGCCTAAACACACATGAACTTCTTTTGTTTTTGAATTTACTACATAATCTTATAAAACTTGGTCAATTCACATAAAACCGTTAACAGAATCAACTTTCCGTTCACGGGGTTAACGGAGTGATCTGATAATTTTTTTTTTAAATGATCAGTATTCATAAAACGATGTCGTTTTATGAATTGGGGGGGAAAATTATAAAAATTAGGGTTCTTACTGTAACGACCGCGAACCAAATTACGGAATATTTGGTCGTGTGTCGATCGACACAGGGAGTGTGTGTCGATCGACACGAAAAAAAAAAAAAAAAAAAAAAAAAAAAAAAAAAAAAAAAAAATTTGTCTATAAAAGGAAGAGGAGTGTCGGCAGAGGTCAGTTGTTCAAAGAGAAAATCAGTTTTTTTGGGGGATTTGAGTGAAGAAATCAAGTGATTTCGAGTTGGGTTTTTGGAGGGTAAGAACAACTTCTGTTCGTGTTTTGGAGGAGGCAGACGGAGGTCAAGTTCACGACGGATCGGAGTGAAATTTGGAGGGTAAGTACT
The DNA here is from genome assembly GCA_964056655.1 of Arabis hirsuta. NCBI lineage: Eukaryota > Viridiplantae > Streptophyta > Magnoliopsida > Brassicales > Brassicaceae > Arabis > Arabis hirsuta. Next base: position 17,850,463 of record OZ053311.1, on the reverse strand, counting down.
CCTGTCGTTGTTCTTGTCGTAGGAAAAATCCGTTTGTCAATCGGACGGTTAGATTGTTAGTTATGATCGTTCTAAGTTGGTCGGTTTGTGCAGCCTTCAACTGCGATCAGTCAACTTCGGAGGAGTTTTGCCGTCGTTCTGTTGTGACCCAGAAAGCGTTCTATATACGGTTAGAAAGCTCTCTATGTCTAGTTTTTAGATCGTGTTTCCGATCTTGATTCCGTTGTGTTTTCCGTTCCCAGTGTGCTTTCTTGTAAAACGGGTTATTTCTGTTCCAGTTCGGATCATTGAACTTGCGAGTTGTTTTCTCGTCGAACCGTTGGGAACCAAGGGACGATCTATATACGGTTAGAAAGATCTATCTGTCTACTTTTCAGATCGGGTTTCCGATCTTGATTCCGTTGTGTTTTCCGTTCCCAGTGTGCTTTCTTGTTCAACATGTTATTTCTGTTCCAGTTCGGATTGTTGAACTTGCGGGCTGTTTTCCCGTCGAATTGTTGGGAGTTAGAGGACGTTCTACATACCATTGTGTAGCTCGTCGTGTCTAGTTTCCAGCGCCGGCTTCCGATTGGAATTTGGAGTAGCCGTTCGTAGTATACATTGAGTTCTTTGGGGCGTGTGTGTTCTTGGTGTTCTGGGTGTTCTTGAACACTTTGAATCCGTTTTCCTTCCCAAATCAAGGTGAGTGCGTGACCATGGGTGCGTGTAAGCATAAGAAGTGTTAGGATGCGTTTGTGTGTTGTTTGGGATCGAATTTCGTGTTGTTTGATGGATTAGTATGCAGAAAATCGCGTGTGCGAGTTTTCTGGGTTTGGTGTGTCGATCGACACATATGGGTGTGTCAATCGACATGGTGTTAGTAAGTCACCGGGATGGTGTGCTGACGGACATGAGTGTCGGAGTCGGTGTCGATCGACACGGGTTAGTGTATCGATCGACACAGGTTGTTTTTACGCGATTGAGTTGTTTTCATGTTGATTGTTCATCCTGGTATTATAGCATTGCTTATGCTTATATTTGTACATAGCCTGTTGATGGGATGACCGTCTCACTGGGTATTTATGATAATACTCACGCATCTCTTATAACCATGTGATGCAGGTAAAGACAGTCAGTGATCGTGGAATCATGGCCGGGACGAGGGGAATGATCTAGTGGCTCGTTTTCGTGTAATAAGTTAGAATTGCTAGGGTGTTAGCAATTTCAGAACTATGTGTATTACCGAATTGAACTAGAATTAATAAGTATGGGCTTGTTAAACGATAATGGTATTTGATTGTTTGAATCATTGTTTCCGCGCTGTTTGTTTATTGGACCGTTGAGGATCATTATTTATGATAATAGTGATCCGGGTAAAAAAATTTTTATTTGACGGGTTGGGTCGTCACAGTTTGGTATCAGAGCCCTAGCGGTTCTAGGGCTAGTTAGTTAATTGATTATGCGAGTTAGTCAATTGATTGTTGTGTGGGTATGGAGTCCCAGATCATCCCTTCCGAGCCTTCAATGAGATTCCACGGTATGTGTTTTGTGATTTCTGTTTTTTTCTAGTACTTAGTATTCTGCTGGTTAGTGCAGAGTGATGGCTAGAGTGGCTAGAGGCAGAGGTCGCGGGGGCCGTAGAGGTCGTGGTGGTCGTGCTGGGCGTGGACGTGGGCGGGGACTTGGGAGTGAGTCTGCTGCCACGTGGGTGTCCCAGGAGACTACACAGGAGCGGGTAGTTGACTCGCAGGCGTTTCAGGAGGGGTCCGTGGGTGTGACAGCTACGGGTTCCAGTGAGAGGGCTGGAGGGGATAGTGTAGGTCCCGATGTAGCTGGTGGTGCGGTGGGCCCTGGTGGGGGTGCTGCCGTAGGCGTCGCCCCGGATCGAGATGATCGTCTGGCGGGTCTACTACAGATGATTCTGGAGAGGTTACCGGGAGGGGTGCCTGCTCCGGGTCATGCTCCTGGGGTGCAGCCGGGTATGGCTGGGGTGCAGCCGGGTATGGCTGGGGTGCAGCCGGGTATGGCTGGGGTGCAGCCGGGTTTGGCTGGGGTGCAGCCGGGTTTGGCTGGGATGCAGCCGGGTATGGCTGGGGTTGAGGAGCTTCCATCTTGTCTGCGGATGATGGAGCAGATGCAGCGGATTGGTACTGCATTTTTCTCGGGCGGTGCTAGGCCTGAGGAGGCTGATGGGTGGCGGATGAGGTTAGAGCGTAATTTTCGCTCGATCAGGTGTCCAGAGGGATACAGAGTGGATATGGCGGTACATTACCTAGAGGGTGATGCGCATCTCTGGTGGAGAGGTGTTGAGGCCAGGAGGGTGCAGGCCGAGATGGTCTGGGAGGATTTCTTGGCGGAGTTTAACGCCAAGTATTTCCCGCAGGAGGCGGTGGACCGTTTGGAGTCTAGGTTTCAGGACCTGACTCAGGGAGATCGGTCAGTGAGAGAGTTCGATTTGGAGTTCAGTCGACTTCTGGTACATGCAGGGAGAGGCATGGAGGGCGAGGATGCCCAGGTTAGGAGGTTCTTGCGAGGACTTCGACCAGATTTGAGGACTCGTTGCAGGGCGAGTAGGTTCGCCACGAGGGCGGAGCTGGTTGAGATGGCTGCTGCGATCGAGGAGGATCTCGGGGAGCAGGTTGTGGTGGTTAGTCCACCGGTGCAGCAGCAGCAGCCGAGGAGATCTCAGCAGCAGACGAGTTCAGGCAGGGGCGGCAAGCCTGCTCAGGGACAGAAGAGGAAGTGGGAGAGCACTTCAGGGGCTAGTCAGGGCGGTTCGGGATGCTTCGGGTGTGGGAGCATATCCCATCGTGTGGCGAGCTGTCCGAGGAGGACCGGGACCGGGACTCGAGATGTGCGGGTCGGGGTTCAGGATACGCGGGTGTGTTATCACTGCAGAGAGACGGGGCATATTAAGCCCAAGTGTCCGAAGCTGCAGCAGTTGGCGGTGGCCGCAGTGCAGCCATTGGCAGTGCAGCCGTTGTCTCAGATTGCAGCAGCACCGCGTGTGTTCACGTCTGCGGAGGCGGGTGGATCTAGCACCAGACCGATCACAGGTATTTCCGAACTTGACTTTTTAAATTCATGGTTGTTTGAGTTTTTGTTTGTTGGGAAATTGTGAGTCTGTGCTAGAATGGTAGGGTTCTGAGGCACATGGAATTGTGCAGGGACCTTAGTTGTGGGCGGGTATGAGTCCCACGTGTTATTTGATTCGGGAGCTACGAATAGCTTTATTACGCCGGAGTGTGCGGAGAGCAGCGGAATCCAGAGTGATTCCGGGGAACAGGCGGGAGTAGTCAAGGTGGCTGGAGGTAGGACGTTGGCTACTTTCGGGCGCGCTCGTGGTGTGGATGTTCTGGTGGCGGGAGAGTCGATGCCAGCAGATCTGATCATCAGTCCGGTGGAGCTATATGATGTTATCCTGGGTATGGATTGGTTGGATCGTTACAGGGTCCATCTGGATTGCCACCGAGGGCGAGTTGTGTTTGAGCGAGAGGCGGGGAGGTTGGTTTATCAGGGTGTGAGACCGACTTCCGGGAGTCTCGTGATTTCCACGATACAGGCCGAGCAGTTGCTTCTCAAGGGCTGCGAGGCGTATCTGGTGACGATAGTGATGCCTGAGTCTGTTGGAGGGGTTGCAGTGGAGGATATTCGAGTTGTTCGGGATTTCCAGGATGTGTTCCAGTCATTGGAGGGATTACCGCCATCGCGGTCGGATCCGTTTGTTATTGAGTTGGAACCCGGGACTACTCCGATATCTAAGGCACCTTACCGTATGGCTCCAGCAGAGATGGCAGAGCTGAAGAAGCAGCTGGATGATTTGTTGGATAAGGGTTTTATTCGGCCTAGTGTTTCACCGTGGGGAGCGCCGGTGTTGTTTGTGAAGAAGAAGGATGGTAGTTTCCGGTTGTGCATCGATTATCGGGGACTTAACCGAGTCACCGTGAAGAACAGGTACCCTCTGCCGCGCATTGATGAGTTGTTAGATCAGTTGCGAGGGGCTACCTGGTTCTCCAAGATCGACTTGGCTTCGGGATACCATCAGATTCCGATTAAGGAGGCAGATGTGAGGAAAACTGCTTTCAGGACGAGGTATGGGCATTTTGAGTTCGTGGTGATGCCTTTTGGTTTGACGAATGCACCAGCAGCGTTCATGCGGTTGATGAACGGGGTATTCCAGGAGTATCTGGATGTGTTTGTGATCATCTTTATCGATGATATTCTCGTGTATTCCAAGAGTCCTGAGGAGCATGAGTTGCATCTGAGAGTAGTTTTGGGGAAGCTGCGGGAGCAGAAGTTGTTTGCGAAGTTGAGCAAATGCAGTTTCTGGCAGCAAGAGATGAGTTTCCTTGGCCATGTGGTGTCTGCAGAGGGAGTTTCTGTGGATCCGGCTAAGATCGAGGCTATCAAAGGGTGGCCTAGACCGAGGAATGCCACCGAGATTAGGAGTTTTCTTGGGTTGGCAGGTTATTATCGAAGATTCATCGCGGGATTTGCGAGTTTGGCTAAGTCGATGACCAAGTTGACCGGGAAGGATGTTCCTTTTGTGTGGTCTTCTGCGTGCGAGGAGAGTTTCGGAAAGCTGAAGGAGATGTTGACGAGTACACCGGTGTTGGCGTTACCCGAGCCGGGTGAGCCTTACGTGGTGTATACCGATGCTTCGGGTGTTGGTTTGGGTTGTGTCCTGATGCAGCAGGGAAAGGTTATTGCGTATGCTTCAAGGCAGTTGAGGAAGCATGAGTGCAACTACCCTACCCATGATTTGGAGTTGGCTGCGGTAATTTTCGCTCTAAAGATTTGGAGATCTTATCTTTATGGCGGAAAGGTTCAGGTGTTCACAGACCATAAGAGTTTGAAGTATTTCTTCACTCAGCCGGAGCTGAACCAGAGACAGAGGCGCTGGATGGAGTTGGTAGCGGATTACGATTTGGAGATCGGATACCATCCGGGTAAGGCTAATCTTGTTGCAGATGCGTTGAGTCGGATGAGGGTTGCTTCGGCTCAGGAGCGTGATATGGAAGCTCTGGTAAGCGAGATTAGTACGTTGAGGTTGTGTGTGATCTCACAGGAGCCGTTGGGGTTAGAGGCAGCTAACCAGGCAGATTTACTGAGCAGGATTCGGGTTACGCAGGAGAAGGATCAGGGGTTGATTGATGCTTCTAAGGCGACAAGTTCGGAGTATGTGGTCTCAGCAAGTGGGATGATACTGGTGAATGGGCGGGTTTGTGTACCCAAGGACGAGGATCTGAGGCAGGAGATTCTGAGAGAGGCCCATTCGAGCATGTTATCGATTCATCCGGGGGCGACCAAGATGTACCGTGATCTGAAACGGTATTATCACTGGGTCGGGATGAAGAGGGATGTAGCTAATTGGGTTGCAGCGTGCAACGTGTGTCAGCTGGTGAAGGCTGAGCATCAGGTTCCGAGTGGTATGTTGCAGAGTTTACCCATTCCGGAGTGGAAGTGGGATATGATTACCATGGATTTCGTGACGGGATTGCCGTTGTCACGGACGTATGATGCGATTTGGGTGATTGTGGATCGTCTGACCAAGTCAGCCCATTTTCTTGCCATCAAAAAGACCGATGGGACGGTAATGTTGGCTAAGAAGTATGTGCGTGAGATAGTGAGGCTGCACGGGGTGCCAGCGAGTATTGTGTCAGACAGAGATCCGAGGTTCACGTCTGAGTTCTGGAGGGCGTTTCAGGCAGAGATGGGCACTAAGGTGCACATGAGCACGGCGTATCATCCTCAGACAGATGGACAGTCGGAGAGGACTATTCAGACTTTAGAAGACCTGTTGAGGATGTGCGTGCTGGATTATGGTGGTCATTGGGCGGATCATCTGAACCTGGTTGAGTTTGCGTACAACAACTCATACCAGGCGAGTATTGGGATGGCTCCATATGAGGCTCTGTATGGGAGGCCGTGTAGGACACCATTGTGCTGGACTCAAGTGGGGGAGAGGAGCATGTTTGGTGCGGATTTTGTTCAGGAGACGACGGAGAAGATCCGTGTCTTGAGATTGAACATGAGAGAGGCTCAGGATCGGCAGAAGAGTTATGCTGATAAGAGACGAAAAGAGCTGGAGTTTGAGCTGGGAGATCTGGTGTATCTCAAGGCAGCGATGTTGAGGGGTCCTAACAGATCCATTTCAGAGAATAAGCTAAGTCCGAGATTTATGGGTCCGTTCAGAGTGGTGGAGCGGGTTGGACCAGTGGCTTATCGGTTGGAGTTACCTCAGAGTATGAGAGCGTTTCATAAGGTATTTCATGTATCGATGCTGCGGAAGTGTCTACATGAATCTGAGGAGGTGTTGGCTAGGATCCCGGAGGATCTTCAACCCAACATGACGTTAGCGGCGAGACCTATGAGGATTCTCGAGCGGAGAGTCAAGGTGCTGCGTCGGAAGAGGATACCATTGGTGAGAGTCGTGTGGGACTGTGATGGTGTCGAGGAGGAGACTTGGGAACCAGAGGCAAGTATGAAGGCAAAGTTCTCGAAGTGGTTCGAGAAGCAAGCGGAGGCTTGAGTGTTTTTCTGGTTTTCAGTAGTTGTATTAGCTTGTTGCTATGAGTTGTATGTATTTTCGTTTGGGTTGTAACGATATACATTGTTGAGATTTAATAAGATGGGGTTTTTCTTATTATCTTGGGTTATAAGACGGATGTTCTTATGGTATGACGGGGAGATCATGGGTTTGAAGACTGGGTTAGGTCATGTGTGTAATGACGGGGAGGTCATTTGAGGGGCTAGGATAGAAGCTCTATGGGAGTTAGGGCTTGTCTAAGTATCTAGGGATGGGGGTCCTAAGGGATTAGGACGGGTAGATCCCTAGATGGCGCTGGAAAATAGAGGTTTTATGTGAGTTAGAACCTGTCTATTTTCTAGGGGGAGTCTGGAACAGAAGTCTTATGTGAGTTAGGACTGTCTTTTCTAGGGACTCCGATGGAAACACCCTGGCGATTGGGTTGTTTCAGATGACCTGGAGATTGGTCATGAGTGATATTCCGGGTTTGGGAATATCGGGGTAGGAAACACCCTGGCGATTGGGTTGTTTCAGATGACCTGGGGATTGGTCATGAGTGATATTCCGGGTTAGGGGATATCAAGATGGGAACCACGGAAGTAAATCGGTCGACAGGTGCTTATGATGCACGTTACAGTGTTACTGCTCCAGGGGATGGTGATATTCTCCTGCATATACTTTGAGGGACAGAGATCTCTCCAGAGGATGTGTGATTTCCTCTGCAGCCGATAGCTTGACGGACTGTGTGTCCCGAGAGTGGGAGGGGCTGGAGCATACCGAGAGCCGGTATGGTATACATCGAGAGCTCGTAGGGTGACGATCTTGCGAGTGGGAGTGGTGTATAGAGATATGAGTTTGAGCAAGAGTACCTATAGTGTGATTATAAGTATGAGATTTGATGAACTTCAGGGATCGGGAATGATCTCAGGTGGTTTGTGGATGTCTAAGCTAGGGTTGTTACTCGAGTTTGGAATTTTAGTTCAGACGACCCTGGTAAACATATGTAGCCTCTTTGGTCGTGCATGTTCTTGTTTGATTGTTGTGCGACCAATTGATCCAAGGTCTGGGTCTACGGTGGGTCGGGCATGTTCTTGTTTGATTGTTGCGCGATCTATCGGACAACCCTGATCCGGATCAGCGAGTGTTGCATCGTGGATGTTTCCTGGGGGAATTTGGTCGGGTTTCGGACGAGAGTGTCAACCTTAGTGAGACGGGTTAGGTGATGGAGATCGAGAAATGATCTGAGTTGAAGTTGACCGGGTTTGGTCAGGATTGCACCTGTGATGGTAGTGCAATGTAACTAGTATGACACTAGTTGAGTTCTGAGATTGGGTGTAATCTCAGGTAGTGCTGGCCGGGTGGGGCCAGGGGTGAGGATATTAGTAGAGCTGGCCAGGTTGGAGGGCTGATATCAGTTGTGTTTGACCGTAAGGTGACGGTTTCGCGTGATTCGAGGACGAATCCGTGTTAGTGGGGGAGAATTGTAACGACCGCGAACCAAATTACGGAATATTTGGTCGTGTGTCGATCGACACAGGGAGTGTGTGTCGATCGACACGAAAAAAAAAAAAAAAAAAAAAAAAAAAAAAAAAAAAAAAAAAAAATTTGTCTATAAAAGGAAGAGGAGTGTCGGCAGAGTTCAGTTGTTCAAAGAGAAAATCAGTTTTTTTGGGGGATTTGAGTGAAGAAATCAAGTGATTTCGAGTTGGGTTTTTGGAGGGTAAGAATAACTTCTGTTCGTGTTTTGGTGGAGGCAGAAGGAGGTCAAGTTCACGACGGATCGGAGTGAAATTTGGAGGGTAAGTACTCCTGTCGTTGTTCTTGTCGTAGGAAAAATCCGTTTGTCAATCGGACGGTTAGATTGTTAGTTATGATCGTTCTAAGTTGGTCGGTTTGTGCAGCCTTCAACTGCGATCAGTCAACTTCGGAGGAGTTTTGCCGTCGTTCTGTTGTGACCCAGAAAGCGTTCTATATACGGTTAGAAATCTCTCTATGTCTAGTTTTTAGATCGTGTTTCCGATCTTGATTCCGTTGTGTTTTCCGTTCCCAGTGTGCTTTCTTGTAAAACGGGTTATTTCTGTTCCAGTTCGGATCATTGAACTTGCGAGTTGTTTTCTCGTCGAACCGTTGGGAACCAAGGGACGATCTATATACGGTTAGAAAGCTCTATCTGTCTACTTTTCAGATCAGGTTTCCGATCTTGATTCCGTTGTGTTTTCCGTTCCCAGTGTGCTTTCTTGTTCAACATGTCATTTCTGTTCCAGTTCGGATTGTTGAACTTGCGGGCTGTTTTTCCGTCGAATTGTAGGGAGTTAGAGGACGTTCTACATACCATTGTGTAGCTCGTCGTGTCTAGTTTCCAGCGCCGGTTTCCGATTGGAATTTGGAGTAGCCGTTCGTAGTATACGTTGAGTTCTTTGGGGCGTGCGTGTTCTTGGTGTTCTGGGTGTTCTTGAACACTTTGAATCCGTTTTCCTTCCCAAATCAAGGTGAGTGCGTGACCATGGGTGCGTGTAAGCATAAGAAGTGTTAGGATGCGTTTGTGTGTTGTTTGGGATCGAATTTCGTGTTGTTTGATGGATTAGTATGCAGAAAATCGCGTGTGCGAGTTTTCTGGGTTTGGTGTGTCGATCGACACATATGGGTGTGTCAATCGACATGGTGTCAGTAAGTCACCGGGATGGTGTGCTGACGGACATGAGTGTCGGAGTCGGTGTCGATCGACACGGGTTAGTGTATCGATCGACACAGGTTGTTTTTACGCGATTGAGTTGTTTTCATGTTGATTGTTCATCCTGGTATTATAGCATTGCTTATGCTTATATTTGTACATAGCCTGTTGATGGGATGACCGTCTCACTGGGTATTTATGATAATACTCACGCATCTCTTATAACCATGTGATGCAGGTAAAGACAGTCAGTGATCGTGGAATCATGGCCGGGACGAGGGGAATGATCTAGTGGCTCGTTTTCGTGTAATAAGTTAGAATTTCTAGGGTGTTAGCAATTTCAGAACTATGTGTATTACCGAATTGAACTAGAATTAATAAGTATGGGCTTGTTAAACGATAATGGTATTTGATTGTTTGAATCATTGTTTCCGCGCTGTTTGTTTATTGGACCGTTGAGGATCATTATTTATGATAATAGTGATCCGGGTAAAAAAATTTTTATTTGACGGGTTGGGTCGTCACACTTACAATGCTTACCATCATAAACCAAAGTCGAATAAGAAGAAGAAGAAGAATGCTTGATTATAGTGTAAGAGCGACGAGCGAACAAGAATATAATTTTTATATATTGAGCCATAAGGCAGTGATATTTGTATTAGAGTCAAGATTTACATTGATGATCTTAAAAAAAAAAAATTGCAGCTAATCCTCTAAAAGATTTAATTTTACCAAGAAAATAACACTGTTGTATATATCATCACTCGTTTGGCTTAGCTGCTACATAATTCCTCTTAAACTGGATTATCATTGGTTTACCTTTGAACACAAAACCATTTACAAGATTCTGCAAAATCACAAAAGAACATATCAGTCACACTTTTGTCTTTATCTTTCAGGGGCAAAATGCTTCTCAATGATATATAGTATTCAGTCATTTATACAGAACAAGAAGGTGGTGTTAAGGACTATATCTAGAGCACGTTGTGCGACTTCAACAGATGGAAATGTTAAAAAGGCTTGCTCTCTCATCGAGAACACGCCTCCACACCATTCAATGTTCTCTCATACAGTACGCAAGAAGACATACACGTTCGCAATCGGTGATTCATTTGTGTATTTCGCGATTCTAGACGAAAAGTATGGAGAAAATCGAATCATTACGGGCATTGAATCGGTTGAGATCAGCTATTGAAGATTTGATCAGAGTCGGTGGATCGGATGCAGAAACTTTGATTAATCCTTCCCCGAATTGTCTCCAATCGAAGCTCGATCCAGTTTTCACGGAGATTGTTGGTGTTGTTGATTTGGAATTGGACATGGATTTGGTGGGTACTCCAAGGAGCGTAGCGAGAGAGAGTCAGAATTCGAGCATCGATTCGTCGAAAGGAAGAAGAGCTGCGTTGATGCCACTTTTAGTGAAGCCATTGAAAGCGTTGAAGAAGAAGAAGAGATTGCATATGGAAGCCAAAGGGGAAGATTAATTTTTTTTCCCCCAATTCGTTTTATGAATACTGATCATTTAAAAAAAAAAATTATCAGATCGGACTTCGTTAACGGAGATAACCCCGTGAATGGAAAATTGACTCCGTTAACAGTTTTGTGTGAATTGACCAAGTTTTATAAGATTATGTAGTAAGTTCAAAAACAAAAGGAATTCATGTGTGTTTAGGCCGGTGTCAATATTTCATGTATAAATACACAATAACAATATAGTTCATTGAGGAATAGGCCATTGTCTAGTAAAGAAGTTAATCTAAAGAGAGTTTTGTTAGTTCATGTATTTGACTTTTGATACGTAATTCCAAATAATTAATGATATATACTTGTCGTTTGACCCAAAACAAATCAAAGTTTCTTAATCGATAATTTGTACTACGAATCCATTGATTAAATAATGATGGATTTATCACATAATTTTGACAAAGAATTGAACATAAACTTTTGAATTTGCAAATTTAGTAAAAATATAAACTTTTGAATTTGCAAATTCAGTAAAAATATTAAATCTACAAATTCCTTAAAAGACAAAATCATTTGACTTAGGTACGTTACAAAATTATAATATGGACTACCATATGAAACCCTATATATAATTTACATTTCTTCAGTAGTAACTATATATATATCTAATAACAGTCTATATAAATATAAACACTAAAGGTGTTTTGGCTATTTCACCGAAAACCTTTTAACATTTGATCCAAATGGCTCGATCATCTGGACACGTTTCTTATGTTGCTGCTACGGTTCCAATGGCTATTTTCATGACGGTCTTGTGCTTATTACTAGCAACCGACATGACCCATGCCTGGAGGCGTCCGGCCACCTACTATGTCGGAGGCAAGGACGGTTATTCCAATGGACTCTTGGACAAGAGGCAAAACATTTTACGCTGGTGATATCCTCGGTATGTATCAATATTAAAACAAATCATAGTAATGTGATTGATAAACAATCTATTCATAGTTTAGTGGCGTAATTTAAATCGGTTACTAAAGAGTAAGTGATGAATAGATAAATCAACTCGGTTTGGTTCAATCGAGTGATTCAGTGCAACCCTAATCAGAGTCAATTGGTTTATAGCTCACTTATTTTGGTCCATCGACTTAACTCTACTTAAGAGTCTAAATCTTTTGAACATAATATATTTATACTGATATAATATTGGTGTTGCATTGTAGTATTCAAATATGATGGTCAGGAAAGCAATTTATGGGCGGTAAACATAATCGGTTATGAAACGTGTACACCGAACGATGGAGCGAAAGAGTATGATTCCGGTAATGATAGAATTCGACTTCCTTATGGTATGAGCTATTACATCGGGGTATTCTATCAGCCTGATTGTTCCGCCGGTTTGAAGATGGCCGTAAAAGCATTAGCTCCAAAGTAAATGAAATAATAATACTGTTATATTATAAATGATTGAGTTATCTGTAACAGTTTATGCATTCACTGCGGTATTCTAAAGACACTAAAATACCTAATAACTTTTTTAAGTTTTATAAATCATTTCCAAATTGCGGTATTTTAATAATACATTTATTTTATATGATAAAAGGAAAGCAAAATATTTATTGTCCGTTACAGATTATATTTACTAAAGATAAGTTTTATAAAAATGTAAGAAATATATGTTAAATTTTACAGGAAATTTGTGAAAAAAATCCCACAATTTTATAAAATTTGAAAACTAATCCATATTTTCAGAAGTTTGAAAACTGACTTTTTAAAAATAAAAATTATCAAAATATCCTAAATAAACATTTGATGAGTTTACTTTAATAGTAGAACAAAATTACATTACGTCCTTCATAACTTAATGACAGTTTTGGGCTGGAAAAAGCTTCAACATTGACTCCTTTTTTCTCCCGTCTAAAATATTATATTTTTGGTTTTTTAATGAAATATCCCTTCAACTATTTTTTAGTAAAAAAAGTCCCTCAACTATACTTTGTTAGTGAAATTAACCTTCCGTCTACAATAACGTTTAACCCCAATAAAAATTGTTATCTTTTGTAAAAAAAAAACGATAAAACGTCTCAAATTAACCAAAACATCAAATCGTTTACAAAAAAACAAACACGAAGTGTGCAAAGAAGAAAGTAGATGCAACTTGTGTTCAAAATCATTTTGATTGATGAATATATGCTTTAATAACTAGTCGGTCTACTAATATATGGTTGTGAGATCCTACACATGATTCACACATATTACTCAATAGGTGTGGTGATTCTCTACAGTGCATCTAAGATTACGGCTGATTTCCTAGGATTTATGACGATTTACAGTACACCTAAGATTACTTTTTTGTCATAACATTCACCTCGTGTTGGTTTCTGTAAACAACTTGATGTTTTGGTTAATAATTGAGATGTTTTGTCGTTTTTGTAACAAAAGACAACAATTTTTATTGGATTAAACGTTACTATAGACGGAGGGTTGATTTCACTAACAAAGTGTAGTTGAGGGTTTTTACTAATAAAATAGTTGAAGGGATTTTTCACGATCCGGAGGTAGTTGAGGAGATTTTTTATTATTAAAAACCCTATATTTTCAAGTAAAAATCACGATCAACTTGTAAAATAAAATCATTCACTAATCAATTTTTCTTTTTTGAATCTTGTGACGAAACATCTCAAATGCATAAACTGTGACTTGTGATACATTCAACAAAGAAAGATTCTCGATATATGCGAGATGATGCATATAACTACATATATAACTAAGAATATTAGGGATCAGAAAAAGTTCATACTCCAACGCGTAAATATATTTAGTAAAGATAAGTTTTATAAAAATGTAAGAAATAAGATCATTTATCTTGTCTAGCGTATACTTACTTTACAACATTGGTTAATTTCAGCAACAACATGATAAATAATTCTAACTTGTATAACTCTCAAAATAATCTAACTATTAGCAATGCAAAAAAAATATATAAAACTTAAATAGTTGAAAGCAGTTGAAGATTTTGAACTTATAAGATTCAACAAACAAACACTTGTATAAAATAATGAACGTTTAGCAGCCATCATACAAAAATTTTCATTGCATCAACTCAAATTACTTGAATCACATAGCTATTGAAAGTAAAAAAGACAATGATACATGACACTAATATGAACTAATTCTTAATTAACTTTATTCAATCACAATATTAGTGAACCAATCTCCAAATCATGGCAATAACAACAGATCTTTATAAGGGAGCTAATTTTTTTTCTCTCGTAAAGGGTAACACCATAGTTCTAAGATAAAAAAAAACATAACTTCTGGCTTTTTCTTAATCGTTTTTATCAGTCATATAGTCTATTGTAATCTCAATGTTATAACGATATTATAGTTTTATTATTTAATAAAAATTTAGTTTTCAAAATTTTAAAAACATGGGTTATTTTTCAAATTATAAATTTTTTTGAATCATTAAACAAATTCTCCTAAAATTTTATTGATATAAATATTAAAATTTCAACTGATAATCTCCGCACACTTGTTTATGGATTCTTATTGGTACGTCTGCTTTTCTAAAATCGAATTTCAACTACACCTACATCAACTCACAATACAACACAACTACTTCTTCCATTATATTTAAAATAATCGTTTACTTGTGAACTCCATATCAATCAATAAGAAGTCAAGAACAAATAATTTCACATCAAAATAATATATGTATCATCTCTACATATAAAAAAGTTTTTCTCTCTTCTCATGAAATCACAGCATCATCCACATCATTGTCATATATTTTATAGTTTTATCTTTATAATTTTCAATTTATTATACATACTAATTAACAATTATACATTTGTTTTTAACATTTTTAAAAAAAATTGAAAAGTCATAATGTTATACTAATAAATGTAGATATCTATATATAGTTACTGAAATAATAACAACTTTCATAAATTTCGTAAATATTTCATCATTCACATATCTTCAACTATATTAAGTTGTATCGAAAATATTATAAAACTCAAAATATCAAACAAGCCCTAACTATTGAACAAATAAGTTGACGTACATATAACAAAAATATAAGTTTCTAAGTCTTACATCAAATAAAGAAAAAAACTATATACTTAAAAAAATAATTGCAGTTTTACATAACAAAGGTGAAAAAGAGAATACGAGTAACAATTGTTTTGTTAAGAAACATATTAAAAACTTTTACACAAAATTATAATATAAGTTTGAATAACTAAAAATGTTGTGTTTTGTGATTTTACATTTAACAAAAGAGAAATTTTAAATAAAATTATAAGTAGAGGAGGAATAAATTTTTTTACGCCATTAAGTAAATGCAAAATAAGTTTAATTAATATCTTAAGTAGAATATAATAATAAAATTTTGGGAATAATATGAGGTAAAATTTTAAAAATTGTGTGTAAAAATAGATACATTGTACTTTTCAATCGATAATTTTATGTTATAAACGTTATTGATGAAAGATCACAGTAAAATAATATATTGAAAGAAAATAATGAAAAATTAAAAAATAAATAATTAAATTTAAACAATTTTAAAAAATATAATTGAATAGTCTTATTCATTGTAACTTGGCGCATAGAGCGAGCTAAATTCTATTATAAAATAAAACAGTGCTATCATCTACCATAATACTATATACATATTTACTGTTGTACGAAATAATATTGTGGTATAAGTTCTTCGTTAAGTATTCATAATTAAACGTCAAGATCACAATAGTTGTTGACTGGACCATGAGTTGAGATTATTATTTTGAGGAGCTTCAATAAATCTTCCTTTCATGGGACAATTTTGCAATTGATGAATTTGTAGAATAACAACATTATTAAGTAAATAATATTATTAAACAATATTAATTACTAATGAATTTTGATTAGTTTGGTTTCTTTTCATAAAATAAGGATCCAATTAAGATATTTTGGTTTAGAAATTATGTTTATGTTTGGATTATTTCTATAATGCGGATATTTTGGTTTGAATTGGAACGAGTTGTTTAGTGTAACTTGGACTTGTGTTATAGCGAGCCTTAAATATGTTAGATCATAAATATACTTTGTCCCTTGATTTTAATTAGAACTACCGTAATTTATTTGTTCTTCGAGATTATTTCTTCCATGCCAACGTAAGAAAGCATAGGGTTTTCCTTCTGTTCGATTACAAGTTTATAATTTGGACTGATTTTTCATATTTTTCTGTATGAACATTTTTAAATTGATAGAGTAAGAAAAATAAAGAAGTGGTCCACATGAATAAAAAGAGAGCGACATATCAAAGTCCAGGTGAGTTTCTATAGCCAACTCTTGTCTAAATATATAAGAAACATTTTCTCTCTTCTAATGCTTCCACATCATCATCTACATGTCATTATTCAATTGATTACAAAAGTTGAAAATCATTTTAAAAATGTTATTAAAAATGATTTATTTTAGTTTACATATATATATATATATATATTTTTTTATTTTAACTTTTATAATTTTTGATTTAAACCTTTGATACACTCATTAATTATACGTTTGTTTAACAAATTGCATTTTTCTTGTTTTATGAAATTATAAATCTGAAAATTTATAAAAATAGTTACATGAATAATTATTGAAAAGATAAAAAAAATATTAAAGATGAAAAATATACAAACACATGAGAAAAACACATTAATTAATATTCATAAGAAACATTTTCTCTCTTCTCATACATCCACATCATCATCTACATGTCATTATTCAATTGGTTAGAAACATTGAAAAATCATTTTAAAAATGTTATTAAAATGTTATTAAAAATGTTATTTAACTTTTATAATTTTTGATTTCAACTTTGATACGCACATGAGTTATACGTTTGTTTAACAAATTGCATTATTAGAAGAATTTGAAAAGTCATTTTTCTTATTTTATGAAATTATAAATCTGAAAATCTATAAAAATAGTTACATGAATAATTATTAAAAAGATAAAAAAATATTAAAGATGAAAAATATACAAACACATGAGTAAAACGTACACATTAATTAATATATTTAGAGAAATATTTTCTCTCTTCTCATGCATCTACATTATCATCTACATGTCATTATTCAATCATATATATGAAAGGAGAAGGAACTTTCTCCAATTGATTGACACGTGGCACTCAAATTAAATTAAAAAATTAATTTTGGTTTTACTTTTTAACTCACTTCCTAAATATTTTAATAGAAGCTGAATGATCAAATATGTTTGAAATCTCCTAATTTTGAACGTTTGAAATCTCCAAATCTTGAACGTATAATCCTTTCAGTTTCGTCGTTTTTCAAAAATTTCACACAAAATCACACGGAATCAGATTATAAAAAAACGTGCGCTTTTCATTTACGGGTTAGAAAACCAAATGAGAAAATATACGAGAACAGATTGAAAATATTTTTTACAAAACTAATATACATAGTGATATAAGTTCATAGTTATGCATGATAGATTCGAAGGAAAATATAATAGTTTTTGCTCAAACAAATATCTCAAAAAGGAAATAGAAGAAATAATATTAGGTAAATGTTAACAAATTAAATTATTATATGAAACCGAAAGGTCATTTCTTTTATTTTAAAAAATTATAAATCTGTAAATTTACTAAAAAAAATATATACCTGAATAATTATGAGAAATTTCAAAAAATGCCACCTTTTCAAAATCTTTGCAAAAATGCCATTTTTAAAAAAAAAATTCATTATATCGTGAGAAATTAAAAAAAATGTGACTTTTCAAGTGCAACTTTACAAAAATGCCACATTTTTACAATCTTTACAAAATATCACTTTTTCAAAATTATTTATTCATTATATTATTTATGTTTGGGTTAATTATGTTGTATTAGAGTTTAGTTTTCAGGGTTTATGGGGTTTTCGGGGTCAAAAGATTTTCTAGGGTTTAGAATTTTAAGATTTAGGCTCTAAAATATCATAATTAGTGGCATTTTTGCAAATGGACACCGACATTTTTGCAAATGTGGATACAAAAAGTGGCAAATGTCCCTTATATCATTTATGTTTGGGTTAACTATGTTGTATTATGATTTAGTTTTGAGGGTTTAAGGGGTTTTATGGGTCAAAACAATTTTAAGGGTTTATAAGATGGGAAAATTGCAAAAATGCCACTTTTTATGTGCACATTTGTAAAAATGTCATTTAGGGGTGTTCATTTGCAAAACTGATTATAGATTTTAAACCCTATATCTTAAAATTCTAAACACTAAAAAATGTTTTGACCCCTAAACCCTCATAACTAAACCCTAATAGAACATAATTAACTCAAACATAAATAATATAAAGAAAAAATAATTTTGAAAAAGTGGCAATTTTGTAAAGATATCAAAAGTGGCCTTTGAAAAGTGGCACTTTTTAAAATTTCTCTTATAATTTTAAGATTAAAGCTTTAAAAATCCATAATTAGTGGTATTTTTGCAAATGAACACCCTTAAATGGCATTCTTGCAAATGTACACACCAAAGAGGCATTTTTGCAATTGTTCCAATAATTATGAAAAAATTTTAAAAATGCCACATTTTCACAATCTTTGCAAAAATACCACTTTTTCAAAATTATTTGTTCATTATATCATTTATATTTAGGTAAACTATGTTGTATTAGGGTTAAGTTTTGAGGGTTTTAGGGGTCAAAAGATTTTAAGGTTTAGAATTTTAAGATTTAGGCTCTAAAAATCATAATTAGTGGCATTTTTGCAAATTGACCCCAAAAGTGGTATTTTTGCAAATGTGGACACAAAAAGTGGTTTTTTGTAAATTTTCCAATAATTATTAATATATATATATCTATACTATATAAAAATTGAGGCTATAAGCTCTTAAATGCGTCCACATAGGATTTAAATTAACCTATAGTAACATGCCATGTCAACATGTAGAATTATGTTAATTGTAATTATGTTGTTACTAGGAAATTAAGACATAATCATAAATTCATAACTTTAAGTAGTTTCTATTTTTGTGAATTTAACTTCCTATTTCAATTTTAGATACTACATACCAGGAAATTTTCTTAATTTTAAGGTCTTAATTATAAATAAAGTGAAATATAGTGGTATATAGACATAGGATTCAAAACATTCAATAGTTATATGCCACATTAGCATTTTTATTTATTTTGTTAATACAAAATCCATAAACAATTTCTTATTTCATAAACTCATAACTTTAAAAAAAAATTCATTTTAGTGGGTTTTTGTAATATCGATTTTCGTCTTTTAAGTTTCTTTGCAATTGTAAATTGTTGATATGTCAAAAGATAAAAGTAGGTAGATATGCAAACATATGAAATTATAAATGTGGTAGTTTCGTCTTCGCAATAGGTCAAATAAATGGTTTTGTATTAGTAATCTCACTAAATTTGTTAATATTCCAGTATATAAGTTTGCTCACATGTATAAAGTTTTTAGGGAAAATTTCAAAAATGTCACTTTTTATGTGCACATTTGCAAAAATGCCACTTAGGGTTGTTCATTTGTAAAAATGCCACTAATTATAGATTTTTAAACTCTATATCTTATAATTCTAAACACTAAAAAATGTATTGACCCCTAAACCCCTCTAAACCCTCATAATTAAACCCTAATAGAACATAATTAACCCAAACATAAATAATATAAAGAAAAAATAATTTTGAAAAATGGTATTTTTGTAAAGATTTCAAAAGTGTGTCATTTTTGTAAAGTGGCACTTGAAAAGTGGCATTTTTTTAAATTTCTCAAGTTTTTATTTTGTTGTCTAAAACATTATATAAGAACAAGAGAACTGAACATTTTTATTGTTGGAATAAATAAAATATTTAATCATTAGTATTATCATTAAATTTGTTATTTTACAATTTTATTGAGAGAAATTATCACTAATTCCTGGAAAATGTATGAAATTAAAAATTTTAGGATTTTGATATAAAAGTTATTAAAATTCAGATTAGAGAATCTAGAAAACATTTTTGGCATGAAAAAACTAAAATACAATGAAATTAATTTGGCATATCGAGAAGATATTAAAGTTTGATCAAGTAGATGAAAAAGGCTTTTTAATGAAAACAAAAATCGTGTACTTTGTTTTTTTCATTCTACTGGTTTTTACTATTATTATATATATCTCAAAATCATCTATACTATATAAAAGATGAGGCTATAAGTTCCTAAAGGCGTCCACATAGGATTTAAATCAACCAATAGTGACATTCCATGTAAGCATTTAAAATTTATGTTAATTTTTTTTTGTTGTTAATTAATAAGAATTTTTCCATTTTCTTTAAATTATTTTATAAAAAATAGTATATTTAAGAAATTTTATGCATTTTAGGAAATATAAAGTGAAATGAAATAGTTAATGATTTTGTTTAAAAAATCCAGATTTAAATCAACCAATAGTGCCATGTAAGCATTTATAATTATGTAATTTAAAAAAAGAAAATTATTTTTATTACCAAAACAAAAAGAGGAAAATGTCATAATGTGACCCCAACAAAAAAAAAATGTCATAACAAAGAAAAAAAAAGACAAGGCAATCAGAAAAGGAAATTAAGTGTATATTTCAAAAATATATAAAGTGTATTTACATTTTTAACCGCATTAACAAAATTATAAAAAATGTTAATTTTCTATTCTCAAACTATTTGTTGTATTGTATATAGTGAGTTGGAGTATCAATATGCACAATTTATAATGTTCTATACTATATAAAAGTTGAGGCTATAAGCTCTTAATGCCGTCCACATAAGATTTAAATCAACCAATAGCGATATGTTATATAAGCATTTAGAATTATGCAATTTGAAAAAAGGAAAATTATTGTTGTTACCAAAAAAAAAAAAAAAAAGTTGTGGTACCAATTACAAAATAAGGAAAATAAATGGCATAACAAAAAAAAAGACAAAGTGTATATTTAAAACAATATATAAAGTGTATTTACATTTTAACCATATTAAAAAAATTATAAAAAATGTTAATTTTCCATTCTCCAACTATTTGTTGTATTATTTATAGTGATTTGGAGTATTAATATGCACAATTTATAATGTTATTGTATTTCTAGAAAAAACTTAGGTTATTAAACTATGTTCTTTTGGAATAATTATCATTCACGTATATCTTTTTTTTTTTATTCTTTATTTTGTAGTTGGCACTATTATTTGGTAGTTTATATTGCAAGCACTAAGGTACGTGAGTAAAATCTCAAAGTAAAAAATCAATAATTGGTAGTTGGCACTATTCTTTGGTAGTTGGCACTATTCTTTGGTAGTTTATTGTATCAATATGCATAATTTACTCGGTCGCTCTTTCTTCTCCAAAGTAAAATCCAAATCTCTATATACAAGGTATATAATTCCTCACTTCATCTATTTTTTTGTTTACTTTTTAAAATCTGTTTTTATATTCAAAGGATAAGAAGAATATTGTCATATAATCGTTAGGACACTTTTTTTTGTTTTATTTAAAAGGAGGGTTTTTCCGGGTAAATTGTTTTGAATTCTAAGAGAGAAGAGTCTAACGAGTCTGGAAAGAACCATACACATATATAAAAAAATTGATATTATATAGTTTTTTTAAGCGGACAAAACTTACGTCTTTGAAGAAGAGTTGAAAAATAACATGAGGACAAGGAACAAGAAGAAGGTAATTCTTAATGTTTATGAAAATTGTCTAATTCATCGTTGTTTTTTATCTTTTATCTTCAGAGAAAGAGAAAATAAAAGAAAAGCAAGGAGAACGAGGGTACGAAGAAGTTAATGAAGATTAATTCTTTATGTTTAGCTTATATTGTTTTGTTAGTTTAGTTGGTTTTGAACTATAACTCATAGGGCAATGAAGATTAATGTGTTTTTGTGCTGGTGTTAATGTTCAATTGTTATTCAAATCTAAAATTTCGTGTCCGCAACGGGTGATGAGTCGTGAGCATTTAGTGTTATGCCACGTCAACATTTTTTTTTTTGTCAACCAAATTTTAATTAAAATATGCCACCATAATTGGTAATCCAGTTAGGCGGAGACTTGTTTACAAAAGAAAATTCAAAACCTCTACAACGTGCAGAATGGGCCAGAACGGGCCACGTCAACATTTAGAATTAAATTTATTTATTTTTATTGTTAATAAAAAAATTTCCATTTTTCTTAAATTCGGATTTTAAAAGATTCATAATATTTTCCATTGGAGAAATTATATGCATTTTGGGAAATGTAAAATGAAATAAATTATTTAATAAATTTTCTATTTATTCAGTTATACAAATTTTTTGTAAAAACAAATAATACGAAAAGTAAACATTGCAAAACATATATATATGTATATATATATATGTACGAAATAAAGAAACATATACCATTTGATTTAATTTAATAAGTTAAAACACATATAATAAGTTTAATTTAATTTAATCAACCAATCATAATTTTGAGTGTATATTTTGTAGTTTTATATTATATAAGATTTGTCAGGGTAACGAATGAAGACTGTGACCATCAGTGAAGAAGACGAAGCGATTCTGATGATGATGATGAAGATGACGAGTTGACTAGGTCTTTGTGTTACTAAATTATTTTTTTTTGGTTGGTTGTTTTCTTTATTATAATATATGTTTTGGTTTTCAAAAAGCAATTGCGAATTTTTTTGGAGGATCTTTTCCACTTTGTTTCACGATTACTGAAACAACCCGACCCTTTTTTTATTATATACATTGAATCAGATTATCATTCCCATAAATGATAATGCTCAATAATCCAACCAATTTCACAAGTCAACAAATAACCAACGGAAATCAAACTAAACATTTAAACCAAACAATTTCATTATCAATTTAACCAATCATTCAAAACTGTCAACCAATATTCCAACAACCTAACCCGTTCTAATCTGAATTACTATCAACCTAACAATTCAATTAAAACACACAATGACGAGCCACTAGATCCATCATCCCGTCCTCGCCCTGATTCCGTGATCACACTTTGTCTTTACCTGCATCACATGGCAAAAAGAGATGCGTAAGTATTATCATAAATACTTAGTGAGGCGGTCCTCCCATCTACAGACCACGTACTCAGTAATAGAACCATACAATACCAGGGTTATCAAACAGCAGTGAACAAGACAAGCAAACGACACGAAAAACATGCAGAATTGCACAGTGTCGCGTGACACGCTTAAATGTGTCGCGCGACACGTCGCGCAGAGTCGCGCAGAACCTGAGTCCGAGCCTCATCCTCTCATGGCTCGAATCCCAGTCCCTTTTCATCGAAACCTGCATCGAAATCAACCAACCAACGCCAAATCCAACCAAGGAACGAAAACAAACAATCATACCAGACAATCCTACTTCCCGAGAGTCTATGGTCGCGCACTCACCTGATTCTGGAGAAAAAGGATGAAGAACACGAAGAACCTTAACCCAGAACCTCTGATTCGGACTAGATTACCTCTTCAACCACAGCTCCAAAACATAATCGGAAAACTGTTCTGAAAACTAGACAGAGAGATCTACACAACGTTATATAGATCGTCCTCTGATTCCCATTGAATCGACGGAAAAACAGCCCGCAATCACACTGATCGGAACTGGAAAATCAGAGATTTCAGAAACGACAACCTGAAGTCAAAAGAACACAGAGAACGGAGATTACCTCCGAATCAGGATCGAAAACCTGATCTAGAAACTAGACAGAAAGAGCTTTCCAAATACATCTCAATCGTCTCCTGATTCTCTCTGGCTCGACGGGAATCCTCCCTCGAAGAAGACTGATCGCAGACTCGTAACAACACCAACCTCACACATTCAAACGACCATAACTCAGCGAATACTTAACCAAATCACACGCGGTTTTCACCCACATCAAGAGCAAAGATATGAGAACTTACCCTCAAAGTTTGCCTCCAATTGGACTTGATCTTCCCTGTCTTTTGTCTCCTCCAAAACCGACGGCAAACCTCCAAAATCTCTCAAAACTCTCTCAACTCTCTCAACCCTAGTTTTCTCTCAAAAGTGGCCAAAGGAACTGAGAAACACGATCCCAGACCTTAAATACTCGAACCCTAGGGTTTCTTAAACCGGTCCAACTCAAAACAAACGAGAAATCAAAACCCTAGGTCTGATTAATGACTTGCGTCGCTCGACGCACCTCCTTTGCGTCGGTCGACGCAACACCCAGAAACCGACTCCTCGCGAGTCCCACTGCGTCGATCGATGCACCACCAAAATACACATTTTGGTTCACGGGCGTTACAATTCTCCCCCACTAACAAGGATTCGTCCTCGAATCACAAGTTACACATACCTGACCCCTGCCAAAACTGTCATTTACGCCCAGAAACCCGACCAAATTTCCCCGGAACACACCGAAATGCACCGTTTATAGTCCCGACCAGGTCTGCCCAATTGATCGTTTAACAATCAAACAAGAACATGCCCGACCAACCGTAGACCTGGCGAAAGAACCAATTGATCGTCCAACAACCAAACAAGAACATGCACGACCAAGACGCTACATAAGTTCCAGAGTCGTCTGAACGAGGTTCCAGACACAAACAACAGCCCTAGACTAGATCCATCAAAACACACTCCTGGCCCTACCCGGCCGATACCACCTGAGATCCTCAGCGATCCCCGAAGCTCATCAAGTCTCAACACATAGTCACATTACAGAACGCCCTGCCCGCACTCAATGTATATGTATATATATATATACACACACCCAGCACCCCCAAGGTCGTCACCCTGAGGTCAAGTGTATAACATCCAATCACCCTCCGGGCGGCCACCCGTCAGGCTGGTCTGCTCCCCGCTGACACATCCTCGAAACACACAGTCCGTCAAACGCTCTGCGAGCAAGAGACACCAATTATCCTCTGGAGATATCTCATCTGTCTCTCGAGATATATATATACAGGAAACAGTACTGGTTCCCTAGAGAGAATCATGTTCCCTCAGGTATGCCCGGCATCTTCTGTAACATGGCTATCAGTACCTATTGACTCGAATTCCTTCACGTGGCTCTCATGACATTCCCTCAGCGGAATATCGTATATGACCCCTCAGCGAGTCATCTGGAGTCCCTGGAAAAGACAAGTCCTGCAGAACCTTCTTTCCAGATTCCCCTAGGAAATAGACAGATCCCGATCCCACCTAGGATCTCTATTCACCAGCTCAGAGTCCCGAGACAGACAAACTTCGATCCCACCTAAGGCCTGCTTCCCGACTCCTCTAGAAAATAGACCAGTCTCGATTCCACCTAAGACTTTTACTTTCCAGCCAGCTCTCCTAGCGAACGGACGAAACCTAACTACCCATAGGATCGCCGCCCCTAGGATCTCTAGCCATGGACTAGCTCTAACTCCCATAGAACGTCCATGCTGCCAGACAACACAACACACATGACCCTCACCGGTCATCTACTATAAGAACTCACATCTCATAGTCCAAATCTCATGACACTCTGTCATGACATAGGAACTCCACATCCTAAAAACCCCTCATAAGAACTCACATCTTATGAAACACAAATAACAAGAAATCCCATCTTATTAAACACAAAATGTATATCGTTACAACAAAACGAAAATACAGCAACCGTAGCCACATGCTACAACCAAACCAAAAGACTGAAACCAACGAAATGAAAGACTCCTCAAGCCTCTGCTTGCTTCTCAAACCATTTCGAGAACTTAGTCTTCATCATCGCCTCTGGTTCCCAAGTCTCCTCCTCAATACCGTCACAGTCCCACACGACTCTCACCCATGGTATCCTCCTCTGGCGCAGAACCTTGACCCTCCTCTCGAGAATCCTCACAGGTCTCGCCTCTGAAGTCATGTTGGGTTGAAGATCCTCCGGGATCCTAGCCAACACTTCCTCAAACTCATACAGACACTTCCGCAACATCGACACATGGAAGACCTTATATGAAAAGCCTTCATGTTCTGAGGTAACTCCAAACGATAAGCTACCGGTCCGACCCGCTACACAACTCTGAACGGACCTATACCTCGGACCTAGCTTATTCTCCGAAATGGATCTGTTAGGATCCCTCAATCTATCTGCCTTGTGATACCCCAGATCTCCCAGCTCATATTCCAACTCCTTCCTCTTTTTATCGGCATAACTTTTCTGCCGATCCTGAGCTTCCTTCATGTTCAGCCTTAAGACACGGATCTTCTCCGTCGTCTCCTGAACGAACCTCGCACCAAACATGCTCCTCTCCCCCACTTGAGTCCAGCATAATGGTGTCCTACACGGCCTCCCATACAATGCCTCATATGGAGCCATCCCGATACCCGCCTGATAGCTGCTGTTATACGCAAACTCTACCAGGTTCAGATGATCTTCCCAAAGACCACCATAATCCAGCACACACATCCTTCTTCATCCCAACCAAAAAATAATACCTCTTCAAACTCTGTACGTCTTGGTCGCTCCCGGATGAATCGTTAACATGCTCAAATGAGCCCCTCTCAGAATCTCCTGCCCGAGACTCTCATTCCTGGCTACACAAACCCGTCCGTTCACTAGTATCGTCCTATTCACCGAGACCTGATACTCTGAACCTACAACCCGAGAAGCATCAATCAACCCCTGATCCTTCTCCTGAGCTTCCCAACCTTGCTTAACACATCTTCCTGGTTACCTGCCTCAACCCCAACGGCTCCTGTGAGATCACGCACAACCTCAATGTACTGAGCTCACTCGCTAACTCCTCCAAATCCTGCTTCTGAGCCGAAGCAACTCGCTTCCGACTCAAAGCATCAGCCACCAGATTAGCCTTACCCGGATGGTACCCAATCTCCAAATCATAATCTGCTACCAACTCCATCCAGCGCCTCTGTCTCTGGTTCAGCTCTGGCTGAGTGAAGAAATACTTCAGACTCTTATGGTCCGTGAATACCTGGACCTTCCCGCCATAAAGATAAGATCGCCAAATCTTCAAGGCGAAGATCACCGCAGCCAACTCCAATTCATGAGTAGGGTAGTTGCACTCATGCTTCCTCAACCGCCGCGAAGCATATGCAATTACCTTCCTCTGCTGCATCAAGACACAACCCAGACCAACTCCCGATGCATCCGTATACACCACGTAAGGCTTACCCAGATCAAGCAACGCCAATACTGGTGTACTAGCCATCATCTCTTTTAGCTTCCCAAAACTCTCCCGCAAGCTGAATACCACACAAAAGGGACATCCTTCCCCGTCAACTTCGTCATTTCCTGCGCCATACTCGCAAAACCCTTGATGAACCTCCGATAATACCCAGCTAACCCGAGAAAACTCCTGATCTCCGTCGCATTCCTCGGTCTAGGCCACCCTCTGATAGCCTCAATCTTAGCCGGATCCACAGAAACTCCCTCTGCCGACACAATATGGCAGAGAAAACCCATCTCTCGCTACCAGAAACTACACTTACTCAAATAAGTCCCCGATAACAATCAAGATGGACCCTATACCGATCCAGCCAATCCATCCCCAAGATGACATCACACAACTCCACCGGACTGATAATCAGATCTGCGGGCATCAACTCGCCGTCACCAGAGCATTCACTCCACGAGCCCGCCTAAAAGTAGCCAACGATTTCCCACCAGCCACTCTAACTACTCCCGACGTCTCCCTAGAATCACTTGGATCCCGCTGCTATCTGCACACTCCGGAGTAATGTAGCAATTCGTTGCTCCAGAATCAACAATCGTGGGACTCACACCCGCCCACTACTAAGGTCCCTATGTAATTCTCATGTGTCTAAGAACCCTAACGTACTATCCCGAGACTCGTCCATCCTAGGACAGCTCGCCAACCTGTGATCCATGCTCCACACCCAAAGCATCTCAGACCACCCTGAACCCTCTGACTTGGTTCCAAAATGCTCTCCCACTTCCTCTTCTGTCCTTGCGCAGGCTTACCGCCCTTGCTCGGATCTACCTGCTACTGTGACATTCTCTGCTGGACAGGAGGATTAACCACCACCACATGCTCTCTCAGGTCCTCTTCAACCGTCGCAGTAATCTCAGCCAACTCCGCCCTCGTGGCAAACTTACTCGCTCTACAGCAAGTCCTCAAATCAGCTCGAAGTTCTCTCAAAAACCTCTCCACCTGGGCCTACTCGCCCTCCATGCCTCCACTCGCATGAACCAGGAGTCGACAGAACTCCGCATCAAATTCCCTCACTGATCGGTCGCCCTGAGTCAACTCCAAAAACTCAACTCAGGTCGATGCCGCCTCTTGCAGAATACTTGGCATTAAACCCAGCCAAAAAACCACTCATGCCATCGCTGCCTGCACTCGGAATCCCTCCGGATACCTCAAAGAGTCGAAGTTACGCTTAACACTCATCCGCCGCTCATCGGCCCCTCAGGCTTAGCACCTCACGAGAAAACTCTCGTGCTAATCCTCTACATCTGCTCCATCATCCTAAGATAGGATGGGAGCTCCTCCACAGCCGCCACTCCCGGCTGCACCCAGCCATACCCGGCTGCACACCAGCCACACCAGGCTGAACCCCCGGAGCCTAACTCTGAGCTGGCACCCCTCCCAGTAATCGCTCCAAGATCAATTGTAGCAGACTGGCCAGACTATCATCTCCATCCTGGCCGACACCTGCGACAGCACCCCCACCTGGGCCCGCCGCACCGCCAACCACACCGGGACCTTCACTAGTCCACCAGCCCTCACACTGGTACACGCAGTGGCCACACTCACGGATCCCTCCTGATACGTCTGCGAATCCGCCACCTGCTCCTGCGTGGTCTCCTGGGCCACACACGCGGCAGGAGACTCACTCACAAGTCCCTGTCCGCGCTTACGCCCTCCACACCCACCTTGGCCTCCCCGGCCAATACCTCTAGCAACTCTAGTACCTCTACCCATCACACTCTGTCCTACCAATGGCAGAACTCTAGTATCTCTAAAAATTCCTCTTCTCAACCAGAAGCAGAAACTAAGCATACTAAAAAGCATAAGAGGTCAAACAACACATACCGTGAAATCTCTTTGAAGGCTCGGAGATGATGATCTAGGACTCCAAACCCACACAACAATCAACTGACTAACTACTCATAATCAATCAAGCAATCCACAAACAACGCAATTGACAATCACATTCAATCAACTACGTTCTCCCGCCCTAGAACCATAAGGGCTCTGATACCAAACTGAAACAACCCGACCCGTTTTTTTTTTTTTTATACATTGAATCAGATTATCATTCCCATAAATGATAATCTTCAATAATCCAATCAATTTCACAAGTCAACAAATAACCAGCGGAAATCAAACTAAATCTTTAAACCAAACAATTTCATTATCAATTTAACCAATCATTCAAAACAGTCAACCAATATTCCAACAACCTAACCCGTTCTAATCTGAATTACTATCAACCTAGCAATTCAATTAAAACACACAACGACGAGCCACTAGATCCATCATCCCGTCCTCGCCCTGATTCCACGATCACACTTTGTCTTTACCTGCATCACATGGCAAAAAGAGATACGTAAGTATTATCATAAATACTTAGTGAGGCGGTCCTCCCATCTACAGACCATGTACTCAGTAATAGAACCATACAATACCAAGATTATCAAACAGCAGTGAACAAGACAAGCAAACGACACGCAAAACGTGCAGAATTGCACTGTGTCGCATGACACGCTTAAATGTGTCGCGCGACACGTCGCGCAGAACCTGAGTCCGAGCCTCATCCTCTCATGGCTCGAATCCCAGTCCCTTTTCATCGAAACCGGCATCGAAATCAACAAACCAACGCCAAATCCAACCAAGGAACGAAAACAAACAATCATACCATACAATCCTACTTCCCGAGAATCTATGGTCGTGCACTCACCTGATTTTAGAGAAAAAGGATGAAGAACACGAAGAACCCTAACCCAGAACCTCTGATTCGAACTCGATTATCTCTCCAACCACAGCTCCAAAACATAATCGGAAAAATGCTCTGATTCGAACTCGATTATCTCTTCAACCACAGCTCCAAAACATAATCGAAAAACTGTTCTGAAAACAAGACAGAGAGATCTACACAACGGTATATAGATCGTCCTCTGATTCCCAATGAATCGACGGGAAAACAGCCCGCAATCACACTAATCGGAACTGGAAAATCAGAGATTTCAGAAACGATAACCTGAAGTCAAAAGAACACAGAGAACGGAGATTACCTCTGAATCAGAATCGGAAACCTGATCTAGAAACTAGACAGAAAGAGCTTTCCAAATACATCTCAATAGTCTCCTTATTCTCTCTAGCTCGACGGGAATCCTCCCTCGAAGAAGACTGATCGCAGACTCGTAACAGCACCAACCTCACACATTCAAACGACCATAACTCAGCGAATACTTAACCAAATCACACGCGGTTTTCACCCACATCAAGAGAAAAGATAGGAGAACTTACCCTCAAAGTATCCTTCCAATCCGACTTGATCTTCCCTGTCTTTTGTCTCCTCCAAAACCGACGGCAAACCTCCAAAATCTCTCAAAACTCTCTCAACTCTCTCAACCCTAGTTTTCTCTCAAAAGTGGCCAAAGGAACTGAGAAACACGGTCCCAGACCTTAAATACTCGAACCCTAGGGTTTCCTAAACCGATCCAACTCAAAACAAACCAGAAATCAAAACTCTAGGTCTGATTAATGACTTGCGTCGCTCGACGCACCTCCCTTGCGTCGGTCGACGCAACACCCAGAAACCAACTCCTCGCGAGTCCCACTGCGTCGATCGACGCACCACCAAAATACACATTTTGGTTCATGGGCGTTACAATTACTTTTTTGTTTTAGCTTTCATTTTTATCTAGACAAAAGTGTTTAAAAGTTTGATGATTTGGTTTTGATACAACAATAAATCGA
Organism: Arabis hirsuta; assembly: GCA_964056655.1. Lineage (NCBI taxonomy): Eukaryota > Viridiplantae > Streptophyta > Magnoliopsida > Brassicales > Brassicaceae > Arabis > Arabis hirsuta. The sequence goes on along the minus strand of OZ053311.1, from coordinate 17,819,914 downwards.
TATGTTTCTTTTGAAATTAATTCTAAGGGTTTATGGTTTTTCACGGTTTCTTATTTCTACTTTCTGAGTTCTAAATGTTTTAAGTATTTTGGTTTCTTTTATTACGGGGGAGTTTGTTTATGAAATTTACTACTACGGGGGAGTTCATGTTTTCAGATTATATTTTAGTTTGACATATGGATTGTCTGAGAGAAGGACAATTATTTGTGGAATTGCAAGTTGGACTCATGAGATATTTTTCCCTTTTTATCGAAATCAAAGAAGAGCTAAAGTTTCATCCCTCTTTTCAAGATTGAAGTCTATTTAGGATTGTCGAATCATAAGTTGGTTTATCAATGGTGGTAACTTTTAAGAGTTCACCTCAGATACAAATCCTAATTATCACTATTCCTAAACTCTATTGATTTCTAGAAAATGACAGATTTACAAGTATTAATAGTGAGATCAAACCATGGAAAATCAATTGTCAATTTTTTTAAAAAACATTGGAGTTTAACTATTCAATTTCCATTATATTATTTGACGATTATGTTTGTTAGTATATATGGACAGCAAAACATAACATATAAAGCTAAAGACGATCTCAGTCGATTTATGTCTAAGGAAGATATTAAGACGAGAATGTTATAGCATGGATGAAAAAAAAAGAAAATCTAAAGAGACCCGCCACCTAACTTATTTGAAATTTTCAACAAATTTTACCTGAAACAATGACAATAAAGTGTAAATCGAATGAAAGCGGAATAAAATGATATGAAGAATAGTCAATATCCATCCCTCAGCAAGAGAGTTAAACTATTTAAGAATATTAATCAACAAACTAAAATGACCAAAAAGTTTTGATGAAATCCTAACAGTTATAGGTAAAAAATATCCATATTCTAACATTGAATGGCATGATGCAGTAGATGATGCTATTTGATGGGCTACCTCATCTGAGCTACCTCATCAACTATGAGAAATATTTGTCATATTGCTGATATATTGTGAAGTGGACAGTCCTCAATTTATGGAAGAGCTGTTGAAAATCACACGGTAAAAACATGCTTAACAAAAAAATATATAACTTTCGACTTTCAAAGGCTGCATCTAAAAGAATATGAGTTCCAATAGTACACCACTACAAAAAAACGGGTGTGTTGTGTCATTTATTTTGAGTGTTTGTATCAGTTATAAATGATGCAAATGAGTTTTACATCATTTATATAACTGATTCCGGGCTAAGTGATGCAATTATTTAACATCGGTTGTGTAATTTTTTTGCATCACTAATATAAGTAATGTTAATATACATCAGTTAAAACAAATGATGTTAATTTTGGATCACTTATTATAAATGATTCAATATTAGCTACGTTTTATAAGAAGTGATGTTAAGTATTTATATCAATTATAAAAAACTGATGCTAAGATTAGTATCATTTTCCATAAGTAATTCTAATAACGGTATCATTTATCAAAACCGATGTAAATATTTATATCAATTACGAATAATTGATGTTATAATTAGTGTCCGTTTTTATAAGTGATTTTAATAATTATGTCATTTTAAGTAATTGATGCTATATACTTATGTCGATTGTATATAACTGATGTAAAAATTAGTGTCAATTTTTTTATAATTGATTCTAAGAATTGTGTCATTTACAATAACTGATGAAAATATTAAATTAATTAAATGAAAATAATTTATTTTGGTCATAATTAAATTATCTGATTTAATTACAGAAAATATAAAAATTAAAAACTTAATCGATATATAACTCATACGTATTACAAACGTAATTCATATTGCAAACATATATAAATCCTAAATAAAAAACCAAATGAAGTCAACATATATATATATATATATATATAAATCCTAAACGTTCTGTAGCTAACTAAGAGTTTTGCTACTTGAAAAAAAGAAAAGATTAAGCACTACCATCCTGGTTTTCGGCGTTTTGATTTCCATTGTTACCATCACTCATTCCGTTGTTACCATTACCCTGAGAAAAAAGCAACTAACTTTGTTTAGTAACAAAGAATTTGATGTGTAAAGATTTCAATGAAATTGACACTTACCTGAGTATTAAGTAGATTTGGAATGGTTGCAAAAGCTGCTGCAAAGTTTGTAGTCCAAACACTTGCCTAAGTATTTTACAGAAGAAACAAAAATCATAAGTTTAAAATGTCAATTATATCAAATACCATGTGAATAAAATATACTTTACAAAACAACATATTACCTGATCAACAGATGTAACACCAAACATGTTCTGGAACACAGTATTCATTCTGAAAACTTGATCTTCTAAGGCTTTTTTCTGCATCTTCAGCTGAGCAATTTCATAATTCTCTATCTCTGATCCTATTGCAGTTGAACGTTTCAATAATTTTGAAGGTGTAGGTCCTCGGCCAACACAACGTATTCGTCCTGTACGTTCCGGACCAAACACATGAGCATATTCATCATCCAAACTAGCTACGGCATTGCTTGTGGCTTGCATTGACGAATTTTGGTTTAACAACGTTGTAAGTGCTTCCTGAAAAGTTCAACAAGAGGATATAAGTGTAAAGGAATTCAAATTTGAACAAAAAAATACCATTTGATCTTACCGCGCGTGTTTTAGCGTCATCAGATACGTAGCTTCCATCAGGTTTTGTACGAGTCGCAACAAATAACTCTGCTCGACTAGGTGTTTTTCCGGTCTTGATTGTCTTCATTAAAACACATAAAGAAATACAGTTACAATTTCAGTATGATAAGATGAGAACAATTACAAACTTAAGTTTTATAAGAGAGTTAAGTTACTTACAATCTCCTTTCTTTTCCTTGCAAAACTCTTTCTTCCACATGTGTGAGGCGTAGTATGTTTTTTTATACTATTCTTATTTCGCTCTTGCATTTTCTGAAAGATCAAATATTGGAGAAGAAATTTCAAAAGTTAGTTTTGTGTATATTCCATATACAATAATACACAATGCTCTAGCTAGTATATAAATTATACCTTCCATTTATCACGGAACCTCATGTCAACAAAAGAACACCATTGATCTTCAGGAACTTTCTTTGGTCGATTCTGGATCATCTCCATTCGGTTATCCCGTTTGTACTCTCTCCATAGACGCAGTTTGATATCTTTGCATCTGCTTCCTAGTACACCCATGACATAACGCATTCTTCTCCGAGGATCATCAAACCAAAATCTTGCCTGAAATAAATGGGAACAATCATAAAGCAGAGATAAGCAATATAGAGTACTAACTATAGTATAATCGATAAAATATTAGATGTTACCTGAACAACTTCCCATGCCCTCTCTTTTATGTGAGAACTAACCAATCTCCAATCACTGTAGTTAATGGGTAACAAGTGCACATCATTGCTTAATTGACCTAACCATGATGCAAGTAAACCACCAGAATCCTCATCAGGTTGTCCGGTCTCTCCATCAAACTGCACGATTACTTTGCTGTTTTGTAATTTCCACACATCTTTTGATGTCAGCATTTTGCCTTCTATGTTTCCATCATCATCTTGTAGAAAAACACATACATACGTTAACAAACTCATCAGTATAATATAAACCAAATAAGTATATATATATACTCTCTAATAAATGGTGACTCCCACATAATCAAAAGTACGACCACGTTAAAAGTCATTCTCACGTAAGAAAAATAATGCACATCTTGATTTATTCCCATACAAACAAAAGCAATAATCAATTCAATTAAATCCTACGTAAGTATAGAACTTGAATCAATTATATATACATTACCTATTACTTGGACTTTCCATTTGAAGCTGTTACATTCTGGAGCAAGAGAGGGAGGAGAACTGTAAACTCTCTCCAAATGAGCCATATCATCTGGTAGTTGTGTTTCTGAATCCGTAAAGTCCGTGAAATTTAGAGAATCCATAAACCTGAACAAACCACATAAACAACGAAATCCAGAGCAAAATTTATATGAGATTATTGTCTATATAGTCCACAATACTGTACAATGCTAAGATATCAAACTGAATTAAAGTAAATCAAAGTAAACCATATCAACAACATATGCAACAGAATCATTCATGACACAACTTACTTATCTCATAACTTACTTCCAATTAAGCTGCTTACAAAAAACAAAAGGAGCAAGAGCTAGATCACAATCAAACTATGTTGAATGATCTGGATCACCCATATCAAATACATCTCTAGGTTGGAAATGTACTGCAACATTCCATTCTGACTCGCCGGGATCTTTTACGTAAAATACCATTCTCGCTTGAGACGCCAATACATAAGGCTCATCCTCTTCGTTATCTCCAGAGTGTAACAAGCGTGAAAAATTTACCATATGATGACCATATGCATCCATTTTATATCCTCGTTCAGTACGTGTGTCAGCCCATTTGCATTTAAACAACACAACTTTGAAAGTTTCATAGTAGTTCAACTCCATAACTTCAACCAGCTTGCCATAGTAAGCTACATCTCCTGTTCTTGGGTTTAGATCGCGAGAGCTCGCATAACTCATAGTCTCGGCAGCCACATATACACCGCTATTTTGTGTTGTAAGATCATCATCTCTTTCACTTGTCCGAAATTTAAAGCCGTTCACGTTATAAGCTGTATACTTCACAACTTTTTCTGATGGACCTAAAGCTAAGCATCGTAAATCATCAGTTATCCCATCTGTGTCATTTTCTTCTATCTTTTTTTTCATCCATTTTGGAAAATTAAGATGCATTTCTCTGTCGATGTTGAAAGCACGGTTCCTCCTATTCTGACGAGAGTTTCTACTAAGTAGCTCATTTTTGTACTGCCTATATAAACAATAATAAGAGCTATATTAGAATAGTTCAATCAAACGGCTTACATAAATTATTATTGAATGAGATAAACTTACTCTCGTAAGTGATCAAGTAGCTGACAATTGACCAAAACATGTCGATGTGCTTGCTGCCTTTCTATATAACTTAGTGTATAAAGCTGACCTGCTCCAACAAATCTACCAAGGGTTGGAAACATTTCTGCAAGTTTTGAGTTTGGTCTTATACTGTTGTTAACTATAGGTCGATCATCAACACGGCTGACTTGATTAAATCGTGTCTCTATATCCTCAAGATACATTGAGCAGAAGGTTATACATTCATCCGCCAAATATTGTTCACATATAGAACCCTCTGGTTTAGCACGATTTCGAACATAAGATTTGAAATATCCAAGAGTTCGCTCAATTGGATACATCCAACGAAATGGAACTGGCCCGCCATGTTTTGCTTCTTCTGTAAGATGCACTACTAAATGTACCATCACTGTAAAAAACGATGGAGGAAACAACATCTCCAACTCACATAGAGTTACTACAATACGTTCTTGTAGTTTATCAAGCTCGTCAAAGTCGAGAACCTTTGCAGATATTTCTCTAAAAAAATGACAAAGCTCAATAATAGGTGATGTCACATTTGCAGGAAGCACATTCCGAACTGCGATTGAAAACAAATCTCTCATTATCACGTGACAGTCATGGCTTTTCAATCCGGATAGCTTTCTACTTTTAACATCAACACAACTTGATATATTAGAAGCATAACCATCAGGGAACTTTACATCCTTTAAGATATTCAGGAAAATGTCTTTTCCATCATTATTCAAAGTAAAACATGCTTCCTTGTATTTTCCATCATCAGTAGGCCACAGATCAGAACGTATTCCAAGCTCACGAAGATCTTTTCTAGCTTGCAGATTATCTTTTGATTTCTTTTTGTCATCCAGTAATGTGCAAACAAAATTGTCAAGCACATTCTTCTCTATGTGCATTACATCCAAATTATGTCGCACCAAAACAAATTCCCAATAATCCAGCTGAAACAGTATACTTTTTTTCCTCCACTGTTGCGTACTGTCTTTTTCTGCACCTTTTCGATTTCTCTTTTTCCCAACTAAATCATGTTTCTTACCAAGAACGACATTAACTTGTTCTAGTTGTTGAATAATCGTAGAACCTGACAACATGACCGGTGGAGATCGCGTTTCTACTTTACCGTCAAAACTAACTCTATTTTGACGAAAAGCATGATCTAGTGGAAGAAAACGACGATGACCCATAAAACAATTCTTCTTCCCATGCTGTAAACGTTGTCCGACGAAATCAAAATTACAGCTTGGGCAGGCTGATGCTGTATATGTATTCCAACCAGAAAGATTTCCAAGTGCGGGAAAATCACTAATAGTCCACATAATGGCTGCTCGCATATCAAATGTTTCTTTTGTCGAAGCATCGAACGTTTTGATCCCATCAGCCCATAACTCCTTTAATTCTTTGACAAGTGGCTGTAAATACACATCAATATCATTACCCGGCATGTGCTTCCCTGGGATAACCATGGAGAGAATCATCGATGTTTGATCCATTGACATCCAGGGTGGTAAATTATAAGGAAATAAGATCACTGGCCAGATGCTATAATTAGTAGTCATCGAACCAAATGGATTAAAACCATCGGTAGCCAAGCCTAGTCTAACATTTCTTGGATCAGATGCAAATTCAGGATATTTTTGATCAAATGCCTTCCAAGCTATTCCGTCTCGTGGATGTCGAAGTTTACCATCAGTGTTAGCAGAACTTGCATGCCATCTCATGTGTGTAGCAGTTTTTGATGACATAAACAGACGTTGCAAACGTGGCTTCAAAGGAAAATAACGGAGAACCTTTGCAGGAGTTTGTTTTTTCTTCTTCTTCTTTGTTCCCGTCGCCGAACTCTCTGCCGTAATCTCTACCGTCGCCGTACTCTCTCCCGTCGCCGTACTCTTTGCCGAAGCCTTAATTTTCCATCTAGAAGCTTCACAAATTCTGCAAGTTTCTCTTTCTGCATCTGCTTCCCAATATAGCATGCAATCATTTGGACATGCATGAATTAATTCGTAACTCAAACCTAACTTACGAATAACCTTTTTCATGTCATTGAATGAAGCTGGCAATCTAGCATGTGGGAATGCATCTTTAATCAAATCAAGAACCAAGGAAATCCCTTTGTCGCTGATCTTAGACATGCATTTGATATGATATAACTTCAATATAAATGATAGCTTCGTGAACTTGGTGCAATCTGTATATAGCTCTTGATTAAAATCATCTAGCAATTCATCAAAACCTTCTCCTTTTCCATAATTTTCACTTGAAGTTGATGGTCTGTTTGTGTCCATAGGTTGCTGAGACGATCCAGATCCTCCGTATGTATCCATATTAGGAAAAAGATCATCTAAGAGATCCATTGTTGAATCTCTTTCTACTTGAACAGTGTTAGCATCTTGCTGCCTTTCTAACGTATTCTCCGTAACACTATTTTCTCCGTGAAGAAACCAAGTAGTATAAGAACTTAAAAATCCAGAGAACATCAAATCACCTTCAATATCTTCTCTGGACTTGGATTTGAACAGAGCACAATGGTTACAAGGACATTTCATCATATATGCATTTGATTTACCAAATGCAAACTCCAGAAATTTTTTCACTCCATTTATATAATCTGGAGATATACGTGGTTTCTTTATCCACGACTTATCCATAATAACCTAAGAACATAAATACACATATTTGAATTATAATACTACAAACATCGTCAAGTCAAAAAGCTAACTACTAAGCAAATTATTCCAAACAACGTCAAGTCAACGTAGTGTATACATAAAAAATTTAACAAAGCACACATCACAAATGTCAAACATAAAAACATAAGAATTTAAATAGTTTACTTTACGCAAATCTAACAGAAAATATAATCACACATTAATTCAAAGTTTTAAATTTGATTGAATCAGAAACTTCACAACGATGAGAGGAACGACACAAAGCAAAAGTTAAACACAAAAACAAAAGTGATGAATTCATAACTGTCGAATAACATATAAACAAGAGCTTGAATTGATTTACCTTAGTCGTCGATGATTTGTGAATTCTGATTTTTTGGTTAGCTAGCTCTTCGTTTTTCCAAAGCGAATTGTTTAGAAACCCTAAATCCAAATAATGAAGTTGTGATTAACTGATAATTAATTAGTATGAAATATTTTTTTGCCCAAAAACTAAATCTAATTGCCGCTGAAAAAAGAGAAATAGCGGGAATGTAAAAACTGGATGTATTTAAGGGAAATTCGATTCTTATTATGACAAAAATTTCGTTTATATTTTTGCTAAATACAAAAACAAAATAAATTGACAAATAAGATTTTAAGAAAAAAATTATGAGAAGAAATCATAACCTTTGTTCTTCTTCTCTTAATCTCCAGCGATTGCATCATCTTTCATAATATGTTCATCATCTTCGAAGAGTTCTTCAATTTGTCTTACCAAAAAATTGCTTTGCGCCATATTATCGAACACCTTATGGGCGACATGAAGTCTTCTCTTGTAATTGAGATATGTGATTAGAAAGAGAGAGTGGGTGTTCAATGCACCGGCTTCGGCTGGATCTTCAACCTCCAAACCAGCGAAGAAATAGCCCAGAGCTCCTCCGCTGCTGTTAACATCCCGTCACCGACCGATCGTGGCTGAAGTTCTAGCGATCTTGCTTGCTCTTCACCATGCCCGTGATTTGGATCTGAAAAAACTCTTCATAGCTTTTGATTCTTCTCAAGTAATGCAAGCAATCAATTCGGAGATCTTCCCAAAAGAGCTCCATGGGATAGATCAATTCAATTGATCTATCCTTTCAATTTGATGTAATTTCTTTCAATTTCACTCCAAGAGCACCTAATCGGACTGCCGATGCTATAGAAAACACATCTCTGAGGTCTCTTGTACCGGACTCTTCTAAATTAATGTGATTTCAGTTTGTGCACAAAAAAAAAAAAGGAGAAACCCATGTGTTCTTGTAGAAGATAACGAAAAGAGAGAAACCCATGTGTTCTTGTGTTTGTCTTTACACGTATCCATCAATTATTGAATTTGATGTAAAGTGTTTTGTTTCTTGTTTTTTCTGCAAGTAAAACTGAAGTCCATGATCTGATCATATAATTGATGCAACTTGAGTAAATAACTATATCAATTTTAATAATTGATACAAAATCACATAAATAACATCATTTTTTTATTGATGTAAATTTGCATCATTTTTTTAAGTGATATTAGTATTAATTATTAATTACATCAATTAGTTAATTGATGTAAATTTATATTATGTATCAAATGTTAAAAGTGATGCAAATTACTATATATTTGTATCAATTTTACGGAATTGATGCAAATCAAAATAGTAACCGCATCATTTTTTGTAACTGATGTTAAATTTATATTTTTGTATCAGTTATGAAAATGTAATTCAAATTTAAATCATTTATTTTTTTGATACAAAAGAATCGATGCAACTTACCTCTTTTTTTGTAGTGCACCTTGACTGAAACATAGAAGGTAATGCTACAACATCAATGCTCCCTAGCTGAGTTTAAAGATATGTCTCAAGCAGATCTTAACATTACGTATATATAATTCTTTACATATGCAAGAAATTACCGATACAAATTAGTATTTGTGGTAAACTAATTAACTAATTCTCTACGATTGTTTCATTTTCTTATCATTATACTTTTGAATTCATATATGTCGACGTCTAGGTAATTTAAAAACTAGCAAATCCAAATATATATTAAACTCATATATCGATAAAACAAACCCACGCGTAGCGTGGGTATAAAATCTAGTATATATATAAAGAAACATTTTCTCTTTTCTCATGCATCAACATCATAATCATCTACATAGTTGGTTACAAAAGTTAAAAAGTCTTTTCAAAAATGTTAGTAAAAATGATTTATTTTAATTTACATATATACATGTTTTATTTAACTTTTAAATTTTTCAATTTAAACCTTTGATACAAACATTAATTATACGTTTGTTTAACAAACTGAATTATTAGAGGTATCTTAAAAGTCATTTTTCTAATTTTAAATGAAATTATAAATCGGGGAAGCCACTTTGACTCACTGGTCAAGGGCTTAAAGCTTTTACACCAGGAGGTATGAGATTCGAATCATAGGAGATGCGATTTATTGATATTTATGCAGATTAATGGAGACTAGTTTACATAAGATCTTCAGTGTGGGGTAAAGTAGAATCGTCTGACGTGGATCAAGATGAAAGACTCGTCCACTGTAGAATTGTCGATGAAACAATTCTCATAATTTGTAATATAATAATAATAAAATTGCAGCGTTAGAAAAATGAAATTATAATTCTGAAAGTTTGTAAAAAAAGTTACATGAATAATTATTAAAGGGGGGAAATATTAAAGATGAAAAATATACAAGCACATGAGAAAACACATTAAAACGAAAATAAAATAAAAAATAAGCATAAAAATATAAAAGGGAGAACAAAAGAAATAAAGTAAAATATAACTATTAAAGGGAGAAAAAATAAATAAAATCTCTATACTATTACATAAATGTTAACAAATTGAATTATTACAGGAATTTGAAAAGTCATTTCTTTTATTTTAAATGAAATTATATATCTGAAAATTTATATAAAAAAAAATAATTACCTGAAAAATAGGGAGAAAAAAAATGTTTATACTATTATGTAAATGTTAACAAATTGAATTATTAGATAAATATGTAAAATCATTTCTCTTACTTTAAATGAAATTATAAATTATTAAATTTATAGAAAAATACTTAATATTTATTAAAAGGACAAAAAATATTAAAGATGAAAAATATATAAACACATTAAACAATAAAATAAAAAATAAAAAAAAGAGGAATAAAAATATTAAAAAGAGAACAAAAAAATAAAATCAATGCGAGTGGATATATCAAAGATGAAAAATATATAAACACATAAGAAAATACATAACATTAAGATATAAAAACAAGTAAAAATGATAAATAATTGTACTACAGAAAGATATTGAAAAACAATTAATCGTTTTTATTTTGTATTCCCAATTTTAATCGATTATTTAGATAACATTTATTCTTCTATAATAACCATCGATATCGAATTGATTATCATATTTTTATGGTGTATACATAAGAGAAATAATTAAAATTATTTCCAATCAAATATTATTTTTTATTTTGTCTGAATGAGTTGTTTTGTCAATATTAATACTACACTACTAGATAAATCAAATTTTGTCTGAATGAGTTGTTTAGGCATTTCTCTTTCTTGCTGGACAAGAAACCTCATTTCAAGTTTCTAATTAATGCTTCCTTGCACAAGAAGCATTAATTATAACTGTTTAGTGAAAGGAAGAGTGTAGAAATGAAAGAGAATCCACCAATTCAGGTAACTAATTGCTACATGGCATATAAAAATAAGCCCTCTCACTCTCTCTCCCAATCAGTCGTCTAAATAGTAGTATGAGCCTGCAGACTTCTGCTCCCTGTCCTTGGTGGACTCTAATTTGTTGATCCTTGGCCTGAAGTTAGTCGGATCCCGCCTGAATGTTATGTTCAGGTGCTGCAATGAAAGGACAATAAGTTAGTTTCAAATTAACTACACCAACAAAATGAATAAGATGTCTCTAAAAGTATTACGATGTTAGTTAGTTTTATAGAAGGATGATATGATTCAAACTTGTAATAAGATACGAAGACTTACCGATAAGAAGAGGTTCATTCCGCTGAGTAGTGACTGTGGAGAATGAGCCATACACTTGATGGATGGTTGTCCTTCATACACAATGACTCGGTCCGCAAGATAGGTCGCCATTATGAAGTCATGCTCCACAACAAACGCGGTTTTCTTTGCGTGCAGGATAAACCGCTTTATGACCTTTGAAGCTGTGATTCTCTGCTCTGAGTCGAGATACGCACTTGGCTCATCTATCAGATAGATATCTGCAGGCTTTCCCAAGCATAAAGCTATGCCAACCCTCTGCGACTCTCCACCCGAGAGAGTGCGTATCTCTTGGTCCATCAACGGCTCAATCTGAAGCGGTTTCATTACATCCGATAAAAACTGAGGATGCATATACGCATCACGGATCCTCTCGTGAAGCAAGTGCCTCACTGTACACTCACGCTGCGCATCATATGTTTGCGGTTTGTACGACACATTAAACACTGGCATATCTGCTTCTACACCCTCGTCAGGTTGCAATGCACCTGCCTGCATCAGCATACAAGTTTCATTCCTTCAAGTTCTAACCACAATGAGGGGGAAAAAAAAACAGAGGAATTGTACCAGCATCCGGATGAAGGTCGTTTTCCCGGTACCGTTCTCTCCAAGCATTACAACAATCTGAGAATCGGTGAATTCTCCTTCCATCACTTCCAGCTTGAAACCTCCAAGAGTCTTACTCATGTTTGGGTATTTGTATCTTGCATAAGACTTCACTTCCCCATCACTCTCTTGCGGAGTCTCAGAAACCTTAAGGAAGAAACAACAAATACCATTATATAATCAGTCACAGATATGTCCACTGCTTCTCTAGAAGGAGACCATTGGAAAAGCTTTACCTTGAAGGTCAGAGATTCGTCCCTGAAACGCAAATTTTCTGTGGGAATAAACCCGGCAAGGAACACGTTGATTCCTTCTCTGACAGAAAAGGGGAGAGTCACGACACCATACGCGGTCGGTTTCCCATACAAACAGCAAACGAAATCCGACAAGTAGTCAAGGACACTGAGGTCGTGCTCCACAACAATCACGTAGCTGCAACAAAAAGTCAAAAGCCGTGTCTAAGCAGAGCACATTTTCTTCAGGAACAAGAGAGAGATGATGATCAGATCAAACCTGTTAGGTCTGAGGAGAGAGCGTATAACTTGAGCTGCTTTGAGTCTTTGCCTCACATCAAGAAAGCTAGATGGTTCATCAAACATGTATATCTCCGCCTTCTTTACAAATACCGCAGCAATCGCAAACCTCTGAAGCTCCCCACCAGAAACTTCTTTCGCTTTGCGGTCTAGGACAGGGTCCAATTCCAGCTCAGCACAAATCTGCGCCATCATTCCCCTCTCGTCCAACTTCTCAAGCATCTTCCCAAGATCAACTTGAACAAGTTTTTTAATTTGGTCCACATGTTGGGGCTTCAAAGCAGTCTGTAATGCATACAAGGTGAGACATCAATGAGCTGCTTCCATAGGTGCAAATATCAAAGATCCATCCCACACTACCTTTAGATCTTCTTCTAAGACTCTAGTGAAATAGCTTTGGAGTTCTGAACCGCGGAAGTGAGTCAGAATTTCTTGCCAGTTTGGAGGATTCTGTCCAAGAGGTAGTAGAATAGTCATGCATGAGTTACAGAAGAGAAGCATTCTAAGCACAAGGAGTATTGAAACTTACACTGAATCTGCCAAGATTTGGTTTCTGTTTTCCAGACAGGATTTTGAGAGCAGTTGATTTCCCGATACCGTTTGTTCCAACCAACCCTAAGACTTGCCCTGGTCTTGGAACCGGAAGCCTGCAAGAAGAGATATATTTCAGAACCCTAAAGACAGATTACCAGACAGATTCCATGAGGCTAAGCTAACCTGTGCAATTTAAAACCATTGGCCCCGTAGCGGTGGGTTGTATCTTTCTCTAGGTCCTTTGGAAGATTGATAATCTGAATAGCTTCAAACGGGCATTTCTGCGGTTGTGCACCAACAGATGTCACTAAATCACGTTCAACTTGACGCAGGTGAAACATTCATTGTAAAATAGTAGAGCCTATACCTTGACGCAGATACCGCAACCTATACAGAGCTCCTCTGATAAGTAAGCAGTCTTGGAAGCAGGAGAAACCTCGATACAAAGTCTCCCTAGAGAAGCAAACAACAAATTGTGTTGAAAAAGCAAGGGAGGAGGAGAGAAAATCTCTAGAGCAGTAATTAAGAAACCAGAGAAAGAATGTACCTGTCTTGACAACAGGACAGCTCTTCTTGCATTCCTGGCGGCATTTCTTCGGCTTGCAGCGGTCTTCGCTCACGATAGCAATGCGTGTCAATCGATCAGCCATCTCGAGGATACTGCAAGATACAACAATTTAACATCCTGGGTAGGGCTAACAAAACACAAGAAGTCATATGTTGCTTTGGCAATGATAGAGAGCTAATGACAAAGTGAAGTAGACATAAACGAGGGTAGGAACAGGTGATAAGCAAGCGAAAGCTTAAAAGACACGTGACAAGAAGAGACAGAAGCCAAGCAACAAATCCAAACACGCAATTGAGGCTCATAGAGAGAATCAGTGTTCCGGATGAGACGAGAAAGAGGGATAAGTATACCAGATCGCCCAGGAGGAGATTTGATCTACAATCGGCTAAGAGGAGACTCCGCGGAGGATTTGGGTTTTCTTTCTCTTTAGGTTAGGGATTTGGTTTTCTTTGTTTTGGTTTTTTTTCCTTTTGTAATTCTCCAAAAATAATAATTATTTATTTGTAAAGGTACCACAAAACACTATATAATTTAAATTTCTGCAACTATGACAGAAATTACGCGCAGACTTTTCTTCAAATTATTTGTTTTTTATTCGTTCTTTGATACTTTGTTTTGTTATATTGCATGCCATTTTCATTTCACGTTTAAGGCTTTGTGCTACTTTGCTTTCAAAAGTAATGGAATATTTGACCAAAAAAAGGTGATGGAAGATTAGTTTGGGTTGGGTACCTATCTTGAGGTTTCTCAGTAGGTTTTGATGATTTTAAAAATATATACAAACTGATTTTTTTGTCCGGCGTCAAACGCTGGATTAAAATATTCCAAAAAACAAATTCACAAATTTTTATAATACACATGAAAAATTAAAAATAACAAATATCAAATGGTATATCTTCCGTATATAGATAAATATATTATGTTTCACAAAATTTATTTTGTGAAACACTTAGATTAAATGTAAGCATATTTTTATTTAGATTGAATACATTTGAGATTATCAATTGTTTCAAATTTATTTGGGTTCACGAAACCCAAAAATAAATATTGCATTAGTATGTAAAAAAAATTCAAATAAAAAAAATCCAAAAAATAATAAAAATTGAAATGATTATTTTTCAAAATTCAAGCATTAATATTTGATTAGTAAGTGTTATGTTTATAACAAAAACGCAACTTTAACTAGAGTATTGTGGATACAATTAAGAGATAAAAACAAAATAATTGTATGATTAATCACATATGGTATCCAAATAGACAATAATACAATTTTTATAAAATAACTGATAATGATAAATGATTCATCGTTAGAACATTATGCTATAGAACATTATATTTTAGTTGTATTTAAATTTGTAACACATATATTTGTGAGTTTATGTTAAAAAATTAATGTAAATCTGTAGATATTTAACATAGCATATAGAATTAATTGAAATATTGTGATTGATTAATTTTAATTGATGTGTTCTTTAAAACCCTTATTAAATAACAAATATGATTTTTCACTAATTCTTCTCAATTAGTATATAGAGGATTGCAGAACCTCTATTTTGTAAAAGAATAAATCGTCATCAGCCTCGGCTCTAAGGCATGGCCAAAGGGGACTAGGCTTAGGGCTAACACCAAAATGCATCAAATTATTTAAGGAAGAAGGACCCTAACAAACATATTTTTTCTTTTCAAAATTATAAGAAAAAGCTCAAAATTATTATTTTTAAAAAATGTTACACCAAAAAGGCCCATTTTTTTCCCTATGGTCGTGTAAAAGTTTGAGACGAACCTGATTGCCATCGATGAAGAGAAGATGGAACACCAGAGGGCTAACTCTCACTACTCTCAACCTTGTAATCTGTTTTTCTCCATGTGCCCCATTTAAAAGGAGATATAGCGCCCATGTGCATATTATGAATATGAATGGGTGATAGATAGTCTCTTTGTGGAAGTCTCCTCGAGGATTTATCCTATCATTTTCTTTTCCTCCAATGATGACCTAGTATATAAGATCGAGGATATACATAAGATTAGTAAGTTGACCCATTTCTTTATGAATTTTAGCTTTAACATAAACTAGTGCTTTTATGAAGTTTCATTCCCCTCGATCATATGCTTTACTTATTTATTTTTATGGCAATAAAGTTCGTTTTATAAAACATCTCAACATGATGATCTTAGACCCAAAACAAAGCTGTAAATTGGATCAAAATTGTATGAAAATCAGTTACTCCACTCTTCTACTAAACAATTCCCCTACAAGTATTTTTTTTTTATTCTCAATATTTTTGTCCACTCGAATTAATCGTTGTGTAGATGGGACTTTCTCTTTTGAATTCTATTAATGTATCAAATTGCAATTAAAAATGGTATTCTTAAAAACAATTTTCAAGTGTGGTATCTTAGAGAATACCTCTAAAATTATTTATAAAATCTAGAAAATTAATTTTTGTGGAACAAAAAAATGTTAAACATTAATCTTTTAGGAATAGAAAGAGTAAATCTCATGTCTTTGAGACTTATGAGCATTATGTATGTTAGGTTAGGGAAAATAAGATTAATCCACAAAACTTGACATGAGAGGGGACTATAAGGAAATTGTTATACAGAATACTCGAGTTAGGGGTGTCAAACTGAGGTAGCTCGCTCGGCTCAGCTCAACTCAGCTCAGCTCATGGTGAGCTAAAGTATTTCACGGCTCAGCTAATTTATTATACAAACTTACAAACATAAGTTCGAACTCAGATCATCTAGATCGTGATCTAAATGAGTTAGTTCGCGAGCTCATACAAATTAAATATAAAAATTAAAAAATTAAAAATTAAATTAATATAAAACCAAAATTAACTTTAAATGTTAAATATTGAAATCAAATTCAAATAGTATTGTTATCGAATTCTAAATCTATAAAGGATTGTTTTTTTTTCTTTTTGATAATACTATTATATTCCTATATATCCTAAAGAATTAAATGTAAAACAAAAATTAATTTCTATTTTATTAATAAAGTATAATGGATTATTTCTATATTTGTTTTAGTTATAAATTAAGATATTTTTAGGGGTGTCAAACTGAGCTAACTCGCTCGACTCAGCTCAACTCATGATGAGTTAGAGTATTTCTCGGCTCAGCTCATTTATTATATGAGCTTACAAACATAAGTTCGAACTCAGATCATCTAGATCATGAATTAAATGAGTTAGCTCGTGAGCTAATACAAAATAAATGTAAGAAAAAAATAACTAAAAATTAAATATTATAAAATGCAAAATTAACTTTAAATGTTAAAAATTAAACTATTATAAAAATAATTAAAATGTTAAGTAATTAATTTACATCGTGATACGAATTACGATTGATGCTAAAGAGAGATGAAAACGTAATTTGAGACCTAATTGATTTGAGTTTTTATTGTTTGATTCAACTAATTCGTTTAGTAATGTTTATATAGGGAATTCTAGCAAAACCCTAAAAAATTATAAAGGAATATTTCTTTTTTTTTTCTTTCTTGATAATACTATATTTTATATTACTATTTCTATATATCCTAAAGAATTAAAATGTAAAACAAAAATTAATTTCTATTTTATCAATAAAGTATAATGGATTATTTCTATTTTTGTTTTAGTTATAACTTAGAATATTTATTTTCGTTGGTAAATCTAAGATATATTTACAATATATCAATATAAAATTTTAAATCATTAAAAAATTATTTGTTCGTGAGCTAGCTCGCGGCTCGTCTGAGTTGGCTCGCTTAACTCGCCAACTCATTTAAGCTCGATCATTTAACTCGTTTACTAAATGAGTCTAAAAAACGTAGCTCGCGCTCATGAAAATCCAAGCTGACCTGAGCCAGCTCATGAGCTAATGACTCGTTTGACACCCCCTATAAATTATAAAGGAACGAGAATATATGTTTTGGTTGGTAAATCTAAAATATATTTACAATATATCAATATAATAACTTAAATCATTAAAAAAAAATTTGTTCGTGAGTTAGCTCGCGGCTCGTCTGAACTACTTCGCATAACTCGTCAACTCATTTAATCTCGATCACTTAACTCGTTTATTATATGAGCCTAAAAAACATAGCTCGCGTTCATCAAAATCCGAGTTGAGTTGAGCCAGCTCATGAGCTAATGACTTGTTTGACACCCCTAACTCGACTCAATACCGGAATCACTTGAAGCCCCAAAAAACGTACTTATTTTTGGTCTTTTTCTTTTGACATATATCAGAAACCCATGTTTTATGAATTTTAGATTAAAAAAAAAATAGGATATAGCACATAAAAAACTCAAATCTTCCATACATGCTTCCAAAGAGCTTGCAGAAACTCAGTGTGAACCCCATCAGCTTATTTAGCGGACACAACAGATTACTCTTTGAAAATTGTCCCATTAGCCATTGCGTCCTACCCCTAAACGCATTTACAAACACTAAAAGTAGAAAAAGAGAGGATGTGAGCAACCAAGGTTATTCTGTCAAGGCCATGCTGCCAGCCCAATGTTCCACATTACTTGACAACATGAAGAAAGCACCCGTATCCTAAAAATAGTTATGCATCATACAACCTAACTTGTCTATCAAGCAACCAACACCATCCAACAACATACAATAATTACTTCCTCGATAAAATATCATCCAATCCAACATCAAGAACAAAATCTCTTCCTTCCGTCATCAAAATCAAACATCAGGAACTAATTGCATGCAGTTTTGGCTATCTCTAGCTTAACGGAATCGACACTTTGATTTCTCCTCAACTACTCACTATTCAGATCTGGTTTCTCAAACTGGTTACGGCTTCGAAAGATAACTTCAGTTCCTTTGCTAC
The DNA here is from genome assembly GCA_964056655.1 of Arabis hirsuta. Taxonomy (NCBI): domain Eukaryota; kingdom Viridiplantae; phylum Streptophyta; class Magnoliopsida; order Brassicales; family Brassicaceae; genus Arabis; species Arabis hirsuta. The sequence goes on along the minus strand of OZ053311.1, from coordinate 17,801,235 downwards.
TGGGTCTCGCAGATTGGGCTTCTGAATGCAGACTTAAAGTACGTGAGGCTCAGGCCACCTCTTCATCCTTTATCTCTTTGCTAAGCACTTGGTTCGAGAAAACAGCCTATTTTCCCATGAACTAAACAACGCCAGTGTATTCATACACGAACTATTGAATAATGCCAAAAACCACATGAACTAGCTATAAATTTGAATTTACTACATGATGTTTTAAAATATGGTCAATTCCCACACAACCGTAAATGGAATGAATTTTCAGTTAACGGTTGCTGACATGTATGACACATGGAACTTGTTTTTGGTCTAATTTAAAATTTATAGAATTAAACAGATAGATAAATATATATATATATATATATATATTAATTGATTTTACAAAACAACTTCGTTTTGATCTTAGTTCAAATTATTGTTGTGATGTTTATTTAATTTGTACTTAAGATGTTTTTAAATCAAAATTAAAAATAAAATGAAAATGTTTTCATAAAGCAATTTTTAATCAGTGAAAAAAAAAATTAAATCAATTTCCTTTTGAAACAATTTTAGTTAATTGATTTTAACTAAATACAAGTTAAAAGTTAAAATTTATTTATAGAATAATAAAATAGATCAAAACAAGTTTTTAACCGCTAAAGTCATTGTAAAATACGATCAACCGAGAGATAAAAGAATTTTAACCATACAGATAGTTAAAAGCAATCTATATATATAATAGCAAAGTTTTCTCTCCATATAAGGTATCCACATAGGCAAAACATTTTTTACAATTAATTTTAATTTTAACTTTCATTTAATTCATGTTTATATATATTTATTGTTACTTATAGCTACTAAAATTTCTAATTAAATAAAAAAACGAAAATAAGTCAATAAATAACTAAAAGTAGTACATATAATTTTTTTTTAGGTTAAACATATAAAATTATTTGAGTATTTTATTGTTGTAAATATAAAATTACAACAATAAGAATATTTTCTTATGAACTTATGAAAACGATAAAATTTTATATATTCAATTTCATAAATTGAAAATATGTAAAATGAATATACATATAAGAACAAATGAATAAAAATATAAATGACATCAAACAAAAAAAATAATCAATAATATGAGTGTCAAACGATTGTTAAGAGATGTTGATCTAAAGAGAAAGAATATATATTATTAAAGATGAGATAATAAGATGAAAATATGAAATATACGATTTTGTTTATAATGTCATATTTGAATATTATAGAAGTATGAAAGAAAAATTTAAAGTGTTATATATTTGAAAGATATAAGAGGTATAAATTGGTGTAAGAAAAGAATCGCACATTGCGCGAGTTATATTCTACTAAAAATAAGTAAATGAATTATTAAAATTAGCATAAAATTGTAAATGGTTAAATCAAATTTTTGTCTTTAAGTTTAATAAAATTGTATAACTCATGTATCACGGCGAACCATATTTTAGGATTATTTGAGTATTTTATTTTTTAAATAAAAAATACAATAATAAACAATTACAAAAATGCCATTTTTTGTGTGCATATTTGCATATTTGCAAGAATGCCACTTAGAGGTGTCCATTTACAAAAATGCCACTAATTATAGATTTATAAAGCCTATATCTTAAAATTTTAAACTCTAAAAAATGTTTTGACACCTAAAACCTCCTAAACACTCAAAACTAAACTCTAATAGAACATAATTAACCCAAACATAAATAATATAAAGAAAAAATAATTTTGAAAAAGTGGCATTTTTGTAAAGATTTCAAAAGTGTGGCATTTTTGTAAAGTGGCACTTGAAAAGTGGCATTTTTTGAAATTTTTCTATATTTTATTTATATTTTAATTCATTAGAAAGTAATCAAAATATTAATAGCTTATATATAAAAATGTAAATGAAACAGAAAAAAAAATTTGTTATTTATTGAATCATCGTAATTGTGCTTCAACCGATCAGGAGGTTGAAGGTTTAAAAAAAAAAGAGGATATATGATTTCATTAAAAAAAATTTTGAGAAATTAACTTTCACTAATAGATGAAAAAAGATTTTATTCAAAAAAAGGATATTAAAAATTTTCACTAAATATGAGAAAATAAGGAGAAATTTTGAAATATAAGATTTTATTCAAAATGTTATATTTGAGTTTTTTTTTTAAAGTATAAAATAAAAATATTGAAAACGTTGTAATACCACAATTTAAAATAAATATAAAAAAGATAAATTTTGAGAAATGATACTTTTCAAAAATGCCACTTTTTCAAAATCTTTGCAAAAATGCCACTTTTTCAAAATTATTTACTCATTATATCATTTATGTTTGGATTAACTATGTTGTATAAGTGGCACACCAAAAGTGGCATTTTTGCAATTGTCCCTATAAAAATCTTAAGTTTTGATACATATAAAGTAAAAAATTAATGGTGATATTATTCATAAATTGTACAACAAAATATATGGGCAATGATATATGAGTTTTATGTAAAAATATACGTAGTCTTCACCACAATCCAAGAAAAATACATATTTAATCATTTAATATTTTAACCAATGCTTTTAACCCAAAAAATCTAGAAAATATAATTTTAAAGTGTTTAACAATACGTAAAAAAAAAAATGTATAAATTAACTTTCTATATATTAATGTCTTACGAAAAAAACCACAAAAGTAAATATATTGATCTATGCATTGCACGATTATAGTTAGAATGTTTGAAGATTTGGATGGAACTATATTGCAATAAAAAATATAATAAATAAGTTCTCAAAACCTAAAAAAATATTTATTTAAAATCTTATATTAACCATATGATATACGATAAGATTTTAAATAAATATTAGAATGTGTTAATGCATGTAAAAAGATACTTATATACTAACATAAATACTGACCAATACACGCTATACATGATATAGGTACAAAATATAGGAAAACAGAACAAGAAAATCAAAAAAAACCAAACTCGCGCAACGTGCGAATCCAACTCTAGTAAAAAACAATTTTGTTCTCCTTAAACATCACTCACTAAAAATTAAGAAAATCTATACTAATTGTTTTGTTTGATACTAATGGGACTATGTATTGTATATGATAGTTTTAAGAAATTATTTCTTATTATTTTATCGAATTGTGTTATTGAGTATTAATTTATTATCTTTGAACCGGCCGAGCATAGACTAAAAACTTATTAATTTACCGTGTTTATTAAATTATTAATTATTAAGTATTAATATATATAGTTTCTCCTTTGTAGAGTCTTATGTTATGAATAAAAAATATAATCAGCCATGTAAACGTTTTTAAGTATACAATGGTTAAAACATTTTCTTGCATTTAACTTTAACTTTGATTGAAAAAACATCTTAAGTACAAATAAAATAGACATCATATTAATAATTTGAGCTAAAATCAAAACAATCTCGTTTTTGGTAACAACGATCAATATATATATATATATATATATATATATATATATATATATATATATATATATATAATTCTATAAATTTTAAATCAGTCAAAAAAATTTTCCACGTGTCATACATCAGCAACCGTTAACAGAAAACTCATTCCGTTTACAGTTGCGTGGGAATTGACAGTATTTTAAAACATCATGGACTAAATTCAAATTTATAGCTAGTTCATGTAGTTTTTGGCATTGTTCAATAATTTGTGTATAAATAGACAGACGTTGTTTAGTTCATGGGAAAATAGGTTGTTTTCCGCACTTGGTTCTTTTTCTTTGATTTCTAGGCAGCTGCATTGTTAGCAGATTGCTCTATATTTGGAAGCACATCGTCTCTCAAACGTTCTGTGGATTGTAATAGGTTTGCAGAGTTGTAACCTTGAGGGGGTGAAATTATGTAATTATGTAATAATGGTGGTTCAATTGGTTCTTTTATAGTTTCATGCTAGTGTAATTAAAGTGGGCTCGTTTAAAAACATGTGTGGCTACTTTTGGGATAATTTGCTATAAATACAATCAAAAAAATATAACTTAAAAAATAACCAAAAAATCCTCAATCCAATGGTCATGATTTTGTTATATACCGCGCTTTTACATACTTTTTAAATTTTTGTTTTTTATACACCAAAATCACCCCTACTTTTGTTACTTTTAATTATTTGCAATGAAAAGATTTTAAAAAAATAAAATAAAATTACTTCCTCAAACATAGCATTGCAGAACATCATATTATAACTTATTTTATTTGGGGTTTCTATAACTCGAAACATGACTAACTCTTTCTTTATTTGTTTCAGCAATTCCTCATCCTTTTTTGTAGTTTTGATCCACCAACTAAACAACAACCTGCGTTCCAACGTTGGCCCAAAAATTGAAGTAACCTATAACATTGTTTTTCTCAACAAAAAAAACCTATAACATTGTTTCTTTGTCGAGTTAACGATTATACCAAAACCTCGTTTTTGGGATGTGGAAGTCAGAGTTCGTATACATTTATCCATTTGATAATTAACCAATCTTCTATATATTAATTGAAAAGACAGTAAGTGAAAAAATTATGTGTTATTCAATAAAGATTTTAAGAGATAAATCAATTAAAATTAACCAATCAAAACATTCAATTAATTATTTCTGTATGTTGGAAATCTCTACATATTTACATTAATTTTTAACATTTTTAAGATGAACTCACAAATACATGTGTTATTAATTTAAATCCAATTAAAATATAAAATTTTAATATTTTTAAAAGTAATATAACATAATGTTTTAACGATTAATCACTTACCGATATCAGTTACTTTATAAAAGTTGTATTTATGTCAATTTTGATACTATATGTGTGATCAAACAATTATTTTATTTTATATCATTTAATTGTATCAATATTACTCTAATTAAAGTTGCATTTTTGTTATAAACGTACAACTTTACAAATCAAACACTAATGGTTGAATTTTGAAAAACATCATTCACTTTTTTTTTAAAGAAAAATTACTTACTAACGCAATATTTTTTGTGTTTGATGAGCTCAAATAATTTTGAAGAATCCATAATCTCAAACGTATTCGATTTACATTTAAAACGCATACACTCAATCTAAGTTTCATGCAGATTGAATTTTATAAGATAAAATATATGTATCTATACAGAAGATATACCGTTTGATTTTTCTTGTTTATAATTTATCCCGTTTATTATAAAAATTTATATTTATTTTTAAATATCCTAATCATGGGTTTGACGTGAGATAGAAATCTAGTTAAGTAATTAATGCCCTATTCAACCCACTGTATACCACCATAGAGGAGTAAATTCAAAGAGAGTTTAACTAGTTCATGTATTTACATCAAGTAACTCCATCTATTTGACTTTTGGTATGTAATTCCAAATAATTATAGTATACTTATATTTGACCAAAAATATTTAAAACTTTCTGAATCGATAACTTGTATTACAAATCCATTGACTAAATAATGATGGATTTATCACATAAAGAATAGCACATAATTTGACAAAGAACTGAACTTAAACTTTTGAATTTGCAATTTCAGTAAAAATATATAAGGGTTAATTTGTGAAATACCCAAAAAAAAAAGAATTAAGATATTAGCTAAAAAAAAATTTATGTGGCAAAATCATAAGCATTAAATTTAGGGTAATTAGTTAGTTTTGTAATTATAGAATTTTTGTTGGTTATGCATGCTAATTTCCCAATATATAATGCATAAATTCCTTAAAAATAAAAAAAAAAATCATTTGACCAAGGAATTAAATTCAATACAACTTTACAAAATTGTATTATGGACTACCATATAAAATCATTTGACTAAGGAATTAAATTCAATACCATGTATTCCTCAATTAAAAAGACTGCGAAATTATGGATATAATGGAAATATATCTATTAACAGTCTATATAAATATAAACACAAAGGTGTTGGCTGTTTCACCGAAAACCTTTTAATCTTTGACCCAAATGGCTCGATCATCTGGACATGTTTCTTATCTTGCGGCTGCAATTCCGATGGCTATTCTCCTGACAATCATATGCTTATTTCTAGCAACCAACGTCACCCATGCCTCGAGACGCCCGACCACCTACATTGTGGGAGACGAGTACGGTTGGGATTTGATTTTTTCATTGGAAGATTGGCCACGAGGCAAAACCTTTTACGCTGGTGATATTCTTGGTATGTATCAATATTTAAGAAAAAGTCATAATGTGATTGATAAACAATATATTCATAGTTTAGTCGCATAATTTTGATCGTTTACTATAGAGTAAGGGAGGAAGAGATAAATCAATTCGGTTTGGTTCAATCCAGCAAAAAATGGATTAGTATGGAATAACAAAATAGTAACTCGGTGCAACCCTAGTTAGAGCCAATTGGTTTAGCTCCCTTATTTAGGTCCACCGACCTAACTCAACAGTCTAAAATTTTCTAAGACAATATTTTAGATATTACAATGGTGTTGCATTGCAGTATTCAAATACAATTATGAGGAAAACGGTGTATGGGTGGTAAACAGAACTGGATATGAAACATGTACAGCAAACGATGGAGCAAAAGAGTACAATTCCGGTAACGATAGAATCCAACTTCCTTATGGTTATAGCTATTACATTGGGATATTTAATCCTCTTGATTGTTCTGCCGGTTTGAAGATGGCGGTCAAAGCATTAGCTCCAAAGTAAATGAAGTCATAATACTGTTATATTTGGGTTATTAGAGATAGAGTTATTTGTAAACACTCTTTGCATTCAAACTCTCAGATAATAAAATACCTAATAACTTTTTTTATGTTTTATAAGTCGTCTCCGTATTTTATAAATAACTAGATTAGATTCTGCGAAGAGACACGGTAATTTATATTATAAAATCAAAACAAAATGTTTACTCCCGGTAACTGATTTTAATAAAGATAAATTTCAAAAAAATGTAAGACATATATGTAGAATTTTATTAATATAAATAATTTTTTTTTATTGGTGATCTCTCCTTTTTGGATCCTAATTAGTAAATCTTTCTAAAATCAAATTTCAACTACATGCACCTCAACTCACAATACAACACAACTAATCCTTACATCATATTTAAACTATAATTTTACTCGTACACTCTATATCAATCAATAAGAACAAATAATTTTATATCCAAATAAGATATGTATCATATATATATATATATATATATATATAGGGTGGAATTATAATATTAAAATAATTTACAAAAAGTTGTTAATATATCAGAAAATTAAAATATATGGTATGGTAAGTATAAAATATTTCATTTAGTAGGACTTAAATTTGTAAAATATATATTAGTGAGCTTATATTATAAGAAGGGACAATTGCAAAAATACCGCTTTTAGTGCGCCACTTTTTAAAAATGTCACAATGGGTTGTCTATTTGCAAAAATATCACTAATAATAGATTTTTAAATCCTAAATCTAAAAATTTAAAACCCTAAAAAATATTTTGACCCCTAACAAATCCTAAATCCTCAAAATTAAACCCTAATACAACATAGTTAACCCAAACATAAATAATATAATGAATAAATAATTTTTGTAAAGATTTTGAAAAGATGGGATTATTGAAAAATGGCATTTCAAAAGTGGTATTTCTCAAAATTTCTCAAAGAAGGAAAAAATTTGAAAAGTCATTATTCATATTTCCCATGAAACATGAAACCTCAAAAATTATATGCATATAGTTTATCAAAATAATAACAAGTTTAATAAATTTGGTTATACTAATAGTTGACACTATAAGTATTTAATTAGATAAAGTTGTATCGCAAATATTATAAAATATCAAACAAGTCCTAAATATTAAACAAACAAGTTAATCTATAACTAAATTCATAAAGCAAACTATAAGTTGATAAGTCTTACATCTAATAAAGAAAAATAAATAAAAATTCAGCTATACTGAAGGCAATTATTGCAATTATAGATAATTCAATATAATTAAAGTGAAAAAGAGAATAAAAGAACTTATTTTCTTAAGAAAAAAATTACAAATGTTTACACACAGAAATAATATAAGGTTGGAAAATTAAAGATTATTGTGTTTTATGATTTTATTTTTAACCCATAGAAAAAGGAACATTTGCAAAAATACCATTTTTTGTGTCAACATTTGCAAAAATACCACTAATTATGAAGTTTTAGAGCCTAAATCTTAAAATTCTAAACCTTAAAAAATCTTTTGACCCCTAAAACCCCATAAACTCTCAAAACTAAACCCTAATACAACATTGTTAACCCTAACATAAATGATATAATGAATAAATAATTTTGAAAAAATGGCATTTTTGTAAAGATTGTAAAAAGGTGGTATTTTTGTAAAATGGCACTTGAAAAGTGGCATTTTTTGAAATTTCTCAATAAAAAATATAAATGTAACTATAAGAGAATGAGAAAATAAAAGTTCTAAAATATTATTTACTTAAGAGGAGGAAACAATTTTTTCCTCTAAATAAACAATCATTTGCACCCTTCATAGTTTCACATTCATGCAATCTTATATAATACTAGATTCTCACCCGCACTATGTGCGGGAACATTCGTTGTATATTATTTTAAACTATATTTGGTTATCATAGTAAATCGTATATATGTTCTAACTTTAGATATTTTATGTTTTTATCTTGTAAATAGAATCAAATAGTTTGAAATAATATAATAGTTTTTGTTTTTAACTTGTTGGTAGAAATCGAGTAGTTTAAAGTATTGTATTTTATATTGAATAGTCATCAGTGGATAGGGGTGTCAAAATGGGTAATCCGATCCAAATGGTTCGAGATTTTAGTGGGCAGGTTTGACCCGATCCATTTATTATATGGGTTAAATTTATATACACAAACCCAATAATATGAAATCTGATGGCTAAATAGGTTATATGGATACCCACGAACAAATTAAATATCATAATAAACTAACTAAAAAAAAACAATACCATGTCATATTATTATAAATAAATTCAACAAAAAATTTCAAGTTTCTAGCAACAAACTAAATTAAAATGTTTTTGTATCTTACGATAAATAAAAATCATAAAACCACAAAACCAATAAAACCAGTAAAACCATAAAATCAATAAACTATTGATTAATTTTAACAAACAATTGAATCTTCGTAGGATTCATCTGCTTCCTTGGATGCATCTGCTTTCTCATCATCATCATCACTTTCATTGTCTACAAATAATAAGAAAAATATATCAACAATGTGGATAATATTAATAGATAGTATTTAAACTAATAAATCTAAATGATAAATTTATCTTTCCATCAATTGTAAAACCAAATAATCAAGATCGCATACAAAGTAAAGCTTGGACATGTTCATGAAGAAGCCGATTCCGGTATTTGTTTAGAACATGCGAACCAATACTAAAAGAATATTCTGAAGCCATAATAGTTATAGGGATGTTGAACCAATACTTTAATATATATTAGTTTAGTTTTATTTTTATGATAAACTTGTGTGTTACCCACGATCCTACTGGGTTTATCCGCTAAACCCATAACCCTATTAGGATAACCTACCAAAACTCCTTTATTTATATGGGTAAACAAATCCAACCCAAACCGGAGTCAATTATGGGCGAGTTTGGATAACCCATGGGTATTGACCCATTTTGACACCTCTATCAGTGGAAATATAATTAATTGACTATGTTGTATTAAAATATATAAAAAAAAATCGAGTAGTTTTAAATAAGTTTATTGTTTTCCACTTTGCATTCCGATTAGTAAATACTTTCCTTCATATTTTATCTAAATTAATTGAGTTTATTTTTTTAATTGGGTTTATTTATTTGGTAAAGTGTTTTGTTGATATAAATAGTTATGGTATTTATATTACTCATACTTATCAATTTAAATATATTGTTTTGATAATTTCGTAAACTTTTTGCCTTTTTATTTGCTGTGTAATAAATATATCACATTTAGAAGCAAAATCCGCATCCTTAAAAAATCTTTATTTAAAAGGCAATTCTCACAAACACCACTTAATAAAGTTTTGTTTCCAAAAGTATCACCATTTTAAATGTTCCACAAATACTATAATTTTTTAAATGTTCTACAAATACCACAAAACTAAAGTTAAGTTTCAACATTCAAAACTAAACCCTAAACCGAAACCCCTAAAATATACCTTAATTATACAATAGTTAACCGAAAAAAAAAAAAAATCATAAAGCCTTGAAAATCAATTTTGTGTTTGTGGTATTTGTAGAATATTTAAAAAATTGTAGTATTTGTGGAATATTTGAAAAATGGTGGTACTTTTGGAAACATAACTTCAAAGTGTGGTATCCTATGAAATTCGTCTTATTAAAATCAACGAATTTTATGAATTTGCAAATTAATAGTCGTCTATAAAACTTGCAAAAAAAAATATTATCCTCTGTTTATTATGAGTTTGTAGAAATATTAGTAATCACAAACATATAATGCCATATACACACATGAATTAGAATTTGTTCATTAATTATTTATATAAATGATTGAATGTGAAATTTAATATAAATATATAATTATTTTTAAATATTTTTAATAACTAAATATTAAAACTTTATTAGTTTCTGAAAATTTATCCTTTAAATTTTTAATTTAAAATACATTTTTCAAACTTCGGCAAAAAACTCGGATTCTTAAAAAGATTTATGGCATTATATGTTTCTGATTACGAATATTTCTACATCCTTTCTATGCAAGATGCCTTTTGGTTTAGAATGTTTTTAACTTAAATGAATGGTTCATCCCACACGATTTTATCCCACAAAAAAAATTAAATCCAGTTAGAGCTGAAACAAAAAAAATCATATCACATAGATTTAAGAGAAATTAAAAAGTCTTTCCATCCCAATTGTTGTTGATGCGCTTCTTTTTCTCTCTCAAACGATCTAGGAGATGAATATAACCTTCTTTGAGAATGGATATACCTTTCCAATTTTGGCAATTCCAAGAGCCTTCTCAAGCACGAAAATAACATCGGGCTTTTCCGTTTTATGATCAGCAAGGTTAATAGGTATTCCTTCATTAGTATCAATATCTCATCTTGTTCTTCCTCAATCACTTCCTTCTCTGCAATTGTGATAAGAAATTGGAGGTTGACAAAAAATGGGTGTTTGTATTCTCCTTTGGTCATCTTGTTCTTCCTCAATCACTTCCTTCTCATCTGACAAAAAATGCAGATGGAGGTCTTAAAGTGACAAAGCGAAGATAAACTATTATATCTCTTCTTCCATAATTGATCGTTAAGAGTTTATAAACATCAACTCATCAATATCTTATATTGGTCAAGGTATACGTTTGTTTATTGGCAATCACGATGACATTGTCATGTCAAATTACTTATTGCTCTGTATTTCATGTTTATTAGGAAACTCAGTCTCATATGTATCAAGAGTTTTCTGAGTCCTTATAATTGAAAGAAAAGGGTTAGCAACTCTCTTCTTCAATGAAGTCATTTATCAAAAGGCACAAATATAATGTGTGATTTCAACAAGAAGAGGTTACTCACTATGCTTGAGAGACCTTCTCTGCAATAGAAGCATCTTTTCATATCAAAAGGTTTTTTTTTATAATGAGAGTTTGGTATCACCAAAAGCTACTCCATATAAACGTAGGTCCTCTCTGCAATCCATATAGACAGAGAATTAAGGAAAGCAACAAAAATGTTGAAAGATTACCTTACCTTTTGCTTTGTAAGCTTCCTCAATAAGCATTATAGTCTTAATGCAGATTCCACAGAATCCTTTGTATTAAACTATCATCATCATCAGCTCCACGGAAGCTCCAAACGGAGCCTAAAACCAACACACTAAATCACAAATAAACTATCAAGGTTCGTCTTATTTCTTCAATCTTTTGCTAGCCTCCAGGAAAATGAAAAAGATGCACACTGAAAGAAACTAACCTCATTTCCATTTAGGTCCTCGTCTGAAGAATGCTTTAGTACGCTTAACAGAAGGTGGATGAGAATCCGCTGGACATCCCCTAATATATTAAGAAAGGCAAAAATCAATCAAAACAACTAACAATTTATTTATTTATTTAGGAGCAATAAATCTCAGTTCTGTTTGTGATTCGTTTCGATTTCGATTAGATCAAACTTACCTTGAGGTTAGGCCTAGCGGCTCTTCCTTTTTCAACCATAAGTAAAGCGATCATCGACTATATTCAACCATGTATAAATCATCATCAATCGAAGAAGAAAAATGGAAAAGCGAGATCCAACAATGATGTTAAGTACTACCGATTAGAGAAATTGAAAAAGACGAAGAAGAAGAAGAAAGAGATTATCACCATCGCTATCTTTATCGACGTTTTGCAGCACTTCTCATTCTTGGATCTGCCATATTCTCCTTGTAAACAACCAAAAAAACAGTTCCACAATCAACATGAATTTCAAAGTCTCACCAAATCACAACACTAAAACCCTAAAAAACCAAAATCAAGCTATTTTGTATCTAAAAGCATCACCTTTAAGGATGAGCCACCGATGAAATCGAAGCCGTAACCGGCTTAGGCACGGTGGTGTTTTTGACCATAAACTACTACTCGCCGGAGAAGACGCCGCCGCCGCAAACCCGAATCCTCCCCTGAATCCTCCTTCGAGACTCCGATTCCAGCCACCTTTGCTGCCGTCGCCATAGCTCTTCCTCCTCCCATGGTTCAAGAGATCAAGAGAGATGAAATTATCTCTCGAAGAAGAAGAAGAAGAAAAGTCTGCGAAGGGTGTTTTTTTAGTGAATATTACAATTTTGCCATTAATGAAACTGGTCATCGAATCGGGTCGCGCGGATCCGCGTGTGTGCAGTCGGATCCAGACTAAAAAATGTCCAAAATTGATCTGATAATTACTAAAATTGCCACTGCATATGTACAAAATTACCCTTTTCAATTGAATTTTTTTAGTTTAAAAGCAATGGCAATTTGAGTAATATTAGAATTAATTTTAGACATTTTGCTAAATGTACTTCTGTTTTAATATTATAGAGATTTTAAGGTTTTTCTAAATCCAAGTCATGAGAGAATGTCATGTGTCATCTATTCTTTTGATGTCTTTTTGATTTATTTATTGAAAAAAGAAAATTTTTGAGAGAATTAAGTTTTTTAATAAATTTAACAATTAATTACTACAATTTAATAGTTAAGATTGATGTAAGTTAATTCCAAAAATTAAAGTGTAACATAAGGATGACCAGTTTCAATATAATAAGCTAATAATAATTTTACTTAATATTTTAAGATTTTTCTAAATCTAAACTATGAGAAGATGTCATGTGTCATTTATTCATTTGACATTTATTTTTTTGATTTATTTATTGAAAAAAAAAATAAACTGTTTTTAATAACTTTAAAAATTAATTCATACAATTCAATAGTTAAGACTAATGTAAATTAATTCCAAAAATTAAAATGTAACATAAAGATGACCATTTTCAGTATAATAAGCTAATAATTAACCATTTCTTTCCTTTGATATCCACGAAAAATCACAATTACAAAGTAAATGTGTTATTGTAAACTTTTAACGATTTGAAAAATATATATTATATTTATTAAACCCAAAAATATTTAAAACTTTAGATAGGTAACTACAATTTAAAAAAAAAAGTTACAAAAATAAAATCAAAAAAACCTTAATAAAAAGAATCGTAACATTAAACAAAAAAATGTGTGAGAAAATTAATCAGTGATTTTAAGAATTTTAAAGTTGGTAGAACGCTAAAGTTGTCAATTATCTTCTAACCAATACCCTCCAAAGAAAACCTTAATTCACCACAAATTGTGAATCTAGGAAACATAATAATTCACCAATAAATCGATGTGAAAGATAAAAATCATAGCAGAGCGATAAAAATAGTAAAAAAAAAAAAACAATCAAGCATCTCCTAACGAAATAAAACACAAAGATGCATTCCACATTTCTGTTGAGATGATGGAGATGTCTTGATACAAACAAAATATGTTACAACTTGTCTGATCAATAGATTTTTTTTTACAAAGGTATTTGATACAAGAAAAAAGACGACTAATCAATTTTTTTAAGGAACCGTAGTGAATATTGATAAAAAAAATTACAAATTGCGGATTTGTGAAAACAAAATATCTTCTATATGCATATGTTGTACCTTTTCACATATAATATTGTATATGTCTAACAATTTGCTCAAAATTCTTAATCTTCTAACATAGATAATTATTTACTACAACAATAACTTTTTGCAATATTAAATACATAATAATCAATAAGTTAGAATTATTGAATATTTTGTCATGTTAATTTTTAAATCAACGTAACGCGAGAAAAATATCTAGTATAGTTATATACATAAGAAAACAAAAAAAAAAAACTTTTTCATTTTAAGTCAATCACTATTTTTTATTTACAAAAAATTAGTTGTTTTTGTCAAATATAAATAATAAATTATTAGATAAATAAAATTATTTGTTTTTAAATATAATAAAATTAGTTTTATTTCTAATATACAGAGTGTGAGGAAATACAAATTTTAGAAAAGGCAAAATATTTTATTGACGTTTGTTTTAAGTTGGAATCTGACAGAGGACCACTTCGAAAACATTTCATTGAAAAAAACACCACCGCTAGGACTAGTTTATGCTACACAGCACTTTGACTTTTCTACTTTTCTATTTGTTATTGTCCTTAACAAATATGAAAACTTTCTTATTTAATCGGAAAATGAGCTTTCTTCTTCGTTCCCTCCTTTTCTTTTGCCACGTTTCAAGTTTTCTAAACACGTATGTTTCCCCTAGGGATAGAATTATTATCCGGATTCGATATTCAATCCGTTATCCGTTCGAAATTATTCCGAAAATTAGGATATCCGGAAAGGCCGAATCCAGATAAACATAGTAAAATTTAGGATCCGTGAAAAAAAAATCCGGATCCGGATAACAAAATTTTAAGGTCCGGATATCTAGATCCAGATCCGGACGTATTAAATATATTAAAACCGTATATATTATATATCTATTAAACTAATTTTATATAAATAAATATATATAAAAATTGATTTTAGTTCTTTTTATAATAAATTATATTTATAATGAAAAAATACATTTAAAATATTAATTAATAATTTTTAAAAATATATTTTTATTTATTTTATTAATTATTTTTAATATTAATTTCGGATCCGAATCCGGATCCGGATATCCGCGGATATCTTGATTTTTGGAACGATTCCTAGAGCCGGATATCCAGAGGTCACGATTTCGGATCCGGATACTCTGAAATTCCAGGGTATCCGGAATCGTCCCACGCCTAGTTTCTCCTACACAACAACAAACCCGGCCAAAGGGATGCTCTTCTTGCGTTCAAAAGTGAGTTTGGGATCCAACGACAAACGCCGGATTCGTGGGCATTCTCTTATGCAAAAACAGAATCATGGGTGGATAAGAGTGACTGTTGTTCTTGGAATGGTGTCACGTGCGATGCCAAGTCGGGCAAAGTGGTCGGACTAATAGCTGTCTTAATGGCCGGCTCAAATTCAACAGTAGTCTTTTTAGACTACGTCATCTCCGGGATCTGAACCTTGCTTACAACTATTTCAGTGCTTCTCCAATCCCAGCTGAGTTTGATGACTTAATGGGGTTAGAAACACTTAACCTCTCTCATTCTTCACTTTCAGGCCAAATTCCTCTACTAACCAAATTGGTTTCTCTCGATCTTTCCTCTTCTTCTCCTCTATCAATTGATGAATAGTTTCTTCCTCTACTTGCTCGAAACTTGAGGAACCTTAGAGAAGTAGATTTGAGCTCCGTTGACATTTCTTCAAAAATCCCCCATGAGTTGAGCATTTCCGGCACATCCTTTTCAGGTATCATACCTGCCTCCATTGGCAACCTTCAAACAATTGAGCGTTTTTGATGTTTCCTTTCTTCTGTCCTCGCTACTCAATTTGACGCAACTAAGTCATCTCGATCTTAGTGCCAATCAGTTCAAAGTGATAATTCTTTTACCCTTGTTCAAGATTTCTTCATTGATCTCCATCAATTTGGGTCATAACAACTTCAGAGATCCTTAGAAGACTCTCTCGAGATTCGGATCAATACTGTTGATCTAAGATCAAATGCTTTCCAAGAAATATCGTAACTTATTTGGCTTCTAAGAACAACTTCACCGGAGAGATACCTCCATCAATATGTAGACTAAGCTCTCTATCCACCCTCGATCTATCAGACAACCACCTCCACGGCTCAGATGACTTCTCTGAATCTTAGTAATAATAGCCTCACCGGAAGTCTTCCTCACATATCTACCAAAAGTTTAAGGTCACTTGACGTCAGTCACAACCGGTTGGTAGGGAAGCTTCCAACATCTCTGAGAGGTTGCTCGAGCCTTCAACTAATGAAGATGATACAGAATTGAAGTACATGGCAAATCCTGGAGGCTACTATGATGAGCAAAGGGATAGAAATGGAGATGACACAGTCTACACAGCCATTGATTTTTCTGGAAACAAAATCCAAGGAAGTGTTCCTGCATCCATCGGCTTGTTAAAAGGACTTCGTGTGCTCAATTTGTCAAGCAATGGTTTCACGGGGAGCATCCCAACATCCTTGGAAGCTTTCAGGTCAGATTCCTCCGGGAATTGTCTTCTCTTGAGTGGATAAACGTTTCACATAATCACCTAGTAGGTTCAATACCACAGGGCACACAGTTTCAACGACAAAAATTGCTCTTCTTACGAGGGAAACCCAAGGATATTTGTGGATATACTTACGGGCCAACATCACAACAACCCGAACCGGCGGAGTCAGAAGAAGAAGAAGAGGAATGGTTTAGTTGGGTAGCAGCAGGGCTAGGCTTTGCACCGGGAGTGGTATTTGGATTAACCATCGGATACATAATGGTGACATACAAGCACAAGTGGTTCATGAAGACTTTTCGCCGAAACAAACATCGAAGCACAAGAACTCGTTAAACCCCTCATCGATCGCCTCTCCCCTAAGCATTCTTGTTATTTTCAATAAACAAGTTGTATTCAGTATCATGATAGTAAAACTTTGTTAACTATTTTACCAGCATCATTTGTGATAGCTAGTGAAAAAATGTTTCGATAATTTTGTACGTTATGGTATGCACGATCCGCTTGTTCGACACAACCCGTATTTGTTCGTTCCATCCAGATTGCATAGTCAGAGAACTTAGAGTAATGGGTAGTTTGACAAGTCAGAAAATGGGACGAAGAGTATCTATCACTATTGTTGTTGTTCTGTGGTGAATCAGTAAGTGGTGGCTATATGTCCTGTGATAACTTTTGTTTTGCCAAATGATCCATGGGGTCTCTTTGTACATATTTGCCTACCGATACCAAAATCGCTCCATCGAGTATGAAAACATGTATAAGATCACAAAGATGATCTCAAAACCCAACACAGTTGTAAATTCGACCGGAGTAGAGTGAAACCTGGTTGTTTCACTCTCCTGCCAAGTCCATCCTCCTGAGATGTAAAACTCCTTCAAAACCTTCCTTCATTCTCGGTAGTTTAAGAGTCTGGCTAATCGTTGTGTAGATGGGAGGAGTTTCTCTTTCGGCATCTATTAATATACCAAGTAGCATGTTTCCTAAGTCCCATGCCGATAAGAACTTTGAGACTTGTGAGCATTATATACGTTATGATGAATAAGAGGACCATCCACAACACTCTCCATGGGAGGGGACTGTAAGGCAAGTGTGCTGCATATACTGGAGTCAGTACTCTGATCACCTGAAGCCCAAAAACACACAAACTCATTTTCAAGCTTTTTCTTTTTGAGTTATCCCAAACCAGCCAATCATGAGTTTTTAGGTTGAAAGGAAAGAGGAATATACCACACAAGCGGGTGCTATGGGAACGAAGGTGAGATTCGTCTTTCTATCTTCTGGGCGAATGTTTAAAGTCTGACAAAGAAGATTTGGTGAGAAGGATAAATGGATGTAAGAAATACAAAACCCAATAGGACCACTGGAACAGCAAGAGAGAAGTGATTATATCAACCATACCTGCTCGCAGAGAGCTTGAAGAAACTCAGAGTACACTATGGGTTTGATGTCATTGAACTTGGCAAGAAATGAATGCTTGATGATGTCTATCATCATCTCACAGAAAAAGACCATAGTAGCATTCTGGGCATAATGTAATTACTTATGAGCAACCTGGAAAGAGGCTTGTATGTAATTTATTTACGACTACCAGTGAATAATGTTCACTTACATAGATAAAGTTTCCAAACCATGGACCTTCAGCCTCGAGAATGTTTTGAGCCAAAACAGACACCAGGAAGGCCGATATGTGGAATCTCTCTACTGAATCTGGTAGAGAAATTGTAAGGAAACCAGAACATACCAGTCAAAAACCAAAGTTAAAAGCTGGAAATACAGTCTCAAATCGACCCAATCTTGAAAGGTGGTTGAAAAAGAATTAAGCTGATGATCAAAGCTGTAGGAGACGTATAACTATTTAAGACACCAAAATTCGACTAAGGGAATGAAGTAAAAGCTTACCCGCATATACTAGACCATGAATGTTGTCCTTGCTGAAACGCTTAAAGACACTGCCCTTGATCTCAGCAAAGTTATTTGACACCAGAAGGGCCAACAAGGCATTGTTGTGAGCAACAATACAAGTTGACAACGTAATTGCCTGAGCTAACAAAATGAATGAATGGAGAAGTGAAGACAGTTAAGGAGAAAACAGAATAAAGATGTGGAAGTAGTTAACATAAATCAAACTAGCAATCAAGTAATGAGGATATTTGACGCAGCCATAGTTAATGCTAGGTCCGAAACGAATCTCCAAGTACAAAATCTTAGTTTCTCAGGAGGGGAAGTAGATACTCCCGCTGCAGAACTAAAGAGGGCCCCAAATACATCTCCACAAGAACTTTGACAGAGTCTATCAAATATCTGAAACACAATATTTGTATTAGTACCAATTGGATAGAGAAGAAGGTAAACCGGACAGAAGCACTGAACTACCAATAAAATCATTTAAGAGATGAGAGGAAGAAAAGTGAAATAAAAATGAAGATTCAGAGCTGAAAAAATCGAAAAAGGTGTTTACATTACCTCCAAGATATTATAAACCACATATAGTTTTATGGTACTTTGACCACGAATCATGTGGTAAATTAGGCTGATATCTGCGGTAACAAACAAAGAGAGACAACAAATTAGAGAACTGTTCTGACAATCCATTATCTCATCACTTTAATGAGCTGAACAGAAAAATCCATTCTTCCATTAAAAATTAACAATTAACAAATCAAGTAGTGCCCTATGCAACCCATTGTACCGCTGCAGATGTCTGATAGATTAACCATAACAAGTTTATGCAAATCAGAGAGCTTTTTACTACACCTGTTCTCCCAAGAAGAATGGTACCAGAAGCCAAAACTATAAAACAAGCAAGATCAGACAGCTCCGATGAGGAGGGCCTCCTGAACTGCCTGCCACGAATATTATCAAGTTACTTCCTCACAATGGGAATAGCAGAATCATGTGTATAACGAATAGTATGATCAAGGCATATTACACTTGCTTCAAAGATGCACATTGTGGTAATACAGTCTAGTTCATAGCATATTAAGCGTGTTATATGATCAAGGACGAATCTAGAAAATGACTCACCTTTTCTTAAAAGCACCATAGAATATCAGCAGGACTCTTATTGGCATGACTGTCAACAATGACAGAAATGAGTTGACGCAGACAAAAAATCCAGTATTTATAAGCTGCATTAAAATTCTTTAAAATGTGAAAAACCTCACAAGCATACATACACACAACACGGTATATATTGAGTTCCAATTTAGGTAGCCCCTCACATAATAGATTGCATCACCACCCATATCAACTGAGATACACAACATAGCACACCTAGCAAACTTAAGAATGTTCATTATGTGAGTTAAAGGGAAAGTCGGTTTTACCACTTCACATCGCCATGGCAAACGGAAGATTGTATCGTATATTCTTTCGCGTTCTATATCATTCGCAGAAGTCGTTGTGCTCCGTAATGAGACCCCACCATAAATCTCCCCCATAAAGTACTTCATAGGTGACCTCGTCTCAGCACTAAGAACTGATGACAAGACTACTAGACATTATTGTACAGAAATGACTACCAAAAGAGAAAGAGAGCAATAAAAGTTGGGAACTTACAATCAGGATCATCTGCCATAAGCTGTTTCCAATCCAAAGAAGCTTCTGTGTCTAGTCTCGTTACTCCATTTCCATTGTTCTCACTTCTTGGAAACTGATTCTGTACTTCATGAAACGGTGGATTTTCAGAGGAGCTAAGCTCCGCACTTGTCTCCTCCGTATATAACTTCTTATCAGAAGTCACTGAATCAGAAAATCGATCATCGTTACTCCCGTCGACACTCCCGTTAACATTCCTCTGCCTTAGCTCACCGAAATTAAACCCATTGTGGTGTACAGTCTGCCCATCTAATAGAGTCACGACGCAGCCACCACCACCACCGCCAAAGTAATTCAATCTGTTTTCAAACATGTCCCTTTCTCCACCGATCTCGGAATTTCCAAAATCACAAGAAACCCAACTCGAATCCTCCACCGAACCGTTTACGATCGTCGCCGAATGAGAATCGCCGTTCTCTGGAATAGTCTCGACTTGGGTCGTCGTCTTCTTCTTCTTCTTCTTCGACCCTCTATGTCTCCTTCGTTTCCCGTAGTCTTTAGGAGATTCTAAAGCGTTGTTTCCGGTAATCGGATCTGAGCTAGATCGGCGAATTAACGGAAGTGTGTTATTATCATCATCATCGAAAGAGCTACTTTGGCTGAGAATCTCGAACGATAGTTTTCTCCCGGAGATCCTAACCGCCATTATTTTTACGTATACGAAAGAGGAACAATGGAGAGACGAAGCGAATACATAAATAAATAAAAAATCAAAAGAATCAAAAATGGATTCACGAAATCGAAAAGCAGAGGAGACAGAGGAGAAGAGGGGAATTGTTTGTTGTTGTCGAGACGCAAAACGCTGATTTGGAAACGGCGTTTAGATGCGTTGTACGCGACTAAAGAAAGACTGTGACGAAGCTTGCCAGTTATATGCTGACACGTGTCTCTGACATGCCGCTTCTCACTTGTTTTTTTTCCATTACTCGAATCAAACAAGGTTTATCATCAATCTCCACAAATGAAGTTAAAACCAAAATTGCAATCAAAACAGCCACTTGGATCATTCTCTTGGATTGAACTTCAAATCTAGAATATCAGTGTCTTTGGCCATGGCTTCAACGTCCTCTTGAAATAGTTAGAGAATGGTCCATGAACTAATTCTTGTGAATTTGATTCGATGATGACATTACGGTATTTCAAGTTTTGAATGCAGAAAATTGTTTACCAAAGTGTTTTCATTTCTAAGTCGATGACCGAAATCTCCAACACAATTTGCACTAAGAAGACCACATGCTTATGTGATACAAAATTGTAAACTTTCCCATTCCACATAAATCATTTTAGGTTGGAAAAAGGACCACTATCAAAATATCTGAACGGAACTTTAGTGAGATGATTTGGCTCCGTAAACATTAAAACTCGTAAATGGTTAGCACTTTTAGAAAGCATTTGATAGAGAGATTGTATCTTTAAAACTATAATTCGGTCCACGAAATTTTGTTTTGGTAACTAGGAAGTTCTGAATCCGTCTTTGATAATATCGCGCGTAAATCGTCATTTGTTTGAACCCAGTATGCAAAGTCCAACCTTCTTAGACCGACGACGGACCAAGCAAACATCACCTGGTACATCGACTTAGTACCGTCCACGAAATTTGCAAATGAAGTTTTGCAAAATGTAACCTCTAAAGCCAAAATTTTAAGAAATAACAAAGAGAACCAAAAAAAAAAAAAAAAAAAAAACGGAGCGAAATGGCACTTCCTCCTTCGTCTCCCTCATCATCGTCGTCTCCTTCTCTTCAACGACTCTCCACCTTCAAAAATCCTCCTCCTTCTTCAATCTCCGGTCAACCACCGTCTACTCCGTCTTCTTCACCTCTTGACTCATTCGCCAACGATCCAGTTCTCGCTCCTTTCCTCTCTCCATCCTTCTCCTCCGCATCTTTCTCCTCCGCCGCACTCGCCTCTGGATCTCCTGCTTCCACCGCCGAACGTCTCCACCAAGCCATTCGCCTCCTCGATTCCCAGCTCCGTCATGATGTTATCTCTCGCCACCCTGAATTACTCTCTCAGCTCTCTTCTCTCTCCCACGCCGAGATCTCTCTCTCTTCTCTCCGTTCCTCCGTCTCATCTCTTCAGTCTTCGATCCGCCGTGTCCGATCTGATCTATCTGAACCTGTACGCTCGATCCGATCCAAATCTGTTCAGCTATCTAATCTTCACTCCGCTGCTGAGTTACTTTCTCACTCGGTACGTACGCTACGACTCTCTAAGAAGCTTCGAGATCTCACAGATTCTTCCGATCCAGATAAGATCGATCTCACCAAAGCTGCACAGTTCCATTTCGAGATCTTAACAATGTGTCAAGAGTATGATCTCTTCGGCATTGACGTTATTGACGAAGAAATCAAGTTCGTCAATGAGATTGGGGAGAAATTGAGATCCGAAGCTATGAAAGTGTTGGAGAGAGGAATGGAAGGGTTGAATCAGGCTGAGGTGGGTACTGGGTTGCAAGTTTTCTATAACCTTGGAGAGCTGAAGCATACGGTGGATCAATTGGTGAACAAGTACAAGGGCATGGCTGTGAAGAGTGTGAGTGTTGCTATGGACATGAAGGCTATTTCTTCTGGCTCAGGTGGTGGTGGATTTGGTCCTGGAGGGATTAGGTCTAGCGGAGCACCGCACATTGGGGGCGGAGCTAAGACTAGGGATGCTCTGTGGCAGAGGATGGCGAGTTGTATGGAACAGTTGAATGCACTTATAGTCGCTGTGTGGCACTTGCAGCGTGTACTGTCGAAGAAGAGAGATCCATTTACTCATGTCCTTCTTCTTGACGAAGTCATCAAGGTGAGGAATTTCACTGGAAATATTGGCTTTTAGAGATTATTAGTTAGTTAGTTTTTAATGCCAGATGTTAAGTTTCATCACTAGGATACTGTCGATGTCCTCAGGGGAAAGTAGCATTAGATAATTGAGAGAAAGAGAGTGTGTTCTTGGATGTGGATGAGAAGATTCTTGTCACTTTTAGTGAGCATGATGATGTTTGATCAACTTTAATAGATGATCCTTCCATGTTTAAGCATAAAAGGAAGGTTTGGCATGTGTTTCTGTGATGTCAGGGCTGTTGATTAAAATTATAGATTCCAGCCTTTTTCTTTTGGTTTTAATTGCTGACATGAAGTGTTTATATGCATAGGAAGGTGATTCTATGTTAACCGACAGAGTCTGGGATGCACTTGTGAAAGCATTTACTAACCAAATGAAGTCTGCATACACAGCTTCGAGTTTTGTAAAAGAAATATTCACCTTGGGATATCCAAAACTCGTGTCTATGATTGAAATTCTTCTTGAAAGGATTTCTCGCGACACTGATGTGAAAGGAGTGTTACCTGCCATTAATTCAGAAAGGAAAGAACAAATGGTTTCATGCATTGCTATATTCCAGACTGCTTTCTTATCCCTATGCTTTGGCCGCTTGTCAGATCTTGTGAATTCGATATTCCCTATGTCAAGCCGTGGGAGTTTGCCGACAAAAGAACAGATCTCACAGGTATTATCACACATTCAAGAAGAGATTGAGGCTGTTCATCCAGATGCTCGTTTAACTCTTCTAGTTTTGCGGGAGATAGGCAAGGCCCTTAGTAACCTAGCTCAACGAGCTGAGTGCCAGGTATGTTAAACTTCTTTTGTCTTCTCTTGTTTTTCGCACTATCTCACTGACAATGGTTTTTAGTACCTTTATTCTCTTGTTATTTGCACTATCTCACTGACAATGGTTTTTATAAACTCCCCAAAGTATGGTATCAACTTCTGCTTGAATTCAATCTGTAATTCACTACTTATGAATTCATCAGGTTGCAAGCAGATGTAAAGGGTAGAATTTGTAATAATTCCCTGTGGCTATTATAATTTACTTGTAACACCAGACAGAAATGAATGAAAGTAGAGCTTCATTTACCTCTGCTACGCAAATATATATGTGATAGCTTAGCTGCTAGTTTGGCTGATATAATAATTGGGGTTAAGCAAGTAAAGAGAAGTTAGACCAGTATGTATGCTTTTATGTTTAACATGTAACACAACTACATTTATATGGCAGATTTCTACCGGCCCTGAGACGCGCCAGGTAACCGGTCCTGCAACTTCAACACAGATCAGAAACTTCACATTATGTCAGCATCTGCAAGGAATCCACATGCATATCTCATCCATGGTAGCGGACCTTCCCAGTATTGCAGCTGATGTATTGTCTCCTTATCTGGGTGCAATATATGAGGCGGCATGCGAGCCAGTCACACCTTTGTTCAAAGCAATGCGAGACCAGCTCGAGTCATGCATTCTTCAAATCCATGATCAAAACTTTGGTGGTGAGGATGCTGCCATGGATAACAACGCTTCCCCATACATGGAGGAGTTGCAAAGATCAATTCTTCACTTCCGCCGTGAGTTCTTATCTAGACTATTGCCTTCCGCAGCAACCGCCAACTCTGCAGGGACAGAATCAATCTGCACTAGACTTGCAAGACAAATGGCTTCAAGGGTTTTGATCTTCTACATCAGACATGCTTCCCTTGTGCGACCACTTTCAGAATGGGGAAAACTCAGAATGGCTAAAGACATGGCCGAGCTTGAACTAGCAGTGGGACAGAATTTGTTCCCTGTGGAACAACTCGGTGCGCCGTACAGAGCTCTTAGAGCATTTAGGCCACTGATTTTCCTGGAAACATCTCAAATGGAATCATCCCCTTTAATCCATGATCTACCACCGAGCATTGTCCTCCATCACCTCTACACGAGAGGCCCTGATGAGTTGGAGTCACCAATGCAAAAGAACAGACTGAGTCCGAAGCAATACTCACTGTGGCTTGATAACCAAAGAGAGGATCAAATCTGGAAGGGAATAAAAGCGACTTTAGATGATTATGCAGTGAAGATCAGGTCTAGAGGAGATAAAGAGTTCAGTCCAGTTTATCCTCTAATGCTTCAAATTGGATCGTCTTTGACACAAGAGAACTTATAAGCTCCATGTGCTTTGTTCCTGTTTTTTTCAAGCCTTTTGAGTTCTCTTGGAGATCGAATCAATAATTCTTTTTGTCTCGTGGAGTTTTCCTGTTATAGTGATCATCTCTCATACATACATGTCATGTAAATCCAGATTCTTACATCATGCCATGGTTGGTGTCTCCAATTTGCTTTTGTTTGTTTTATGTTGAGATCAAACCCTCTCATGGGGTACTTTTTTGGATTTGATTAGCAGACATAAGCTTGGAAAGTAAAAAGGGTTTATAGTACTATGCAAAGAGGGTAGTAGATTCATGGATCATATTCACATCAACGAGTATATTTACATCGACAAAAATATGTACAACAAAGCCTGCACAACTATCATGGACCTCCTCTTCTTCTCGCTTTCTCTCACGATTTTAAAGGCAAAGATGGATCAATTCCCAACGGAAATAGATCTCTCCCCTAGTCCAAGTGGAGAACGTGAACGTTGACGCCTCTTGATCTCGCTAAGAACCCTCCTCATCTCCGGTTGCTGCAGCGAAGGTTGCCTTATCTTCTCAAACTCCTCCTTTATCTTCACCACTTGGCTATGTTTTGGACCGTCCTCGTTTCCATTACAAGTCTTGTTCTCCATTTCTACACAAAACCCGAGACAAAGTAAACCTAAACAAAAGAAATCCTTTATAAGTACTCTGTTCTGTGCACAAGAAAGGACACGAGTTATGTGTGATGTACAAGAGAAGTCAGGTTGGTGGGCAACGCCGGATTAGTCTCCTATAGACAAAACTAAACTAATATGGTGATTTGAGATATTATTATACAAGAGGACGACTCTCTCTCTCTCTCTCTCTCTCTCTGTGTTTATATAAACAAAGCTTAAGGAAAGAGAGAAGGACGGTGTTGGGTGAGTTATGGTTACGTGTCAGAAACGCTGAAACATTTGTGACGATTCTTCTACGTAATTTTGGACGTTTTATATAATAAGACTGACATTGGAAAATGAGAAAGAGTCAGTTTTTTACAACGATTGAGAGACCAAAAGGTTGCCATGTGGACTCTAGTCGTTGGTCAAATAGAAGATTCTAGTGGATATCCTTTAGATTACATTTTTCTCTAATCAATCAGTCGTCGTTAATAGTTATGCAAACGCATTACACTCGTGTTCCATTAAATAATTAATATAAAGCTTACACGTTTTGTTATCTTTTGTTTTCACTCTTGTATTGTCATAATTTTGGCCCTGGTTTATATGGGTTTGTAGTTACCCTAGCTTGCGTGGGTTTGTCTGTACCCTTACGCAGCTTTGTATCCCTTGATAGGTAACTTCCGATAAGTAATACAACTGAATTTACCGACAACAAAAAAAAACAAATTTGGCCTTAGTGTAAGCAATCTTATGAAATGCAAGTCTTTTTATTTAACTTTAACCGGTTAGTATTTGCGTGGAATGTTGTGGAACTGAATGGAATAGTGTGAAAAATTGTGCATATGAGTGGAATGATGTGGAATTTATAATGTTTTTGAGTTTAAATATTTTCATTTAACAAACTACTAATATTACAAATAAAAATTGTAATATTTATAAAATGAGCTAGATAATTTTTTAAAATATTTATTTTTGTAAAACTTAATACATTTATAAACATAAGTATTTAATTTCGAAAAACATAATTTTAATTAATATTTTCATATGTTCATATTTTCATTAGTATTTATAAATATTTTTAAAAGTTTCGCTAAATTTCACCGGATTCAGATGTTACTATTTGAATTTAAAGTTATCCTCGCAAATTCGGTAAAAAATCACTAAAAAATATGCGAGTTTCTGCAAATCCGCTAGATTTATCTGTTATCATTTATCAAATTTTATCGTATTTTACAGATCGACTAGAATAATAAATAGTTTTTTATTTTATTTTGCAAATAATACAATTCGCAGGATCCTGAAAGAATAGACCCAACTACTTCATTTAAATTATGTTAGATTACTTTTACGAAACGAGGTCTTAAAACGAGATCGATGTATGAAATGGGCCTCGAAATAGAGACATCTGCGAATTGGAAAAAGTAGAAAGTTGGATAGCTGGAGAGCTAGAAAACTGGAGAAATGGAAATCAAGAGAGCTAGAGAGTTAGGGAGCTAGATTCGAAATTCAAACGACATAATGCTCGGTCAAAAAAAAAGTTCAATAACATAATGATTAATAGTGTGATTCACACCTAACTCTCTAGAAAGATACGAGCAATAATTTTTTTTTTGGTACTGTTGATCAAAAAGACGTTACGTTTCTATTCCAATTTTAACTTTTGTCCCTGATTCTTTAATTCTCTTGGTGTGATCCGAATCAATCGGATTCCATACCCACATATGCTTTGGATTAATACATAGAGCTTTGAAATCTCCTTAAACTCCGGATATTCTCTAAAAATTCAACGATAT
This sequence comes from Arabis hirsuta, assembly GCA_964056655.1. Taxonomy (NCBI): domain Eukaryota; kingdom Viridiplantae; phylum Streptophyta; class Magnoliopsida; order Brassicales; family Brassicaceae; genus Arabis; species Arabis hirsuta. The sequence goes on along the minus strand of OZ053311.1, from coordinate 17,773,643 downwards.
TTAACAAGGCTTATTAGCTTGCCGGGGTAATCTTTGAATCAACATTACCTTTGCGTTATTGATTCTTGTTCGGGCCAATTCAGATCCGATCTTACCACAATCCGGGTTTAGATACACCGCCAAAAACAATAAAGAAACGGGACCACTCAATGATGGGCTTTTGGGATAAGAGTGGTTGAAACATTATGGAAATGAAAACGGATACAGTTGGCTTTTGGTAGTGGCATCATCATTCCCGTGATGACCCAAAAAACAAGAAGATGAGATTATAAATATGCAACAAGAGCGATTCAGAAAAGTGTAAAAACTCCTTTTGGTTCGCTTCAAGCTTCGACTTTCACTTTGATCATCCTCACAGAGGTATGCAATATGTCCATTACTCTTGATTTTCATAATTATCTTCTTTATTTGGTCAAGAATTCTATTTCTTCATTGTTAGATTAGTATTTTGGTTTTCCTTCTTGCTAGCTTCCACCTTTTTGATGGTTTGGTTTGTAATCTTGAGATGTAGACACCATTCTTGCTAGGTTTAAAATTACATCCATAACCTTGTTCAACCCCGCTAATATTTTAAGCAAAATCTCATGATCGTTCTTCAACGATTCTAGTCTATAAATTTTATTCGTGTTTTACTCGAACACTCGAATTGTTAGACGTTTTAGTATATAATCAAGAAACAAAACCAAAATCTGTTATATTCTATCCAAAAAGTAAACAAATCAGAACTATAAAAAAATTTCTTTGCAAAGCCGGGAACAAAGTTCAAAACATTTGTTTCGTTTCGAAATCGATAACGTACTATGCTCTTTCTCGCTTGGTTAAGTTTCACAAACGAGATCTCAATTTTGTTATACTAAAACGTAGAAGCAAAGTACTAAAAGGAAAAAATAAATTTGGAAGTGAAAATTTATTTTCCTAAATCAAGAAGAAATTAAGTGCAATAAAGAACACAAAAATAATGTGATATTCTTTAATTAGTGTCTACAGTCAGGTAGTTCTTTTTGAGTTTTTTTCAGTTATGGTAAACAAATAACAATTACACCGCATTAATGTCGTTTGAGTGGAACGTCTTGGTCTTGGCTAATAGTTTCTAATAGTAATGGTCATGCTTGTCAATGAAAGCCAGAAAATGGAGAACGTACAACAAATGATAAACGACAAAGGGATCATGAAGATTGAGATTCATGGCGTTGGCAGTTCCGCACCAGAAGTGGGATCTGGTGGGCTATCCCGTCAGACGAGCATCACCAAGAACAACTGCCTTTGCTCACCAACCACTCACCCTGGTTCTTTTCGGTGTAGGATTCACCGGTCTCTTTCGCTACAACGTACCAAGAGTATTGAGGCTGCAGCTCTACAGGATCATTCCCTTAAGCCATCGGATTCCCCTAGAGCCGCTAAATAGATTCATGGATTAAGCCAGGACATTCCTCTTGTTTGTTATTATTTAATCAATATAGATGGCCGAGTAGGCATTCAACAAATACTTTATATATATATGAAAAAATATGTTCACATGAGAAACTAAGGATGCATCTTTTGAGGGGGCTGATCATATTAGAAATAGAAATAATGCATATGCTAGACTTAATGTATAGAGTGAAGTCGAATATCAATATCATCTAAGGTGTCAACATAATCACAATAATTCTTTTATAATAAATTTTATTTTAATGTTTCATTTAATACATGGTTATGTATATTTATTGTTATTTATAACTATTAAAATTTCTAATTAAATAAAAAACTTAAAATAAAAAAATAAATGACTAAAAGTCATACATTCAAAATTATTTGAGTCTTTTAATATTATAAATAAAAATTACAACAATACATATAATTTATTTGAGAGTAATAAAAATATTATGAGCTTATGATGACGATAAATGTCTACAAATTCAATTTCAAAATTTTAAATATGTAAAATAAAAAAATGAATAAAAATATAGATAAGCGACATAAAGAAAAAAAACTAAATGATTTGAATGTTAAACGATTGTTATTATGTTAGAAATCTAAAGATAAATAATGGGGTAGTTGCAAAAATGCCATTTTTGGTTGTACATTTGCAAAAATACCACTTAGGGGTGTCCATTTGCAAAAATGTCACTAATTATAGATTTGTAAAGCCTAAATCTTAAAATTATAAACACTAAAAAATGTTCTGACCCCTAAAACCCATTAAACCCTCAAAACTAAATCTTAATACATCATAGTTAACCCAAACATAAATGATATAATGAATTTTTTTTTGAAAAAGTGGCATTTTTGCAAAGATTTTGAAAATGTGACATTTTTGAAAAGTGGTATTTTTTGAAATTTTTCATAAATAATACTATATTATTTCACTAAAAAGGTATTGAAATATCTCACTAAAAGATCATATAATAAGGTGAAAATTTGGAAGATATCATCTTATTCAAAATATTATATTTGATTTTATTGAAGTAGAAAAGAAAAATTTGAAAGTATTATAATACCATTAATTTAAATATATAAGAGCTATAAATTTCTACACATAAAAAGTAAAAAATTAATGGCAACTTTATTGATAAATTGTACAACAAAGCACACATAGAATAATATATAAACTCTATAGCAAATCACATGTAAAAATGTAATTTTATATCATGAGATTTGATAAATCTTCAAATGAATCAAATGCTTTTAACCCAAAAAAAATCTAGGAAAAACAAAAAAATTCGAAAGTTTAAGGAAAAAAAAATTAAGATTATGCACACATTGTTTTAACAATATTACTATGTGATCTCCATTGACTGTTTTAACATTATGGAAGTTACTCATCAAAAACTAAACTATAGTAAATATATATATATATATATATATATATATAAAGTTTAAGAAAATAACGAAAACATAAAATTAAATAACTAAATCAAAATTTGGTCGTTAAATTTAATAAAATTGTAAAACAAAAAATCGCGTATCGCGCGAGTCAATTCTAGTATTTATACAACAAGATTGTTATCTATGTATGAAAGGTTTTTTACTATAAATATTTTGGTCTCTTAAGACATCTCAAAGGACAAATTTTCAAATCAATGAGAGAGTTACAAAATAGACATGGGTGCTCGATTGGCAGATCAATCAAAGTATTCATGAGTCATGACTCATCTTTCAAAGAATACAAAGCAGAAATGACTAGAGAAAGTGATAAAGAAATAATCTAATCATTGAGCGAGAAGCAATCATGGATGTGATATAAAATGTGGAAGAGGCAATGCATATAAATGTAATGCTCGTTGGTAAAAGACTAAAAGTTACTATAAAACAGTCGAAATCGTTTTCTCAAAAAGAGCCCATTTTGTCTTTTTAATTTGGGCGGTGCTATTGTTTCCCCTTTTTATGAAATGTGAAAACACCATATTATGTAACTAAGACATGTAGTCTAATAATTTGTTGTCAAAATCGTATTTAACTATTCCATTCGGTTTAATTTATTTTGTTTCTAAAGAATAGATCACATTCTAGCCGCCCAAAGTTTTCAGATCTGGTTTTTCAAACTCGGACCGGCGTACGGTGGCTTTGATAGTACAATCGCCGGTCCGAGTTGTTCTCTTTTAGTTCTTGTCTTTTGATTTTGTATTTTCCGTAAGGTTTTATTGAAGTTTCATCATTTTTTATATCAGATCTCATGGGGTTCAAAGTTTGCCGGGATGGTGGTGATGCAACAGTGTGGTTGCGGCTACTGTCACTTACTCGTGTATGGATCCGTTCAAATCATGGATCATAGGTTATGGATTTTGGATCGTGGATCTCTGGTCTATGGGTCATGGTTCTTTTCGGCTATGTATCTTTTGGCTGAGATATGTTGTTGGTTCTGCATTGTGCTTTTGTTGGATTATATCCTTATATCCTGAAGATTTTCTAGAATAGATCATTCTATTGGATTATATCCTTGTTACTACTTAGTAGACTAGCTCAGGGTCTGATATTTTATCTGGCTTCTATTAAGGCGTTTACAAGTCTTTCGACATCGCCATCTCTACATAATTTCTAGTGGTACGAAGTGTGCCATTTTTTGCCGGAGTATGAATTTTGGAATTTAAGCTTTGAGAATTTGTGCTCTCATGGAGGCAGAGTCCGCAAATAGTCATGAGAGCATATGATGACCAAGTTGAGATGTCATGATGGTGATGTTATTTAGTACCTTAAGGTGAGAGATGTTAAAATTCTCAAACATCAAGCTTTGTTCCTCGTGATGTATAACACCTATTGTTGTTTTATTTGAAATTTTGTATTCTCTTCATATTGTTTTTCGGTCTTAATAAAATTATCATTCACTGTTAAACAAAAAAAAAGAAAGATCTCATTGGAGATCAAATTATGATTTGTTTCAGTTCAATTCGGGTTTTTAAATGATTATTTTTTTTAACAAAAGAAAACAAATTTGGGTTTTCCAAATTTCCGATTTTTTATATTCTTAAAAAATAGATCACATATAGATCAAATTAATTAATTTTAGTTAATATTGTAAGTGTATATATTTAATTACAAATAATAATTTTAACGATTTTGGTTAGTTGAGTTAATTCAATTTGGTCCGGGATATGGTAATTCAGTTTAAAAATGTAGATTTCATTATGGTTAGATTGTAATTCTATTCGGGAATTTTGCGTACTCATGTCTAAACATATTGCATATTGTTGACCATAAATTTTTAATATATTCTAATTAATTAAGATATATATTTTTGGGAGAATTTCAGAAATACCATTTTTGAAGTACAATTTTGCAAAAAATATCACTTTGGGCTGTCCATTTTTTAAAATGCCACAATTAAAGATTTTTTAAGCCTTAAACCCTAAAATTCTAAACTTTAAAAAAGGGTTTTGACCCTAACAGACCTTAAACCCCAAAAACTAAACCCTAACATAATATAGTTAATCCAAATATAAATGATATTTTGAGTAAATGATATATTATTAGTGACATTTTTGAAAAAATTAAAAATGATGGCATTTTTGAAAAAAATCATATCAAAAATGACATTTCTCAAAAAAGTTCTATATTTTTAAACTAAATTACCATTTATTGCACATTCCCGAATAGAATTACAATATATTAAAATTAACTAAACATTTACAATACTAATTAAAATGAGTTAATTTGATTCCGAATGGGATCTATTTTCTAAAAACCAAAAAAAACTGAAAATTGAAAAACGTGAACCGAACCAAACCGAATTAATTTTTAAAATCAAATGGAATCAATTTTATATAAACCAAAAACACCAAAACCCAATAACCAAACGCCAACTCCTAAGAGAGAGTAGAGACCATCTGATAGGTATCGTGGTTGACATTATTATAGAAAGGAATCAGGATATGTAAAATTAAATGCATATCAATCAAATCCAAGGTCGTTAAGATATTCTTGTCCAAATAAGATCAAACTATAAACATATTTTGTAAATACTTATAACATAATATTTGTTAAAAACTCTTCCCTAATGAACATGATCTTTTTCCGTGTATCGAATCAGTAAATGAATACGACTAATCATAGCAAGGAATTAAATGGGATATATACTAACAGACTTTTGAAAGACAAAGAAGAAGATTTGACTTTCAAAGTTAGAATATTCAAACAAACAAGAAAATCCTAAGGATGCTCTATTTCAAACAACTCTCGAAAGTTTGGGTCATTTTCTTTGACCTTCTTCAGCCGAAAATATGTTCTTAACAATATTATTATCATCATCTTGGAGATAAAATGAACATTGGTGAAGAAGTTACATCGAGAGAGAGAGGAGGGAAAGGTTTAAACATTTTCTTTCTTTTACTCTAAAGAACTAAAATAAGACTTTTGTTTTGCTTTCTTTCAGTTTTTGTCGTTGGAGTTTCTGTTGATGGACAACAACTTGCTGAACATCTTCTTGGGCCGACCAGGGAGTGCACAAAAAGCCTTAAACCGAGACGGAGTTGATCTTCCTCCTCCGTCTTGGTTCATAAAACTCTCGTCTACGTCTTCATCTTCAGCTAGTTTGCTTCTCAGTGTCGCTGAGAGCTTTGATTTCGGGGATTTGAGACCCGAGACGCTCCATTGATCTTCCGGTGCTGCGATGCTTGTGGTCGTGCTGAAAGCGGCTGCATTTGGATTAGAAGGGTCAATGTTGTGTGAGGCAAGAAGTGCTTTGATGTTACTTGGAAGTTCGGTAATTTTGCCTTCAGTAGTAGCCGCAGCGGCTCGTGCCTGCTCGTAGAAGAGTACTTGAACCACTACTCTCAAGGGAAGCATCTCGTTCTGCGCCGCATGCATACACGCTTCCATCGAAAGTTTCTTGCAGTCCAACACTCTGCAAACTCTCTTCCTTTCTGACTTATTCAGATTCTTGTGAGCCTGCAACAACAAGAATGACTTTGATTGCTTTTCTATTAAATAAATCGCAAAATTATTCGTTTAGCTAACACAACTGATACAAGAATGTGAATTGAGAGAGATTAGTTTACCTTGAGATATATGTCAATGGCTCTATATAGATCATCATGATCAAGTCTTGAAAATTCAGGGACACTCTCAGCTAAAGTGACAAACTTTGAGAGCGGTAGATTCACATCTCTAGCAATCTGTTGGAGATATCCATCCACTAGCTTAGCAACTTTAAGCTTTGAGCTATGAGAGGCAGAGGAAGATCTTCTACTCTCTTGGAACTCAAGATCAATATTCTCGGCCGAACGAGATCTTCTTCTTCTATCCTTCATTCCCCTCTTACCCCTTAGAGGGCTTGTTGGTGGACTAGCCTGCCCTTGGACCATAAACTGTTCCAAAATAGTCGCGACAATGTCCACATCGTATATCATTTCGGATTTATAGGACATTGGAGGTATTAACAAATCGCTAACCGTCGCTTCTTCTAACTGAAGAGCCACTCTTCTTGCTAATTCCATTTTGGAAGAAGCTGACGCGTTTAAGATATTGGCTGCCTTCAAGAGTTTAAGCAAGAAACTGCAAGAAACCGCGGCTTTCTCAGCAGGAAGCAAGCTTATAATGGATTCCAACAACAACCTATGCTTCGAAGAAGAATCCGTATCCGAATCTGAATCAGAATCCTCTTTCTTACCGACTAATTTCCGGTTTCTTTGCAAAGTAGGAAGCCATTTAGAGGCGTAAACTCGAAGGGCATCACCGATAAGACTCGAGGGTACTTTGCCACCAGTTTTAATAGCAATCATAGTCCTCCAATAAAGATCTATCCCCAACTCTGCGATATCTTCAGCCCACCATCCTCTGCTCGCAACAGCGGCTCTGTTAGAGGAGACATCATCATCCCTAACCCTCCTGGAATGACTATGTGATAGACATACTTTGGATGGGTGAGACAAGACCTTAGTGGCTATTGCCTCAATGCACCTACTGGTGATAGCGAGATCTTCAGACCACAAAGGAAACGCTTTTGTGGTCTGAAGTGTGACTATTGAGTCTCTCCATCCATTAAGGATGCATGAGTTGAAGAAGACTTCAAGCTTGTACACCAAGTTACCTTTCTCAACCTCCTCTGCCATTTGAAGATACTCTGCTGCACATCTCGCTGCTACGATGTTGTATGCGCTGATCGTTATTGTTATCCCGTAGCAGAATTTGGCACAGAGCTCAAAGGCTTCCACTCCTCCTGGGAATTCTGGAAGTTTGATTGATTCTGGAGATTCCGAACACATTCTCTGAAGCCTCAAGCATTTGGAGAGCAGTGGAAACTGCAGACATAAAGAAGAGCATCAATAAGAGACAAAAAAATCATCACATCAAGAAGAAGAAGAAGAAAGGGTACCTTGTGAAGAAGATATTTGCTTCCTGACACTTCGATTGTGAAATCACTGGAAACTTCAGAAGAAACACATCTGCAACAAGAAACAGATTAGCTTTTTTACTCAAACATTTATTTATGGACAAAGATCTTTACTTTTTTTTTTTTTTTTTTTAACATTTACCTTAAATCTTCTGAAGTGTAGAAAGTGTCAGGACGAGATCCAAGTTTCATAAACTTCATAGCTGATTTATGATGGTTATTAAGTTCTTGAATCTTCAGAAACACCACTGCATAATGACCAAACTCCAAAAGGGTTTCTTCTTATAAGGCTCCAAACGTTGAAGAATAGTTGCTTCCTCAAAAAAACATGACAAAATTCCTGTCTGCAAGTCAGACAAAACAGATCAAAACTTTGTCTTAAGAGTTTTTCTTTTGAGTAAAAAAAAAATCAGATATTATTTTTCTAAAGGGAATTTTGTCATTGTGGTGTGTGATTTAGTTAGATATATAGACAAATGGGTAAAAAATAAAGGAGAGAAAAAATAAAGGCCACTACGAAAGTTCATGTCCATTCAATCAAATTCCTTATACCCAATCTGATATGGAGATACAAACAAAAAAGAATCAAAATCAAATGCAATAAAAGAAAGAAAAAAAAAAGATAAAGAGAGAATTGGATTATCCTATCAACATAAACATTACACATCACAACCCACCCAAGTTTCCATCAATCACAAAAGATAACCAAACATTTTTACTCATACCTTACACACCATAACAAGAATGTTGTTCAATTCCCATGCATAAACAAAAAAAAAAAAAAAAAAAGAGAAGAAGATAAAGAAGCTCACTTGGATTTTTAAAAAGAATGATGAATAAAGAAGAACACTCTTCAAATCTAGTTATCTTTGTGTGCTTCATAAAGAAGCTAAGGATATTTCCCAGAAAACACTCTTCACCAATCATTCAAAAGATTAAAGAGAGAAGCAAAAGAAAGCATAGAGCGATCTACTTTTCAACTTTTCTTTTTTTTTTCTTGTTTTATACAAAATTGAGATTTAAATCTTTAAGGTAGGGTATTATTTTTTTATACAGAAATATTAATTTCATGATGTTTTTATTTTTGGGGTAAAATTAAAATATGGTGCATAGGCCATTCGCCAGCGTGCAAAGGAGAATACCAATCCCACGTGCTCCTGTTTATTCCACTTTCTCTCTTCCTCATCATTGTCTCTCCATATTTTCTCACTCTTCTTCACACATCTTATTTTTTATTCATAAATTTTCTTTTATTTTAGTGTTTTCACTCTTCGTCACACATATTTTATTTTATTTTATTTTATTTTTTCACTCATAGTCAAAACTTTTGACACTATTTTATATATACTGCCTCTGTATTCCATTTAAAAATTATTGTAGTCGAAATCTTGTGCTCCATAGGACGGTCTAAAAAGACATAGAGACTTAACGACAACGTCCTCGGCTATATTGTACTAGTAGATATGGAGATGCAAAAACAAATTCTAGCGTATGACCGAACATTAGTTTTTTTTTTTTTTAAACCTGAACGAACATTAGTTTATTATTTTAAATATATATTTTTCTGTATCATTTTAAATGATTTTTAAAGTTTTTACATATAAATTAAGAAACTATTTAATTTTTTATTTTTCAACATAAAACCACCAATTCCAATACAATTTAACCAATAAAAAACTAATCTGCAGAATTTAAAGAGTCAAAAACAATAAAAATATAATTAATTTTACTTTGAAAATTTTAAATATCATCTAATTTGAGATAAAAAAATCTCTCTAAAATATTATTTAATATGATACGGAGGGGTATACAGATAGCATATGAATTAACATCATATTTATGAGAATAATAAAGCGTTTAATTTTTGCCCAAATAAACAAATGTGTTTTTTTAAGTATTTTGGTTGATTTTACTCATTTCGGTTAGAAGATTGGTGATTTAATGCATATATTTATGAAAATGACATGACATTATAACGAGAGTGCAAATTTCATGTAATACTGTTGTTCTATAATAAAAACGCATGGTCCACATCGGTTTACGTCCAAGTCATAGTTGGGATTAAATTTCATTTCCTTTCTCTTCCTTCCATTTACATTTCTGTTATCGTTCAGCTCTTAAATACATTTGAAATCGTTGGCATTTCATGTAATTGCTACTCCTTCCGTTTCAAAATATAAGTTGTTTTAGATGTTTTTTATGTTTTAAAATATATGTTGTTTTCATAATCCTAAATACGTTTTAACTATTGACTATTGTATGACCAATAATATTATACAGTCGATTTTGTCATTGGTTAAATTATTTTAATTATATATATAAAATAATATCTTTTAAAAAAAAATAATTTCTTAATATTCGTATTTTTATCTAAAACAACTTATATTTTAAAACGAAATAAATATTATTTTCTTGGGAAGTAGATACTAAAATAATTAAAGAAAGGTTGAATTTTAAGCAGCCATATTGTCCATACACCTCTTCTGATGAAAGGGGTTATAATATCAAAGAGCGACAATGAAATCGACAATAACCTCTTTTTCGTATAGTCTTTAATGAGTGTGCACACTTTATGAAGAAAGTAGGGGAGAAAAATATGCATTTATGAATATTATAAGTAAATAGAGATGTATGCATATATATCCATCACGAAGGAAAGGTGAAGAATGAATAACAAATTTCTTATCGTCTTTCTTAAATATATTTGATTAAAATATATAGAAAAATGCCGAATTTACCCATCTATGCTAAGTATTATCAGATAAAAGTGGAAGCCTGCTAATAGCAAATCATTGAAAGTAGATTACTTTTCAAAGAAAGACAAAATGTTAAACTTGATCATCTTATCTATACACATAATTAGTTTTGACTGAAATAATGTAGATTGCATTTTTTACCACTTCTTTTGAAGTTGATAAAAGAAACAAATATATCCCATACATAATAGTATAAAATAGATTTATGTGAATTCTGGTCAAGGCTACAAGTTAGGGAGCCTAACATTAACTATATAGTCTAGAGAAATAGGTCCTATATTTGATGTTTTGATCACTTTATAACAGTTCAGTTGATTTCTCTCTGTTTCATTTAACTAAAAAATTATATCTTACATATATAATAGATATAATAATATATGAGAAATTCCAAAAAAATACTATTTTTCAAGGGCCACTTTATAAAAATATCACATTTTTGAAATTTTTACAAAAATACCACTTTTTCAAAATTATTTTTTTTATATTATTTATGTTTGGGTTAATTATGTTCTATTAGGGTTTAGTTTTGAGTGTTTAAGGGGTTTTAGATGTCAAAACATTTTTTAGGGTTTAGAATTTTAAGATATAGGCTTTATAAATCTATAATTAGTAGTATTTTTGTAAATGGACACCCATAAATGATATTCTTGCAAATATGAACACAAAAAATGGCATTTTTGTAATTGCCCCTTGATATATCACCTCTTCCGTTCCTTTGAGTCGTATTATAAAACGGACTGAATTTTTTTTTTTTTTAAACTCAGTCAATCATCGAGGTTTCTATTTCATTAATTATTTCTATATGAAAAAAGGAGCAAAGTTATAGTCTCAATCTTAGTAGAAGTCGTAGGTTTGAAGAAAGATATCTATCCATTTTCTCAATTAAGCTTCCCCATCACATAACATTTATTGGATGATTTAAAATCAAAAGCGTTTCCCAATTTGGTACAACGCCTCAACCGATAAAACTCATCGATCGAAGAAAAACAAAATTCATTAACCAAAGATGAAAAACCTTTTTAGTTTTTGCTATAATGTAAAAGATTAAAAACTTGATCATGTCGTATAGTGGTTTATACTAATGTCATCATGCGGATTCAAACATAATAATAGAATGTACGTTTTTGATAAAACAAAAAAAAGATAGATTAAAGACTTACAGTACTATGGAGAAGAAGAAGAAGGATTGTATTTGTTTTTTTTACCAAATGAGGAGAAAATATGTGTTGAAGTGAAGCGAAATTAGCAAAGAAGAAGTATATATAAAATTGGAGATTTGTCTTTGATAGAGCCAAACCCAAACGACATAAGACTTATGATACAAAACAACAATGTCCCATGACTTGTCAGAGTCTGTACGTTTAAACTCCCAAACGAGCACCAGTGGTTGAGGGAACACAAATATAAAACCCGTCACGGCTGCGGTCGGTATTGTCGACCAATGAGTGTGACGAGAGACCGTCTTGGATCAATCAGTGGCCACTAGTGGCAGTTTGGAAATTAAGGTGGTTTGGACAAGGGTGTTTCGGGAAATGCATGAGAGGTTACTGTCCTGATGTCAACTCTACGTGTGAAAGAAAACGAAGAGATTTGTGTGATTTGTATGAGTTGAAAATTGTAAAATGTAACCCGAGTGGGTGTCTGGCCGACAATGCCTGCTTTGGGTGGTCCCCTTTGGCTGTGGGACCTATTTGTCCCGATTAGAGATCCTCCACGATTGGAGCTGAGCTGGATTTTTTTGTACTTGTTTGTGTGTATAGAGATCTCTTATTTTATTTATTTATAGTTTTTGGCCAAATTTGCTGTCTTTCTTGTGAAGGAAAATGAATGGATATGCGATGAATTTAAGTTGTTTGGAAGCATTTAAAAAAATGAAGAAAATATATCATGTATTATCTTGCTTTTATTAATAAATAATTTTTACTATATAGTTATAGTATATTATATAGAATGAATAGTTGAACAAATAGATTCACATAGGTTTAATTTTCAAAAAAAGTTATAAGCAACTATGCGATAAATAAAATAATTTTTTTGTCCACCAAAATCTCATATATTTGTTGAGGCATTTGTGATGCCATAAGGGTCTTTATAGGCTGAGGCATCCACGATGCTTCTGGATTTTTTATAGGCTGAAGCATCCACGACACCATCGAATCTACCAACGATCCAACTTTTCTTGCAAAGAAGCTTCATATTACCAAGAAAGATTAGGATGCAACACAAGCTTGTACCAAGAAATATGCGACCAAGGTACAAAGCCTACTCTCCTACATCACCCAAAAAGATATAGTGGTCAACAGCATCAAATCGGAAATGGACCATCATCAGTTTTGGGAATCTAGTTTCATTTTTATTTCTAAAACTATATTATGTTTTATATCATTAATATTTTTACGAATTTTTATTTTTGGATTAGTTTAAATATTAATAAATTAGTATTTTAAAATTAATTAATTTTTCTTTTTTCTTTAAAATTACGTCGCAAGTTTTGCGTTAGATTTTAATATGTCGCAATTTCTAATTTTAGAATCTCCATAATCTATCTCAAATTTTAGAAACTTCTTATTGATTGCTTTCATCTGACTTAATTGCCTCGCAAATCCTACTAGACATATGTAACAACAATTCAATTTGTCATTACTTAATGTCAGCGTCTCACAGCAGCTGCTACGAATTTGTGATGGAATTCTTCGATGATATATGTCTTCACAATTCCCTTGATTTTTTTTGACAAAATTGTGAGTCTTTATTTGCGACAAAATTACTGTTTTCTTGTCACAAGATTTGTTAGTGATTTGCGATGATTTTTGATATGTGACGAACTTATTACGAAAGATTTGCTATGGTTTTCTTCTATCGCAAATCCACAATTTTCTTCTAGTGTGGTATATATGCTAATGGAAAAATCTCTTGCCGCTTATGTTCTTAGATGGTTACACCATAGAATTTTACAAAGCCGAATGGTCATTGTTTGGGAGGGATCTAACGATATTTTTTCAAAACATTTTTTCCATTGGTTTTTAGTTGGTGTTTAGCAAAAGGTGTTAACTGTGAGATTACCAACCTATTGTGTGTTTTTATTATTCATACTCTTTTAACATTTTTAAACCTACAAAAAATGTTCGCGTAAAATTTATAAGAACAAAGGGACAACCATGGAAAAAAAACCAATTAATAACTTAATATAATGTGGAGATTGTAAAGCTTGACTTTGGTTATTAGAAAGCACAGATAAAGAAATTGGTAGTAATTCTCCTTTGTTCTCAATTTGTTGCAAACAAGGTTGTGTTTTACTACCTATTATGCGTTAGCCTCCGCTTTTATTAGAGAAGTTTCTTAGTGATGCATCGTTTCTACGATATAAAAGAGAATATAACTCTATTCTAGATTTTACTTCAATGGGTGCAGAAATTGAGTATTCGGTGCAAAATACATTTGGTTGTATTGTTTTAAGGTTCAGGGTGAAAATTACCATTTTATAGGGTTTTTACTACCATGTGTTCGTGAGCAGCCAAAATTTTCTTAGGTTTATATTAGGGTATTTAGCTCAAATCCTATGAAAATTAGGAAATATTACTAGAACCATATAAATTTTTTTTTTATTACTGACATTTTTTAAATACCCAGCGTGCCCTTTTGTTACGTTGTGACAAAAAATGTAATTACAAGAATGCCATAGCCACGTAAGCAACCACGTAGTAAATCGCTGACGTGTATTAATGAACTCAGCCGTAAAGCGCTACGGCTGAGTTATGGTTACGTTGCGGCTGAATTATGGTTAGTTGTGGCTGAGTTATAAAACGCGACAGACTTATGAGAGATCGGCTGACTTACGAACATAAATCAGCCGTTAGTGACGGCTGACTTACAGAAATCTGGCTGACTTATGGGAGATCGGCTGACTTACGAACATAAATCAGCCGTTAGTGACAGCTGAAGATTAATTACTAGATATCATTCATTTGACAGCTGATTTATTTGACGATACGGCTGACTTAATATTTTATAGCCTTATTACGGCTGATTTATTAGCGAAAGATTAATTACTGAAATACTATTCACGTGGCGGCGGACTTACACTATACTTGATGGCTGATTTATTAATGGCTGAGTTATGTGTTCGTTTGGCGGCTGACTTACCGATATTCCATGTTATCTGCTCCGATTTTCCATGCATCAGCTCTTATTTGCCATGTCATTATTAATGTTACGACAGTCAAATTAGGGTTCTTCATCTACGACCTTCGCCTTCTTTTTACTCTTCTTCATCTAGCTTTTTCATTCATCAGAGATCTTATGGATCCGGTAATTATTGTTTCCGGTAACTAGGTTAAGAAACACAGATATGTATTCAACACCGACGGTAGAGGATGTAGAGTTGTGCATATAAATGAGAAAACAACACTAGACGAACTTGCGAAGATAGTACTCGATGATTACGGATTGAAGGAGTCGAGCCATCAGATTCAGCTGAGCTACATGTTCTCGAATAAAGCTTTGAAAACAATGGCGCACGATACTCCACCAGTTTACCTCTCAAATACTCGACAGTTGCAAGTTTTTTTAAGCCTCAGAAAATTGAACACTTACGTCTTTGTGTGGAGATTACGGAGAATGAAATTAGTCGGAATGACGGAGCGAGAGAGAAGAATAAAAGGTTATTCAGTTATAATTTCAATTAATAAACCGAGCCAAAATAGAATCACGAAACGTCGCGACACGGCTGAGTTATGGTATAGAAAGACGAAACGTCGCGAGACGGCTGTGTTATTATACTTGACGGCTGAGTTATGTTTAATGAGGCTGAGTTATTATACTTGACGGCTGAGTTATAACTCAGTCGCAGTAAAAAAAAACTAACTCAGCAACAACCTACCGGATAAGACGATTATAAGCGACTGCGGAGAAGACGATTACGAGGGAAGTCGATTTCGATTGTGGAGAAGACGATCACGAGGAAAGAAACAATGTCGATTTCGAAAGAACAGTTGAGAAAGTTTGTGGTTTTTCTTTTGCGTTCTTTTTTTTCTTTGAGAGGAGAACTTAAACGTTTTTGATTTTGAAACTTGACTCTTTTTTTTTTTTTCTTTTTTTGCACTAAAACTTGACTTTTTTCTGATCACGGTTATTTCTTAATGATGTGGATTTGTTTTTGATTTTTTTAATTAAAAATAATTTCAATTAAGAAAAATTAATCAAGGGTGTTTATCGTAATTAACCAGGAGTGAAAATATTTGAGTCATTTTTGAAAGATATACGGTATTTTAGTCATATTCGCATAGTTTCATGGGATTTGAGTAATTTTTTCTTTATATTATTGACACAACGAATGAGTTGAAAAACAGTCATTGAGTGATGAGTGGAGATGATTATGATGACCTTGATGAAAATATTGTTTCACAATTAATAGGTATGGTTGATGAATTTAATGTCTAAGCGAAAATATTTCGAAAGGCAAGATATAGATATGAGAGTACCGAACATGTTGACTTTAAAATTCATTTATTTGGTTATAATAAAAGTAAAAAAAATATGAATAACCTTCATCGAATGAAATCACAGCTTTAGTTGTTGGTGATTTCCGTTCTACAATTGGAGAAAGAGATACAATTTTATAGCATCATTCTGGAAACCTACAACGTATTTGGAGTATCATCCACTTTATATGACTTTACAATATCAGTTTAGTGTTTCCATTTGGTGAAATTGGATTTTATGAAGCCATTCCGTATATTACGTCTTTCGGAAAGGACAACGAGAGTTTATATCAATGAGAGAATATTATATGTGCTGTATACAAACACGGTGTAGTGACGGTTCAACTATAGTTAAGAGTGGAAGATTGTTTCATCAATTTCTTGTTGATGCTTACACTTCTTTAGAGTCATATCGTCAACAACGAGTAAGATCAAATCAGAAAACAGTAAGAGTCGAAATATATAATAATGTTTGTGACGCTGTGATTAGAATAGATAATGATCCACAAAGTATTGGAAAACATATATGTCGATGTTTTGGATGTCCAAATTTCTTTATAATAATGACCGCAAATAAAAAATGGGTGGAAATCGTTGATTTTTTAAATTTTAACTAATAACTTATCTGGGGTGCGGGAGACCAGAGATTGAATCTCGTATTTTTATATTAAACTGAAACAATTGGTAATGAATATTGGGAAGAAATTTTTTTTTGGGCTAACTAATGAAGGTACTTACAATTAAAAAAGAAAAATGGTTACAAAATTTGATATCAAACCATATAATAGTACTGATTTGGTCATTTACTTGTTTAGTATAAATAATTGGATTTTCTATAGTACTTAACTTTATGATGTGGTCTTTTATATTTTGCACTTTTGTTTACTTCTTTGTGAAATATTAAGTTTGATCGCTAAACTGTTACTTTTATTTATGTCTAAGTTATCAACTAAATGAAACATATTTTATTAACTATATAATATAGTTTTTCTATGAACCGTCTTTTCTTAAAAAAATATTTTATGGTTATTAATGTTTTTATGTTGCATCTTTTCGAGTAAATCATTTCAAGATTATTAATACATCACTACATTTTTCGCTTGCGTCAAACGTGAGATTAAAATATTTGAAAATAAAAAAATCATAGTTTTATAATATACGTGATAAATTAGAAACAATAAATATCAAATGGTATATCTCCCATATAAATAAATATATTTTATCTTAAAAACTTAATATGCATGACACTTAGATTGACTGTAAACATTTTAATGTAAATCGAATAGTTTAACATTATGAGTTCTTTCTAACTTATTTGATGTCACCAAATCTAAAAAAATATCGCATTGGTATGTAAATTTTATTAAATAAAAATCAAAGAATTAATAAAGAGTGAAATGATGATTGTAAAAATTCAAACATTAATTTTTTATTTATAAAGTTGTATGTTTATAACAAAAAACATAATTTCAATTAGAGAAGTATTGATAGAATTAAACGATATAAAAAACAATAATTGTATAATCAATCACATATGGTATCCAAATGACATATATACAATTTTTGTAAAGTAATTGATATTGGTAATGATTGATGATTAAAACATTATGTTATATAACGTTTAGAATATTAAAATATAATATTTTAGTTAGATTTAAATTAGTAACATATATATTTGTAAGTTCATGTTAAAAAATTAATGTCAATATGTAGAGATTTCAAACATAGTATATATAATTAATTAGAATGTTTTGATTGGTTAATTTAATTAATGTGTCTCTTAAAATCCTCATTGAATGACATATATAATTTTTTCGCTTAGTGTTTCCTCAATTAATATATAGAGGATATGATTGCGTTTTCTTAGTAAAATCTATTTTGTGGTTATTAGTGTTTTTTAGAGTAGCATCTTTCCGAAAAATATCGTTTATGGTTATTAAGCATCCGAAAGTTGCGTCTTTTCAAAAAAAAAATGGTATATGTAAAAATGTATCTTTTCAAAAAAAAATTTATAGTTTAATTTTTAGAGTTGCGTTTTTTCGAAAAACCATTATATGGTTATTAATGTTAGAGTTTCATTTTCTAATAAAAATAGTTTTATGGTTATTAGTGTCTATTAGGTTTGCATCTTTTCTTGTTATTAATTTCTCTTGTAATTGCATCTTTTCGAAAAAACCGTTTTATGGTTATTAATGCTTATAAGATTGTATATTTTGAAAAAACTGTTTTGTGATTATTAATGCATTTTAGGGTTGTATTTCTGAGTAAAAAATGTTTTTTAGTTAATGCATTCTAGGGTTGTATTTCTGAGTAAAAAATGTTTTGTGGTTATTAATGCATATTAGGATTGAGTTTTTTCGAGAAATTTTATTTTATGTTTATTAATGAATTTATAATTCGAATTGGTCTATGTAAAAATGCTTCTTTTCACAAAATGATTTATATTTTTCAGATGGTTGCATTTTTTCGAAAAAACGATTTAATGCATTATAAAGTTGTGTCCTTTAAAAAATCGTTGTATAGTTTGCATCATATGATTGTGTCCTTTCGGGTTAAAAAATGTTTTATTGTTATTAATGTATCTTAGAATTGTGTTTTTTTGGGAAAAAATGTTTTATGCTTATTAATAAAGTTTAGGATTGCATTTTTTTTAAAAAACGGTTTTATTGTTATTAATACATTATATAGTTGCGTATTCTTTAAAAAACTCGTTCTACGGTTACTAATGGATTATAGGGATTTGTTACATTCTTATAATTCTTTGGTGCATTTTCATTTATAACCAATGTTTCATACTTCTAAAAAATAGCTTGCAATGTCATGTTTTGTCATATATATTTTTAATTTTTTTGCCTCTACCGTAAAATATTTAAAAAACGTTTAAAATGTTAATATATTTGTAATTTTGTATTGTTACTTTTTCATTGTATACTTTTATTTATTATCGTGTTAACAAATAACATTTTCCCCCTTTTGGGAGGGGGTTGTGCCCTAATTTTTTTCCTTAATATATTTATATAGAATTTTTCTCTCATGAAAAGCCTTATTTTTCTGAGTCTGACTTTTACTCTCGCCGCATCCATTCTAGTTTCAAGGTTCGTTTGTAATCGATCTTAATACTTTAGAGTTCTGGTTTTTATTTGGAGTAATTAATAAAATTACCTAGGTTTGAAATTATTTGATCTTTCTGCCACGATTTCTTGTTGCTTCGATCGTGTTTTAAATTAGTTGATATCTGTTGCAATCTGTTATTGCTTTAATTGTGTTATTCCGTTCTATTATTTCGTTCTTTTTGATCACTTCAAAGTAGTTAGATTGAAAAGCATTACCATTGTTGAATAGATGAGTTAGATTGTTTTTCTTTGCAAATATGCTACGTCTATAATTTTACAAGAACAAAAAAACTGCAACGCTTCTTTATTTTGAGTTATTGGCGGCGAAGATTTTGATTTGTTGCTCATATACTACGCATGCTCGTTATATGCTCTTGTTGTATAGAACGTCCGATCAAATTTACTCTTTTGGTTTTTAAAGAGTCGTTTATTTCGCACTAGATAATATATGTTTTGGTTTTGTAGATGACTCGTCCACCAATAGTTGGTGGACTCTCATATAGGAGAGGACCAAATTTCCAATCTGCCAAAACTGCCGAATCTACTTGTGTTTGATAATATATGTCTTCGCACATTCTTTCTGAAGAAGTTTCTGAAGACATTAAAATCTCATTTTGAAGTGATCCAAGTCCAAATATCCGACTTTGTTTTGATGTTCTAACAATTTACAAGAAAACATATATTATCAAACACAAGAAAAAAGAATTTAAGGTCTGCTAAACCAATTCATCAAACATAATATCTATACCTACTTAAAACCATTTAATGTATAGTAAACGCTGATTTTAAAAACAACAAAAGTACAAGATTTTTAAGCTTGAAGCGGGACATTAACTCGACGAGTGGAAGAGCTTGAAGCTGAAATGCAAAAGAGTCGTGATGAGAATGCCCTTTTCAAGAAGCGACTCAAAATTATAGAGAACTTCTTCTTTGACACAAGCTCTCCCACGAATAGTTTGTTTGCTCGTGCTACTTAATATACATCCGTTCCAGAAAGATAAAATTTTTCTGAGTTTTTCACACATATTAAGAAGAGTAATTAATTTTCTATTATAAATGTCTTAATTTTCACAATAAACAATTTTCAAAAAAGTTTAACCAATAGTATTTCAATAATTTTTTTGAAATTTACAATCTATTAAAATCTAATAATTTTTTTGAAATTTACAATCTATTAACATTACTTGATACTCCCTCCTTTCCACAAAGATAAATTTTTTGAATTTTTCACATATATTAAAAAGAGTAATTAATCTTGTATTAATTTTCACAATAAACAGTTTTCAAGAAAATTTAACCAATAATGTTTTAATAATTTTTTGAAATTGACAATCTCCTAACATTAAATGATAAAAATCCATTGAAAACACTAAAATTCATCATAGTGGAACGAAGGGAGTAAAAATTTATCTTTGTGGAACAATTTTTTTGGGAAAAAAATTCAACTTTGTAGGACGGAGGGAGTATGCTTTTAGTTATTTACTATAACGCTACTTAATATGGTTTTATTTTATTTTCTATTGCAGTTTAATTTTAGACTATATTTATGTGTGTTTCATAACAAATTGTTATGATTACAATTTTATTTTGAATGTTATTTTGTTAACTTATTTTCAAATTTGTGACTGTAATTTAGTGACAGTCTGTATCAAATTAGAGATGACAAACTATTAGCTATATAATTAAGACAAATTTGTAACGCAGATCTAGTGGTATACATAAGTGTCACAATGATTTTATTGCCACGAAATATTTGTACTTGTGACGAAAAATCCTCCTTAGATGTCATTCTTTCAAAGACTTAAACATTTAAGTTCGTAAGATGAGGAAACTGATTGAGAAGCCAAGAAAAAACAAAGTTCTAGGTATAAGTGAAAGTGAAGATGTAAAGAACCAATTATGGTATATGTTACAACCTAGCAGAGTTATTGGTTGAGTGCATATCTTCTGTAGTTGTGATCAGACTCCGGTTAGAGGTAAGCATATGAAAGGTGATCACCAAACTGATTCAAATCTTGATCTTTTATGTAGATACCGCCTTTACACTTACAGCACCTTTGCCAATTTTGAAACGCATCTCTCTCTCTCATCTCAACCCAATAAGACTGTAGTTGCTGGAACCAAATAACTGCTTTCACCATACCCTCTCTAAACCAAGAGGAGACTTCTAAGTTCTAATTAGGTTTCAATGTTTAGGTTCTAAATTGAGCAAGAAATGGCACAACCTGACTTCAAACTCACGAACAATAACAATGAATGATCCAGTATTTACTAAAAAAATCAGGATTCTAAATCTTGGTTTTTACTCGTTTGTTACCTTGTACAGACTATTCTTAAAAATTGGCATGCCCCTCTCTCTCTCTATGAATAGATAGACATAAATTTCTACGTATACGTTAGACAATCTCCTTATAATAATAACACAAGCCGAAGTCCAAGGCTCCTTTGGTATGGGCTTGAACAAAAATTTGGCCCAGTTTTAGATTTAAACCAAACAGGCCCATAAAGCAAACATGCCCAAAACTCCACAACAATGAATCTCTCCACCTTTAGATGCTTGTAAAGTTTTAATGGCCACTTTGTAATATTTACAGTGGAAGCCACGTGTCATTTTTTCCAACGAAAAAGACACGACAAAAGCTGTCTGGGTGGGGGACTGAGTCAAGCCACAACGCGTGGAGTGTGAGAGAGAGAGAAAGAGAAGAGATGATGATACTCAAAAGCAACAACGTAAACGTTGATACTTTCCTCATTGACTAATTTGCCCTTAACCGTACTTGTCGAGGTTAAAAAAGCCTTAATCTAATCATCATCACCATCCCTCACAATAATCTTATCAATTTCTTTTCTTTCTTTTTTCATTATAGAGCTCCGAGAAACAGACACGACATAATCACAGAAAAAGCTCTGTTCTTGCTCTATCATTCTTTAATTCTTTCTTTTCTTCTCTGAAAAGTTTCCACTTTTTTGGTTGCTGTATTCTTTTATTCCATTTACTCGGTAGAAATCATCGAGCTTTTCGTAAGCGCGTTCCTCTGTGTTTTTATTCGTCTCTTTGTCAAAGTTTCTACTTTGAAGTTACCTTTGCTGGTCGGAGATCGAGTTCCTGTTCGGTGTTTTTTAAGGAAGACGAAAGAAGATGTGGTGGATGATGGGTGAAAACGGTGGTCACTATTGTTCTAAAAAATCCGATGATTTATGCGGCACACAGGTTCTTAATCTTCTCCTCTTCCTTTGATTCCTTTTAATTTCCTTTTGTAAAATTGAAATTTGTGACTTGTTCTTCTGGTTTGACCAAAGATCTTTTAAGTCTGGTTTCTACTCTCGATCTAAAATTATAGATCTCACGGGTCTGATCATTCTCTAAGAGTCTTAGTCTCTTGAATTAGATTTGATCTAAATGTGTCTGTTTCAACAAAACTAGTCTTACAAGTTTTTGGTTCTGGTTTGCCTTAATCAGCGATGATTGTTCATACTCAAGACATAAAAGTGGATTTATCTATTGACATTTTCTTTGTTTGCGGTTACAGGAATCGGATCGAGGATTTGGCATCTCCAGGCTCTGTTGCATCTTGCGTGGTGTGGACTTGAAATCAATCTTATTTCTTTTAGTGATAGTCCCAATGTGTGTCATTGGTGTATACATTCACGGCCTCAAGATTTCATATTTCTTGAGACCTTTATGGGAATCACCTCCCAAACCATTCCACGAGATTCCTCATTATCACCATGAGAACGCTTCAATGGAATCGCTCTGTAAACTCCACGGCTGGGGAATCCGTGAATACCCTCGTCGTGTCTACGATGCGGTTCTCTTCAGTACTGAAGTCGAACTCCTCACGATACGGTGGAAAGAAGTGTACCCATATGTTACTCAGTTTGTTCTCCTCGAGTCCAACTCGACTTTCACCGGATTACCAAAACCGCTTGTTTTCGCGGGTCACAGGGATGAGTTTAAGTTTATCGAGCCTCGGTTGACTTACGGGTCGATTGGAGGAAGGTTTAAGAAAGGAGAAAAGAATCCCTTTTACGAAGAGGCGTATCAGAGAATCGCGTTGGATAAGCTTTTAAGAATCGCGGGTATTACCGATGATGACTTATTGATTATGTCTGATGTCGATGAGATCCCGAGTAGACACACGATAAATCTTCTACGTTGGTGCGATGACATACCACAAATTCTTCACCTCAGACTGAAGAACTATTTGTACTCGTTTGAGTTCCCGGTCGATGATAAGAGCTGGAGAGCTTCAGTTCATAGGTACCAGACGGGTAAAACCAAGTACGCGCATTACAGGCAGTCGGATGAGATCTTGGCGGATTCGGGGTGGCATTGCAGCTTCTGTTTCAGACGGATCAGCGAGTTTGTGTTCAAAATGAAAGCTTATAGTCATTACGATAGAGTGAGATTCTCGCATTACTTGAACCCGAAAAGGGTTCAGAAAGTGATATGCAGCGGAGCAGATCTGTTCGACATGATTCCAGAGGAGTACACATTTAAAGACATCATCGGGAAAATGGGTCCGATTCCGCATTCATATTCGGCGGTTCATCTTCCGGCATACCTTCTGGAGAACGCGGAGCGGTACAAGTTTCTTCTTCCGGGGAACTGCTTGAGAGACGGGGAATGAATGGTTCTTGTGACTACATGATATGACACTACTACTACTAACTCATGATTATTAATTCTTTGGTGAGATTAATTTTGAAAGAGTTCATGGCGATTTTGTTGGTCACTTTCGTGTACATATACAATTAATTTACATTTTTTTTCTCTTTGGGGATTTTTCTAATACAAGTTTGTTATTTGGCACAAATTAACGAGGGTGAGAGTGGTATAGTCCACGTTATGCACATATGCTTGCACGACGAGCAAGCGAATGAACAATACACCATGTTGATTGTATATTATTATCATTTTTGTAAATTGTATTTTCTAGTGATGAAATTATACAAAAATGAACACGAACCAGACCAGCCAGTGCTAAATGGCCACGTTATCGGAAAGATTAAGCGGAAAATTTTTGATAACATATATTCAACGAAGTATTATTGTTTGAGAAAAAAAAAAAAGTATCGGTTGATTTTATGAGACTTGACTTTATAGTTTTTGGCTGGGAATGATTCATAATACCTTTTAGAAACACAAATACATGAATTTTTGTCAACGAAAACAACATGCTCTTAAAGTGAATATATTTTTGTGTATACAACATGCTTTGCTATGATAAAGAAAAGAATATAAAACGACTCTCTTTTAGTCACATATATCCTCTCTTGCATGCTTTATTATACAACATGTTCGTGTCCAGTCGTGTGATTATTTGAAATTTGGACCATTCATTATATAAAACTTTAGACCGCTAGAGTTGATGATAGATCCATTGTTATTATGGCTTGAAACAGTTTCCAAATCTTGCGTTACTTTTGGATCAAAGAAAGTGGTTTCCAGATCACAGAAACAAGTAACGAAGAGCTAAAGACAGAAGAGACAACAATGGCAACGACATCACCTTGCCTAATGTTGTATTGTACGTGATAAACAAGTCTTTTGTGGATTCCGTTGTCTTTTTCCCCAACACAAGCTTCCAATTTTCCTAACGATATGGGAAAGATCAAAGAAGACGAATAGACAAGTCCAACAATTTGTATGCTCACTGCCTTCAACACTGTCTTCTTTTTCATCGGAGTCACAACTTAGTCGGTGTGTGTTGTCAGAAACTACTTTGTCTAATCCAGATGTATTGCTGCTTCTCTCCATGTCCTTAGTCAAGATTTGAACACCACACTCTATAATATCGCAGTATCGGCTGCTAAATTCAAACAATATCTTGCTGTCCGCTTCAAGGCATATATCTTCTTGGGGATAATCGCAATGAAATATACAAAGATGTTCCTTTTGAATTCCGGGGGATTCACGAGGGTGTACTATGAAAATAGGATATCTGTATCCGCTTTTGCCTACGATACCATACTTCAAACGTAGTTCTCTGTTTTCTTTTGTCTGTTGGAGCTTCTTTGGCGAAATCAAGACGCAAACCTTAAACTTGGATGATGCAGAAAAAAGACAATCTTTCTCTTGTAGAATGATCAAGGTATTACCTCTGGCTCGGTGATTGAACTCTGAAGGCACTTCTCTTCCTGGTAAACAAGCAAACTCGTAAAGAAACCATCTTTGGATAATTACTCTCCGCGATTCTCCATCCAGTTTAAAGCAATTAGTGAAATTGAGTTTTGCATTTGGAGTGTTTAGAGGGGAAGTTATTTTCTCCATTGATTCACAATCTTCTGCCATTAGGAGTCTGAGGGAACAAGGGAGCTCAGGCAATGATGCGAGTTTTCTGCACCCGGTTACTTCAAGGCTTTGTAGTTGAGGAATACTTTTGATGCAATCTGGAATCTTCTCAATATCAGTATAGCTTAGGTCTATCGACCATAGGCTTTCGGGGATATGTGTTATGGTCTTAAGATTTCCACTGCCTCTGATATCAACATAGGAAAGACGAGACCATAGCTTAATTGATGCAGGCACTTGTTCTACCGCAGTGTCTGACAAAAGGAGTTGGCAAATATTTGTAGAAATATTTGGAAAACTTGTCAATCGTGTGCATCCAATCATGTAGATTCTCTCAAGAGATGCCAAGTTAATGTGAGTTGGAACAGCTTGTAGCTTAACGCATGAATTCATCACTAAGTCCTCTAGCTTATGTAGATTCCCAATAGATGATGGAAGCTCTACCAAACTCGTGCAGCTATTCAGTTCCAATCTCTCGAGATTTGTAGCATTTGAAAGATCTGGGAGTTCCTTCAACTGAGGGGACCATGACAAATCCATCTTCTTGAGATTTGTAAGTGGCTATATGTGAAATGGAAAAATAGAGGAAGAACATGAGAACAAAATGAGAAAATATATATTCTTTAAACTTTGCAACTTGACTATTGCTGATATTAGACTTTAGTTGTTGTTGTTGTTGTTCTTTTTCCCCAAACACATAAAAAAAAAACTAACCTGAGTTCCTTCCCAGAGTTTCTCAAGCTGGCTACCCGACATGCAAAGTTCGACGAGATTTTCCGGGAAAAATCTAAGAGGAAGACACTTTCTCGGGTATTCCTCCCAGTGTAGTAACCTTAGATAAGGTGGAAACTCCATTTCCTCAGGTATGTGCACTCTATCATTCCCATCATATCTTGTCTTGTAAACACATAGGAATCGAAGATTACACATTCTTTTAATAGCTCTCTCGCTTATATTCACTTCGTTGATTCCTGATGTATCGAATGATATGCCTGACACAGTTCTATTACCCTATATCAAGGAATTGTTAGCACTATTATGAGAATTGTTTACCAAGTAACTTTTTCAAAGTGTAAAGAGTAAAATAATTAATAAATAGAAAAAAAAAACTTACCGTATCATTTTCAAGGACATCACATATCTCTTGAGCATCAATTAAGATCTGACGTTTCCAAGGCTCTTGTCTATGAATGGCTTGTCTACCCACTTGTTGTAGTAACTTGTGCATCACTATTTCCCCTATGTTAGATACATAAATGAGAGATTTATTTACTAGGATTTTCAACCCGTGTTCGATATCCAAGTTATTGTCAGCAAGCATGGCATTCACTAGATTGCCATCTTTATAGTTGAAGAAGACTGCAATGTGGAGAAATAGAGATTGCTCGTTCTCATGTAAACTCTCATATCCAACTCTTAATACTTTCTCGATATCTCGATGATCAAGAATAGTTTCTAGCCTGCGCATTACTTCTTTCCACTCCTTTTCCTTCTTCCCGCGCAAAGATGAACCCACCACACGTAAACCCAAGGGAAGGTTACCACAAAGCTTTGTTACTCTGAATGCAAGCTCTTTAAAACCATGATGTGGAGAGCTTTGCTTAAAAGCATATCTACATAAGATTCCAAGAGCTTCTTCTCTAGAAGGAAAACCCACATGGTATGTATTGTCGATACCATGTTGCTGCAAAAGCTCTTGATCTTCTGTGGTCACGATAATCCTACTTCCAAAACCAAACCATCTAGTTTCATTAGCTAAAGCCTCTAATTGCTTTAGATCATTCACATCATCAAGAATGATAAGCACTTTTAGATCGCATAACCTTTCTTCTATCGCACCTAAATTGCATATCTTAATATCATTTTGGTTCAAAATTTTTGAAAGAAGTTGCTCTTGTAGGCGTAGCTTCAATCCGTAGTCGTCAAGACCACTACTACAGCTTCCCCTAAGATTCTCTATAAAACAACTTAGCTGAAAATTGCTAGAGAGTTGGCTATGTAAAGCTCTGGCAATAGTAGTCTTACCAATGCCTGCAGGACCACAAATTCCTACTATCATAGCTCCATCTTCATAATCTAAACTTAACAAATACTTCATTTTAGTCAAATGAGCTGAAAGACCCACCATGTCCTCAAAATCCTTCGACGGTGAAGCATTTAGTTTGCGTGAAACATCTCCTGCAATCTTTTCGACCATGCTCGCTTCATTGTCCCTAAAATTGAAAAAAAAAAAGCATTGCCACCATCAAATAGTCGTGATAAATAGTATGTATCCTCTATATATTATTTTACAAGTCATCATTCTAATTTTGTTCAGGTACTCTTTAAGGCCTCTTCACAAAGCAAAACACTTAAACAACATTTACACACGACTAACCATGTGTCAAAATAATTTATTTTTATTTAAAAATTATTGTTTTAAATAAAATAAGGGTTAATTAGCTTAATATTATGTTTTAAGTAATGAATTAAGAAAGTAACATGTACATAAAAGAATTTAGGTGAGTAGCATAGAGAAGAAATACTTGGACAAATTTGCCCCTATTAAATTTAGTAATTATTGCTAATTAATAAAGATCCATAAAAATCAGTGGTGAAGAATATGAAAATCAGGATTGGTGGTGGATCTAAAAAAAGAAAGAGAAATACGTATAGTTGACTATAATATTTGATTTTATTTTTATGTTGTTATAGTTAGCTATAATTTAATATCGTAGTTAACTATTTGTTTCATATGACAAAATGGACTATGGTTATTGTGATGTTGGGTGAATGGGTTGTTTTGGAGACTGGTGTTCGGGATTTCAAACCTAAGTAGGACGAGTTCTTTAAATGTGGTTATTGTGTCCATAAACAGTATAGTTAGCTATGTCATGAATATTGTATACATATATATATATTTAAATATGTAATACATATAGCTAACTATCTCTTGTTAATGGATAATATAGTTATATATGTCATTAGAATTGTGTAAATATAGTTAATTATGTAACACGTATAGCTAACTATCCATTGTTAATAGACAGTATAGTTAACTATGTCATGATTACTGTGTAAATATAGTTAACTATGTAACATATAACTATTTTTTGTTAATGGACAATATAATTAGCTATGTCATGAGAATTCTGTAAAGTAAAGTTTTGAAAAAAGGAAAGTTTTTATTTTTATTTTTTAAATTGTAAAAATCTATATTAATTATAGAAAGGCAAAAGCGGAATTTAATCTAACCTAAATGCTAGTTACTAAATTATGTTTTACATGGTGTTAGATAATTAATTATAGGTGGAGATATTAATATACATGCTAATTTCTCATAGAATAATTATATATATATATATATTTATTTATTTATAAGATTCGAATTCCTGACGAAGTTGATTGTCAAAAACTTGTGGTTCATCTGTCTTCCGAACCTTGTCAACAAATTTCAAATAAATCTTCATACAAATTTTGACGCACTCTTTTTTCGTTGGGAATACTTAGTTGGAATTTCGCCGGCACTTATCTATGATCTACCGACTACTCCCTCCGTATTATGATAGATGTGTTTTAGAAAATTTTTTTGTTTCATAATAGATGATGTTTTTAATTTTCTATGTAAAAATTCATTGTGTTCTTGTTGTTTTTTACTGTTTAAATTCTGCAAATTATTTTTTAAATGGTTGAATTGTTTTGAAGTTGATGATAAAAAATATGCTTTATTTCAAAAACAGAAAAATAAATGATTTTTAATCTATGTGTAACAACCTTAAAAATCAAGTAATATGATACAGAGGAAGTATCATTTTTGTCACGAATATTTGCGGAAATTTGTCGGAAACTAGAAAAAAAATTCATTGTTGGTTTCCAAAATGTTCACGTTTTTATAATCCGTCGGTAAATTTTGGACAAGTTATCGACAAATGCTGGTTTCCGACGGTTCATCAGAAATGAGTTGAAATGGTTATTTATTTATGACGAACATTCTACGTATTTGGCCATCGGAATACTCGATGTATCTTGTAGTATTCTGTTCACCCTCATAAAACAACATTTTTTATTCTTATTGTAATTTTATACCTCCATCGTTTACGGACTCCTTATGGAGTGACTATGTCCTTCATCTTGAAAAAGGTTAAATGTTCGAGTAAAAACAAAAACACTTTTTTTTTCACTTGTGATTACACTAAGAATCTTAAAAAGAAAAAACTTATATGAATTAAAGACAAACCAGTTTAGGAAGTCTTCTCCGAGTATGTTGCTCACATCAGTCAAAGCTCGGCTCCATTTCTGCCTTTCCTCATTCGTCTTACGTAAACACGTTTCATTGAAAGCGGTTCCAAAACCGCCGGTCTGTTTTCTTACATCGGATGGATCTACTCCATAGAAGATGGCCATCACTATCTGTCCCATAGCTTTCTTGCACTCCAATATCTCAACCAATTCATTCAAGCACCAGCTTGACGAAGCATAGTTTTTTGAGAGAATCACAATCGATATTCTTGATTGTCTTATCGCTTGTATGAGTGAAGGGCAGATCGTTTCGCTTCTCTCAATCCCTTGATCATCAAACATGGTGATCCCATTGTAGTTAAATTGTTTGCGCAAGTGACCGAGAAATGCTTTACGGACGTCCTCCCCACGGAAGCTCGGGAAGACGTTGAATCTGTAATTGCGAGATGTAAAAGAAGAATAAGAAGCCATGAGAAATGAAAAAGGGTAATGAGAAATTGAAGATAACTTTTTTTGTTTGGTATGCAAAAGTAGAAGGACAACTAAAATCAGATGTTTCAAAGTCAATGTGTTTTTAGAAAGCAAAATAAATAAATAAAGGATCCTTCCGTGTATTGAGGCAAAACGTGTGACTTGAGAGAAGAAACTTCCAATTATAAAAGAGTTTTTTATTGGGTTAAGTTAATTAATGGGGGTAAATGGTATCAAATGAATTTAATTTGCGGAATTGTAGAATCTTGCAGAATTTTTGATAAATTTATACGGAATCTGGTAGAATAACTTTGAATGTAAATGTTAACAGCGGAATCTAGCAGAATGTAGCATAATTTTTGAAAATAAATAAATTAGTTTATAAAATTATTAATACAAAATTGTCTTTCACAAAATCAAATATTATGTTTAAATGTATTAAATTATTTTCTAAATCCAACTTATTCCATCAATATTTTTTCTAACATAAATAATATATAAATATTTGAAATATTGTCTTACAAATTGACCATCACTTCATATTTTATTTTCCAAAAATATTGCTTATTATTTTCTTTCTTTCTATATCATACATATTAAAATTATTAAACTCAATATGTAAACTTACGAGGAACTATTAAGCATTTAAGTCAAACGTATGCGTAGTTGCGGACTGTATGACATATGTGTATTGAAGAATTCCACAAATATCTTTCAATTTCTCTCATTTGCAACTGGTGAAATATAAAAAAATTTTCACACAATTCCACACAATTCCTCAGACTTTGGGGGTGGTATTCAATTGAAAAATTTAATTGATTTTGAGAGAATTAGACTTTCAAGAGAATTCTAATGTTATTCAATTGATTAGAATCTTAATTCTTTTAAATTCATGTGTTATTCAATTGATTAGAATCTTAATTCTTTTAGATTCATGTGTTATTCAATTTTTCTGCAACTTTTATTCTTTTAGATTTCAAAAGAATTTAATAGAATTCTAAGAGAAAAAATGTGAAGAGCCAATTCCTACCATTTTTGCAAAAAATTTGATAGAAATCTATTAATTCTGCTACAATACATTAAAATCAGTTGTTTCACGATCACCCATCGAACCACAATATTCATATCCGTATTAGAAATTGATAAACTCACAAATTTTAGACTATTTGGTAAACAACAAAGACCAACTAACTTTCTCTCATTCTCCAAATTGATCCTTTTTCCTACTTCATTTATACCCCATTTCATCATTTTTGAATTCAAATTATTTGTATATATTAATATATTTTGTAATTGTACTGTAATTCAACATACGCCATATTTTTAAACATATAACTTTTTAAAAATAATAAATAATTTAAAGGGTCAATTTGGTTAATAACCAAAAAAAAATCATAATATAAAAACTAACAAATTGATTAGAGAGAGATAGGAAGAGTTAGAGAGAGAAAAAAATAAAAAATGGTTACTATTAAAAGGGAAGTTCTTTTATCGCTTCCTCGAGCCTCCGTCGTATTTTGTGATAGCGTCAATGCTGTTTATCTCTCATCAAATCTTGTTCAGCATCAGCGTACTAAACATGCTGAGATCAACATTCACTTTGTTCGAGAAAAGGTCGCTTTTGGTCATGTTAAAGGTATTCACGTGCCTTCTACTCTACAATATGCAAACACTTTCACAAAGGGCCTTCCCGTCTCTCTCTTTGAAGATTTTCGCTCCAGTCTAAGCATCCGCAAACCTCCAACTCTGAATGCACGAGGGTGTTAGAAGATAGGAATATAGAATATATCCTTATTCTTGAAAATGACATATATGTAAAGATATACTTGTAGAGCACTCTTCACATGCCTATAAAAAGCTTATGTTAATAACATAACTCTTGACGGATATTCATAAACTTACAAATCCTAATCCATATTTGCAACACACTAATTAGTCGTTATAGCAATGGTTTCACTACAAGAATGGGGTAGCATAACTACTTTTTTTTTTAGTTATGTTTGTATATATATATATGGAAATATCTGTTTGCGACAAATTAGTTACAAATTATTTCTTCTCAGTATTAGAGTCAAACCACAAGGGAAAATTAAAACTAACTCACTAAGCTATGGAGGATTCTAATTAAGCTAAGCAAGACGATTTTTGTTCGGTTTTTGGTTTCTTAACCTACTAAATGCATAAGCGAAACTAATGAAAGCATGAACAAAGAATAAGCAAAGAAAGTAGTCAAAAGACAAAACAAGAAATGATCAAATAAAGAAAGTAGATTAGCTCTTAATTGGGGAAACAATGAATCATGGGTTTAACAGTGGAATAAGGGGAGTATATTGACTAATAGTATATGATGACTAATCATCGATGAAACTAATCACTTCACTAACCACCTAATTTAGCTAAATTTTTATTTCAAAATTAGATAATCAATAAGAATTAACAATCAACTCCACTAAGTTCACTAATCACCCTAACATCAACTTTTGTTCAGCCATTTCATCAAAATAACCTATTATCTAGATTTGAGTGATCAAGTCAAATCATAACCTTAAATGCATAACAAATTAAGATAAAGACTACTCACTCATGATAAAAGAAATGACTAAAACAAAATCTAGATTAGGCATAATGGAAAAAGGAGATTAAGAAAATATGATAGATATGAAAACTTTAAATCATAAAAAATATCCAAAATAAAATCGATAAACTCTCTTAGAACATAGGTTTTGATCTAAAAGAGGCAAGAAATGTAAAGCATAAGATAACTTAGGTTTAATGTGGGCTAAAAACATATATATAACCATAGGAAATGTACGCGGGTCAACCCAAAATAAACTGGATCGGATTTGAGCCAAAGTGAAAAGTCAACAAAAAGGACAAGTTAACACGGGTGCATGTGTGATCGGGTCAGTCCATATCGGGTTGGCAACAGATAAGGCATGTAAAGTACCAATTTCTAGAGCACATTTTAAATTCTTCTATCTTGAACGCCCCAATATTGGCATAACACTATTGATTGATTTAAATCCTATGTGGACAGCCTTTGGAGCTAATAGTTTTAACTTTTATATAGCATATATATCTTTTGATTTACTTATTAGTATGTGTGAGTTGTTTCCTAATTGAATTTAAGGTTTTCAAAAAGACTTAGGAATTGATAGATATACTAGAAGACTTTTCGCGTTATACGCAGTAAAATATTTTCTAAAATTCAAAGAACTATAAAAAAAAAATTTCGTGGTTAAAAATTGCTAATGATTTTCAATTTGAATTTGAGTTCAATTTTTTTTATATGAAATAATCTTTTTTATTTTCATTTGTTGGCATAAATTCTAAAGTTATTAATTACATTAACAATCAATTATTTACGATTAATTTTTGTTTTTTTGTCAACATCATTTACAGTTAAAAAAAACACACTAAATTATAAGATTTGGTCTTTGGATTCAATTTTATATCTTAATAATCAAGGAAGATTTTATTTTTTCTATAAGTTTGTCTATTTCTATTGATGTTGTAGTGTCAACCTTACCGTTAACACATTGCACCAAATTACTACTATTGTGTGTGTAAATTTTTTTATAGCTTGAAAATTGGTAAATTCTATTGCCTAATTCACATTATGAATACTTATGAGAGACATGAAGATCAATTTTTTTAAGGTTTAGATTTTAATTATTGGAACTAATGTATTTTGTAAATCTTATTTTTGTAGATTTAGATAAGGAAAATTTGGAAAATTGATCGACATTGAAATTGAGTTTGTCCCAATACACCTTTCTCATGTTTTGTCATTTTTTATCTAAACAACAAAATTTATTAAAAATAAATGGTTTTTAAATTTAAAAAAAATAATATAGTTACAAAAACGTAAAAGATAGGCATTTCCATACATTGAAATATTTTTAAAGTTCACCAAAAACTGGAATATAATTATATATTTTTCTTCTACGCCTTCCAGAATGTACGGTCTATTGCTAGTAGCTCTACAGACCCGTAGATTATTGGTTCTGTCTATTTCATTATTATCTCGAGTTGTAGAAAATGTGTTCTACTGAATGATCTGTTATCTACGTTTTCGGTGAATGTTTCTTCTACCGTTTGTAATATCATCTACCATATCTAGAATACGCATTCTACGGCATTGTCTATCATCTACCGTATCCAGAACAGAAATTCTACCACATTGTCTTTCATCTACCGAAACTAGAATGTGTTTTCTACTAAGTTAGTTTTTAAATTTTTTAAATCTAGGATCTTAAATGAAGTGAATATTCTAGTTTTCTTAAATAATGTTTTTGAAGATATTTTCGATTTTTGTTTGAGAATGTTGTATGGAAGTGTCAACTTTTGAAATCAAAAAGATTTTGAAGTCGATTTTATTGTGTTAACTAAATTACGTTTATAAATTATTTATGTGGAAAAATAAAAGATTTTTGTTTGAGAATGTTGTATGGAAGTGTCAACTTTCGAAATCAAAAAAACTATGAAGTCGATTTTATTGTGTTAACTAAATTACGTTTATAAATTATTTATGTGGAAAAATAAAAGAAATTGCATGCTGGCCGAGTGGTCAAGCTAAATGATATTAATCCACAGTTCCTAAGTTCGACTCCCACAAGTGGTTGATTTTGTGTTTTTCCTTATTTTCGTTTAATAAGGGTAAAATCATCATTTTACCTTCATCTTGAACTTCATGGTTGCGATTCTGTAGGATCAAAATTTCAAATAACCCAATCTGTAAAAAAAAAATTTCAAATAACCCGAAGAAATTTTTTTTTTATTCTTTTCTTTTGCTCTCGAATTTGGGTAAAAAGACACAAAAACCAGCCAAAACTTAACATAATTACGAACCCAACCAATTAAATACGACCCGTTCCGCATAAATCGGATAAAACCGCCCGTATCCCCCCAGTACACATAAATCGGAGCCCATAAATCCCGCAAGTTCCGCATAACTCCCTCCTCCACGACAACTCAAGTTGGGGTAAAACTAGGGATAACTAAGTGTGAAGAGTTCACAAAGAGATCCAATTTTTCAGTCTTTGAATTCGAATTTTACACCAATTGCTTGAGCGATTTCTCATAGAAACTATGCCGCGTACAAAGTTTCCATTAATTGGAGTAGATAACCGTCCTTTACCGCCTCCTTCTATAATTCGAGCGAAAGAAGCAGAAAAAAGGGTTTACGAAGATGAAGAAATGAGTTCGGAGGGAGGAAGTTCGGAGGGAGGAGGTTCGGGAAAAGCCAGAGAAGATAGAGTTTTAGAGGTGGGAGGAGGTTCGGGAGAGGCCAGAGACGAAGAGGATGACGAACACTTGGTATGTGACTTCAAACTTGGAGAGTAACACTTGGTATTAGTTGTATAAATGGGAGTAATACTTGGTATAACTTGCAGCAGAAAAAGTAAAACTAGGTATTAGTGGTATAACTGGGAGTAATACTTGGTATAACTGGCAGCAGAGAAAGTAATACTAGGTAAAACTGGAATGATAAAAAGAGTAATACTTATTATCTTTATGATTTGCAGGATTATTCTGAGTCAACAGGATTATTACCTACGATGTACTTCGACCAATCCCAGTATGAGAAGAAAATTAAGCTTCCTACAAGGTGTCACCTTAAGAAGGCCGTAGATACCTTAAAATCAAAGCTTAGTGCGAAGGAGTTAAAATGGTTTGTTAAGCATCCACAGTTTAAGCATTTCTTTCACATGCATTTGGAGAGAAAGCATAAGGTTCAAGGGATGTGGATGCTATTTCTTCATGGTGCTATAACTTTAAAGAAGCGGGAAGCTTGGTTTGTTGTGAACGGTGTTCCTATACGGTATTCACTCAGAGAACACGGTATCCTCTCTGGTTTACACTGTCATAATTATCCATCATTGGATTGGAGAAATTTGGGCGGTTTAGGCTTTGCGAGGAGGAATTTCAAGGTAGGGTCAACCATAACCTATGAAGTTGTGGAGCATAAGTTCATGAACATGGGACCTTCCAGTGATAGATTGAACATGGCTGTCTTATATTTCTTAAGTTCAGTGATTATTGGGAACGAAAAGCAAGGGGAGAAAGTAACCGGTAAAAACGCACCAAGTGTAGAGCCCTTCTTTATTAGAGCGGTTAACGACCTAGGATTGTGTCGGACGTTTCCGTGGGGACGTATTTCTTTCGAGAACAATCTGGAGAAAATGAATAAATTGTACATGACATTTGAAGGAGCAGTCACGAGACCTTCTTGGGTTTATCCTAGTTTTACTATTCCTTTGGAGGTAAATCAGCTATTAAGAAATTGCTAATGTGTTTTGATCTTAGTTTGAAATTGCTAATGTGTTTTGTTTAATTAATTTGTAGATTCTGGCGTTTGAGACGATTCCAGAGTTGAAGTTGAAGTACCGAGAGTCTAAGGAAGGTGCAAGTCCTATTTGTCCGAGGATGTGCACGACTAAATTCCAGAAGCATTCGGTGTCGGGTTTTTCACTTTCTGACTTATATGACACACTGGGAACAACCAAGGTTAGTAATACTAGAAACAATACTAGTAATACTAGTCTTGTTAGTTAGTAATACTAGAAAAGTACTAGTAATACTGGTCTTGTTAGTTAGTAATACTAGAAAAAGTACTAGTAATACTGGTCTTGTTAGTTAGTAATACTAGAAAAAGTACTAGTAATACTGGTCTTGTTAGTTAGTAATACTAGAAAAAATACTAGTAATATTGGTATTGTTAGTTAGTAATACTAGAAAAACTACTAGTAATACTGGTATTGTTAGTTAGTAATACTCATGTTATTTATGATTGTGTTGTAAAATCTTACAGTATTTTTTGTATAATGACAGGACATTGATAGTGTTTTGCGCCCAACTGATGGTGAGCGAGCTCTTTGTGCTGAAATCTTTGATGAGGAGCTGGACAACGATCGAGATTGTGATGACTACATCGTTCAAAGTTGGAAGAATAGGATTTTTGGTGAGAAGAAGCGTGTGTTTCTTCAAGAGCTGTACGAGATTGATGTCCATGCCCTAAGGAAAGCTGCGGCTGAGAAAGAGGCGGCTGAGAAAGAGGTTGCTGAGCAAGAGGGTGGTGAGAAAGAGGCGGAAGAAGAACCGGCTAATGTGGCTAATGTGTCTAATGTGGAGCAAGAGCCGCAGGTTGTGTCTAATTATGAATTGGAAAAGTTGAAGAAAGATATGGAGAATCTAAAGGAAGGAATGCTCAAGATGACTAAAAGTATGGACGATGGTTTTCTAGGTTTGAGAAACTTGATGAGTGAGCAGGAGAAAAGGCTAAAGGTAGTGGAATCATATGTGAAGTCCCAAACTACGTATGATAGCCATTTCGATCCTGTTAGTTATGATTTTGGTGGTGGTACAACTGCTGGTGACGGTGAAGAAGGGAAAGAAGGTGAAGAAGGTAAGAAGGATGAAATTGTTGGTGAAAAGAGGAAGATTAAGCCATCAGATGCAAAGAAGCCTCCCTACACCACTTTGACGGAGGAAAAGAGGAAGAGGAAGAGTAAGAAAGCAAAAGTCACGATAGAATGATCCAACATTTACCAAACTCTATTTATATTTTAATTATGTGTTTCGGTTATTAACTAGTTATGCGCAAAAACTTTGAACTATGTGCTTTGGTTTGTTGTTGTAATGGTTTTAAGTACTTCCTTTTAATGACTTATATTAGTTTTGATGTTTAATACTGGTAATACTATGAAAAACTGGTAATACTACTTGTAATACTAGGTAAAACTGGTAATACTACGTATGCTGGTTATACTGGTAATACTAGGTAAAACTGGTAATACTACGTATGCTAACTATACTAGTTATACTGGTAATACTTGGTAAAACTGGTAATACTAGGTAAAACTGGTAATACTACGTATGCTGGTTATACTAGGTAAAACGGGGTAAAACTGGTAATACTACGTATGCTGGTTATACTAGTTATACTAGGTAAAACTGGTAATACTACGTATGCTAACTATACTAGTTATACTGGTAATACTTGTAATACTGCATATGCATACAAAGATACTTGAAAGTACAAACATAGATTCATTACACAACCATAAAAATACTTAAACAAAGATTCCTTACAACCATAAAAGTACGTATGCTGGTTATACTAGGTAAAACTGGTAATACTACGTATGCTTGTTAATGCCTCCATAAAACGAGCCATATCTTCTTTAAGGATAGCGATCTCTTCATCCTTCTGTTTCAGCTCCAACTGGATTTGCCCAATGAGAAACTTATGGTTTGCCATATCTCTCCACCTCTTCGTGTTCTCGTCAACCTCCGTCGTTAATTTTTCCACCTCTTCTTCCATAGAAAGATCCCAAGCTTTCCTAAGGTGGAAGCCATCATTCTACACAGAAATACAAATACTGGTTATAGTGGCAATACTAGGTAAAACTACGTATGCTAGTTATATTGGTAATACTAGCTAAAACCGGTAATACTATGTATTCTGGTTATACTGGTAATACTAGCTAAAACCGGTAATACCACTTATGCCGTGAATAGATGGGATTCTACACAGAAATACATCATTCTACATCTTCAAATGTCGTGAATAAAACTCACCCGAAATACTTGACAAGTAAATAATCTCTTTTCTTTCAGCATCTCGTGGATTATGGGGGCACCACAAGGACACTTCTTGGGGATCCCATATCCCCCATCGGCAACAGCTTCTAATTGTCGAAAAGCCTTCATCGAACTCTTCATGTCTTCATAGTAAGGATCCCCCATCGACAACAGCTTGATTTTGAAGGAAAGAAGAGAAGAGAAAGAATCGAAAGAAGAAGAGAAAGACAATACTCGATTTGAAGAGAAAGACAATTGATTTTGGCAGGAATCGGAGTGCCTGGCCGCAATCGGAGAAAGGGGAGAAAAAGGAGAAAAACCCTAGACCCAGAATTCGCGATTTCGAATTTGATGGAAACAAATATTTTTGATGTTGCTCGTTTTTTTTTTTTATATCGTTTACAAATTGAAGCACGTGCCGCCGCCGTTATCTGAATTAAACATGTGCTTTATATAACAACCCACATAGTTATCCTACCTAGTATTCCAGTGTTACAAATTCAACTCATAGTGTTCCTTTTGACGATTTACCTACTAGACCAGTTATACCTACTTAAAATTAAAAAATTTCAGTAGTCCACTTCATTTATGAAATTTCTAAGACATTTCATATGAGTGTGCACAATAATATTTGCAAAAACACATTTTACTAGAGATTCACTTAGTAAAGTCTATAACACTAACAAAACCTTCTTTAAAAGTACTATGTTGTTCTAAGGTGATTGTGGGAGAATAATCATATATATAATTTTTTTTTTTAAATAATTTTGTAAAGTAAATTAACAATGAGCTGTTCTTATGCGACATATAATTCAAACACATAAATAATTGAAACACATATATAAATGATCGTAACAATGAAAATTCAACCCTTAGTATTACAAATACAATAACCAGTATTACTTAGTTATACAAACTCGATTGTAACAAATAAAATTTCCAAATCATGCACCACTTGGGAATCCTACTTCATCACCACCACCACCACTTGGGCCAGCTAGTTCAGCACCACTTGCGACATCCCCTACTTGAACCACCACTTCGGACACCACTTGAACCGCCTTTCCCTTCTTCTTTCGTTGTGGTTCTCCTACCGATGGCTTCCTTCTTACTTCACGTCTTCCCTTTCTGTTTTTTTTCTTCTTCTTAGGTAAAATGTTTTTTTCTTTTATACTTGCAGGAATATTCCAGTCGGAGCTATGGGGCACTAGATAAATGGTCTTGCAATACATGGAAATCCACTCGGCAACGTAATATTTTGGCGAACACAACTCATGTATCTCGATGTTATGCCCTCTCTCTTCTTCCCTCATGAGTCTGTACAATGCGGATATCGCATGGGCACAAGGATACTTGTCAATATCAAAAGTCTTGCAACTGCATGTCAAGTGTCGCAAATCCACCATATACTGCTTCCCATCCCGTCCAACCACACTAAATTCCTTCATGTATATGTTTAGCTCGGTCGCAATCAAATGATACGCTTCCGCACATCTCTGGTGCAATATTTCATTCACCCGCGGCACTAACATCCTCCCGGTGTTTGCGTAGATAACGCTCTCCTTCCTATGTTTGCTAAACCATTCGGAAATCTTCTCGACTATCGCATCTATCATAGGCAACAAGTTGTAGTGTCTTGCCTCCTCCATCACTTTGTTCAGAGACTCTACGCAATTACTTGTGTCTATGTTGTACCTTGCTCCGGGAAAATAGCACCTCGCCCATTTTGACACCTCAACGCTATCATCAAGATATTCGGCTACTCTGGGATATCGTCGTCTAAAATCCTCATACCTTATTAAGAATTCATGCTCTGAATAAATATGAGCAATATCCCTGAACATCTGCGCAACCACTTCTTTGTTGGCGTTCGAAACTTTTAGCCTTACATTTTGGGACAAATGGAAGATACAGTACCCATGTGTAGACTCGGGGTACACCTCCTTCACCGCCTTTATGAGGCTGTTGTTTCTGTCACTCACAAATACCAACTCCCTATCATCCTTAATAACGGTTTTAAGAGTTGTGAAAAACCAGTTCCAACTTGCATCATTTTCACCATCCGTTACAGCAAATGCAATCGGATAGGTGTGATGGTTAGGATCTTGAGCTGTGGCAATCATTAGCACACCACCGTAAGAAGTCTTCAAAAAAGTGGAATCCACAATAAGAACTTTCCTCATCGATTCAAACCCTTTAATACAAGCTCCTAGTGCGATGAATACATACTTGAACCTTCCTTCCGTATCCAACTCCACCTCTGTTTTTGTTCCAAAATTCACTTGCTCTAACATATGCAAATAACAGTACAACTGCTTGTATCCTTCCTCTGGATCACCACGCAACTCGTTAGCAGCATCATTCCTTCCCCTCCAACAGGTAGTATATGATGGTGTGACACCAAATTTTCTTTGAACCAAACCCATGAGATGTTTAGCACTTGGAGTCTGCATTATACCTGGGTAGTCTTCTTTCAAAAGACCAGCAACTAATCCCGATGTGGCACTGTTTCTACTCGCACTGCTTGTACTAGAACTAGCCCGAGAGCATGTGTGCCAGCTTTTGTATACTTGTACACGAAAGCACTCTGAATTCTTCACCTTTGTAGTTCGTAAATACCATTCACACCCTTGTCTATGTTGACGACATTTCAACACATATCTATCTTTCTCACTCTTGATTGTTGTGAAGGCAAAACAACTTTTATGCGCACCTTTCTCAACAAAAGCTTTCACTTCCTTCTTATTATTGAATTCTTGACCTTCTTTCAAATCCAAACCATCTTCCCATCTCTGACCAAAATGATCCATTCCTTCCTCATCACCTGGAATATATTCATGCTCCGTATTGTTATCCATACTCCTATCCGAAGAGTAATCCATTCCGTTATCTTCATCATCACTTGAAGATATATTTTCATTCTCGTCACGGTCATCATTATACACTGCCTCATACTGTTCTTCCAATGGTGTTTCGTAAAGAGTAAGAGCACCATGATTGCCACAACCTCTAGGAACCCCTTCCTCGTAATTCAAACCAACTGAACTACCTTCCTCTCTACCTGAACCTAGACTCTTCCCCGTATCCAACTCATTCCTTTTTGAAACTAGACCCTTCTCCACATGCAATACACTTTTACATTTATTTACATCCATCGACGTTAGATAAACATAAACGTCATCATCATCGACGATATATGATTTCCTCAAAGGTCTCGTGTCCAATGGTATGAAACTCAATTTCAGTTCTGCCGCAGATGAATTTATCCCAGCTTTCTTGCATACACTTTTCAATAACATCGAATAACTAATCTCCTCCGCAGATAAACTCTTGAACAATAGTGGGTACATGTGATCTTCTGCTGAAATCCATTCATCCCCATCTTCGTTCTTTACATAATGTCCTCCGTAATCAAAATATATGCTTGTGCTCATTGTCTCCTGCAAAAATGGTAATTGTTACACTGGTAATACTAGGTAAAACGGGTAAAACTACGTATGCTGTAATACTGGTTATACTGATTATGCTTGTAATACTGGTAACACTACGTATGCTGTAATACTGGTTATACTGATTATGCTTGTAATACTGGTAACACTACGTATGCTGGTTATACTGATTATGCTTGAAATACTGGTAACACTACGTATGCTGGTTATGCTGATTATGCTTGTAATACTGGTAACACTACGTATGCTGGTTATACTACGTATGCTGGTTATACTGATTATGCTTGTAATACTGGTAACACTACGTATGCTGGTTATACTGGTAATACTACGTATGCTGTAATACTGGTTATACTGATTATGCTTGTAATACTGGTAACACTACGTATGCTGGTTATACTGGTAATACTGGTAATACTACGTATGCTGTAATACTGGTTATACTGATTATGCTTGTAATACTGGTAACACTACGTATGCTGGTTATACTACGTATGCTGGTTATACTGATTATGCTTGTAATACTGGTAACACTACGTATGCTGGTTATACTGGTAATACTGGTAATACTACGTATGCTGGTTATACTGATTATGTTTGTAATACTGGTAACACTACGTATGCTGGTTATACTACGTATGCTGGTTATACTGATTATGCTTGTAATACTGGTAACACTACGTATGCTTGTTATACTGGTAATACTACGTATGCTGGTTATACTGATTATGCTTGTAATACTGGTAACACTACGTATGCTGGTTATACTGATTATGCTTGTAATACTGGTAATACTACGTATGCTGGTTATACTGATTATGCTTGTAATACTGGTAACACTACGTATGCTGGTTATACTGGTAATACTGGTAATACTACGTATGCTGGTTATACTGATTATGCTTGTAATACTGGTAACACTACGTATGCTGGTTATACTGGTAATACTACATATGCTGGTTATACTGATTATGCTTATAATACTGGTAACACTACGTATACTGGTAATAC
Organism: Arabis hirsuta; assembly: GCA_964056655.1. Taxonomy (NCBI): domain Eukaryota; kingdom Viridiplantae; phylum Streptophyta; class Magnoliopsida; order Brassicales; family Brassicaceae; genus Arabis; species Arabis hirsuta. The sequence goes on along the minus strand of OZ053311.1, from coordinate 17,730,457 downwards.
TACGTATGCTGGTTATACTGATTATGCTTGTAATCACTAGTAGTATCCAGTTCTTCCAACTTGCGGATTCCCCAACTTGCATTACTATCCGAGCTACTAAAGCTGGTTATACTAAAGCTATAACATAGTAGAACGCACCTCAATTGAATTCAATGCCGGATTGGGTTTCAATTGAACAAATGTGCTTCGGATTGGGATCAATGGTGATGCTCAGATCAATGGTGATGTCGCCGAGCACGGTAAGAAGAAGAAGATCCGATTGAGCTGTGGATAATCCGCCGGAGATTGATGTCGCCGCCGGGAAGAAGAGAACGACGTCCGTAGACAATGGGACAATGCTGCTGGTTATTTTTTCATTTTTTTTTAATTTTTTTTTATGATTATTGTGAGGTTAGTTTAGTAATTTCGCAGATTAGAGAGGGTTAGAGGGTTATATGAGAATTTTTTTGGTGTTTGAGATTGGTGTTGAAGAGAAAAGGTTATTTAAAAATTGGACCCGATTCTGTAAACCCTAATTTGCGCCGTCACTTTTTTCTTCACGGTTTTCATCATTTTTCCATGATATTTATGTTATATACACCTAAGTTTGATATAATTAGTAAGTAAAATATGATTAATTAGACCGTCACGCTCCACGCCGGTAAGGAGGAATCGACCGTCACACTCCACTTCGGTGAGGAGGAATCAATGAGAAGGAATCGACGGTCGGTTCGGTGGTGATGGAGAAGGCAGAGAAAAAAATTAGAATAGACAAAGAGAGGGTTTTGATGGTTTCCAATATATATATTTTTCAATATCTTTTGTTTACATTATAAAGATATTTCCTTTATAAATCAGATATAAGCATTAGTTTTTCTTTATAATATAAATACATTTTCATATTTTAACAAAAACATTTATTTTTATTGAATTAGAAGACAAAAACAGAGTTTATTTTAACTAAAGCATAATTGGACAAAACTAAACACTTTAAGGTGTATTGAGACAAACTCAATTTCAATGTGAGACAATTTTCCAAATTTTTCTTTAAATATTAATTCCCTCCGTTTATAATTTTTTTTTACTATGTTTAGTTTACATAAACGAATTTCATAGTTTAATTAGTTTCCATAAATGTAATTTTTAATAAAGATATATATATATATATATATATATATATTTGATTATTTGCTATTTTATACTGTTTTGTCATGTTATAACAAATGTTTTTCCATGTCATAATTTATTTGTTAAGAATGATTGTGGAGTTGACATGTATAGGAAATTGTAGCTTTATTCAATAAGATCTTATGATTTACTTATTTGTATATGTGACTTATTTTATTCAGAGTAACCAAACTCCAAAAAATCACTTCTCAAATAATGTATAGGAAATTGTAGCTTTATTCAATAAGATCTTATGATTTACTTATTGGTATGTGTGACTTGTTTCCTAATTGAATTTTAGGATTTTCATAGAGACTTCAGAGTTGATAGATATACTGATTTGAGTATCCTAACCGTCTTACCTTTTTGTGTAAGAGGTTTGTTCGGGACTTGATGATGTAGCGTGTTTTGGACCGGCAAGACCAAGGTTATGGCTTTCTTTTCAAAGTCAATGTCAATGGCAAGTGTAATTAGTCACAATGTCAATGGCAAGTGTCATAATTTTTGTTGACTATGTTTAGTTTACATAAACGAATTTCATAGTTTAATTAGTTTCCATAAATGTAATTTTTAATAAAACTATATATTTATTTGATTATTTGCCATTTTATACGTATTTTGTCATGTCATAACAAATGTTTTCCCATGTCATAATTTATTTGCTAAGAATGATTGTTGAGTTGACATATATAGAAAATTGTAATTTTATTCAATAATATCTTATGATTTACTTATTGATATGTGTGACTTGTTTTATTCACTGTAAGCAAACTCCAAAAAATCACTCTTCAAATAATGTATATTTATTCATTAAGATCTTATAATTTACTTATTAGTATGTGTGACTTGTTTCCTAATTGAATTTTAAGATTTTCAGAGAGACTTCGGAGTTGATAGATATACTGATTTGAGTATCCTAACCGTCTTACCTTTTTGTGTAAGCGGTTTGTTCGGGACTTGATGATGTAACGTGTTTTGGACTGGCAAGACCCAAGGTTATGGCTTTCTTTTCAAAGTCACAATGTCAATGGCAAGTGACCAATCAACTCCTCGAATTGTTGGTGGATGTGCCTGCGACTCACTATTATTTTGTTTGTGACAAGATGCTTTCTGGCTCATGTCTCCAAACTCTTTTGAATTACAGTCGTTCTATCTTCTTTATCTATCTTTTGCATTGTTGAATGCTTTCTCCTTTGTTGTACTAAACTTAGAGTTCAAACTTAGTGGTCTTTGAACTCATATTTGTCTTTGTAACTCGCTTGATCTTTTAAACGAAATCTAGGTGTTTGACCAAAATATATATATATATATATATATATATATATATATATATATATTTATATTATTGATTTAAGGAATTATCTATATATTTCTTCATCTAAGTTATTTCGACGAAAATTATATTAATCACCTAATCTGATATAAAATCAAAATTAAACCAAAATTAAAAACGTGTTTCAATTAGAACTAGACTATATTTAATCAGCTTGGTTATTATGCTTGTATGTGGGCATAATTTCCGTCCCATCTCGAACCGTCCTATACCGTCCAATTCCCGGTTCCAAATTTCTGTTCTGTATTGGACCATATTCTCGTATGGTATAAGCTATCGGTTTCCGTTTGGGAATGGGATGAGACGGGCGAGAACGAAAATTTCCGAAGTTCCATTTGTCCCGAAGTTTATATATATGTTTATATAAAAATATGTTATTATATATGAGTTTCATAATTTTTCATATATGTTAGTAATCTTTTATTATGTTACCAAACTTATTAATTAATATTATATTATATGTAAATTTCTAATTTGTCTTTGTTGTAAACACGATTATATGTTAGTAACTTTATTTTGATTTATTCGATTTTATTATGATTTAGTTTATTCAATTGCATTTTGTTAATACCATGAATTTGAAGTTTGAACATTATTTTAATATGTTGGATTTTTTATGATTCTGGTTTATTTCATTTTATTTTGCTATTGTCATGGGTTTATGCCTTTCTCCGAAATGTGATGGACGTGATTTAGATTTTACAATTTTCGTTTGTCATATTTTTTCGGGAATTCATGTTCCGTCCCTGTCCCGTTTCGTACCGTATGTCCCGTTCTAATTTGTATGTGGAACATGAATGGGACAAATATTATGATTTCCAAATTTCCGTCCCGTTCCCGTTCCCGAGCATTTCCGTTCCAAATTCTCATTTGCCCACCCCTAATTATGCTTCCATCAATATATATCCAGTCAATTCGGAATTAGAATTTCCCACGTGCATTATACATATAGATTAGGGATGTTGTTGTGGGTTAAAAAACCCAACCCAATCTGAACCCAAAATAAATCTGTCCAGAAAAATCTATAAAATAAAAAACCCAAACAAAACCCATGTATTAATAGGTAACCCAAACGAAATTCAGTATATTTTGGGTTACCTATGGGTACCCAATTGTTTTTATCTTTAAGAATTTTGTCTTATATCAATTTTTTTTCTCTATAAATCTGTAAAAATATATTAATGTTCAAATTTAATGTTTATATCATTCTTTTTATATCCAAATTGTTTATATTTTCTCTATTTTTATGTTCAAATTAAAAATATATCATAATATAAACAAAATAGTTTAATATTTTTAACTTAAAGATCGATTCTTATCGTTAAGTTAAGCAAATTCGAACCTTTCATTAACTCTTTGTCCAGACTTTTGCTACCTTAAATAAAATTCTCCAACATAAAATATCATAAATTGTTTACGTAACAACCAAATCCAACAAAATTCAACAAAGTCTTCCCAAATGTAAATCTTCCCAGACGTAAAAGTTGACCAAACGTGGAAAGTATATAATCTTGTCAACCTTTTAACACATGCAATGAAGCCACATATATACCCCCACGAGAGTAACGTCTGAAACTCATAATAACCCCATCAATTTGTTTTTTTAGATAATTCATACAAAACCTACGGTTTAGTCACTCTCTTTCACTAATTGATTAACAATGTTTCATGGTAAATCCAATTACAAAATCCAAAACAGAAAATCTATAAAAACCCAAATCAAACTATCGATCCAAATCCATGTTTTTCATAGAAATCCTAAATGACTACCCATCTAAGTATCTGTTCAAGGCTGCTTACCAAAGGAAAATCTCCGGAGGAATCACTGTCTGAGAGTTAACTCCGGCACCGGCATCGGAAAGTATCGGATTTGATGGAAGAAAAGAGAGAGCGATGTGATTAGAGTCGACGGGAGAGAGATTGTGCTGAATTCAGATATTGTCAATACCCTAGAATAAAACGATGTCATTTTAGGTAAGGTAGAAATTATAAAAAAAACTCACTGGGTACCCAAAACCCAATAAAGTAAACCTAGTTGGGGTAATTTTTAAAACGGGACTCGTCCATTTAAAATCCGCGAAATTTGTAAACCAAACAAGCAGGTTATGGACTTAAAATTTCAGTTGGGTTTCGGGTACCCATTGGATTTTTACCCAACATTAACATATCCCTAATATAGATCAATTAAAAAGACGAAAGGAATCAGAACAAATATGTATACTCAACTTTCGGTATGGTGGTGGTAAAAGAGAATAAGATTCAGATAATATCATGATATTATAAGTAATTGCTAGATGGAATCATATTAAACACTATTTTAGTGAACAGTAGACTTTTTTTTTTTTTTTGGTTACAAGTGAACTAGACTACACTACAAGAATTGCATATAAATAGAAACACCAGAAAGGTTTTAATCCATATCAAAGAAAACTAGCACAAGTATATATTAAGAAATATGCTTGATAAACTTATCGGAGGGCACGGGTTCGGCCACAAGGAGCACAGAAGCAGCGGCTTCGGCTTCCAGGAGCACAAGGAGTTTGCGTCTCATGAGGAGTCACAAGGAGGCTTCTTTGACCGTCAGAACAACTTCGGCCACATGAGGCTTCCGGCCAACCACGGCCGTCCACCAATGGCACGCATGCCTGTCTGTGATGAAGAAGACTCAGACTCAGACGTGGAGGAGTTCTTTGACAGCAGCCGGAACCACCACAATAACAACCACCACCAACACCCACCTCACCACAACGTAAGCTATCTTTTATGATGTCGCTACTTTAATTACTAATTAGTTATGTTCTGTTAGACATATATTCTTCCAAAGGTGTCTTAATTCCCCCCCCCCCCCCCCCCCCCCCCCCCCCCCCAAGAACATGCATGAGGGTGTGAACTGTGTCAAGCAATGTCACAAAAGTCCTGAAACTTGATGTTAAAATTTTGTCAAATGAAACCGATGGATGCTGACTTGTATATTTTGGGATTTATTGTGATGTGATAAGTCATTTGCAAATGCACCAATTGTCCATCTTGTTAAACAGTTTTATAATTCATAAAAGTTTATATATCGCCATTGGTAATTTGATTAATGATCATTTTCCAGGGAAAGATGGGTAATGGATGGCAGGGAGGGCATGGGATGCAGCACCACGGCGGTGGGCACGGAATGCAGCACCACGGTGGTGGGCACGGGATGGAGCACCACGGCGGTGGGCACGGGATGCAGCACCACGGAGGGCACGGCATGCAGCACCACGGAGGGCACGGCATGCAGCACCACGGAGGGCACGAGATGCAGCACCACGGCGGGATGAAGCACCAAAACAAGCTTATGGCTCCTCAGGTTCCACCACACCATGTCTTCATGATTCCCGGTCATGGTAGTGGCAATGGCCATGCAATGGTGGTGAAGGAGAATTGGCGAGTCAGCAACAGCAGCAGCACCCACCACAAGGCCGGGTGGGGGAGTAAGGGGCTTTGACTTCACCCAAATACTCTGCGGGTTGAAATAATGAAGTAATGGTTATGTATCTCAAGTAATAAATTTATAAGATGTATGTGTGTGATGAACATCTTTCAGTATCGTATCAAAACCAAACATGGACTTTTTACCAGAAAGTGTTCTTGTTTGATGAACTTATGATTTCTAAGGAGTGTTGTTGCTACTTTATGTTAAATAAAAATGGTGCAAGAGCATCCACAATGGTTGGGATTCTAAAATGAGATTCTAATCTATTTAATATTAGTATTTTAATATTATTTAATTATTAAATTAAATTTTAGTATCTTAAATAAAAATGAACAAATTACAAAGCTACACGTGTCATTTGAGTTTCTATTTCACTCTCTTTCCTTTTCATTTTTAATTGTTTAGAATTCCAATGGATTTCTCCCACTGGAGATGCTCTAAGTATTATCCGTTCATTACCCCACGTGGAGGGATTGATTGCACTACTATTAGGTTTATAAATAACGGAAAACTAACGATTTCAAGTTATTAAGATCTTTTAACACAGTAATTTTTTTTACAACATCAAATTTCTAGGGGTGTCAAACTGAGCTAACTCGCTCGGCTCAGTGATATATTCTAGTTTTTATGGTTTTTTTATATGGTGTTTACTATTCTATCTAATGGTTTTTATGCGATTTTATGTCTTAAGTGGTAGTTTTAGTGTGTTTGTAGTGTTTAGAGTCTTTTACAGGTTAATTGAGCAAAAAGGATGAGAAAAGAGATATTGGACAGTTCTAAAGTGTCATATGTCAAGCAATCGTTGGAGGTCTTAAATTCATTGGATTGATCTGAAATTTGGACACGGGATAGAAACTTGAGTCAGCTTGCATCCAAAAGAAAATTGAAGTCATTTGGATCAACGGTCAGAAAGTTACACCAATTCTAGTGAAGACCTGTCATTCTGGCTAAACCGACGAAAATAAAGAAAATTTTCAGTGTTTCCTAATTTGACTTGGTTTTGCCAGAGATTTTGACCTGCACGATTTTAGACCTATAAATACATGTTTTTAGCCACTTTATAAAATAGACCCTTGTAATTTATTCATACCTTTTGTTTCTAAGCTTTTGGAAGAAGATCTCTGAACCCTATTGTTTATTTGGAGAAGATTTCTGAACCCTCTTGTTTATTTATTGATTTCATATTTTCTTACATGAATTCTTCTTTTGATTTGATTTCTTTCATGTCTGAGTAGTTTTCCAATTGGGTTTTAGGGTTTCAAAGGGATTTCAGGGTTCGATTGATTAAGATGTTTATTTAGGGATTGATAACTTGGTTTCTTCATCTAGGTTGTTCGTATTGCTGGAACTTGAATAGCTACCTTGTTTCTGATCTTAGGTTGTTTAACGCATCAAAAGTATTTGTTTAAAAGCCTGAAAGAACCTATTTGAGCAAAGCATCCGTAGCCAACGAAAGCTGATGTTAGGGTGTTTTGTGAACATATCAAACTTGACCATTAATGCATGTTTAACCTCTTGAATTCAAACGACAATTTAGGATCTTAGGTTGTTAGATATAGTAATTGATGCTACGACAGTAGATCAATTTGATTTCGTGATTTGAGTTCTAGAACGATTACTAATGATTTTCCTGACAATTTATCTATTTCTGAATCCCTGAATCCCTGCGAATTCTCTGATGCCCAATACTTTTTATTCATAAGTTTATACATCTTTTAGTTTATATTCTTGTTTCGATTTGCATTCACAATCATATTTCCGTCTTAGCTTAGTTTTATTCTCATATATTCGTAGTGTGATACTTGGTCCTCGTGGATTCGATCGCTGCATTAATACAATCATTTTCTGTGCACTTGCAGTAGTTATATAGGGTTAAAACTTTGTGTTACCAAGTCAAATTAGGAAACACTGAAAATTTTCTTTATTTTCGTCGGTTTAGCCAGAATGACAGGTCTTCACTAGAATTGGTGTAACTTTCTGACCGTTGATCCAAATGACTTCAATTTTCTTTTGGATGCAAGCTGACTCAAGTTTCTATCCCGTGTCCAAATTTCAGATCAATCCAATGAATTTAAGACCTCCAACGATTGCTTGACATATGACACTTTAGAACTGTCCAATATCTCTTTTCTCATCCTTTTTGCTCAATTAACCTGTAAAAGACTCTAAACACTACAAACACACTAAAACTACCACTTAAGACATAAAATCGCATAAGAACCATTAGATAGAATAGTAAACACCATATAAAAAATCATAAAAACCAGAATATATCAACTCCCCCAGACTTAGCATTTTGCTTGTCCTCAAGCAAATACCAAGAATAGAGTCGAGGTTTGAAAATCGTAGAAACTCAGCTTCTCTTTTGGAACATCTAATGACCACTAAATTCGTAATCCACATACTGCAAAGACAAATCAGATCGAACCACCATGTACTTCTACGCAGACTTTTCCACCCTCCCAAATTCATCCCAATATTTCGCAACACTTTCCATAACTCATCATCGCTAGCCTCATTGATAATCTCAGTGCCAAAAACCTTCTAGATTCATTCCCGTACAATACCATGACAGATTACCAATACAACTTTTTGATACTCTTCCTCTCCCCCACACTTGTTTTGGTCTCATAACGGGACTCACTACTGTTGTTCCTTGTGAGGAGACAGGGTCGTGAGAAACTTTTACGTTACAGTTTTAGAATAGCATTCACTACTGTTGTTCCTTGTGAGGAGACAGAGTCGTGAAGACTCACTGCTGTTGTTTCTTGTGAGGAGACAGGGTCGTGAGGATCTTTGCACTATTCTTAACCTTAGACCACTTTCTTTGGAAGCGAACAAAAAAAAAAAAAAAAAAAAACCATTTCACATCTCTTATTTATTCTCAGAACATGGGAGAGGAATAATAATACTTTTCACACGGGGTGCATCTATCAGGTACGAACGTGGAATCAAGCTCTATAGACACCAATCATTCCAATGAGGAATCAAACAATTAAAAATTAAATTAATTTAAACCAAAATTAACTTTAAATGTTAAATATTGAAAACAAATTCAAATAGTATTGTTATCGAATGCTAAATCTATAAAGGATTATTTCTTTTTTTCTTCTTCTTGATATTACTATATATATTCTATTCCTATATATCCTAAAGAATTAAAATGTAAAACAAAAATTAATTTCTATTTTACTAATAAAGAATAATGGGTTATTTCTATATTAATTTTAGTTATAACTTATAAAGAAACGAGAATATATGTTTTGCTTGGTAAATCTAAGATATATTTACAATATATCAATATAATAATTTCAATCATTAAAAAAAAAATTGTTCGTGAGCTACCTCGCATAACTCGTCAATTCATTTAAACTCGATCATTTAACTCGTTTATTAAATGACTCTAAAAAATATAGCTCGCGCTCATAAAAATCCGAGCTGAAATGAGCCATCTCATGAGCTAATGACTCGTTTGACACTCTTACTTTTTCACTTACAACAGTAATGGTAAACCGTAATCAAAACTATATAACTTCCCCTATTGCTTCAACCGCCCTTGCATCACCATTCAGTTAGAGTATTAACGTATCAATAACAAAATTAGGAGTGATACTTTTTTCTATTTGTCAACAACACACAATATGCAATAAAGAGAAACAATTATTTAGTGTATTAGTAAATGGTAAAGTAAAACTTTTAGTTTTCTTAATATGTGGAAAAATATGTAGAATGATAGTACTATTTATGAAACGGAGTACGTATTACTAAAGGGTTTTTGTCCACAAAATTCACACATTTAGCCACTTAAATTTTGGGCCACGAGTTTTCATTGCCCTACCAAAGCTACACAAATTTTCTATGGTCACAAAAAAAAATTCCATTTAGCTAGACCTCGTCGCGGATCGGATATCCGGAAAAAATGCAGTATTTGTAATTCGATTTGTTTTTAATGGATATCTAATTTTCTGATTTGCTTTTCTTCGAAAAAATTCAGATATCCGGATTTTCGCGGATATCTGTTTTAAACAAAAATGAATTTAAAACACCATAATATTTTTTTGAATAAAAGATTTAAACTAATTAATTAATAAATATATGAAATAGGTCTAATTTAATTCGATAAATTTTTAAAAAATGAAAAGTGAAAAGACTAAAACGGTGAATATCTATCTATTTTTACTATAAATATATTCGCTAAATATATTTAAAAGTAAAAAAATGTAAATATACGTTATAAATCTACCTTATTATATGTATATATAAGTAATATACCGATCGGATCGGATATTCGGATTTTTAAAATTAGTATTTATGATTTGTTTCGGTTTATACGGATACTAAATTTTACTATTTGCTTTGCTTTGATTCAAAACGGATATCCGGATTTTTCAGATCGGATCGAAACGAATACCGAATCGGATCGAATTTAACGGATAGTTTGCCCAACCCTACATTTAGCAATAGATATTTCGCGGCCACCTTTTTACCCCAGATCTTGGTTTCCCATTTCATAACCTATGCGGCTATGCTCTATAGGGGTGGCCAATTTGGTAAACCCAACCCAATCTAATCCAATCCAAATAACCCGGATTAGTGTGCATTTTGATTAATACAAAAACCCATTTAGATCGAATAATAAATACTAATTTGGGTTTGAGTTATTTGGATTGGGTTTTAGATAACTAAAAAACCCAAATGATACCCAAATTTTTTCTTAAATATATTATATTAGTAAAAAACTTCATATAAATGTAAGGTTGCCTAAATCAAAATTAATAGTAGAGAAGTATATATAAAATTGCTTATATAAAAAATAGTAATATATTTTCATTATAAATAAATTTACCTATTTTAGATCTTATTCTTATTTTTGTTTAATAATTCAACTAATCGAATTCAATGCAAAACCTAAACAACCCAAATATAACTAGATTTAAGTTCACTTTCGTCAAATAATTTGTGTTCCAAACAACTTAAACTCAATTCAAAACCTTACAAATCCGATCTAAATTTTAATTGGATTGAATTTGGTACAATAATTTTTAATCCAAATAACTCAAACCCAATCCAAAACCTAAAAAATCTAATCCAAATTTTAATTGGGTTGAATTTGGTACAAGAGTTATAAATCTAAATAACTCAAACTCAATCCAAAACCTAATAAATCCAATCCAAAACTCAGTTTTGCCACCTCTAATGCCCTATATATAACAATCGTGATATAATTATGAAAAATAATAAAATACATCAACCATATAATATAGTTGGTGGAACTGAAACTGTGTAACAATGTTTAACCAATGGGGAATTTTATGAATCTGATGAACCGAAGACCAATCTAAAAAGTTATGTGGTCAGTGTTAAGAGGGACCGTTCTAACTTTGGAAGCATTAGATGCAATGTCCATCATCATTGATTGAAGAGACCATTCCTTAAAGGAGATATGCCTTAGATTGAAGCATAGCCACTTGCATTTCCTATGCTCTTTTTAAACGTTGCGATCAACACTTGCCATTTGATCCATTATTGAAGGCATCTAGTTCGATCTCATCAATGCCTCGAATATCCAACAGTAAATCTCGTTTACCATTTTGTGGGTGAATGGGCATATATACCTTAGTAACTATCCTCTAAACCCGTTGGACCACCTCTTCAATATTCTATTATTCTTCCTTCTTGTTGAAGCTAATCACGTGTACTAATCAATTGATATTGCTAAATACTTACTCCCTTCGTTTCTAAAAGATAAAAACTTTATAAAAAAAAACTTGTTCCACAAAGATATATTCTTTTATGTTTTCTCCACATTTTTGTCACTTATTGATAAGAAAATATAATTTTCGAAAAAAATATTCAAATACTATTGGTTGAAACTTTTTGAAAATCGTTTATTGCAAAAATCAATACATTTATTATTCAACATTAAGTTTTTTTCTTAATATGTGCGCATAACTTTAAACATACATCTTTTAGGAACGGAGGGAATAAATCATAAAGATATACAACGATAGACATGTGCGTCTATATAATTAATGGCTCAAGAACATTGGCCAAACCTGGAATAATCTATATATTATCCAATGGAACAAAAGAGAAAAAGGTATCGGATTCAGACTAATCTTTAGACTATAGCCCTAAAACATGCCTTATATATAGTACCTCTGATGATTTCAAATGTATCTCGAGCAACAAGAAGAGAACAAACAAGATTTTTAATAGCAAAATGGTACTCGAGACCTTCCTTGAGCATAAAACCCATCCTCACCATCACCATCACCATCACCATCATGATCATCGTCACCATCACCATCACAAGAACTCTGTGGCTAAGAAACCGAATCAAGTTATGGAGCACGAAGACATGAGTGACATGACGAAGGTTTCATCACATTCACATCGTATAAGGAAGGTGAAGAGCGAGCGGATGGCGAAAGATGAAGATGTTGACAAAGAAGCAGAGAATTTCATCAATCTAAAGCACATGAAATTCAGCAAGTGTATATAACAACCACCACCATCTAGTTATAGAGGGATCTAGAAGATCCATAAGATCAAAGATATTATTGTGAATATTTTTAGAGATTTTCCTCCTGGAAACTCACTCGTTGTTCACTTCGGATAGCAGAGAGAATCTCTAGTATATGTAAAACTGTAACATGTGATTGTGTTCTACCTGTCACAGCTACTTTTCTTTTGGTAACCGTTGTACTGGATAACAACTATCATGTGTGAATTTAAATATACAAACCAAATTTCACTACTTGTACTAAACTCCCATTTACCTTTCCAGTATAACCAAAAAAAAAAAAATTTCTAAGATGCAACCCATGTTCAACAATTCGGATGTTCAAATTGGGCCGAACGCCTAACGAACAAATCGGAGATTAAACGGAGCCTGTTTTTGATAATTTCTAAATTTATATTTAAAATTTATTAAATTTAGAGGTTAAATAATAATATGTTTGTGAACAAAATACAAGTATTGGGTGTGAAAACCAATATTTGTCTTTTCTTTATTTATTTTAATAAGGGGTAAATATGTAAGAAAATTTTTCAAAACTACTATGATCTAAAATAATTTTCCAAAACTATCACAAGCCAATGTAAAATTACCATTTATTCCTCATCTACTAGCTCTTGCAAATCATTCTTTTTGATATTTTCAGAAATTTCTTTAGGATTATGGTATTTTTAAAAAGATTTTTTCAGATTATGGTAGTTTTGGAAATATTCCCAAAATCTAATCTCCCATATAATCTTCTTCCTACGAAAATATGATCTTCTTAAATCGTCGTTCCTCTTTTGTTTGATTTACACTGTTTTCACTGGTTTTCATTCGGATCTATCCATAAGATGACATAACTAACATAAAATAAAAATCAATTTCAAAGCTTTTATCTTTTTCCATTTTTTTGTTCGAATGTAGCTTAATCGCGTCATAACTCCTCCATCGAACGTGTAACCGACGCTCTGGCGATCTCCGCAACAACGTTTTTGAACATAGAATATAGTTTGAACCATAGCATAATTTATATTACATAGTTTATTAACCTATTGATAAAAAAGCAAAATCTATAAAATTAAAAAAAATTGTATCTCAATAAAATTAGGGTTAATTTGTAAGATAGTAAAAACAAATAATAACTAAAAATCTAGCTAAAATTGCCTTATGTGATAAAATAAAAAAAAACAAAAAAACTCTCGAAAAAAAAGTAAAATATAAGTAGGTCTTTGTCCCTCCGGCGGCGGCCATCGCCTGGAAGGGTCTTCGTTTTTAGTTTCTTCCCTTTGTTGTACTTTGTTTTCGTAAAATGTGATATTTTCGGATTGAAGAAAAGAGTGCATTATTTTGGGTTTTTTGGCTCCCGTGGACTTCGGCAATGGCGTGGAGAGTCGTATAGTTCACATTTCTGCACTTTCGTTGCTTCCGTTTGCTTAGTCCTTGTGACTTGGTTTCAAAATCCTCTTACAATCGTTTAAGGTTCTTGAGTTCTGCTGGTTCTTGTGTCCCTTTTCTTGCTAGGTATTGCCTTCTTTATTCGGTTTTTTCCATCGGTTTGGTTGTGTCAGTTTGTAATATGTGACTTCGCGTTTAGGCTCTTTGTGTTGGGTGCCTAGGTTTGTGGTCTACCGCGGCCTAAGAGTATGAGTTATTTTGGTTATATTTTGTTGGAATGTGCATAATCGTCTGCTTTGTTGGGTTAATCTTTGATTAGCAACTTTCTTATTTGGTGAATCTTTCTCACCTTCTTTCCATCATTCTTTAGTTTAGTTAAATAATTAGTTTTCACCTTTAAAGCTAATATCTTGTAGAGATGCAAAATTGTAGATTCAGATTCTAGAGGTTAAAGACAAGATGGATAAAAATTTAGATTTTTGATCATGGTTTCTTATTTTTGTTAGTCATCATATATGGGTCTCTTCTTCCCGGTTTCTCAATGTTTTGGATGCAATTTATGAATTTTTGATGTTCCACATACGCTGATCTTTCAGCGCTAACTGTTGACTACCAATGTTTTTTTCCTTTTCCCCTTTTTATCAGTACTTTTGTGTCTTAAAATTTAGATTTTTGGTTTTCGGTAAATTTTCGAACATTATTTTTCGGTAATTTTCCAGATTTTGTTTCTCGGTAATTTTTTGGATTTTACTTCCCTGTATACATTTGGAATATGCTTCCAATATATTCGGCTTTGTAATTCGACTCATTTATATATATATATATATATATATATATTAATATACATTTAGAAAACTAAAATAAAACTAAAAACAAAACAGTTTTATATTAAAACGTCAAAAGACTACTATTTAGTAGATGTTCGAGTTTTCTGAAAAAGTAGTTTAATATAAAAATATACCGAATGAATATAAGAAAGAAATTTTGAAGGAGTTTTCCATCGTTTAGAAAATATAAAATAATTAAAAAGTAAAAAAGAGAATGAGATGAAATTCTAAAATAAAAATCGATTTATTCCTATTTATTGGTTCAATGCATTTTAAATGATTTGAATTTTGACGACAAAAAATGTTTTTTTTTTAACATCTATTTTATACAAAGTTATTAACGATGTTTACATAGTTATCTATGCCATAGAGGTACAACCAAGATATAAAAAAATGTCGAACAAGTGAATTTAACGTTGTTTTCGGTCGTGGTAAGCCTTACACGCTAACAAATTATCAAATCTGTTATTTTCCTTGTTCGTCATCGTCCCAAAATGATCATCTAGTTTGGCTATCATTTTAATAAACTCCAATAAATTCGTAGAAGATCATTGGTTACGATCCATCTTTTTCATCGCATCCCATTCAAACATCTCCAGCATCAAGAGATGACATCTTTTTTGTTTATATCCAATACCCATGATTGTTTGTGAGGTGAAAACCATCTTCTTAATACCTTGCTATGTAGACATTCCCAAAATAAACATATCACCTTGCTTGTAGTCTCTGACATTGATTCTCTCTTTATAAATCCAATGATTGGTCTCCACCTCCGCTTGTAGAAATCACATCTCCATAGATTAAACGAATATGTAATGAAATCGATCTCAAAAAAAATCCAAGAGGTTGCAGCATCGTAATATTCATTCGTAGCATAGTCATATTCGAGTGTCCAATCCAACAGATTTAGATAATTCCGAATTTGAATTAACTTTTCAAACTGTTAACACTGCTTGATTTTGTATCCACGAAACTGGAAAATCATCAACCATGATACCATTCGGTGGATCACATTACACAACCACATTACACAACGTGAAAAGTTTCTTTTTGTTTTTGTTTATAACCAGGGGTGATCCGGATTTTTACCACCCGATTAATACTTTCCTTAGGGTGAATATAACCGTAGAGTAACCCACTCACCAGATTTTCTAATAGGTATTCTAATAAGCACGACACCATTTCGACTAGCCAAAATGGGAGAGTTTAGAGAATTTCAGAGGATTATTGAACTCAGGGGTTAATTCTGGCCTAAATCCAAAGAACAACTCCTCTCTAAATGAAACCTTCTACCACTAGCCCACCACCGCAACGTAAAAAGTTACATACCAATTAAACGCTTAAAAAATGGTTTGGTTGATCCAATTTCCGGGAAACTATAAAAAAAAAGGTTCCCGCCGAATCTCAAGAATCCATATATTAAATCAAAGCTCAATTTATCCGTACAACACAAGCCATAAAACCCATTAGATAAACCATTTGCTAATACGGATTCCATGATACGAACGCAAAGCAGATTCAAGGCACTTTTATTACTTTCAATACCCTTCCAAAACCCACAAAGGGAACACCACAGAATCTGATCTTTCCCTAAAATAGAGACTAGAATGCATCAAAAGAAGAGAGAGAGAGAGAGAGAGAGAGAGAGAGAGAGAGAGAGAGAGAGAGAGAGAGAGAGAGAGAGAGAGAGAGAGAGAGAGGGGAAAAGCCATAAAAGGAGAGTAGAGAGTATGATCCATAACTAAAAGATGGATCTACAGAGAGGACATGTGGTATGATTATTACCAAACCATTTATCCAGACAAGCCGTGTGAAAGAAATGCTTGCAAGACACTAACTCACTCACTTCCTCTTCCTCTTTAAACCCACACAGACACACACAACACTCCATACCTTCTCTTTCCTTCCTGCTTCCTCCGTTCTTCGCAGACAAAGATTCAAAGTGTGTTATCGAGATTCTCCTTCTTCTCTCCGAATCCTCATGATCAGAGTCTTCCTCTATGGTCCTCGCATCATCGGTCTCAGAGCTAACCACATGAAGAACAGATCTTACAATGCTCTTCAACAAAGACACTGAAACAACCGTGTTCATAACCAACATTGGCACTACTCCCTCAGACGCTGTCGGGTAATGAGAAAGACCCATTCTTCTTCCTCTTTCCCTCAGACTCACTCTTGTCTCTCAGGAAAAGAGTTTTATATTCCAGGAGCTTGAAAGAGACAGAGGAAGTTTCTTAAAGTTGATACAGCCACTAACCTCTAATCCTCTGTCTTTTTAACTAGCGGTCTAAACGCGTGGCATCACGCGTAAGGTTTGTAATAGAGACCAACCCATGATTGTGAGTAGTGTCCTTTGTGTAAAACATCCGAGTCTCCTTTGCGTCTAGAAAGTTACACGTGTGACTCCACTAATCCATGAAATTATTCAACACGCAACGCCGTCTTAAGCGCTCTACACTGCTCTTTTCCTTAGCTCAGAAATTTACTTGTGGATTAAGTAAACCCACAATCTCAACCTACTAGATGCACAAGTGGTTCAATGGATCAATACTATCACGTTCATCTTTTTGTTTATTAGATGGAAGATTTGTGTTCTGAGTTAAAGAAGAGAAAGGTATCTTACTACATTAACATATACAGACTCTATATGTAAATGCAAGACACTTCTGTAAACTGAATCTGTCAGCGTCTGGCTACTTAACAAGACTCTCCTATTAGATGGTGGTTGCTGTTGAATTGGATGATCCTTCAACTTGTAATGATTTGAAATAATCCTTCTCTGCGTTAGCCATTCTACTCTGGAACATGGTCCATTCCTTTTTGCATCTGTCCCTCACCTGGAAAACCACACCAAAACAAAACACATTGAAGTCGCTTGTTTCACAAGTTATGCGTCTTTTCTTAGGGCACGAGAGAGAGAGAAAGAGAGAGATGGTTATTTGTTACCCCTTGCCATGGCGCTTTCCCGTCCTGTGCCTCACCCTACATCAAGTTAAAGATGTTCGGAGTTTTGAGCGAAAAAGTTTAATGTCAAATCAAGAAGAGGAGTGAAACATAGAGTAAGATTTAAGGGGTTTACTTGGCTGCCAAGGGAGGGGACAGTTTGATGAACGACCCACTGAGAATCTACTACTCCTATCTTCTCATGTGCAGGCTGCTTTTCGGTGTAGAAAAAAATATGAAGTTTCGTCATATAACAAATGATATAATAAAAACCAAGCAACCCTATCTTTTGGGTGACAGAAACCGAACTGCAAGAGCTCCTATCGCGTACCTCAACACATCTTCTGAGTGCAAAGTCAAGACCCCAACCATGGACCAAATCATTCTGTTAACGGTTTAGGTAAGGCATATAAGTAAGACTGACAAGAAGAGAGATATAGGAAAGGGGAGGGATAATGAATGAAAAATGAACAAACAAATGAAGATAGGAACCTGGATCATGTGCCACACGCATCGCCAGGCGTCTCTTGAAAATACAGGAGCCATGATCTCGACGAATCTGGATTTGTCAATCAACACAAAAGTTCTTTATTGGTCAGTTCCTATTACAGGAATCATCAACTCATAACAGGAAGAAACAAAGGTTTCTACATACGCAGCACACGGAGGGAGATGAGGATCTGAGCACCATCCAGGTTTCTCTTCTGTTATCCTGATAAAGATTCAAATCCCGGAAATCTGTAAATATCATTATGCAGAAAACTAAACACGGCCTGAATATGAAGGATTTTTTGTCAATCATACTTGTGGACTTCAAGATCTCCTCTTCTTTTTGTCATCTGCCATGTCAATCCCTTGTTTGGTTCCAAGCCTGGTTGGGAAATCTCCAGGCCATGCTTCTTCACCAGATTTATGTACCTGGAGAAAGACAATAAAAACGATCAAAACAGATCAAATGAAATGGAAGGAAACTGTCTTTTCAAATGAAAACAAGAAAAAGGGAAATAACACATGTAAAGGTTTATAAAAACTTACTCTTCTGCATTAAAATGCTCGACCCCAAGGTCTTCATCCCAGATGAATATATAATCGTATCGTGCTACAATATCAGGGTGCAAAAACCTCTTCGCATACCACCTAACGTATTTCCAGGTGCCAAGAGAGTTAATAGTCATAAACATCACCAGAATATTATCTACCAGTAAGAATTAAAACGAGGTTGATACCATTTTGTCTGCTTTCGCACGCTAATGTGTATAGCAGTCTTCGACCATTCAAATTCATCCCACTCAGTTACCCGCCCATCATAATGAAACAGGACGATAGTGAAGTTCTCTGAAAACTGTTGAGGAGACGATAAATCATATATGAGGTGATATTAAACTGAAAAACATCAAACAAAAGAGAATGAACCAACCTTCTTGACACAAGCATCAATATTTTCTTTCTGACTAATACCCACTGTAAATGTCACGAGGTATCTTGGTTGGCTGGTCAAATCCTGAAGAAGCAAAAAGGCAAGAAAAAATACAGTATCTAATCAGGACTTTAATCCTTGTACATCAAGACTATATCGCAGCTAAAAAGAATGGCTAGATGATACTAAAAAATAACAAGAGTTTGAGTACATACTTCATGCGGTAACCCATATAATCTGCGCAAATAGAAGTCTGATTCAGCAGCAACCATACCCGGTGGCAACCTTTCAGCACCACGAGGATTTGAAGGAACCCAGATCTGCCGAAAACTCAGAAATGAAACATTGGGAGGAGAAATGTGTACCTAATACCACTAATCTTGAAAACCAAAGAACAAAAGTCAACAAAATGATGTTCTTTGCATACATAGCTTCCTTCATGTTTGGTGAGGTGAAATATAGATAACTATATAGGTAAAACCACGAAGAACTTATCTGTTATTTTGGAAATCTCAATTAATCCATTAACACGTTCCAAAACTAATCAGACATAAGAATCCTCAAAACAACTCTTGTATCATTGGGGAGACCTTAGAGCATGCCTTTGATTTGAGTGTGAATGGGTGGGTGTAGATAAAACTTGTATAAATATTTTCAGTGTTCCAAGACATTCTAAGTCAAAATAAAGGAATGGAAGCATGCCTTTGATTTGTCGATGGGACCAGATGAGCTGCTATCGTTACTCTTTGATGATGACCAAGCTTTATGACTATCTGGAGTTGCAATTGCCGAACCCTTTTCCTCTATATATGAGAGATCGTTTGACGGAAGAAAGTTTGTTGGGAGACTCACCTGGAATACGAAAAAAAAAAAAATCTTGATAAGATAAACAAAGGGAAATATCTAAAAAAGACACAGAATAGAAAGATGAAGGTTGTTTCTACAACCTTAGTGATTGATAATGATGGAAAAGATATTCCAATCAGAAAGCCGAAAGTTACTCCAAAAAATGCTGTTGCAATAATCTTCATCCCATCTTTTGATCTTCTACTTATCGAACTGATATAACCAAAACACAAATTTTAATAAGGTTCTCTGCACTTTTAGAAAGACTGACCAAATAATGAAAAAAATATGAAAAGAATTTATCGCATAGGCTCCATCAGAGACAAGATCTTGACCTGCGTGAAAAGATTCCCATATTTTCTTTATTGTAGTTTCACAGCGAAAATGTGCAGCACTCGATAAAGGAGAGCTTTCAAAAGTCACCCACAAGTGTTTCTTCTCTCTACTGTCGTAACTCCAAAACTCAAGGCCTCCTGACAGTAGAGAAGCCAGGACCTGCAATTGTTAACACCGTGAGTCGTGATATATAGCAGAAACTTTATGTTTCTGAATAAAATCTACTGTAAAGAAGAAGAAGAGACACATGGCCAAACAGACCAGGACCGCCTTTTTAAACGGCAGATCTGGTCATCAACCACACTTTTTAAATTCTTTGTCAAAAAAGTAAAGTCATTGTCGTAAAACCTACAAATGAATACAGTATAATGCTTCTAAACCCACCATGGCAAAAAAAAGAGGCTTCAATACCAAACCATTGACCAAACCTAGTTTGAGAATATATAATAAATCTACAAGTCAAACAAAACACACATTTATTCCATTAGATCATTCCACTCAGATAATCACAAACAAATCACAATTGTAAGCAATGCTCATGTGCTTTTCCCCTTCTGACAAAATCGAAACAAACCATATAAAAAATTCCTCTCAAAAACAAGTCAATCGAATTGTTCTTGATCAGTATCATTAAGTCGTCTTACAAAAAACAGAACACTTTCCTTAGATTGCAAGACAAAAAACAAAGAATTAAACTCGTGATTAAGACAGCTCAATTTCAGCTGTATCACCTTTGATTGTAACAACACCAACCCTTAAATGTTAGCTGTTCAACAAAACACAAATATCGAAATCAATCAAAGTAGCCAATACTACTAAAGAGCCGAGTTTTCAAGATCAAGAAGAAGCAAACCGTAAAGAGAAAGACAATTCAACGCTAAATTCCTCAAAGAATCCAAAATTCGATTAATTACGAAAGAACAAAAGAAAAGGAATTTTCCTGATAAATGAAAGAAATCGATACGAACCTGGATTAATCAAAAGAGGAAGAAGAAGAAGGAGATCCTGTGAAGTAGTGAAGCACGAGAAAATCGCATATCACCAACACGAAGAAAACGAAACCCCAAACCCTCTTTTCGCCAAAATTCCCAAACACACACACACACGCACACAACAAGGAAGAAATGTTCAAAACCCCGTGATCGATCGCTCACTCAGAGAACGCCAAAAACGTGAGATTGAAAAACGCGTTTTTCAGAATCACAGAAAAGGAGTGTGATATTTCTCGAAACCCTTTATCGTTTAAAGAAATTTCAAAGCTGAACGGTTTTGGTTTGGTGAACAAAGGAATTTTCTGGCGTATATTTAGGTGTAGGAGAAAACCGAAAAAGCTCAAACCTGCTTCTTCCTTCATAGTATTTCTTTTACAATTTTTATTTTTTTTATTTTGTAAATTAAAAATGGGGCATTCAATTTCAATTTTCAATTGCTAATTCTCATTATCGAAACCCAAAACGACGGCGTTTTGCGGTCGTGTCGATTGATAATTGCGCGTAAAAGTAAGCGGAGGCGACAATCAAAATTGATTAAGGGACCGACACGACACGCGAATCCGTTCTATACGACATATAATGACGCCAATAAAAATTGGTACATCTTCTTTACACAAATATTTGTTTTGATATATACGTAAATGTGAATGAAAACAAATCTATGAAAATTCAATTTGGCTAATTGGGTCGAAATCAAATAGGAAATGTCCCATTAGTATTTTTTCAACTCAATTTTGTCCCATTAGTATTTATTTTAATGATAATCCGGTTTTAACCTTCATATTTAGTTTTTATAAATATTTTTTGGTTTGATTAATTCTATTAGTAAAATATTTTTAATAAACCACATCAGATCGATCGATCCTACTATCGGATCGATCGATCCAAAAACAATGCAATCGTCGGCTACCGTGAGGATCGATCGATCCGCCTTTTCCTACCCGGATCGATCGATCCGGACTGTCGATCGATCGATCCACTCTCCAGGTAAGTTTTCTAATTCGGTTATTTTCGGTTCAAATCGGTTTAATTTCACTCAATTCGAACCGGATAAACACAGTTTCTTAAACACAAAAACTGATTCGTCGATCAAATCATCTTCCTCTTCACCTAGATATGTAACATAGTAACCACAAACCCCAAATTGTATAGATATGTAACATAGTAACCAAGAAGAAGAGAAACAAAAAAAAAGTTAAAGAAAAAAAAGAAGAGAAGAAGAACGGCAAAGGAGAACAGCAAAGAAGACGATGAAAAACGGTTACAGACAGTTTTTTTTATTTTTTTAGAAAATATTTGGAAAGATATGGTGAATATCTACTAACCATATTTCCTAGATTTTAGGATATTTTCACAGAATATATATTCTACCACCCATAGACAAAAGGAAAAAACTGGAAGATGAATTCTACGAATGGTGGATTATAGTAGTTTCAGTAGAATATATATTCCGAAAATTGGTAGAATATAGAACAAACATTAGAACGTGTACTCTACCAAATCAATTAAATCGTAGAATATAGAGTAATGAGTAGAACCTATATTCTACGGGTGCGTAGATATATCAATAATCCGTAGAACATATATTCTAAATACAGTAGAATCAGACCAATTTGTAGAATATATATTCTACTACCCCGTAGACGGTAGAATTTGATTTCTAGAAAAGGTAGAATAGAAAATTATTTTCAATTCTAACAATATTTTTAAAATAAAAAAATATATTTATATTCCTCCCAGTAACTCTTTTGAATTTTTCTAATTTTTTTGGCTGTTAAAACTATTTTAATGATTTATTAAAAATGTCAAAAGGGCAAATTAGGTAAAAATAGGGAAAGGGGTAGTAGGACAAAATCAAATCAAATTTGACCCATTTACACAATTTTCCCAAATTTTAATTTGTCATATTCTTTATCTTTGCTAAAAAAGAAGAAAAAGAAAAAGGGAAAAAATAACTCACCCAAGATGTGAATTACAAGAAAGTTTAAATTGTGATACCTTTCCGAAAATCACGCAAGAGAATTTTACCATCTTAGAAGATAAAGATGGTGCTAAAAGAAAGAAGCAAAACAAGATATTTTTGTGAAATAGTAAATGAAAGTATGACTAACCTTAGAACTGTATGGATACCAAAAACTTTATTTTGTGCAAAACTTGTTGTATTAACAGAGCTTGAAATATATGACAAAAGACCAACAACGAGTTTTGACTATGTAAATGCCATTAGGGTTGCCAAACTATAAAAAGCAAAGTGTAGATTTCTTACCAAACCGAGAGGAGTCCACTTTCTTTAATATCAGAGGTCCCCACTTTCTATCAATCCGTTTGGAAAATGATTTTTGACCGGGAACAAATCAGAGGTTACGGTTTGATCCGGTTTTTAACCGGGTTCAGTTACTTTCGTTTTTTTCACAATAAAACCATCATTTCGAGAGGATGTATGAGAAATAAAATCTAACAGTTAAAAATGGAAAAAACTGTAAAATTTAGGATCAATTCACTCGTTACCAATTGGTTATAACTTATATTCAATTGTATCTTATATCTTTTAGGTTTATTGTTAATCCAACCTCCCTTTCTATCCGGTTTATGGTTAAATCTTATCCGACATCTGATTTTGACTTCAAACACTAAATAAAATGATCCGGTACAAGAGAATATTTCAATATTATGGGTTTGATTATTTTTTGCTATTTTCCGTAAATCAGGCCCGGCCCAGTGTAAAACTGAGCCTAAAGCAAACAAAAAATTTTGGTCTTTATATATAAAAATTGCAAAAATAACTCTATTTTTCGGAAAATAAAAACTTTTTAGAACCCTGTTTTGTAAATAAATCAGCTGAAATTTTTTTAAAAAATAAATGGGCCATATGCAGAGACACTCTTTGCACGGAGCTTGGGCCATAATCCCTTATATTAATGATTGAGCAAAAATATTGTTTATGAGGAAATATTAGATTATTAATCAGCTTTTAAGTTTAATTAATTCGGTAATTGATATCATAGCGAACGGGAAGTTGTATAATAACAAGAACAGTTATGTCTTCGAAACATAATCTATGTCCACAGGTAAAATGTCCAAAGAATCCACTTCAAAGTGGGCACTCACGAGCAAGAAAGAAGACAATTTTTTTAGTTTTATTTGTCTTTTTATCAACAATAATCATGATGGTGAATCAATGGCGTAGTACTTATATAGGTTGCTTTTTAACAAAACTTGAATAGACCCATTATTTAAGTACAAATTTTTTTTAGTTGTTTACTTGATTAACCATGACTAAATTGTTTAATTTATAATCTATTATAATAGTTTAGTGATTGATGATTGGTACTGATTATGATTCCAGTTTACCTTCGTAGAAGTTTTAAAAAACAAAAACCCTAGTTTTTCTTTTTTCAAAAAAAAAACAAACATAGTTTTCTATATTCGTTAATCTAAAATTCATTTCATTCAAAATTATCCATTTAAATAAATAAATACTCTGTTTAATTTTTAGTAATTGAAAAATACATGTAAAATTGCAGATAAAAAATAGTTTTACATTAGGAATGTCAAAATTTAGAATGGTGATAGTGGAATATATGAAACATATGTAGTTAATGAGAAACAAGCAAATCATGATAATGAGTTTTGAGTGACACTTGGAACGAAACTAATATTATGTGGTTTCGGGTTTGAAGTGATTATGGGTTTCGACCCATAATCTTTTGGTAATTCCAAAAAAAAAAAAACAAACAAGCAAACCAGTTTGTATCAAACGAACATGATCAAAGCTGAATGATAAATATAATAAATGAATTACTAGTATAATATCAAATTTGACTAAACTTTAGCATTTTAAATAACTGAAGTTCTTCCCAATAGAATTAAATTTTAGTCCGTAAATACAATTTGTTTTATTAAATACCTTTTAAAATTTGGGAAAAAATCTTTTAATACCATGTGTACTCTTAGATTAGACGAATATATATAAATTTCATTTACTGATTTTACCTATTAATCTTTTTGGCCGGTTTAAAAATTAACATACATATGCTCCTATATTTTGAAGGGTAATGTCAATGTCACAGTTATTTGAGCTCCTTGCCACAAGGTAGTGCGAAAAAAAACATTTGTGGTTGAGTTATTTATTCCTTGATCATAATTCAAACCATTTAATTCATTCTTACTTCGAGGAGTTTTGGGATACTTTTAAAATACCATAATTTTTAGACTGTAAATACGGGCCCGACCCAATGTTTTAAAGGGTTTTGTGCTAAAAAAAAAATTATGGCTTTTTTGTAAAGTTTCTAAATATTTAGGGCTATTTTGATAAAATTTATAAAAATTGAGGATTATTTTGCGAAAACAATTTCAGCTAAAATTGTGAGATCCATAATGGATATTGTGCATAAGCACTCCTTGCCACCCTATAGGGCTGGACCTGCCATAAATGCTATGTTTTCGGGCAATTCGGTACAAGATAATGTTTTAGTATTTAAAGTTTGACTAGTTTAAACGCAGTTGATATGAAGGTGGTTGCATGAGTTTGTGGAAACAAGCGATTACGATTTCTAGTATTATTGAGCGTTTTGTACGGTTGGTATAGCATGGAAGAGAGAGAGACATTGCATTGGGGGTTCTCTTCTTCCATAAGTAAACCTACGATGATTTGTGATTTTATATTTCAAATAAAAAACAGAGAGAAGTACCATTTGGCTTCTCCATTTTCACATTCAAGATTTATGAATTGCGTTTGGTAAAATAAATTAAAAATTAAAAATATTCTATCCGGTTATATGTAACAAGTAATAAGCAATTTTGTTCAAGTCTACGTTCCAAACTCTACCAGTATATTGCTGTCACAAGAATACAACTATATATATACATTACAAAGTCTATCTAGACATGACTCTTTGGTTTATGTACATATTTATTAGTTGTTATTACACATCACAAAAATAGACTATACATTGGCTTCACCACACAGCCTGTGACATAGGCAAGCCAAATAGTCGAGGCTAAATAATCAACAAGGCAAAGAGAGGGAAATGAAATCTATACTTCATTGGCTTCAGATACTGCTGCGGTGACGGGAGGGAGCCAGAGCTCTACACGAGTACCACCAGCTCCTAAGGCTGCATCAGAGCTTCGTGGCGATATAACCCTGATAACACATCCATAACTCTCCAGGATCTCCCGGGCTATGGTTAAACCAGCCACAAAATTCCATGTCATATTGTCTTCAACCATGTTTTCTGACAAGAGTTCTGCTCCAAATGGTGTTAGTGAATGCATTTGCGTCTGCATTGATGTAACACTTTTGTGTTAATTAAACTGGTAAGGCCCAGACATAGAAATTAAAAAGCAGCAGAAGATGAGTTCGATCATGCTTACCATATAGCGCATATCAGGACCATCGTCATCAATTACTACCAGACTACCGCCAGCAGGAGCTCTGGTTGACAAAATTTCCACTTTTCCCCCAACATGAGTGCGCAACAGTGCACCTTCAATGAGATTGCTCAGAGCCTGCCTCAAAGCCGATTCTTCAACAGCAACTTGCAGGGAGGCTGAGTTTTCGCCTAGCTCCACTACTCTTTGCTGAATAAGAGCAAGTGGCCTCACAGTCTCGACCATATCTAATAGCACATTAGAAATGTCGCATGGTCTTCCTGACATAAATGAAACAGATAAGCCCTCCCAAGTCCAAATATTTTGTTTCAAGTTGAGTTTCGTAGCAAGAGGTTAAAAATGGCTCGGAATCTTATACCTTATACTGTGCGTTTGCAGAGGTGCCAGGGCCAGAGGTGGCATAGGCATTTCTGAATCATCTGATCCAGAACCCAGGGAAAGGCGTGTACTTGGGATTTGTGACCCATCAATGGGGTCATTATGTTCATAATTACCGGAATACTTTGCTCTCCTTGTTTCATTATGTGTTTTGTTTATCTTCTTCATAGCTTCTTCATTGTGGCGGACTATATTAGCCTGAAAATGAGATACTTAGAATTACACTTTGGAAAATCAACTGGAGAGTGTTCTGTAAGAAATCTCATGCTCAACGCATCAAAGAGATTTATGAAGACAGATGAAGAAAGAGTCATGACTCTCTCAAGTACCAAAAGAGGCAAGTAAGAGAAGGTGGAACCTTTGTCAAGTGAACTGCATCCTGAAGCTCTTGGAGGGTATCTTTTATTTGATCGCCTTGAATTATTAAGTCTTCGACAATATCATGTGAAATCTACAAGGTACAAGAACCCAAGTCAGTCCGACAATAACAAAACTCAGGGAGAATAACACTCCGGCCAAATGTTTGTGCAAGGACCTGACTTCTCTTCGTGTGAGTTGAAAGCATTTTACTTAATGTCCTGATAGTAGAGAGCGGACCACGGATCTGTCAAAAAAACAAGAAAGAAAAAGCATTATATAAACTAAATGAGACGTTAGCATAACTATCAATGTGAGCTAAATTAACAAGTGTGTGGCTCATACCTGCTCCACTAGCTTACTCATCCTCACATTGTTTTGCCAAGATGACTGTTGAAGTAACATTGTTTTCTAAAGACACACAAGAAAGAAAAGAACAATAAGGATAAAAGATAGGTACACACTGGTATGGAAGTAACATTAAGGTCCGAAAGAATAAAACACAGGCAATGCCAACAAAAACAGACAAGCAACAGCATTAACCCAAAAGAAGAGAGAGGATATAGGAACAACCTGATCCATGACATATGCCATAGCAAGAGTCCGCGATATATTAATGGCATATGATCTCTGCTCTGCAGTGAAAACCTTAACAGACGGAAGTTTAACTTTTGGTGATTTCGTATCAGCTGAAGCAGGCAAAGCATAAGCTTCCTCAGGGGAAGGAAAATGCTTTAAACCACTTGATTTTTCCTCCTCCTCTTCCTCCTCTACCTCCTCCTGGGGTTCTACTGGTAACTCAGCAACCAAGAAACCCACAACAAATGGATGTTTCACCATTGGAAATACCGCAGCTCTATGTTTGTTCACAACTTCCACCTATTATCATATTATGTCATAATTAACAAGAAGTAAACTCGAATTTCAGGCAAATTTGCAGAGGAAGAAGAAGAAGAACACATACCTGTTGACTGGAAAGTGATGCTTCAGCTGCTCGTAGACCTGCGGGGATGCCGAAGTTCCCGACTAAGATTACAACGTCTCCAGCATTAACACTAGGGTAACAAGTGACACGACGCAGCTCTAATCGATCCATCACGTAGCTACCAGCTGGTCTTACATATATCTAAACCAAAAATCAACAGCCAAACAAAAACCCAAATCGATTTAGTAACACTTTTGTTATTTTTCCGTAAAATGACAAGAGAGACGCACCGAGAGAACTGCGTTTGGATCCACGATTCTACGAAAGAGATCCAATTGCTCGAGACAAAGACGCTGAAAATCGGGACTTGGCAAAATGATCTTGGTCTTGACATGGTCTTTTTCAACCATCTGCGTGAACTCCACCGGAGTTGTTGATGCTCCACGTATCGCTGAAGCGATGGCCGAGGCTGAGGCCACCATGGTCTCTCCTCCGACGGAATCTGGTTCTTCATCGGAAATAGTGTGGTTCACGTAACGGAGACCGCGTGAAGGAAATGTAAATATAGATGACGAGGAGGAGGAGGAGGCATTGAGTAGCTTAAGCGAGGAATTGGAAGGTCTAGGGTTTGGAATACAATTGCAAAAGAGTAAATTAGGGTTCGATGAGAGAAGGGTCTGAGAAGCGATTGCAGAAAGAAGCATCACGACGGAAGACGACAGTCGAGTTGCTTGTGGCTGAGACTGAAACTCCACCAGGAAGATGATATTACACATTTCACACACAAAAACGGCTATAGCTAAAACGGCATCGTATTAAGAGAGCAAATTATCTTTAGTTTTGAAGTTTGTGACTAATGAATGTTTTAAAAGATACGTTGAGCGTATGTAATCTCAACAATTTGGATACAGTGCTCAACACAAAAGCCGATTAAAACCATCTCCAATGTATTTTTTTATTTTTTTCTCTAAAGTAAAATATAGCAATCCTTAAATTTCACTCCATTGTATCTCAATTTTAGAGGAATTGCTATTTTTGACTCTAGTTTAAGGGAAAATATAGCATTCTCTACATTTTCCTCCAAATATAGAGAAAAAAATAGCAATCTTTATTTTAGAGATAAAAATAGAAGTGAGTTGGAGAGGAAATAAAAGATTGCTATTTTTTCTTTATTTTTAGAAGAAGAAATAGAGGTGGATTGGAGATGCTCTAAGGGTTGATGAAAGTACTCTCGAAAGTTCAGCTCGGGTAACATGATCATTTTGCTTAATCTGGGTTTGTGACTTACTCGGGTCAGTTGGTCTAGAGCAAAAGTAGTCTGAAAAGTGTGCTCAAACCAGACAGTGTGCTCAAACTAGACAATGTGCTTAATCCGGAGCTATGCACGAAGGTCCAGCTTCATTAAGTCAGGTTGGTGAAGACATTCACGAAAGTTCAGTTTAGTCCTACAATCAACTTGATAGCACAATCAACTCGGGCCCATTCACGAACATTCCGATTTTGTATTGTCACGACAAATAAGGATTAAGACTCGGCTTTAGACACTTCAGACCTTCGTGCGCGCTCTAATGTGATTCACGCGAAAAAAAATTCGAAGAAAGTCACTAAAGTCTAAAATATAACTAATTTGAATAAGTAAATTCGGACTCCGATGCAAAGTAATAATTTTGGAGCTCACATCTCTGAATAAAGAGATTCATTGTTTAAAAGTCGAGGTCACGAGGAACCGAATATATCATATCTCATGCTGAATATGAGACTTAAGTCCTCCAAGTAAAAGGAAAGTTTGCGCTTAAAGAAGAGGGAGGTTAAATGTTGGCATTGGTTTTCAAATCCATGCGAAATCCCAGCTCGAAAAGAGTTATCAAGTTTGAGCTAGGAAGGTTCAATATAGAAACATGGCTAGAGGGCCCAATTCGTGGTCGAAAAAGATTATGCCTAATTAATTTGTTTATATCAGATCCATATATCGCTAAATGAAACCTTAAAACGCAATGGATATTCGGAAAAGAGACCTCGAATATAAAGGTAGCAACGCTCGCGGATTGGAAGAGGGCATCGGTTTCAAGACCCATACAGAAACCAGCTCGAACAGAATGGCCAAGCCCACATCAAGAGAGCCCAACTGAAACAACCAGATTTTTTTTTTTTTTTTTAAATCCCGAAATAATATTCCCATAAATATTAAACCACACAATAATTCAACACAATAACAAAAGCGAAATAGATATAAATACAAACGAGACACTAGATCATCACCTCTTCACAGCCAGATTTCACGATCACACTTTGTCTTTACCTGCATCACATGGTTATAAGAGATGCATGAGTATTATCATAAATACCCAGTGGTACGATCATCCCATCTACTTGGCTAGATGCACGGGTATAGGGAACAATCAAAACACCACACAACACAATTAAGTAAAAAGTCAACACGAGAAGTCAACCTCGAAAAGTCAACGCAAAATCAACCCCGAAAAGTCAACGCAGAGTCAACCCCGAAAAGTCAACGTAAAGTCAACCACAAACCACGATACTTACGTTGATCTAAACACTAAAAACGCCCCAAACAAGCATTGATCGAACAACAAATCGACTAAATTCGTAATCAAACGCACCAAATAAACCCATCTACCCGCAAAGACCATGGTCACGCACTCACCTCGATTCAGAAGGTGATAACTCGCGACTTACTACTCTAAAACAAGATCGAAAACCTGTTCTGAAAACTAGACAGCAAAAGCTACAGAACGGTATGTAGATCGACTACTGGGTCTCTCAGGTTCGACGGGAAAATAGCCCGCAAGTTCGACGATCGGAACTGAAACAGAAATGACCCATTGAACAAGAACACAAAGAATCCGATGAACGGATACTCCAAATTAGGATCGGAAAAAGGTTCTGGAAACTAGACAGATAGAGCTTTCTAACCGTATATAAATGGATTTCTGGATCTTTATAGAACGATGGTAAATCAGCCCGTAAGTTCGGTAATCGAAACTGGAAACAACAAATCCAGTTTCAGAAAACAGAACCGACACACTGATTTTAAAAGAACACAGAGAACGGATAATACCTCGGAATCAAGATCGGAAACCTGATATGAAAACTAGACGGTGAGATCTTTCCAACCGTATATAGATCGTCCTCTGATTCCCAACGGTTCGACGGAAATCCTCCCTCGAATTGGACTGATCGCAGATCAAAACTGCAGAAACTTCCCAAAATAAAACGACCATAACTCCTCAAATATCCAACCGATTGACAAACGGTTTTCTCCTAAATCAAGATCAAAGAGTGAAGAACCTACCCTGAAATTTTCACTCCGATACAACTTGATCTTCACCGCCGTTTGCCTCCTCCAAAACCGACGGCACACACCCTCAAACTCCCCAGAACACTCAAGAACACTTGTTCTCACCCTCAAATCTCTCAATCCTCAAGAGAAATCTATCTGCTCAATCATCCCACAAGTCTTTTATAGGCAAAAACTTCGGTTTAACCAAACCGAACCGAAATTAATTGCTTCTCCAAACCGAACCGTCGGTTTAAGTGCAACTTGTGTCAAACGACACCCGAACCAAAAATACATAATTGGTTCGCGGGCGTTACAATTCTCCCACTAACAAGGATTCTTCCTCGAATCACACAACTCTGTAACCCCACAACTCGCCCTCCTGGCCAACATAAAATCCCGTCCCACTGTACTCGCGATCAACCTCAATCCATACACCACTCCGCCACCCTAGGGTTCACTTCCGAGCCGCAACCTGATCAGATTCACCCGAAAACATATACGATGCAACGTTCTTAATCCGGATTAGGCCTGTCCGTTTGTTTGCGCAACAATCAAACAAGAACATGAACAACCAACCGTAGACCTAAAGTTAGACCAAAGGTGCTACATCTGCTACCAGGGTCATCTGAATCGAAGTTCCGATCATAGGCGAAACCCTAGCCTAAACATCCACATCCACATCACACTTCCGACCTACCCGGCCGGTATACTCGGAGATCCTTCCCGATTTCCACAGTCCATCCAGTCTCGTACTTACAATCACGTTCAGATGCTACAGCTCATAACTCATACTCATACCCCATATACTCATACTCGTACTTACTCGCAGAATCGTCACCCTTTGAGCTACGAAGTGCAGGGAACCCACTATTCTCTAGAGAGAACCACTATCCCTCAAGTATATGTAGAGAACCCACCGCTCCCTAAAGAGACCCACTATCCCTCGAGTATCGCAGGGAACCCACTATTCCCTGGAATGTATACAGAGACCCACCGTCCCCTGAGACAATAGTCTGAACCGCATAATATAACCACCTGTCGACCTACACGACCCCACTAGTCACCTCGTCAACAGAACTCGCACTTATGACACCAGAATTAATACGAATACTCCATTATATTAACTCATCGCAAATGTATAATCGTTATAACTTAAACAAAAATACAACACATAGATCACATGCGTACAAGACTGAATACAGATAACATAACTCAAGCCTCCGCTTGTTTCTCGAACCACTTCGCGAACTTTGCCTTCATCTTCGCCTCTGGTTCCCATGTCTCCTCCTCGGTACCATCACAGTCCCACACGACTCTCAGCAATGGTATCCTCTTCCGGCGCAGAACCTTGACTCTCTTCTCGAGAATCCTCATCGGTCGTGCCTCCAACGTCATGTTGGGCTGAAGATCCTCCGGAATCCTAGCCAACACCTCCTCAGACTCACGAAGGCATTTCCGCAGCATCGACACATTGAAGACCTTATGAAAAGCCTTCATGCTCTGAGGTAACTCCAACCTGTAAGCCACTGGTCCAACCCGCTCCACCACCTTGAACGGACCTATGAACCTCGGACTCAACTTATTCTCTGACATGGATCTGTTATGATCCCTCAACATCACCGCCTTGAGATACACCAAATCTCCCAACTCAAACTCCAACTCCTTCCGCCTCTTATCTGCATAGCTCTTCTGGCGATCCTGTGCCTCCTTCATGTTCAGCTTCAAGACTCGGATCTTCTCCGTCGTCTCCTGAACAAAATCTGCACCGAACATGCTCCTCTCCCCCACTTGAGTCCAATGTACCGGTGTCCTACATGGCCTCCCATACAGAGCCTCATACGGTGCCATCCCAATACTCGCCTGGTAACTGTTGTTATATGCAAACTCTACCAGGTTCAGATGATCCACCCAATGACCACCGTAATCCAGTACACACATCCTCAACAAATCCTCAAGTGTCTGAATCGTCCTCTCCGACTGCCCATCTGTCTGAGGATGGTACGCTGTACTCATATGCACCTTAGTGCCCATCTCACTCTGAAACGCTCTCCAAAACTCAGAAGTAAACCTCGGATCTCTGTCTGACACAATACTCGCTGGCACCCCATGCAACCTCACAATCTCACGCACATACTTCCTATCCAAAACAGTCGCTCCATCGTTCTTCTTGATGGCAAGGAAATGTGCTGACTTAGTCAGACGGTCCACAATCGCCCAAATCGCATCATAAGTCCGCGACACCGGTAAACCTGTCACAAAATCTATAGTAATCATATCCCACTTCCACTCCGGAATAGGCAAACTCTGTAACAGACCACCCGGAACTCGATGCTCCGCCTTCACTAACTGGCACACATTGCACTTTGACAACCACTTAGCCACATCCTTCTTCATCCCGACCCAGTGATAATATCGCTTCAGATCCCGATACATCTTAGTCGCACCCGGATGAACAGACAACATACCCGCATGCGCCTCTCGAAGGATCTCCTGCCACAACTCCACATTATTAGGCACACAAACTCGCCCCTTCACTAGTATCGTCCCATTTGCCGAGACTGAATACTCCGATCCCGCAACCCTTGATGCATCAACCAATACCTGATCTCTCCCCTGAGCTTCTCGAATCCTACTCAACAAATCCGCCTGGTTAGCTGCCTCTAACCCCAACGGCTCCTGCGATATAACACCTAGCCTCAAGGTGCTAATCTCACGCGTCAATGCCTCCAAATCTCGCTCCTGAGCCGAGGCAACCCTCTTCCGACTCAACGCATCTGCAACCAGATTAGCCTTACCCGGATGGTATTCAATCTCTATATCGTAATCCGCTACCAACTCCATCCAACGCCTCTGTCTCAGGTTCAGCTCTGGTTGCGTAAAGAAATACTTCAGGCTCTTGTGATCCGTAAACACCTGAACCTTCCCGCCATAAAGATAAGATCTCCAAATCTTCAAAGCGAAAATCACCGCAGCTAACTCCAAATCGTGGGTAGGGTAGTTGCACTCGTGCTTCCTCAACTGCCTCGATGCATAAGCAATTACCCTCCCATGCTGCATCAACACACAACCCAAACCAACTCCTGAAGCATCTGTATACACCACGTATGGCTCACTCGGCTCGGGTAACGCCAACACTGGTGTACTCGTCAACATCTCCTTCAGCTGCGCAAAGCTCTCCTTGCAAGCTGAAGTCCACTCAAACGAAACATCCTTCCCGGTCAGCTTCGTCATCGACTGCGCCATGCTTGCAAACCCCTTGACGAATCTCCTGTAATACCCAGCTAACCAAAGAAAACTCCTGACCTCGGTGGCATTCCTCGGTCTAGGCCACTAACGAATAGCCTCTATCTTCGCCGGATCCATAGAAACTCCATCTGCAGAGATCACATGACCGAGAAAACCGATCTCCCGCTGCCAAAAACTACACTTGCTCAACTTAGCATACAACCTCTGCTCCCTCAACTTCTCCAAAACCACCCGCAAATGAACCTCGTGCTCCTCAGGACTCCTCGAATACATCAATATATCATCAATAAAGATGATCACAAACTCGTCAAGATGCCGCTGGAAAACCCCGTTCATTAACCTCAGAAACGCTGCTGGTGCATTCGTCAACCCAAAAGGCATCACCACGAACTCAAAATGCCCATATCTCGTCCTGTAAGCAGTCTTCCGAATGTCCTTCTCGTCAATCGGAATCTGATGGTAATCCAAAGCCAAATCAATCTTGGAGAACCAAGTAGCCCCACGCAACTGATCCAACAACTCATCAATCCGCGGTAAAGGATACCTGTTCTTCACAGTGACTCGGTTAAGTCCCCGGTAATCAATGCACAACCAGAAACTCCCATCCTTCTTCTTCACAAACAACACTGGTGCTCCCCACGGTGAAGTACTAGGACGAATAAAACCCTTCTCCAACAAATCCCCCAACTGCTTCTTCAACTCTGCCATCTCCGCTGGAGCCAACCTGTAAGGAGTCTTGGATATCGGAGTCGTTCTGG
Organism: Arabis hirsuta; assembly: GCA_964056655.1. Taxonomy (NCBI): domain Eukaryota; kingdom Viridiplantae; phylum Streptophyta; class Magnoliopsida; order Brassicales; family Brassicaceae; genus Arabis; species Arabis hirsuta. Next base: position 17,694,895 of record OZ053311.1, on the reverse strand, counting down.
GTTCTAACTCAATCGTGAAAGGATCAGACCGAGATGGTGATAATCTCTGCAACGACTGGGATACATCCTGGAAATCCCGAACAACAGCAGCTTTCCCAACAGTCTCCGGCGTCATAATCGTCACTAGATATGCCTCGCAACCCTTCTCTAACAGCTGCTCCGCCTGAATAGCTGAAATCACGAGACTCCCAGAAGTTGGTCTCACACCCTGGTAAACCAACCTCCCTGCCTCTCGCTCAAACACTACTCGTCCCCGGTGACAATCTAGAAGAACCTTGTGCTGATCCAGCCAATCCATCCCCAAAATCACATCATACAGCTCCACCGGACTGATGATCAAATCTGCTGGCATCAACTCTCCAGCCACCAGAATATCCACACCACGACCCCGACCGAACGTAGCCAACGACTTCCCTCCAGCCACTCTCACTACCCCCGGCTGCTCCCCAGAGCCACTCTGGATCTCGCTGCTCTCCGCACACTCCGGCGTAATGAAACTAACGGTTGCTCCAGAATCGAACAGGACATGGGACTTACACCCGCCTACAAATAAGGTCCCTACTCAATTCATGTGTCAAGAGCCCTAAAGTCTTATCACAGACACACTATTTCTAAAACAAACCATCCACATCACCAAAAATCACCAAGTTAAGATCAAATATGTACATGTGATCGGCCTGGCGCTAAGGCCCCCTGTCTCCACCGAAGTGTACACCCGCGGTGCTGCAATCTGCTGCAACGGCTGCACCACTACTGCTCCCTGCTGTGACGGCTGCACCACCGCCACTATCCCCTGCTGCAGCTTAGGGCACTGGGGCTTAATATGCCCCGGCTCCCTGCAATAGAAACACACCTGCGTCGCCCGAGACTTTACCCTCTTCGGACAGCTCGCCACCCTGTGCTCCATGCTCCCATAACCGTAGCATCCCTGACCACCCTGACTACTCTGCGTCTCACCCTTCTTCGGACATCTCGCAACCTTGTGATCCAGGCTTCCGCACTTAGAGCAGCCCGGACCACCCCGTCCTCTCTGACCCGAACCCTCAGAGTGCTCAAGCTTCCTCTTCTGTCCCTGCGTAGGTTTACTGCCTACACTCGAACCTGCCTGCTGCTGAGGCCTCCTCGGCTGCTGCACCGGTGCACTGACCACCACGGACAGCTCCCTCATGTCGTCCTCAATCCCAGCTGCCAACTCGACCAGCTCCACCCTCGTGGCATACGTACCTGCTCGACACTGGGTCCTCAACTCTGGTCGAAGTCCTCGAAAGAACCTCTTCACCTGGTCTCTCTCGCTCTACCACTCTCTACCAGCATACACCAGAAGTCTGCTGAACTCCTCATCGAACTCCCTGACAGAACGGCCACCCTGAACCAAAGCCAAGAACCTCTCCTCCAACCGATCCACGGCCTCCGGCGGAAAGAACTTGGCGTTGAATTCCGCCACGAAATCCGCCCAAGTAATGCCCGCCCGAGGTCTCCTAGCGATGACTCCTCTCCACCAGAGATGCGCGTCTCCCACGAGGTGATGCACCGCCAAATCCACCCAATACTCCTCCGGACATCTCAAGTACTGGAAATTACGCTCCAGTCTACTCATCCACTCACTCGCCTCCTCAGGCTTAGTACCCCCCGGAGAAGAATGCGGTAGTAATCCGCCCCATCTGCCCCAACATCTCCAGGTAGGAAGGAACCACAACCCCTGCCGCTACACCCGGCTGAACCCCCGCAACACCTGACGCCACCGGAGCCTGACCCTGGGCCGGCGCCACGCCCGGTAGATGCTCCAAGATCTGCTGTAGCAATCGCACCATAAGGACATCCTGCTCCCGGGCCCACCTGCAGCAGCACCCACCTGTGGACCCGCTGCACCACCACCTACTGGACCCTCCTGTCGCGCCTGTGAATCCGTTGCTTCCTCCTGAGCAGCACTCTGTGCCGAACCCGCGGCAGACTCACACACCGGAACCTGTCCGCGTCCGCGTCCACGTCCTCGTCCACGACCTTGTCCTCGTCCTCGTCCTCCGGAACCTCTCGCAATCTCTCACTTCACTTCCCACAGAATATACTAAGAACACCAGAAAAGCGAGAATTAACACGAAATACACATACCGTGGAATCTCTTTGAAGGCTCGAAGATGATGATCTAGGACTCCAAACCCACACAACAATCAATTGACTAATTACTCATAATCAATCAAGTAATCCACAAACAACGCAATTGACAATCATATTCAATCAACTGCGTTCTCCCGCCCTAGAACCATAAGGGCTCTGATATCAAAATGAAACAACCAGATTTTTTTTTTTTTTTTTTTAAACCCCGAAATTATATTCCCATAAATATTAAACCACACAATAATTCAACACAATAACAAAAGCGGAATAGATATAAATACAAACGAGACACTAGATCATCACCTCTTCACAGCCAGATTCCACGATCACACTTTGTCTTTACCTACATCACATGGTTATAAGAGATGCGTGAGTATTATCATAAATACCCAGTGGTACGATCATCTCATCTACTTGGCTAGATGCATGGGTATAGGGAACAATCAAAACACCACACAACACAATTAAGTAAAAAGTCAACACGAGAAGTCAACCTCGAAAAGTCAACGCAAAGTCAACCCCGAAAAGTCAACGTAAAGTCAACCACAAACCACGATACTTACATTGATCTAAACACTAAAAACGCCCCAAACAAGCATTGATCGAACAACAAATCAACTCAATTCGCAATCAAACGCACCAAATAAACCCATCTACCCGCAAAGACCGTGGTCACGCACTCACCTCGATTCGGAAGGTGATAACTCGCGACTTACTACTCCAAAACAGGATCAAAAACCTGTTCTATAACTAGACAGCAAAAGCTACAGAACGGTATGTAGATCGCCTACTAGGTCTCTCAGGTTAGACGGAAAAATAGCCCGCAAGTTCGACGATCAGAACTGAAACAGAAACGACCCATTGAACAAGAACACAAAGAATCCAATGAACGGATACTCCAAATTAGGATCGGAAAAAGTTTTTGGAAACTAGCCAGATAGAGCTTTCTAACCGTATATAAATCGATTTCTGAATCTTTATAGAACGATGGTAAATCAGCCCGTAAGTTCAGTAATCGAAACTGGAAAAAACAAATCCAGTCTCAGAAAACAGAACCGACACACTGATTTTAAAAGAACACAGAGAACGGATAATACCTCGGAATCAAGATTGGAAACCTGATATGAAAACTAGACGGAGAGGTCTTTCCAACCGTATATAGATCGTCCTCTGATTCCCAACGGTTCGACGGGAATCCTCCCTCTAATTGTACTGATCGCAGATCAAAACTGCAGAAACCTCCCAAAATAAAACGACCATAACTCCTCAAATACCCAACCGATTGACAAGCGGTTTTCTCCTAAATCAAGATCAAAGAGTGAAGAACTTACCCTGAAATTTTCACTCCGATCCAACTTGATCTTCACTGCCGTTTGCCTCCTCCAAAATCGACGGTACACACCCTCAAACTCCCAAGAACACTCAAGAACACTTGTTCTCACCCTCAAATCTCTCAATCCTCAAGAGAAATCTATCTGCTCAATCATCCCACAAGCCTTTTATAGGCAAAAACTTCGGTTTAACCAAATCAAACCGAAATTAATTGCTTCTCCAAACCGAACCGTCGGTTTAAGTGCAACTTGTGTCAAACGACACCCGAACCAAAAATACATAATTGGTTCGCGGGCGTTACACCAACTCGGTGCTACGAGCAGTAGATCTAGTTGGAAATCGGAGGATAAGGCCTAAGCATTCGGGTAGATCGAATACATGCCGTATGACCAGATTAGAGCTTGATAGAGTAATTATTCAGAAAACGGATCCACAATTAAGGGGAAGAAAGAGTAACATACGAGGGTTGGGAGGACTAAAGAAGTTGACCGACTTAATACTTGAGAGGCATGATTTACGGAAATGTAATATATAAATGTGAAAATCATCCTTAGAGAAAAGACATTATGTAATCGCTAAATATTTAATTCGTAATAAACAATTTTTTTTACTGAATAAATTTTTATGTTTTTTTTTTGTCAACATAATAAATTTTTATGTTATTTCTTATTCTAGTTAACTTTTTTACTTTGATTATTCATCCATCTTAGTGTGATCCGAATTGTTCCATATTCATGACTCATAATTTTCCGATCATTCATAAGTGTGATCCGAATCGATCCAGATTTAGGACCCGCACAACTAATTTTGATCAAGATTTTTAAGGAGATTTAAACTTCAATGAGTAAACCACGAAAATAGAGGTCCAAGATAGTTCTATTAAATTGCTATTTCGATAAGCATTTTAGTACAAGAAAAAATTCGAAGTGAATGATAAGTGTTTGTGCTAGGTAAAACTTCGGATCCCTCTTCTGAATGACTTCTTCTCCTTTTTATAGATGTGAGAGTTACCGCCTTGTCGAGAATATCATAATATATTATCTTCAAAAATTATTTCTATCTACTTGATTCGGCCGATCATTACGCAATCTGACTTCATCCAACTCGACACACGATTGTTTGGATTAGCCACCAATAGGTTCTGCCTCGACCCAAGGCATTTTGATTCCGCCTTGGCCCATGGCATCTTGATTCCGCCCACGCAATTCGCCTTGGCCACGATGCTTTGGGTTGGCCCACATGACCTTGTCTTGTACAGGGAGTCTCCATTTGTTTGGTTTCCATTTGTATGGGCTAGGTCCATTCTGTTTTATGCAATCACTAGATTTTGATCCACGCCAAACGTGGGATTAAATATTTAAATATATATTTTCTAATCGATCTTAATATTTAGACGTATATTCTAATATTTCTAAACGTACAAAATGATATGTGTGACGACCCAACCCGTCAAATAAAAAAAAAAAAAATTTTAACCGGATCACTATTATCATAAATAGTGATCCTCAACGGTCCTATAAACAAGCAACGCAGAAACAATGATTCAACAATCAAATACAATTATCGTTTAACCAGCTCATACTTATTAATTCTAGTTCAATTCGACAATTCACATAGTTCTGAAATTGCTAACACCCTAGCAATTCTAACTTATTACACGAAAACGAGCCACTAGATCATTCCCCTCGTCCCGGCCATGATTCCACGATCACTGACTGTCTTTACCTGCATCACATGGCTATAAGAGATGCGTGAGTATTATCATAAATACCCAGTGAGACGGTCATCCCATCAACAGGCTATGTACAAATATAAGCATAAGCAATGCTACAATACCAGGATGAACAATCAACACGAAAACAACTCAATCGCGTAAAAACAACCTGTGTCGATCGATACACTAACCCGTGTCGATCGACACCAACTCCGACACTCATGTCCGTCAGCACACCATCCCGGTGACCTACTGACACCATGTCGATCGACACACCCATATGTGTCGATCGACACACCAAACCCAGAAAACTCGCACACGCGATTTTCTGCATAATAATCCATCAAACAACACGAAATTCGATCCCAAACAACACACAAACGCATCCTAACACTTCTTATGCTTACACGCACCCATGGTCACGCACTCACCTTGATTTGGGAAGGAAAACGGATTCAAAAGTGTTCAAGAACACCCAGAATACCAAGAACACGCACGCCCCAAAGAACTCAACGTATACTACGAACGGCTACTCCAAATTCCAATCGGAAACCGGCGCTGGAAACTAGACACGACGAGCTACACAACGGTATGTAGAACGTCCTCTAACTCCCTACAATTCGACGGGAAAACAGCCCGCAAGTTCAATAATCCGAACTGGAACAGAAATGACATGTTGAACAAGAAAACACACTGGGAACGGAAAACACAACGGAATCAAGATCGGAAACCCGATCTGAAAAGTAGACAGATAGAGCTTTCTAACCGTATAAAGATCGTCCCTTGGTTCCCAACGGTTCGACGAGAAAACAACTCGCAAGTTCGATGATCCGAACGTATATAGAACGCTTTCTGGGTCACAACAGAACGACGGAAAAAACTCCTCCGAAGTTGACTGATCGCAGTTGAAGGCCTCCAAATTTCACTCTGATCCGTCGTGATCTTGACCTCCGTTTGTCTCCTCCAAAACACGAACAGAAGCTGTTCTTCACCCCAAGAACATCCACCCGAAAATCACTTGATTTCACACACTAATGCTCTCAAAACTTCTCAAAAACTTGTTGTTTCTTCTGCTAAACAACACAGCCGACACTCCTCTGACTTTATAGGGAAATTTTTTTCTTTTTTTTTTTTTTTTTTTTTTTTTTTTTTCGTGTCGATCGACACACACCCTGTGTCGATCGACACACGACCAAATATTCCGTAATTTGGTTCGCGGTCGTTACAATTCTCCCCCACTAACACGGATTCGTCCTCGAATCACGCGAAACCGTCACCTTACGGTCAACACTTCTGATATCAGCCCTCCAACCTGGCCAGCTCTACTAATATCCTCACCCCTGGCCCCACCCGGCCAGCACTACCTGAGATTACACCCAATCTCAGAACTCAACTAATGTCATACTAGTTACATTGCACTACCATCACAGGTGCAATCCTGACCAAACCCGGTCAGCTCCAACTCAGATCATTTCTCGATCTCCATCACCTAACCCGTCTCACTAAGGTTGACACTCTCGTCCGAAACCCGACCAAATTCCCCCAGGAAACATCCACGATGCAACACTCGCTGATCCGGATCAGGGTTGTCCGATAGATCGCGCAACAATCAAACAAGAACATGCCCGACCCACCGTAGACCCAGACCTTGGATCAATTGGTCGCACAACAATCAAACAAGAACATGCACGACCAAAGAGGCTACATATGTTTACCAGGGTCGTCTGAACTAAAATTCCAAACTCGAGTAACAACCCTAGCTTAGACATCCACAAACCACCTGAGATCATTCCTGATCCCTGAAGTTCATCAAATCTCATACTTATAATCACACTATAGGTACTCTTGCTCAAACTCATATCTCTATACACCACTCCCACTCGCAAGATCGTCACCCTACGAGCTCTCGATGTATACCATACCGGCTCTCGGTATGCTCCAGCCCCTCCCACTCTCGGGACACACAGTCCGTCAAGCTATCGGCTGCAGAGGAAATCACACATCCTCTGGAGAGATCTCTGTCCCTCAAAGTATATGCAGGAGAATATCACCATCCCCTGGAGCAGTAACACTGTAACGTGCATCATAAGCACCTGTCGACCGATTTACTTCCGTGGTTCCCATCTTGATATCCCCTAACCCGGAATATCACTCATGACCAATCCCCAGGTCATCTGAAACAACCCAATCGCCAGGGTGTTTCCTACCCCGATATTCCCAAACCCGGAATATCACTCATGACCAATCTCCAGGTCATCTGAAACAACCCAATCGCCAGGGTGTTTCCATCGGAGTCCCTAGAAAAGACAGTCCTAACTCACATAAGACTTCTGTTCCAGACTCCCCCTAGAAAATAGACAGGTTCTAACTCACATAAAACCTCTATTTTCCAGCGCCATCTAGGGATCTACCCGTCCTAATCCCTTAGGACCCCCATCCCTAGATACCTAGACAAGCCCTAACTCCCATAGAGCTTCTATCCTAGCCCCTCAAATGACCTCTCCGTCATTACACACATGACCTAACCCAGTCATCAAACCCATGATCTCCCCGTCATACCATAAGAACATCCGTCTTATAATCCAAGATAATAAGAAAAACCTCATCTTATTAAATCTCAACAATGTATATCGTTACAACCCAAACGAAAATACATACAACTCATAGCAACAAGCTAATACAACCACTGAAAACCAGAAAAACACTCAAGCCTCCGCTTGCTTCTCGAACCACTTCGAGAACTTTGCCTTCATACTTGCCTCTGGTTCCCAAGTCTCCTCCTCGACACCATCACAGTCCCACACGACTCTCACCAATGGTATCCTCTTCCGACGCAGCACCTTAACTCTCCGCTCGAGAATCCTCATAGGTCTCGCCGCTAACGTCATGTTGGGTTGAAGATCCTCCGGGATCCTAGCCAACACCTCCTCAGATTCATGTAGACACTTCCGCAGCATCGATACATGAAATACCTTATGAAACGCTCTCATACTCTGAGGTAACTCCAACCGATAAGCCACTGGTCCAACCCGCTCCACCACCCTAAACGGACCCATAAACCTTGGACTTAGCTTATTCTCTGAAATGGATCTGTTAGGACCCCTCAACATCGCTGCCTTGAGATACACTAGATCTCCCAGCTCAAACTCCAGCTCTTTCCGTCTCTTATCAGCATAACTCTTCTGCCGATCCTGAGCCTCTCTCATGTTCAGCCTCAAGACACGGATCTTCTCCGTCGTCTCCTGAACAAAATCCGCACCAAACATGCTCCTCTCCCCCACTTGAGTCCAGCACAATGGTGTCCTACACGGCCTCCCATACAGAGCCTCATATGGAGCCATCCCAATACTCGCCTGGTATGAGTTGTTGTACGCAAACTCAACCAGGTTCAGATGATCCGCCCAATGACCACCATAATCCAGCACACACATCCTCAACAGGTCTTCTAAAGTCTGAATAGTCCTCTCCGACTGTCCATCTGTCTGAGGATGATACGCCGTGCTCATGTGCACCTTAGTGCCCATCTCTGCCTGAAACGCCCTCCAGAACTCAGACGTGAACCTCGGATCTCTGTCTGACACAATACTCGCTGGCACCCCGTGCAGCCTCACTATCTCACGCACATACTTCTTAGCCAACACTACCGTCCCATCGGTCTTTTTGATGGCAAGAAAATGGGCTGACTTGGTCAGACGATCCACAATCACCCAAATCGCATCATACGTCCGTGACAACGGCAATCCCGTCACGAAATCCATGGTAATCATATCCCACTTCCACTCCGGAATGGGTAAACTCTGCAACATACCACTCGGAACCTGATGCTCAGCCTTCACCAGCTGACACACGTTGCACGCTGCAACCCAATTAGCTACATCCCTCTTCATCCCGACCCAGTGATAATACCGTTTCAGATCACGGTACATCTTGGTCGCCCCCGGATGAATCGATAACATGCTCGAATGGGCCTCTCTCAGAATCTCCTACCTCAGATCCTCGTCCTTGGGTACACAAACCCGCCCATTCACCAGTATCATCCCACTCGCTGAGACCACATACTCCGAACTTGTCGCCTTAGAAGCATCAATCAACCCCTGATCCTTCTCCTGCGCAACCCGAATCCTGCTCAGTAAATCTGCCTGGTTAGCTGCCTCTAACCCCAACGGCTCCTGTGAGATCACACACAACCTCAACGTACTAATCTCGCTCACCAGAGCTTCCATATCACGCTCCTGAGCTGAAGCAACCCTCATCCGACTCAATGCATCCGCAACCAGATTAGCCTTACCCGGATGGTATCTGATCTCCAAATCGTAATCCGCTACCAACTCCATCCAGCGCCTCTGTCTCTGGTTCAGCTCCGGCTGAGTGAAGAAATACTTCAAACTCGTATGGTCTGTGAACACCTGAACCTTTCCGCCATAAAGATAAGATCTCCAAATCTTTAGAGCGAAAATTATCGCAGCCAACTCCAAATCATGGGTAGGGTAGTTGCACTCATGCTTCCTCAACTGCCTCGAAGCTTACGCAATAACCTTTCCCTGCTGCATCAGGACACAACCCAAACCAACACCCGAAGCATCGGTATACACCACGTAAGGCTCACCCGGCTCGGGTAACGCCAACACCGGTGTACTCGTCAACATCTCTTTCAGCTTCCCAAAACTCTCCTCGCACGCAGAAGACCACACAAAAGGAACATCCTTCCCGGTCAACTTGGTCATCGACTTAGCCAAACTCGCAAATCCCGCGATGAATCTTCGATAATAACCTGCCAACCCAAGAAAACTCCTAATCTCGGTGGCATTCCTCGGTCTAGGCCACCCTCTGATAGCCTCGATCTTAGCCGGATCCACAGAAACTCCCTCTGCAGACACCACATGGCCAAGGAAACTCATCTCTTGCTGCCAAAAACTGCACTTGCTCAACTTCGCAAACAACTTCTGCTCTCGCAGCTTCCCCAGAACTACTCTCAGATGCAACTCATGCTCCTCAGGACTCTTGGAATACACCAGGATATCATCAATAAAGATGATCACAAACACATCCAAATACTCCTGGAATACCCCGTTCATCAACCGCATGAACGCTGCTGGTGCATTCGTCAAACCAAAAGGCATCACCACGAACTCAAAATGCTCATACCTCGTCCTGAAAGTAGTCTTCCTCACATCTGCCTCCTCAATCGGAATCTGATGGTACCCTGAAGCCAAGTCGATCTTGGAGAACCAGGTAGCCCCTCGTAACTGATCCAACAACTCATCAATGCGCGGCAGAGGGTACCTGTTCTTTACGGTGACTCGGTTAAGTCCCCGATAATCGATGCACAACCGGAAACTACCATCCTTCTTCTTCACAAACAACACCGGTGCTCCCCACGGTGAAACACTAGGCCGAATAAAACCCTTATCCAACAAATCATCCAGCTGCTTCTTCAGCTCTGCCATCTCTGCTGGAGCCATACGGTAAGGTGCCTTAGATATCGGAGTAGTCCCGGGTTCCAACTCAATAACAAACGGATCCGACCGCGATGGCGGTAATCCCTCCAATGACTGGAACACATCCTGGAAATCCCGAACAACTCGAATATCCTCCACTGCAACCCCTCCAACAGACTCAGGCATCACTATCGTCACCAGATACGCCTCGCAGCCCTTGAGAAGCAACTGCTCGGCCTGTATCGTGGAAATCACGAGACTCCCGGAAGTCGGTCTCACACCCTGATAAACCAACCTCCCCGCCTCTCGCTCAAACACAACTCGCCCTCGGTGGCAATCCAGATGGACCCTGTAACGATCCAACCAATCCATACCCAGGATAACATCATACAGCTCCACCGGACTAATGATCAGATCTGCTGGCATCGACTCTCCCGCCACCAGAACATCCACACCACGAGCGCGCCCGAAAGTAGCCAACGTCCTACCTCCAGCCACCTTGACTACTCCCGCCTGTTCCCCGGAATCACTCTGGATTCCGCTGCTCTCCGCACACTCTGGCGTAATAAAGCTATTCGTAGCTCCCGAATCAAATAACACGTGGGACTCATACCCGCCCACAACTAAGGTCCCTGCACAATTCCATGTGCCTCAGAACCCTACCATTCTAGCACAGACTCATAATTTCCCAACAAACAAAAACTCAAACAACCATGAATTTAAAAAGTCAAGTTCGGAAATACCTGTGATCGGTCTGGTGCTAGATCCACCCGCCTCCGCAGACGTGAACACACGCGGTGCTGCTGCAATCTGAGACAACGGCTGTACTGCCAATGGCTGCACTGCGGCCACCGCCAACTGCTGCAGCTTCGGACACTTGGGCTTAATATGCCCCGTCTCTCTGCAGTGATAACACACCCGCGTATCCTGAACCCCGACCCGCACATCTCGAGTCCCGGTCCCGGTCCTCCTTGGACAGCTCGCCACACGATGGGACATGCTCCCACACCCGAAGCATCCCGAACCGCCCTGACTAGCCCCTGAAGTGCTCTCCCACTTCCTCTTCTGTCCCTGAGCAGGCTTGCCGCCCCTGCCTGAACTCGTCTGCTGCTGAGATCTCCTCGGCTGCTGCTGCTGCACCGGTGGACTAACCACCACAACCTGCTCCCCGAGATCCTCCTCGATCGCAGCAGCCATCTCAACCAGCTCCGCCCTCATGGCGAACCTACTCGCCCTGCAACGAGTCCTCAAATTTGGTCGAAGTCCTCGCAAGAACCTCCTAACCTGGGCATCCTCGCCCTCCATGCCTCTCCCTGCATGTACCAGGAGTCGACTGAACTCAACATCGAACTCCCTCACTGACCGATCTCCCTGAGTTAGGTCCAGAAACCTAGACTCCAAACGGTCCACCGCCTCCTGCGGGAAATACTTGGCGTTAAACTCCGCCAAGAAATCCTCCCAGACCATCTCGGCCTGCACTCTCCTGGCCTCAACACCTCTCCACCAGAGATGCGCATCACCCTCCAGATAATGCACCGCCAGATCTACTCTGTATCCCTCTGGACATCTGATGGAGCGAAAGTTACGCTCTAACCTCATCCGCCACCCATCAGCCTCCTCAGGCTTAGCACCGCCCGAGAAAAATGCCGTACCAATCCGCTGCATCTGCTCCATCATCCGCAGATAAGATGGAAGCTCCTCAACCCCAGCCATACCCAGCTGCATCCCAGCCAAACCCGGCTGCACCCCAGCCAAACCCGGCTGCACCCCAGCCATACCCGACTGCACCCCAGCCATACCCGGCTGCACCCCAGGAGCATGACCCGGAGCAGGCACCCCTCCCGGTAACCTCTCCAGAATCATCTGTAGTAGACCCGCCAGACGATCATCTCGATCCGGGGCGACGCCTACGATAGCACCCTCACCAGGGCCCACTGCACCACCAGCTACATCGGGACCTACACTAGCCCCTCCAGCCCTCTCACTGGAACCCGTAGCTGTCACACCCATGGACCCCTCCTGAAACGCCTGCGAGTCAGCTACCCGCTCCTGTGTAGTCTCCTGGGACTCCCACGTGGCAGCAGACTCACTCTCAAGTCCCCGCCCACGCCCACGCCCAGCACGACTACCACGACCTCTACGGCCCCCGCGACCTCTGCCTCTAGCCACTCTAGCCATCACTCTGCACTAACCAGCAGAATACTAAGTACTAGAAAAAACAGAAATCCCAAAACACATACCGTGGAATCTCATTGAAGGCTCGGAAGGGATGATCTAGGACTCCATACCCACACAACAATCAATTGACTAACTCGCATAATCAATTAACTAACTAGCCCTAGAACCGCTAGGGCTCTGATACCAAACTGTGACGACCCAACCCGTCAAATAAAAAAAAAAAAAAATTTTAACCGGATCACTATTGTCATAAATAGTGATCCTCAACGGTCCTATAAACAAGCAACGCGGAAACAATGATTCAACAATCAAATACAATTATCGTTTAACCAGCCCATACTTATTAATTCTAGTTCAATTCGGCAATTCACATAGTTCTGAAATTGCTAACACCCTAGCAATTCTAACTTATTACACGAAAACGAGCCACTAGATCATTCCCCTCGTCCCGGCCATGATTCCACGATCACTGACTGTCTTTACCTGCATCACATGGTTATAAGAGATGCGTGAGTATTATCATAAATACCCAGTGAGACGGTCATCCCATCAACAGGCTATGTACAAATATAAGCATAAGCAATGCTACAATACCAGGATGAACAATCAACACGAAAACAACTCAATCGTGTAAAAACAACCTGTGTCGATCGATACACTAACCCGTGTCGATCGACACCAACTCCGACACTCATGTCCGTCAGCACACCATCCCGGTGACCTACTGACACCATGTCGATCGACACACCCATATGTGTCGATCGACACACCAAACCCAGAAAACTCGCACACGCGATTTTCTGCATAATAATCCATCAAACAACACGAAATTCGATCCCAAACAACACACAAACGCATCCTAACACTTCTTATGCTTACACGCACCCATGGTCACGCACTCACCTTGATTTGGGAAGGAAAACGGATTCAAAAGTGTTCAAGAACACCCAGAACACCAAGAACACGCACGCCCCAAAGAACTCAACGTATACTACGAACGGCTACTCCAAATTCCAATCGGAAACCGGCGCTGGAAACTAGACACGACGAGCTACACAACGGTATGTAGAACGTCCTCTAACTCCCTACAATTCGACGGGAAAACAGCCCGCAAGTTCAACAATCCGAACTGGAACAGAAATGACATGTTGAACAAGAAAACACACTGGGAACGGAAAACACAACGGAATCAAGATCGGAAACCCGATCTGAAAAGTAGACAGATAGAGCTTTCTAACCGTATAAAGATCGTCCCTTGGTTCCCAACGGTTCGACGAGAAAACAACTCGCAAGTTCGATGATCCGAACGTATATAGAACGCTTTCTGGGTCACAACAGAACGACGGAAAAACTCCTCCGAAGTTGACTGATCGTAGTTGAAGGCCTCCAAATTTCACTCTGATCCGTCGTGATCTTGACCTCCGTTTGTCTCCTCCAAAACACGAACAGAAGCTATTCTTCACCCCAAGAACATCCACCCGAAAATCACTTGATTTCACACACTAATGCTCTCAAAACTTCTCAAAAACTTGTTGTTTCTTCTGCTAAACAACACAGCCGACACTCCTCTGACTTTATAGGGAAATTTTTTTTTTTTTTTTTTTTTTTTTTCGTGTCGATCGACACACACCCTGTGTCGATCGACACACGACCAAATATTCCGTAATTTGGTTCGCGGTCGTTACAATATGTATTGTGCATAAATGTAATAAAACTAAATTTTTACTAAACATATTTTAATGTCATATGTTTTGATAATTTTGTATAAAAATATTAAATTAATGCAAATATTATTTATTTTAATTTATTTGAAGTGTCAAACTGAGTTTTATTATTTGTGCAAAATTATAGAAGATGCGATAAATCAAATAAATTTTTTAGATTTATATAAAATTTTCGGACGTAAAAATAAAAATATATGTTTTCTAATAAAATGTAAAAATATTTATAAGTGTAGTTATCATCTACAAATAAATAATATTTTTAAAAATATAATAATAATAAGCTTTTTAGTATATCAATTTTTTTAAAAAATAGATGATATAGTAAGTCTAAATATTACATTTAATTAAACTTAATTCTGTAAAATATATATTAAAGGGTTTATGTTATAAAATTAATAAAAACATATAGAGATTTCCACCATGGCATATAGTTTTAATTTAAAAAAATTCATTAGTTAATTTATATGACATATTCTTTAAAACCCTCATTGAATAATATATATGATTTCTTCACCAATTGTCTATTCAATTAATATATAGAGGATTAGTGGCATTTTAAAAAAAATTTCAAAATGATGACATTTTTGAAAAGTGGCATTTCTAAAAAAATTTCTACATTTTATCTAAGAATCATGCAAATTAAATTTTGTAAGATAAAATAATATAGGAGATATATCTTTATTATTTTTAATTTTCCCATATATTAAAAAAATCATGAATTTTTTTTTGAATATTCTAACGCATGTAAAAAAAATCTAATAGTTATTGAAAAAAAAAATTCTCACATATATTTTATATTTTTTAAATAAAATCTTCCATATCAATTATCACATATTCCTTAGTTTCATATTTGTTTAATAGTTATATATTGCATATTTATATAGAGGTAATTACAAAAATGCCACTTTTTGTGTGCACATTTGCAATAATGCCACATAAGGGTGTCTATTTACAAAAATGCCAATAATTATAGATTTATAAAGCCTATATCTTAAAATTCTAAACCCTAAAAAATATTTTGACACCTAAAACCCTCTAAACACTCAAAACTAAACCCTAATAGAATATAATTAACCCAAACATAAATAATATAAAGAAAAAATAATTTTGAAAAAGTGACATTTTTGTAAAGATTTCAAAAGTGTGGCATTTTTATAAAGTGGCATTTTTTGAAATTTTTCATTTATATATGATATACATTTAGTTTAATTATTTACACATTAAGAAGTTTTAATAGCTTTTATTAAAAGTTCTTTAAAATCTTCGTTGGATGACACCTAAGATTTTCACCTAATGTCTATTCTACAAGATTTCTATAATTTTTTTTTGGTCTTCAATATTTGATTAGAAACAAATCAGAACACAAATCTTATCCTTGCTAAACCGATCCATAGTTGATCATCTAGTCAAACATTCCTCACAACCTTTAAAAACCCAAACATAAATAGAGTTATCACAAAACATAATAAGTAGGAAACAAAAATTCTATTGCTGATTTGTTGGCAAAAAAAAATCTTATAATTTAGCTGCTAATTATTTATTGGATGTGAAACTTGTTGTTAGATGTTCGAAATTAATGAAAGTCAAGCTGTAAAAAAAAAAAGGCAAACAAATATCGATCATTAGATTTGCATAGCATCTTCTTGTTCTTCCACATGGGTTTTGATTGGTTCGCTGAACATATACCGACTCTGATACTCAACAAGATACTGCATCGATCTCCTCGCATCTAAGAATAATCGATAAACTCTCTGAATATCCTTAACCTCCACGGCTTTCCCTCTCCGTTTCTCGCAAGACAATGCAGCCGCGGTTATAAGATGAATCGCATACCTTAGAGAAGTATCGCGTCCAATCAAAGTCAGATGCTGTTTTGCGTCCTCACTCATCTCAACTTCTTCTTATTGGCAACGGATCTCTAAGATTTTCCTTATGTCTTCGTCTGTGTAAGGTTGCGTTGTGATGATGAGAAGACGGTCAAGGAGGTCTATCGGGATCCCGTGTGGTGATATCTGGTCTGTGCCACGGATTCTTGTCCTCGGTTTGTTGCCATGACCGAGGATTGGTGACATTTCGTTTTCTAAAGCTCTGTTTAGGAATGAGAAGCATTCCATGTCAAGCATGTGAACTTCATCAATGAAGAGAACACCAGGAACTATTTCCGCTTTTCCTTCTTCTCTCCATTCCGCTACTTTTGTATCGATATCTCCCCGGACTTCCGATCGGATTTCTCCTATATCGCCACTAAAAACCGCTTGAACCCCTCGTGTTCTGCCAAAGAACAAAGAAGAGATTACAAAGTTACTTCCTTTTTGTATAGACTGAGTCAAAGCCTCTGTTTTCGACATCTCCAAGGAAAAAATCTCGCTTCCTGAAATCATAGCGAAAGGTATTTCCAAGCCAAGCGATTTCGCCATTCCCATAGCTATCGCGGTCTTACCAGTTCCGGGTTGACCAGCGATTAGGATAGTTCGACCGGCGATTTTCCGTTCCCTAATCATCTCAAGGATCACTCCCGCGGCTTTACGCGCCTTTACTTGACCTACCATTCCTTCAGAGACGGCTCGCGGCTCGAGCGTCGAGTCTAGCCCGAGTCCTCTGATGTGAGAGTGTGCACCGATTTTCGCTCGACTCTCGTCAAGTCATGACTCTCTGAAAGCTTTAGTCCCGCCATGTTCGATTCAGGGGGAGGAAGAACAACTCTTAGGTTAGGGTTTAGAATTTAGAGAAGTTGCTATGCATGACTCTTGCATAAAGATGAATGCTTTCTTTTTTTAACCCTAATTAAATTCAAGACGTTGGTTGGTTGTGGTTGGTTTTTTAACGGAATTTTAGAAAGGAAATAAAATTTTTAAAATGGAAAATTTTATTTTACTTGAAAATATTAAAAACCCACGAATATTAATTGGGAAAATTCCATAAAAATACCCCAACTAAATTCCGATGAGCTTTTGAATACTCCAATTTTTTGAATGCCCAAATAAATAGTCCAACTATTTCTTTTGACCAGTTTAATTCTCCAACTTTTGTCTGTCTACTCAGTTTACGAACTCCGACTAACGACACAGTAACTTCCGGCTAACATAACAATAATTTCGGTTACTTTTTATTTTTAATAATATGAATTTTTATTAAAAAAATAAAATAAAAATTTTAATTTTTAAAAAACTCTAGAATATTCCTAAAATTTTGAATTTTTTTCTTTAAATCAATAATAATTAAATGTATTAACAAATAAATTATAGTTTCATTTTTGAATTTCAAAAACCAAATTAAATTTCAAAAAATTCTAAAATAATTAAATAAAACTTAAAAGCTTCAAAAAAAATTCATATGGTTACAAAATTTCAAAAATTATATATCTCATACAAATTAATGTTGTTAGAAATATTTTTTTAAAAAAATTTGCTCCACAAATGTAGTTTAAAGGAGAAATATTTATTAGATAATTAGTATAAAATACATGAATGACTATATCACACTATTTTATATAGAAAATTTTTGGTTGTTTCCAAATTTATTTGGTT
The DNA here is from genome assembly GCA_964056655.1 of Arabis hirsuta. Lineage (NCBI taxonomy): Eukaryota > Viridiplantae > Streptophyta > Magnoliopsida > Brassicales > Brassicaceae > Arabis > Arabis hirsuta. The sequence continues at coordinate 17,676,867 of OZ053311.1, read as the reverse complement.
TTTGAAAATAAAATTTGATTTTTACCTTCAAATTCATATTATTTTTTGTAAATTTAAGTCTTTTTTGAGCAATTTTACAATTTTTAAAATATTTAATTTGGCTTTTAAAATTTAAAAATGAAACTATAATTTATTTTTGAACAAAGTTTAATTATTATTATTTTAAAGAAAAAAATCAATTTTTTAGGAATTGTTTGGAATTTTTTGCTATTTGTTTAAATTTTTTTGATAATTCTTATTACTTTTTATTAAAATTATATTATTAAAAAATTAATAAAATTATAGACGTTACTATTCCGTAAGTCCGAGGTCATAAACTGAGTAGACGTACAAGAGTTAGAGAATTAAACCGGTCAAAGAAAATAGTTGGGGTATTTATTTGGGTATTCAAAAAGTTGGGGTATTAAAAAACTCATCGAAATTTAGTTTGGATATTTTTATGAAAATTTCCCTTTTGATTATTTATATTATAGAAGATGGTTTACGTATACATGAGAATTTTAAAATTCTAGTAACTAAAAGAGACCATTTGAGGCTCCTTAAGCTATCCACATAAGCATTTTAAACTCTTTTCTGGAACATCTCGAGTATGCCACGTGGCATAAACCAAATCTCAATCCCTAATCGCTTCTAGGTAACTAAAAGGACTATTTGAGGCTTCTTAAGATATCCACGTCAGAGTTTTAAATTTTTCTCTAGCGCATCTCGAGTATGCCACGTAGAACAAACCAAATCTCAAATAAAATCTCAAACAACGAGATCGGAAAGCAAAAAGACTATAAACAGGGGATCCGACACCGGCGCTGAGATAGTCGTCGTACGCTTGTCCCAAATGGGCGAAAAAAGGTGAAGGGTACTGTAGATGCGGCTCAAATAAAATATTTATCTAATACTAATGTATTTTTACTTTCAGAAATTTTCAAATAAAATACATTTTTATCCAAAAAAATTGTATCCAACCGGAATCGAACCAGTGCCTCTAGTCTGCAGGGCCGGCTCTAGGTCTTGCTAGATGAAATATGGGCCTCTGGCCCCCAAAATTTCTTAGTTAATTAATATTAAAAAAGTCCTAAGTTTAATCGATTTTTGTAATAATAGGGCCCAAAATTCTTAAAGTATTAATATTTGGTATTGTTTTCAAAAATTTATCTAGAAAATCTCAAATTTTTTTTTTTGCCTTAGGCCCCCAATATTTCAGAACCGGCTCTGCTAGTCTGCTATGAGAATTCTACCACTAAAATATAGACCCATTATTGTTTTATACTCCCAACTATAATTCATGAATTAAAGTATGGACCCACGGGAATAGAGATTTTCACAAATATTTTAAAATTTAAAATTAAATAATTTGCAGGAAGTTAGAGCATCTCCAACTGTGAGCTTGCTTAAGAGGTTCTAAACATTTTTTATTAATAGAAATTTAATACTAAATTAATCTAAAAATCTCTCTTACTTTTTGTTAATTTTGCTACCTCCATTGGTGAACCCTTAAGGGGTTCTTATGACGACCGGTGGTGGTGGTGGAAGACGGTGAAGAAGAAGGGAGTCAAAAAGTGTCAAGGTTGAGATGCCAAGACGACGATTGATGACCCGGCGGAGAATCATCATCGTCGTCGGAATCGTCACCATTGATTATCCAATCTTAGTTCGAATTTCAAAAAGGGGGAAGTTACGGCTCGTCATTGGAATCACAGAGAAAATGATCGAACAAGAGAGATCAGATATCACAAATTTTTTCCCACCATGGTCGAGTTCGAAAGAAGAATAGAGAGAGACAGAACAAAACCAAAAAAAATAATAATAACAAAGAAGAACCATTGGAAAAGTGACACGTATGGTTTTAGAACCTCTCTACGGGTTCTATGTACAGAGACGATCCAAAACAAATTTGATTTTTCTTTTTATTTTTATATTTGCTTGAAGGCAAGAATCCCTATGAGTCTTACTGTTGTGGATGGCCTTAGGAGCTTCTTAAAAAGCACATGCCTTATTGATTTCAAAAGCAAATGTTATTTTTTATAGACTGTTCGAACTTCTCTCCTTTCCCACTTGTCTGCTATGAGAATTCTACCACTAAACTATAAACCCATTATTGTTTTATACTCCCAACTATAATTCATGAATTAAAGTATCGACCCACGAGAATAAAAATTTTCTAAATATTTTAAAATTTAAAATTAAATAATTTGCAGGAAGTTAGAGCATCTCCAACTGTGAGCTTGCTTAAGAGGTTCTAAACATTTTTTATTAATAGAAATTTAATATTAAATTAATCTAAAAATCTCTCTTACTTTTTGTTAATTTTGCTACCTCCATTGGTGAACCCTTAAGGGGTTCTTATGACGACCGGTGGTGGTGGTGGAAGACGGTGAAGAAGAAGGGAGTCAAAAAGTGTCAAGGTTGAGATGGCAAGACGACGATTGATGACCCGGCGGAGAATCATCATCGTCGTCGGAATCGTCACCATTGATTATCCAATCTTAGTTCGAATTTCAAAAAGGGGGAAGTTACGGCTCGTCATTGGAATCACAGAGAAGATGATCGAACAAGAGAGATCAGAGATCACAAATTTTTTTCCACCATGGTCGAGTTCGAAAGAAGAATAGAGAGAGACAGAACAAAACCAAAAAAAATAATAATAACAAAGAAGAACCATTGGAAAAGTGACACGTATGGTTTTAGAACCTCTCTACGGGTTCTATGTACAGAGACGATTCTAAACAAATTTGATTTTTCTTTTTATTTTTATATTTGCTTAATGGCAAGAATCCCTATGAATCTTACTGTTGTGGATGGCCTTAGGAGCTTCTTAAAAAGTACACGCCTTACTGATTTCACAAGCAAATGTTATTATTTATAGACGGGTTCGAACTTCTCTCCTTTCCCAGTTGTTGATATGGGATTGAATTTTTTCCCTGTTCGAAAACGCGGCGACTACCGCTCGGTGGGACGAGACTGACGGAATTTTGTGTTAATCGGACTATAAATCGGAATTGTTGAAAAAACTCAATTTTTTCATGAATTGATGCTCAAAATCGGTAGTTTATTGATGGATATCTTTTATTTTGTTATAAAGAACAAAGAAGAATAGAAAAATAAAATAAAAACGTGAAAAAAATTGTATAGTTACGACGGCTATGGTTATAGGGATCGACATTTCTCAGGAAGAAGACGAGGGTGTTCTCGTCATTTCACCTTTCATTTAATAAAAACAAGAAATTAGAGGAAAACTATATATCATGCTACAAACCATTGGACCATGCTAACTTTTTGATATCATTCCGTAAAACTATATATCATGCTACAAACCATTAGACCATGCTAACTTTTTGATATCATTCCGTAAAACTAGTATATATACTTTATTGTTGAAAATTTGTCTAAAACTAATTTCTGATTAATCTCCAAATATTGATTAGGCGTTAGGCCTGCTATTACCGCCCGATTAACGGCTAGCGAGTTTTTTTGAACGTTGGAGTTTTTTATAGACAAGTTTGAACTTCCCAATGTTTTTTTTATAGATAACGATGGTTTCTCCTAGCATCGTTATCCCTCCCAATGTTCAAAACATCATACATTCTGTAATCAGCATTATTGGCCTTTTGTTGGACTTGAGTTTGTTCCATATAAATCATATCTATTTTTTGAAATTCATACTTATAATTACTTTCAAAAATAATAAAACGAAACTTAAAACACAAAAAGGTACAAAATATTAATTATGTTATTTATGTATATACTAGATTAAGGATTCCACATATATATGGATTTATGATATAATAATTTATAATTTATAAAAAAAAAAATTAATCAATTAAAAGTAGAAAACAAAAGTTAATCATCCGTAAAAATAAAATCATTATGTAAACAAAATAAGCAGTAACATGCATGTGGAAACATAATTCCGCACTAAAAATTTATTTGTGAGTTCGGAGAAGAAATTTTAGCTCTAAGAAATATCTATAAATCTGATAAAGAATAAGAAATATAAAGCGGAACTAAAATTATATTGATATGAATCGAATATACAAAGAGATCTTGAATGAGATGTGTTACAACCTAAATGTATAGTGTAAAGTTATCTCCGGTCCAAAAGATGTGTTATACCCCTCTCATCTCCTCGATCTAGCTCCGCGTATCCAGGATAGTTCAACGTATCTCAGGCACATTATGAGGATATTCTCCGCGAATCTCCAGCTGCGGCTGTGCTCACTCCCATGTTGACTCGCGCTCTGCTAGTCAACTTAACCTTCATTGACCGAGTACACATTGAGCTGACTCGGGCCTGTCTTTAAGGCCCACTCTATTCTTGTGTTATTTCGGGCCAGTTCTAGGATTTGGGTCGAAAGTCCAATTCCTTCAATGTTTACTCTTCATTTAAACTAGGTTTTTTAGTGGGCCGGATTTGGTGAAAAATCCAACTCCAACAATACCTAAACCTGTCATTCTATATAAAGAACGAAGACCTCGCAGTAACGACTAGGACCAGCTCTTCCCTAAGTTCTGATCTATTCTAGACCATAGCCAAACGCTTTTCCCGAAGTTAAGGCGACTTGTGAACAAATTGATCCTACACTTTTAATGCTCATCATTCTTTGTAATCTCAAACGACAGTTTAGGGTGTTAGATTGATTGATTAAGTGGTTGATGCCACGACAGTGGATCCTCTTATTTTTATGGTTGAGTTCTAGATTGGTTCATAATTGATATCCTGAATAATTGCTTGGTTCTAGATGACCTAATCCCTGAGATACTTTCTCTTGATCTAACGCCTTTCTCATAAATTGTTTAAACCGAATTTACTTTAATTGCTTGATTAATCGTAACAACTTAAACCCACTTGATTGCTTAGCTGAATTGGTATTGCATAAGATTAGAGTGTATTGCTGGTCTCTTTGAACGAACCTAACTATTCTGCATCGAATTAGTGATTCTAGGTTTGACTCATAAACCGAACAAAAATCCTTTCATCAAATGTCAAGCGGTTTATGGTCGTATTGGCTTAAGTTGAGTTAATTACTGGGTTAATTTATAGTCGAAATAGTAAATGCTATTGTCATTAATCTTATTCTGCTTTTCCACAAAAAAAAAAAAAGCAAGAGTTAATATATTGTCGAAAAATTAGTTATTGCAGTCGTTAATTTTATTTGTTTTTCATGGAAAAACAAGCAAAACCTCACTTATCCACTTAATGAATTTTTCTTTGTTATTTTTTCAACCAAAACTCAAGTCTGCGTTTTCGAATTTTTTTAACGTTCCGCAACTTTTTCTGATTGGCAAAAATCCTGCGGAATTACGTTTTTAAACGTGATTCCGCAAGTTACCAATCAAAGCCATTTTTATAGCTGGAATTTCATGGTTGCATATTTTATTATGTGATTTGCTACTTCATGGTTCCTTATAAATGTATTGGCATTCTTTATAAAACTCAAAGATTTGGTTTGCTTTTGCTCCTTGTACATCTACAAATACCGGGGTTTCTCATTTTTTCCAGTATATGTGTTCTTTTTGTCAGATTCAAATAGCAGCAACGACTACCTCACCAATAGCAAAAGCTTCTTTAAGCAAGATATTATTAGTTGCAAAAAGGAATTGTGAGTAACACTATCAAGTTCTCAAGTGCTTCTTCTCACGGTGGAGAAAAGTTAAAGATCTCTAAATATATGCTTGAAACTGTTTTTGCCTATAAATTAAGATAAAATAAGCAAATGCCGAAAATAAAAGGTTCGTAAATCAAACAAAATTTTTTTTTTTCATTTGTTAGATTATTAAATGTTAGTTTAATTTGTTAATTTGTTTATAGGTTGTTGTTTTCTATGCCATTATTAGCCCCGATTGAGAATCTAGAGAACAAACTAACGACAAGAATGTGGATTGAAGGTCCATGTATTGCTATCCATTTAAGACTAGAGAAAGATGTATGGGTAAGAACAATGCATATGAGATTGCAGGTAATTTGAAATTGACACTAGAAATTGAAATTTAATATGTATGGTTAATTTGATGGAAACTTAAAATTTTAGTATTTTTGGATTCAAGGTTGCTAAAAGGCTTTGGGAGCACCAATAGATCTTCAGTTTAGCACCATTGTTTTTTTTCTTTCTTCCTCACGGAAGAAATATGGCAAAAGCTATGTGTGTAAAAAACGTAGAACATAAATATTCTTTCCTTTTTTTTTCGAGAGGACGTGAATATTTTCTTTTGAGATTATCATTGCTGGATTTTACTATTATCATCGTTCAAGTTGTTCGATGAAATGACAAAACGTACAAATATTTGTTGATAGAAGAAAGACCACGACGAATAGATGACTTGAATCCCTTAATGTAAAAATCAAATAATTTTTAATTGTTATATGCATGTTTAGGGTTTAGATGTTCATGCTAGGTTTAATATCTCTAATCAAAAATTTCTATAGCGAAAGGTTACTAAAAAGATCAAATTTTATGGGTTTGTAATTGGATTTATGCTTTGATGGTAGGATTTAGGGTTTATGATATATTTATCGTTTTCGATGAGGGTATTGGAAAAGAGGGTAACAATGATAGTGAACAAAATGTTGAAATATAACAAAAAAATAATTAGTTATCTTCAAAATGAAGAAAAATTATATCTTATATATGTAAATTTACGAAGTTTAGGCTCTCATTTTAGGTTTCAAAGATGTGGTTTCCAGATTCCAAAGATTTTGCTCAAAGATCTTAAAATAAAAGAAATAAACATATTATGGCATATATCCTAGAATGTTATATGTATAATAGATCGTTAACTGAAATAAGTAATGGGTAGTGTGTTGAATGTAATAGTTTAATTTTATAATTCTAAAATATTATTTTTCTGTTATTCCTGTTCTGCGCAACTGCCTAGTACATTCATATAAACAAATATAGATTTTTGATTGATAATACATATTTAAATATAGATTTTGTGTTACTGTTTACTATAGGATAGTGCCCAAACATCATCGTTCGAAACCGTAAATATTGGATTTAATGATAAGAATTGATTTAATTTCTTCATTTTTTATTAATATTTTTCCACCTTTCATTCTTCTTTTAGGTGGGGGTAACGTTTTTCTTGTTTGTTACTATATGATTCTTTCTTCAAATTTCGTACCTTTTTTGTTTGTATCTCCATTATATTTATTTAGAGGATAATAGTCTCGTGATCGATGAGTTGGATATGTTACTTTCTTAAGATTCTCTTTACTTGTTCTGCTCTACCCAATATGAAGTCAATGATATCTTCTCTGTTTGCTCTCTCTTTGCTTTCGCTATCATCAACAAATGCTCAATGCCATTTCCCAGCAATCTTCAACTTCGGTGACTCTAACTCCGACACCGGCGGTCTCTCCGCCGCCTTTGGCCAGGCTGGTCCTCCTCACGGAGCTTCCTTCTTCGGCTCACCGGCCGGAAGGTACTGCGATGGTCGCCTCGTCATTGATTTCATAGGTACCGTAAATTACAAAATGTACAATACTTTTTTCAAACACACTCGTTTGCGTTTGCGTTTTGGTGATTTGTCTCCTTTCTTTGACACAGCGGAGAGTCTTGGATTGCCATATCTAAGTGCGTTTCTAGACTCGGTTGGTTCAAACTTCAGCAACGGCGCCAACTTTGCGACGGCGGGGTCTACGATCAGAGCTCCCAACACCACTCTTCATCAAAGTGGTGGATTCAGTCCATTCTCACTCGATGTCCAGTTGGTCCAATTCTCTAATTTCCACAACAGATCCCAAACACTTCGCAGTCGCGGTATGACTCATCCCATCTATGAGATAAGATTGAGAATACATTGTTTGCATCTAACAAGCGTTTTAGTAGATCTAATATCGGCTTTTTTGTTCTTTTCAGTTAACATCCGTAGTGGAATAATATTTCAAAAAGCTTGATAAACGTTTTGAATAGTTTAAAATAGCGTTTCAGATTATTTATCACCACGTCAAATGTATATATCACAGGAGGAGTTTATACGACGATGCTGCCAGAAGCCAACAGTTTCTCTCAGGCGTTGTACACTTTCGACATCGGTCAAAACGATCTCACCGCTGGTTACTTCGCCAATAAAACCGTTGAACAGATTGGAACCATCGATGTTCCTGAGGTCATCAGCCAGTTCAAGAATGCTGTTACGGTCAGCCTCTGTTTTATACTCTGTTCCAATGAATTGTTTTTGTTTAAAGAGAATCATCATAGATGTGTTTTGTTTTTTTTGGTGACAGAATATTTACAATCAAGGAGGGAGATACTTCTGGATTCACAACACGGGACCTATCGGTTGTTTAGCATATGTGATCGAATGGTTCCCGATTAAAGCATCAGACTTTGATTCACACGAATGTGCCTCTCCATTGAACAACTTGGCTCAAGAATTCAATCACGCCTTGAAACAAGCCGTGATCGAGCTCAGAGCTTTTTTGTCTGAAGCCGCCATCACTTACGTAGATGTCTACTCTGCTAAACATGAGTTGTTTGTTCACGCACAAGGTCATGGGTTCAAGAGATCGTGTGTTTCATGTTGTGGTCATGGAGGGAAGTACAACTACAATAAGCACATTTGGTGTGGGAAGAAGGAAATTTTGAAAGGCAAAGAGATTTACATCGGAAAGCCGTGCGATGAGCCTGACAAGGCCGTCGTGTGGGACGGTGTTCACTTAACGCAGGCTGCTAACAAATTCATCTTCGATAAGATTGTACCCGGGTTGAGTATGGCCTGTCACAGGCAGTGACAAGACACAAGAAAGAAGCTTTTTCTTCTTTTTATGAGTTTCTTCACAAACTGAGATTCATGTGTTTTTGGTTGTGACTGATATGAACTTATTGAGAATGCAATAATATTTTTGGTGAGATAGGTTCATCATTATCAACAAGAATCTACATCATTGTTAAAGTCTCCAAAGGATGTGAAACATTATAGACTACAAGCATATGTATATAAAAGAGTTTTCAGCATTTGTAGTGGTTGAGATCGATAATCACCACTGTGATATCATCCATACTACCTCTACTCGTGGCAAGGTCTACGAGCTCTTTGCAAGCTGCTTTAGCCCAAGAAGACTCAGACTTCATCTTTATTCGCTTCAACGCTGTGATCTTCCGTGACTTTGAAGGTGGACTCCCCATTTCAAGGTGGGGTGATTCATTCCCTGAGTTGGATTTTGCACATTTGGGAGACTGAATTTGCAACAACTCTTTTCGTTGCTTGACAAGCGAAACTCTTCGAAGTTTTGAAGATGGACTTACATTGACAAGCCCTTGGATCAAGTTCTCATCTTCGCATTCTCTAGGCGTCTTCCTCTGAGCTAGAACATCCAACACGGTGTCAACCGCTTCTTGATTACTAACCACATCCCAAAGTCCATCAGAAGCTAAGACAAGAAACTCCATGTCTTGTTCCAATTCAAGTATTCTTGTCTCGGGTTCAGCAACCACCCATTTTTTCAGGTGTGCATCTCCAATGCTTCTAGAAATAGCAAGTATTCCATGAACTCGCCAGGCTCCTCGATGGAACTCGACATAACCTCCCTACAAAAGACAAATGTCAGGGGAACTCAACACAACACACAATTCAGCAAAGTTACAAAATTTCTTCACAGCCTTACCTGATTCTCGATTCTTTCGCGTTCGTCATCCCTTCCAGCTCTGTGATCAGTTGTAAGAGCCTCAGCAACTCCTCGTCGAGACAGGACAGCTCTGCAATCTCCCAAATTGGAGACAATCATCTCCTGATCTTGTATCAAAGCTGTAACACAGCAAGCACCACTTACTACACCCTACATTTGTTGTTACAAGTAAGCTCAAGTACATTGTAATCTTACAAGTTAAACTACACATGGCAAATCCAAAGATGACAAAATATTTTACCTCTTGTAAGAAATCACGATCGGTACTCAAATAAGCAGCTTTAAAGGCTTCTTCTTTCTCCACTTTCTCTTTGCAATTCTTCATCATCTCAAGAACATTTTTGTGCAAATTCTCAGCCACAAATTCTGCAGCTTTACCACCTCCATGGCCATCGTAAACTCCAAAGAAACTCTATAAATCAATGCACACCAAAACCCATTAACCCAAGATTCCAGACCCATTCTACAATGAATCGAAGAGAGGGAAGAAACATACCATGTTTGAGTTTCCGGCAAAACAAGAAGCAATTCTGTGACTGTCTTCCATGAATTTCTTCTTGCCTTTGGTGGAGACAACACCGAAACCATTTCCTCCGAAGAAAACGGCGTCGTTTTGTTGAGTTAAATCTCTGAATCTGAGATTATCATTTTGAATCTCTTGCAGGACATTAGGGATCTCTATCTGGGGAGGTCTCTTCCTTTTCAAAGACGACAGCTTTTGGACCAACAATGGGGAAGAAGAATTCGAGGGTGTCTCTTTGCTCAGTCTAATTTCCATGGCAGAAGAAAAGGTCGCCATTTTTCCCCCTGAGCGTAGTGTTAACATATTATTGTGATAGAGGCAACGGCTACAAATTGTGAGTTGAAAAGGTCAATGGTAAAGTATAGACGCTTTAGGGCTTTTGGGTCAGTCAAAAACGAAGAAAGTTCATTTTCAAACATTCAAATAGCAAAACCGAATTTGGAGAAAGGAAAAACTACATTATATGAAGAAAAAGTGAATATATTGTTTGAAAATGTGGCCGAGATTCGTTCGCCGGCTCTCCGCCGTTGAATTATATTCCCTACATAAATCGGAAATTTCAGAAAAAACAAATTAAACTTTTATACGATTATAGTCATAAATCAATATTTAGTTACTAGATCTATCATATGTGGATATAAAAACATCGCCAACTTACATCTACTTTTTTTTCTAAACTCTATTTTATAATAAAATCTACTCTAACTTACTTCTATTTCTACCACTAAAGTAGAGAAAAGTTATCTTTTCCTATATATATATATATATATGAAAGACTAGAAAATTCTTATTTTTCCTCTATTTTATATTACTTCTTCCAAAATAGAGAAAATAAATAAAACAAATGCTATATTTTCTTCTATTTAGAGTAAAAAATAGAAAAATAAATTAAAGAATAGAAAAATATATTGGAAATGGTCAAAACAAGTAAAACAAAAGAAAATCATGAAAACAATGAACTCGTGACATGAGCTTTCAACTGAACGAACATGGGCCTAGACAATCACTGGACTACAGAACTTTACTGATACATCCCTCCACATCTATTAAATAAACTCACATACATTTAAAATTACAAAAACTAGTTCCCTATTAATTTCCGAGAAATTTGTTAGGCTTTAGGCTCAACCCGAGCACCCGATTAAGGCATAGCAAAAATTTGAACATCCAAACATAAAAAGAAAATGAGGTTAATCGTTTCTCTCCAAAAACCTCCTTCGCTCTAGCAGACGCTGAACTTTTCTTCTCCAATCTCTCTCTCTCCAAAAATCAGATTTTTCACCGCCAAAGTGACAAGATCTGTTGTCTCCTTAGTTTTTTTTTGGTTTTCTTTTGTTTTCTTATTTAATGGGAGATGGATATGATGTTCTAGGGTGGGTGTGGGTTGTCGATCTCGATGTTCAGGGACTAAGGGGGCTCGTGGTTCTTCGGCGGCGATAATAACCAGTCTTCTTCAGTTGCTTCTAGTCTTCTATCCCGGTTTCGGTAGTAGTGGTTCATGTTAGTCTTTGGGTCTAGGATACGGTGTGGCCTCCGGTGAGGCTTCTGAGGACGAGTCTCGTTCTGGCGGTTACCGGCGCTTCCTATCTTCTTTGACACCTCCTTTTAGTCTACATGCGTGAGTTTCTGAGCTCGTTCCCCCTTTGCTTATAATTATAGTTTAGTCTTATTGACCTCCATGAATCAGCTCTAGTGTTTAGGTTTGCTGCGGTTGGAGTTTCTTAGGTTGCTCTTGGTTTTTCTGGCATGTGCTCTTTCGGAGGGAGTTTCTGTGAAGTTAGGCTATGGTGCTCGGGTTCTTTTGTTCGCGTGTTCTGAAGCTGTAGTTTCTTTAGTTTGCGGGAAGGGAATGGCTACTCTGCCTTCGTTGAGGTTCTTTGAGGGATTGGATATCCTCACCTAGGTTTTCCAGGCTCGCTTCTCTAATGCCTTCCTCTTACGTTGCAACGGTGGCTCGCTTCTCCTTTTTCTTTAGGCGTATGGAGCCCAAGTAGTTTCAGATTATATGTCCTTCCCTCCATGTGTGGTTTCTTTTGGTTTGTGTGATGTAGTCTTGTTGTTCTCGAAAGTGGTTTTGAAACTTTTTTTTTTTATTTCTTGGCTTGATCCGATGGGTCTTTAGTCTATTCTTTTTTTCTTGTCTAGCCACGCCGTGTTGCGTCCCTCTTTCTCTTTAGATTTTGGTATGACCACATTTATCTCCCTTTCATTTTTATGGAGATGACGTTTATTGGTGTGGAAAGTTTATCGGTGGATATTTATTCGAAGAAGTTGCGCTCAAGTTTTTACCCTCGCATGGCATAAATAGTTCATGTTCTATTCATTTTTCAGAATAATTCTTCAATGTACATCAGATCATTGTCGTGTGATATTGGGTTGAATATCAGTTGAAGAAGCTTGGTAACATACATGTGCCCTCTCTTCTCTTTCGTCTATCAAATCAAGTTTTGTGCGCATCAAAGCGTTATTCCCATGGTTGTCAATACATTAGGTTTGTGCGGTGGGAACTTCTGGCTCTATTAGTATTAAGGCTTCCATCTTATAGATAAGGGAGACTTTGCTTGTGGTAACTGTCTGATAAAAGCAAATTGAATCATGAGAGATTTTTTCACATATGCCTTTGATTGGGAAGCGTGGAGTGTTTTGATACGAGTATGGTGGAATCGACGGGATAGTTTTTTTGATAACAGGAGATGAGTTTAAAAAAAAAATATGGTAAATTCTGAGGGCATAGCAACAGATTTCGAAGGAATCAAAAGTGGTCGATATCATGTCGGAATCCTAAAAAAATACCAATGGTTTTGAGCTCATCAGAAATCTATCTGAATTTATTGATTTAATTATGATGACTCACTAAGGGAGTAACAACCGTCACTAAGGAGTTGTACGAGTCAATCAAGAAAAACACATATGTATGGAAACCCAACTATCCGAGATGTTGGAAGACGGTTTGATGTTATCTTCAAACCAACTACTAATCAGGATATGAAAACCTTCATTCTTCAAGTAAATTTCTTTAATATTGGAATAACAACGAAATGAGATTGTAAATTTGAAGCAACAACTTGACAAACAGACCGAGTGGTTAATCCTCAAAATTCTTAGATTTTCGGGCTCTCTTCCGCCGTTTCCAAGTCTTTCTAACCGACAATAAATCTTTTTTTTATTTTGTTTTTGTTCTTTTTCAATAAAAAAGATTAAAATATTAAGTTTAATTTAAAATTTTTCAATAAAAAAATATTAAATTTTAAATGATTTGGATGAGGAGAAGGAGAAGGATTCGGGTTTTAATTTAAAATTGGGTCAATTACAAAAATGCCACTTTTTGTGTGCACATTTACAAAAATGTCACTTAGGGGTGTCTATTTACAAAAATGTCACTTAGGGGTGTCTATTTACAAAAATGTCACTAATTATAGATTTATAAAGCCTATATCTTAAAATTCTAAACCCTAAAAAATGTTTTGACACCTAAAACCCCCTAAACACTCAAAACTAAACCCCAATAGAACATAATTAATTCAAACATAAATAATATAAAGAAAAAAATAATTTTGAAAAAGTGGCATTTTTGTAAAGATTTCAAAATTGTGACATTTTTGTAAAGTGGTACTTGAAAAGTGGCATTTTTTGAAATTTCTCTTTAAAATTTTCATCACCATCTACGTTTTCAATTTTTTTTTTTTTGGTAACCAGAGTAAAATTTGAACCACAATCTGTAATTATTTTTCAAAACATGATATAATTCTTACCATTTAAGTTGTCCATAATTACAGGAAAAAAATCTCAACGATATAGTGGGACTCGTTCCTTAATTTATAGACCCACAACTCAAGGGGATAACGGCTATTCCTCCATGAACTATATTATTGCTGTTTATTTATACATGAAGTATTGACCCCGGCCTAAACACACATGAACTCCTTTTGTTTTTGAATTTACTACATATTTTTATAAAACTTGGTCAATTCACAAAAAATCGTTAACAGAATCAATTTTCCGTTCATGGGGTTAACTCTCCATTAACGGAGTCCGATCTGATAATTTTTTTTTAAATGATCAGTATTCATAAAACGAATTGGGGGAAAAAATTATAAAAATTAGGGTTCTTAAAAAAATCTTTTTAAGACATCAACCTTCTTCTCTAACATCTCCTTGATCGTAGCAACGTCACCGGAATCTTCCCCTTTCGCTTCCATATGCAATCTCTTCTTCTTCTTCAACGCTTTCAATGGCTTCCCCAAAAGTGGCATCGACGCAGCTCTTCTTCCTTTCGACGAATCGATGCTCGGATTCCGACTCTCTCTCGCTACGCTCCTTGGAGTACCCACCAAATCCATGTCCAATTCCAAATCAACAACATCAACGATCTCCGTGAAAACTGGATCGAGCTTAGATTGGAGACAATTCGGGGAAGGATTAATCAAAGTTTCCGCATCCGATCCATCGACTCTGATAAGATCTTCAATAGCTGATATCAACCGATTCAATACCCATAATGATTCGGTTTTCTCCATACTTTCGTCTGGAATCGCGAAATACACAAATGAATCACCGATTGCGAACATGTATGTCTTCTTGCGTACTGTATGAGAGAACATTGAATGGTGTGGAGGCGTGTTCTCGATGCATCTTAAAGCTACATCTTCGATTCCTGGCTCATCCTTTGAAACGAACTCGGCGAGAACTATGGTTCCTTTCGCAATGCAAGTGTAGGACAATAGATTTGGATTTGAAATCATCGTTAATGGAGGATCGAGCGAGAAATCAAGCGAAATTCAAAGAAAAATAAACACAGAGATGATTGTTAGATTTTCATTCGGAATCTTCGTATCGCAACAAAGGAAAAAAATGTTGCGATCTCGATCGAATCAGAGGATTTTTCTAGGCAAAGTAACAGAAATGGGGAGAAAAATATCCATTATTGGAAAAACCAAAACAAAAAAAGATAGATTCATAATATAACAGAATACTGTGACTAATTTTACAAGATCCATTGAGTTTGATGAAATAGAGGATCGAAGAGTTTTTTAAGAACCCTAATTTTTATTAAAAAAAAATTTCCTCCAATTCATAAAACGCATCGTTTTATGAATACTGATCATTTAAAAAAAAAATTTTTATCAGATCGGACTCTGTTAACGGAGAGTCAACCCCGTGGACGAAAAATTGACTCCGTTAACGGTTTTGTGTGAATCGACCAAAGTTTTATAAGATTATGTAGTAAATTCAAAAACAAAAAGAATTTATGTGTGTTTAGGCCGGAGTCAATACTTCATGTATAAATAAACAGAAACAATATAGTTCATGGAGGAATAGGCCGTTATCCCCACAACTCAAGAGTACAAGACAAATCATTTTCCATTCGATCAAACTATTGTAACACACTTTGTTTTTAGTAATCTTTGCTAATCGAAAGGTGGTTATCCTCAAACTTTGACTTTCATTATACAGAAGACGAAATTAAAATTTATGTTCCAAAAGACTTTACAACATTCTAACGAAACTCCAAAACATTCATATAGTAAAATCATAATACAAAGGAAGCAACGAAATGGAGTAATCAGGAAGCTTAGAAGAAGAAGAAGATTCCATGTAACTTCCATTAACGTATCCAAACAAAAGATCATGCGATGGTCTGTCTCTTTCTCGGTGCGCCACGTCAGCATCAACAAAGAGAGCCATGGTCCGTTTCTGCATACTCAACAACACGTTGTGCCACGTGTTAACTCTTGATTGGGCCTTACCATGAACCCCAACGTTCATCGCCGACAAGTCCTCGCTCCTAACGCCCATTACTTCCTCTGGCTTAGCACCGTCGAGGATCCAGATAAGACAAGAACAGAATCCTTTCGAGATCTCTGAATCACTGTCTGCTTTAAATCTCATCTTACCAAACTCGTCCATCTTGACCTCTAACCAAACCTGAGTCGTGCAGCCCGTGACTCTGTTCGCCGGAACACGAGCCGAGTCATCGAGTGGGGTCAGAGTTGATGCGTAGTTCAAGAGACGTTTTACACGGTCGATGGGTTCGGTTAAAGACCGGAACTCGGATACGAGGAGGTGGAGCTTGTCGGAAGTTGTTGTTGTTTTCAGGGGAGCTTCGAGGGAAACAGTTGCGTAAGAGACAGGGAAATCATGGGTTGGTGGGTTTGGATTGGAACCGAAATTGAGATTGATGTTAGAATCGAGCATGCATCTAATCGTTTTAGGAGAGAATTTAGGGTTAGGGAAAGATTTTCTCTTTGGTCTTAAGGAGGTAGAAATCAGAGGAGGAGAAGCAAGGGCTTTCAACGACGATCCAGTGTTCATGTTCCGTTTAGAAAGGAAATGGTAAGGAAAAAAAAGGAAAAGGTAAATGAGAGAGAGAGAGCGATAGAAAGAGATTTTTAAGGATAATCAGAGGAGAGGTCCTTGAAATACGCGACGGAGAAGATGAAGATTAATTATATTTACATGCATATGCATAGAGTTTCTTATAAGACCATATCAATGGTAGGTGTTAGTGTTAGAATACTAAGTATTTTTATTATATAATAAATATTAAAAATTAGCAACTCATTTTTTTAGGTTCTAAAAAGCTAAAATTAGCAACCTATTTTTAAAATTTTAAGATTATTTAATTGTTTTTAATTTATTAACAATCCATTAAAAAACTCATTAACACCTACCATCCAAAATTATTGTGTTATTTGGTTTTTTTTAAATGTGTAATAAAGGATTATTATATAAGTCACCATTTTAAGCTTTGATTGCAAAAGAAAACACGCACGGTGTTAAAATCATAAATAATTTTGAGAAATTTTAAAAAATGTTACTCATGCCAAAAATATTGTGTTATTTGATTTTTCTAAATGTGTCATAAAGAATTATTATATAAATCACTATTTTAAGCCTTGATTGCAAAAGAAAACGTTCGCGGTGTTAAAATCATAAATAATTTTGAGAAATTTTAAAAAATACCACTTTTCAAATGACACTTTTAAAATCTTTACAAAAATGCCATTTTTTCAAAATTATTTTTTCTTTATATCATTTATATTTGTGTTAATTATGTTTTATTAGGGTTTAGTTATGAAGGTTATGGGGTTTTAGGGATCAAAATATTTTTTAGAGTTTAGAATTTTAAAATATAAGCTTTATAAATTTATAATTAGTGGTATTTTTACAAATAAACACCAATATTTTTGTAAATATGCACACAAAAATGATATTTTTATAATTGTTCTAATAACTTTTGCACTATCGAATAATATTTTTATCCGATATTGTAAGTTAACTAAAGTTATAGTTGATACATGATTTGACTGAATTTGTTTTTTCAAATATACATATATAGAGGAAAGAAAAGATCACTTTGGATTTGTATACCAATCATATCGTTTTGGTATTTTCAATAACCAACTTGCATTATTTTATTTATTTATTTAGTCCAAATCAAATCCAATGTAGTTGGATGATTACGTAAAAGTAAAACTCCGACTGAGTTGGAATTTTGAACATTTGGTTAAAAGGATTTAACTAGACTAACTAGTTAATAGTACAATGTAGTGATATACTATGTTATTATTTATGTGATTATGTCGCTTAAAAACATGTTATTATTATTACTATATTTTAGCAACCAAAAAAAAAAAAAACATGTTATTACTATTTATAAGGATACTTTTTTTTTTTTTGAATTGATATAAGGATACTTTTAAGTTTATAAAACTGCAACATACTGGTTAATTTTGAGAGTATTCATGGTCGCTATTCGTCTCTATTAAAATAGATGATTTATGTCCTAAAGATTTCAAATATTATAAACTAAAAGTTATGGATTATCAAAATCCATCAAACAAACTTCCGACATGTTATTACTTTTTTGTTTGTTTTTTTGAAATATAACATGTTATTACTTTATAAGTAAAAATGGAATTCCATTTAATTTAGAAAATAGTAGACCGGAGTTTTGAGTTCTTTGAACAAAAATGTAGCATCGCCTATTTTTCAACATGATTATAAATTTTGGTAAAATATACAGGGCGAATGTGAGATCAGTCCATTATTCAAACACGACCTAGTCAACTAAAGAACCAATTTAAAAGAGAGTGGTTATATATATTGACATATTATAGGAGTATAGATTGCAAAACAACATACGAAATGTTTTTGATGATATTTGATTTTGATGTTAAAGGAGAAGATACGATGGACGGAATTTGTGGCCGCCTCTTTAGTGACCAATCTAATTGGGACGATAAAGGCACGTGGCTCGCACACTCTTCAAGCTTCGATCTACCACCTCCATTTTCCAAATACACTCTTTTTATATAAATTTATATATGATTTTCGAGGGAAACATCAAAGCATATTCGATTCGACTACTTTTCAATCCCATAATGTCGGAAAGAGACTTCAAAATTTATATATTTAATTAGTTCAGAGTCGTCATAGCTGACGGTTGCCCACTTGCACTCGAGTGTCCTAACCAAAAAATAGTTTTCCTTTTTTTTTTGCTTTCTAAATTCTCTATTTCTTTTTTTTGGAACAATAAATTCTCTATTTCCATTAAATATCTTAAGTGTTTTGTTCGCTTGACGAAACTAATGATTAGAGGTTTGATTTTCTTAATCATAGGAAATTGTACGTCGAAATCAGCAATAGTTTGGCAACATCAGCTTGCCTTCCGCATTAAAGAGTAGATCCCTTTGTTCGTCTTGATGAGGTTTTCGACATTGCATATATGTAGTGTTTTCGTTGTTAGCCATTTGTTTGTCTTAGAACAACTTTCGATTTATTCTTGCAAGTAGAATTAGATTATCAAAACCTTAACTTTCGGTTATACATTGAAAATATAAAAACAAAAAAAAAGTGAAAAATTAAATTAAATTAAAAAAAATAGTTAAGAGATTGATTCTACAAAGATTTATGGTGCATAATGGTTAACAAGTAAGTAAGAATTAAGCTAATAAGTAAAAATCACAATTTTGGTGGTTTACATGGGATACATGGCATCAAGTAATTTGCTTAACCCAAAAAAATTATTTTATCCCAAATATTCCTCCGTCTGTTGTTCGAGCCCGAGTTGAGGGCTCGGGCGATGGATATTAATTTCCTCTGTCTTTTCCATAATTATAAGTGTTTCTCTGGAAATTCAATCTTAAACGCAATCATACGACTATGCGCTCATAATCTTACAGCCCAAAGCTCGAGTCCAAGACATCTGAGGGCACGTGATTCCCAATGAAGGCATGAGTTTTGAGTCCTTAAATTTGGGGACACGAAAACCCAAATAGAAGTCTTAGCCTGAGTTCTGAGATCTGAGGGTACGAGATTCCTGAAGGCCTTTACCTGAGTCTGAAGACATGAGACTCCATATCTTCATTAGAGGTAGCGATAACCTAAATCTTGAGTCTTGACAGGAAGCATGAAAACTTTCATAGAGACCAAAAGCCTAAGTCAAGCAATTTGTCTCGTTAAAAACTACTAAACAAATCCAACATTCCGGAGGATAAAGGTAGGAAACCAATTATGCTCCCCATAAAATTATCATCTATAACGATAAATTCCAATAAAACCAAAATCCCAATAAAACTGGTAACATAATTTCTTATATCATTTTTCAATTCTCGACTTTACTGATACAAACTAACATATGAAAAAAAAAATTATTTTGAAAAATTTGAAAGTATAAAAATCACAAACTAAGGTTTACACATTTGATTCAAACCGTTTAAACCTAACTCAATAAATTCATTTTCTCATTTAACCCATCAATCCACTAATTAATAGCCATATTTCCAATTCCTAAAACTCATTGTTTGGATTGGTTTGAATTAACTCATTAATTTGAACCATTTTGATATTGGGAAATTGGCAAAAATAACACAAAAAAAAATTATAATCTAAAAACTAACCAAAAACCCCCACATCCAATGGTCATGATTTTGCCACATATCCCCATTTTACTTATTTTTCAATTATTTTTTTTTTTGGATTATACACCAAAATGTCCCTTTGATATTCCTATACAATAGTACTCCAACAAAAAAAAAATATAGTTTTCGTCTTGCTACTGTAGCTTATTAAATCAAAAATAATTAAAAATAATTTTATATACTATACTAATAAGAATGTATAGTTTTCTGTTATGTTTGGAAAATGATAGAATAACATTTTTTGTCATTTTTGTGATGCTTTGTATATATACATATATAGTATAACACAACAACAAATCTAAAATTAACTTTCAAAATAATGAATTTAAGAAGGCGTAAGATGATTTCTAAATAATAGTTTTTCAGTAAATATAGATATCCAAAAACAAATCTAGTCTCCATAATTGTACGTTTTTGACTAAAGGAGGTTTGGGATTTATTGCCATTTTGGATAGAATCTCAAATGGCATTTTTCCCAAGGTTACAACATCTTATTATACAAAAGAGAATGCACACGATAAGAACGCGACACGTAAGCAAAATTCAAATTCACCAAATCGTGACATGTGTTTACTGATGATTGATCAGATGATGACATATGTTAAAACTAATTAAAAATATATAAAACTAAAAATAGAAAACGAACAAAATAATTGTCAAGTAACTATAAAAATAATAATTTTTTTTTATTGTTCAAACTAATTATGAGAAAAGAAAAATATCCAATAGTCCATACTAGCTAAATTAAAAAATTCTTATTGTTCATAAAAATTATGAGAAAATAAAAAATTTCTAATAGTTCACACTAACTAGATTAAAAAAGAATCTAATAGTTTAAACTAAATATAAAATGAAATTAAAAAAAAATAGAGGTAGTTTAAACCATAAAAAAAATAGAGAGAAAAAAATCAAGTAAGAAAAATATTACCAACGAGATTTTGACAGGTAACCAATATATAACTCACAAGATCGTGACATATGTCCAATATTGATCAATTGGTGACATATGTTAAAACTTAAAATTAATTAAAAAGGTAAAATTAGAAATGGAAAACGTCGATGATATATGTTAAAAATTAAAATTAATTAAGAAAAGATAAAATTAAAAATGGAAAACTAACAAAATCATTGTCAACCAACTACCCTTACAGTAAAAAAGAAAAACTTATAATAATCTCAAATTGCTAGTGATAGGCTCAAACTTACCCTGAGCTACTCTCTCAAATTAAGAAATCGTAGTAGTATTTAGGGGTCGAATCCACATGGAATCAAATCACACAATAGATTATTGAAGTCGAATTAAACTAAGGAACAAGAAGTGAAAGTAAATCAAACAACAAAGCAAGCAATAAACGGCGATTTAGTGTTCTTAAAATTCAATGAGACAAAAGTTAGGTTTTCAGGAAATCGCAGGAAACTCGAAACTGTTGACAAATTAGATCGTTAGGGGAATTAAGATCCGTTCTTGAACATAAAAACACTGGTAAAGTTAACCAACTTTCGTTGCGAAAACTATCTATGACTAAATCCCTAAATTCCAAATTTCTTTGCAAATTCAGTGAATAAAGACAAGCATTAATGTTCAGATTCAATTGCTCACAAATTGTCTAAACCAAATTCTTTGCAAATAGATAATTTGCTTATCTAAGATTAGTTCAGGTAATTATCAATACTTTCGCATCTAACAATTAACCTAATATCTAAGTTCTAGGTTATCAAACTAGAACTAGCATTAACAACAATCTAGATGACGAACCAAGTGATGTTCCCTAACAGATCTAACAAGTTTAATAATTTCTCATATTCCTTTGATAACCCTAAACCTAACAAACAAACTACTCAGACATGGTGATTGAAACAAACATCATAGATAAATAGAATTGCATAAAAAGATAGAGAAAGAGATAAAGTAGGGTTTGAAATCTCTCAAGAACAATCTCTCTCTAAGTCTCAATAGAAAATAAGATGTCCCCTCAAAAATCTAAAAGAAAACTACATATAATGTATCAAAATCGGACTGGACTTTGTATATAAACTTCTGGAACTCCTTGGGCCGAAAATAACTATTCCTCACGTGTCAGACATAAGTGCGTCGATCGACACACATGAGATGTGTCGATCGACACAACCTGAAAGCTCAACTTCTCTTCGCATCGGATATGTGTGTGTCGATCGACACACATGGCTTGTGTCGATCGACGCAAGCTTCAAAACTCGACTCCGACTTGATCACTTCGGCACTTCTTTCCTTGATGCTCCAAAATGCTCTAAAAGCTCCCATTAAGCTTCAATCGTCTCTTAACCTATAAAGACTCCAAAAGACTCGAAAAATACCAAAAAACTCTATAAAAAGGACTTATATCATGGTAAAAAATGGGTAAAAATCATGATATATCAACTCCCCCAGACTTAGCATTTACTTGCCCTCAAGCACAACATAAACTAAGAATGTGAAAGAGGTTTGAAAACGCAGAAACTTACCTTCCCTTGGACCACCGAACCGACCCTTTCAACCAGTAATCCACATAATGCAAAACCAACCCCAAAGTCAGACCACCATGTACTTCTCTACAGACATTCGCAGCCTCCCAAATTCACTCACAACTTCACAGCATAATTCGCAAGTCTCATTGCTGGGCTTCGATGATCTCAATGACAAGAACCTTCTAGACGCATTCCCATACTATACCATGACAAGTGAACCATACAACCTTTGGTACTCTTTCTCTCCCCCCAGACTTATTTGATTTTCTACTTTTCTTTTTTCTTTCTCCTTTTTAGAATGCTGAGACTCAAAAGCAGTGTTTTCACTACTGTTGTTCCTTGTGAGGAGACAGGGTCGTGAGATCGCTCGTCCTCTACATCTGTTCTAAGGGACTTAGACTGCTGCTTTTGAGCTCTGGGTGATCACCTCTTGAGTACTGACTCACTGGAATTTTATTTTCCCATCTTATACTTAAGAACTATCATATCACCCCATTCATTTTTTTTTTGTGTGAATGAAATAGAAGAAGAGGAGTACCATTACTTTCAATAAAAGTTACACTAGTCAGGTATGAATGAGGAGTCAAGCCCTATGAACACCAATCACAAAGAAGACCGTTGAGTAGCTCGAACTCGGCGGATTATACTGGAAGTAACAAGCGTCTCCAGTTGACTGGTCAGCCTTAGGATTTCCCATTAGTCTGACTCTGAAATCGATCTTGGAAGAATGGTCACACAACTGAAAAAGACATTCCACTAAACCAAAAGAAGGGTCATAGTTTCCAACTGACTATTTTGACTCTATAAAACATTTTTAGACTGACTCTCAAAAACGAACACAAAGTTAGTAACTACCTCCCCCAGACTTAAACAACACTGTCCCCAGTGTTATCAAGCCTAAAGTTGGTGAAAGAATATAATAAAAATAAAACACCAATTAGAAAAGAACGAGAACTTACCTGTGAAGGGGTGTGTCGATCGACACACTGTTGCTCGTCGTCTCGTCGTTTTTTTTTTTTTAATAACTGAAACACTTAAAATCAAAACCAAAAGTTCGTACACAAAGGGGAAAAACAAACGAAAATAATTAGACTTATCAGTGGGTTGTCTCCCACTAAGCGCTTGTTTTCAGTCTTTAGCTCGACTGTGTCAGGGCTTAGGCTTTGGTTGGATCTTTGAGGGGTCTTATGTTTCTCTCCTCCTTTGGTAACCTCACATTTGATCGCTCACCTCTAGACTTCCAAGGAACAATACCAGGAAGGAGCTTCATAGTGTTTTCCATCATCACCTGGATAATTTCCTCTCCTTTCTCCCTTAACTCCAACGGGATGATGATTCTGAACTTGGAGAAAGGCTTGGAAGTCTTTTTGCGCTTTACTTTGCAGGCAGTCAAGTCTCCATCAGATCTCAAAGAGGGTGGAGTCGAAGGGGAAGCACTTGGGATCTTCTTTGTATCACCTCTAGGGTCTAAACTCAGCTTTTCTCCATTAGTATCGGTCATACAAGAACTCTCTATGATATGAACTGAAGGATAAAATACATTCTTGTTGATCTTGGAGAAGGAGATTCGTTGATTGGAAAAATCCACAAACGCTCCCACAGTTGCAAGGAAGGATGCACCAAGAGCCAATGGTTTGATTGCTACCATTTTTTGAATCCATAACGTGAAAATCTGCAGGAACAAGACAATCTCCCACTTGAAGCATCAAGTCAGAAATGAACCTTTCCGAAGTCGTAGGAGAACCGTCAACAAGCACGATGGACATCCTTGAAGGTTGTAGATCTAGAATCCCTAGCCTCTTTGCCATAGCCTGAGCCATAACATTCACATTGGCTCCAGTGTCACAGAGAGAATTCCGTAGTTCCACACCGTTGATTGAGCAAGGAACAACGAACATCCTTGGATCATCAATCTTTTGTAACTTCCTCAGCGGTGGTTGAGCATGTCTCTCTTTCTCCTCTGGTCCTTTGACTCGAATAGCCGATGGGTATGGTACTCTAGGCTTGTAGACCCTTTTCTCTGCATTAACCGAAGCCTTAACCAAAGTTGCACTTTTCTGGGTAGTGTGTCGATCGACACAAGACTTTTGTGTCGAGGTAGTGTCGAGCTTCGTGTCGATCGCAGTCGATGGATGTCCGATTGCGTATTTTCCTTCCAGGTGTGTCGATCGACACACTCCTTCTATGTCGATTGACACAAACTTTGTCTCTGCTTGCGTATCGCGATTCTTGGCTTGTGTCGATCAACACAGAGTCTGCAATCTCCAAATTCGAGATTTCTTCAAGCTCCACGAATTCTTCCTCCTCTAGACCCATTTCACTAGCTTGAAACACATCTTTCTCACTCTCCAAAGTGATCGCATTGACGTGTAGTCTTGGGTTTGTTTCAGTTTTAGCTGGGAGAAATCCCTCTTACCTTCGAACATTCTCCGCGGTCTGAGCAACTTGAGTATCTAGCTTCTTCACATGGTGATTGAGAGCCTCAATTTTTCCATTCAGATCAGAGTACATGGCATCTATCTTCCCATTGAAGCTCACAGTCATCTTCTGTTGATCCTCTAAGAGTTGCTCTAGCATAGACTTCATCTCACTATCCTTAGATTGAGTAGGAGGCGTCTGGTAAGAAGAAGAACCATAGTCCCTTGTGTAGTTGTAGCTCTGAAACGGCTTCTGATAGCTTCCATTGTAGCCTCTGTTCCCTTGTTGATTACCAAACCTCTTACCCTGATAACCAGTCGCATTGATGTAACTAACATCCTCTTCATCGCGCACTTCCTCCTGAGCAAACTGAACTGACTTCTTCCCCACTAGAAGGTTATGCACATAATCTAACTTGGCTTTCACCTCAGTAATTTGGCTTCCATCCATGTTCCCACCAAGTTTCTTCCTTTCGAAGTCCGCGTTCTTGGTACTATTGCTGGAAGCCAAGTTATTAATAAGCACAAGTGCATCCTCCGGATATCTAGTGTTGAAGTTCCCATTAGATGCAGAATCTAGAGCCATCTGGTACCTCCAATCAATTCCTTTGAAGAAGATACCCAACAACTGAACATCGCTAAAGCCATGGTGAGGAAAATCTCTTTGGTTGGCCTTGAACCTCACCCAAGAAGCCTTGAATGCTTCAGTAGGTCCCTGCTTGAATGTGGAAATCTTCGTCCTCAAGTCCTCTGAACGTGCCTCATCAAAGAAGTTGTTGAGGAAAGCATTCTTGGTGTCCTCCCAAGTAGTCAAAGATCCGGGTTCCAACTACTTCAACCAGTAAACTACTTCTCCACCTAGAGAGTAAGAGAAAGCTTGCAGTAGAGATAGTCACTCGACACTCCATTAGCCTTAATGCTAGATGCTAAGTCCTCGAATTGCTCGATGTGGTCCATGGGGTGCTCGGAGGAGAGACCATGGAACGGATTCTGAGCCACAAGTGAGAAAAAAGCATGTTTCAGCTCAAAATTGCTCCTCTGGAATGCAGGAGGACGAATCGCAGCCATGTTGGTATAGAACGCATCAGGCCTGTTGTACTCTCCCAGAGTTCGCCCACGTCTAGCGTTCTCTTGCTATGCCACAAAGGCATTGTCCTGCTGTTCCACAACCACAGCTCCTTCAGCATCAAGTCTTTGCCCTTGAGCATTGTGCCTGTTTCCTTGAGCATCTTGAAGAGAACCATCTTCTCCTCGAATAAGAACTAGTGTGTTAACCATCCTAAAACACACAAAAACAAAAACAAAACAGAAGTAAGTAAATAGAAAATAAAAAACTTAGAAAAAACTCTAAAATCAAAAATCGAATGGTGATATTGAGTCTCCGGCAGCGGCGCCAAAATTTGATAGGCTCAAATTGAAACAACCCGACCCATTTTTTTTTTTTAATATATAAATTAGCACCGAATTAGCATCCTCATAAATGCTAATCCTCAACATGCTAAAATTCTCAATACAGCAAACATTCAGCGGAAATCAATTATGCAAATAAACCATTAAATACTACTTCATAAACCAATAACCAATCATTCAACATCCTAGACCATTCTATATCGAATCACTAACAACCTAGCAATCCAATAATCCACGTAAACGAGACCACTAGATCATCCATCTCGTCCTCGCCCTGATTCCACGATCATACTTTGTCTTTACCTGCATCACATAGCAAAAAGACCCATCAACAGACCATGTACTCAGTCATAGCATAGATGCAAAACCATGGTTATCAAACAACACGCAAAACACAACGATCAATATGTCAAACTGACGGCAATCAGAAATGCGTGTCGATCGACACAAACACCTTGTGTCGATCGACACAGTCTGTGTCGCTCGACACAGAGCCCAGAAAACGCAGAAAACCAGAATCGATCATATCCTCTCATGGACTCGATTCCAGACGCGTTTTCATCGATCTCCTGCAAAAAATTCAATATCCAAACACGAATACAACCAGGAACAACAGCAATCAATCATATTCCATCAAATCCTAATCCGAGGGTCTATGGTCGCACACTCACCTTGATTTCGGAATCGATTATCTCATCAACCACAGCTCCGAAACAGAATCGGAAAACTGTTCTAAAAACTAGACAGAGAGATCTACACAACTGTATGTAGATCATCCTCTGCGACCCTAAGATTCAACGGGAAAACAACCCGCAATCTCGCTGATCGGAACTGGAAAAACAGAGATTTCAGAAACGACATCCTGAAATCGAAAGAACACAGGGAATGGAGATTACCTCCGAATCAGGATCAGAACCCTGATATAGAAACTAGACATCAAGGTCTTTCCAACGGCATATGAACGATAACTCTCAGAATACACATCAGATTTACAAACCGTTTCCTCCTGAATCAAGATTAGAGAGTGGAGAACTTACCCTCAAAGTTTCATTCTGATCCGACTCCATCTTCCCAGCCGATCGTCTCTTCCAAAAACCCGAGCATAATTGATTTTCTCTCAAGGAAATCACTTCTCTCACAATCCTCATATAAACACTCTCTTTCCTCTCTCAACCTCTTCTGATTTCGGCCAAAAAGAAAAGAGAAAACGCGTTCCCCACGCTTTTATAACGAAACCCTAGGGTTTCTTAAACCGTTCCTTAAACCGGCAAATAAGAAACCGAAACCGTCGGTCTGATTTTACTCCGTGTCGATCGACACACATGCCCAAAAAAATCTTTTTTTGGTTCACGGGCGTTACAATTCTCCCCCACTAACACGGATTCAACCTCGAATCACGCAACACCGTCTCACTATGGTCTCCACTACCTGACCTGAACGCGGCCAGTATCCTTCGAGATAACACTCGAATCCCCTAACCCGTCCTGCTCAGGCTAACAGTCTCGCCTAAAACTCGCCCAGATTCATCCGGAACATCAACGATGCGCGCCCCATGGTCCGGATTAGGGCTGCCCGAATGACCGTCCAACAATCAAACAAGAACATATCCGACCAACCGTTGACCCCGCATTGGACCAAATGATCGTACAACAATCAAACAAGAACATGTACGACCATCGGCGTAACATATGCTACCAGGATTGTCCGAACCGAATTCCAGACTCCAGTAATAACCCAGACTCGACGTCCACAACACAACCCTGGCCCTCAGCCAGCACCACTCGTGATCACACCTGATCCCCGAGTTTTACTAGGCTCACAATAGCCTCATTGCACCGTCTCACCACGGCTGCAATCCTGACCCCACCTGGTCAGCACCACCTGAGATCCACTCCTGATCCCCGAAGTTCATCCAATCTCATACTCAAGACCACGCTCAGACGCTACTGCTCATATCTCATACTCATAACTCATATACACATACACCACACTCACTCGCAGGATCATCACCCCTTGAGTTACGTGTGCATGGACCCACTCGTCCCCTGTAGAGAACCACCATCCCTCAAAGTATATGTAAGGACCCCACTCGTCCCCTATAGAGAACCACCAACTCTCGAGTATATGCAGGAAGCCACTCGTCCCCTGGAGATAACCACTATCCCTCAGTATGCAGGAAACCCACCCGTCTCCTGGAGTAATACTCTGAAACATGCATCATAAGTACCTGTCGACCGGAATCGCCTCTGTGGCTACCTCATGACATCCCCCACCCGGAATATCATCGCATCTGTGACCCCCACTAGGCCACTCGAAACAACCCAACCACCATGGGTGTTCCCACAGAGTCCCTGGAAAAGACAATTCTAACTCACATAAAACCTCTTTTTCCGAATCTCCCTAGGAATAGACAGATTCTAACTCGCATAAAGCTTTCGTTTCTAGCCACTCCTAGAACACGAATTTCATTTCTAGTCACTCCTAGAACATGAACAAGCTCATTTCTAACCATTCCTAGAACATGAACCAGCTTTAAGCCGAATAGAACTTCCATTCCCAGCCATCACATGACTACCAGTCATCACAACCCATAACTCCACAAGTCATAAAATATAAGAACTCACCTCTTATAAACCACCTTTAATAAGGAATACCCATCTTATTAAATCTAAAAATGTAAATCGTTACAACACAAACGAAAATACATAATACAACAACTCAGCAGCACGCTGTACAGACTCTGAAAACCAGAAAAAACACTCAAGCCTCCGCTTGCTTCTCGAATCACTTCGGGAACTTTGTCTTCATACTCGCCTCTGGTTCCCAAGTCTCCTCCTCGACACCATCGCAATCCCACACGACTCTCACCAATGGTATCTTCTTACGACACAGAACTTTGACTCTCCTCTCGAGAATCCTCACAGGTCTCGCCGCCAACGTCATGTTGGGCTGAAGATCTTCCGGGATCCTAGCCAACACCTCCTCAGACTTATGCAGACACTTACGCAGCATCGAAACATGGAAGACTTTGTGGAAAGCCTTCATACTCTGAGGTAACTCCAACCGATAAGCCACTGGTCCGACTCGCTCCACCACTCTGAACGGATCCATAAACCTCGGACTCAGCTTATTCTCCGAAATGGATCTGTTAGGACCCCTCAACATAGCTGCCTTGAGATACACCAGATCTCCCAGCTCAAACTCCAGCTCTTTCCGTCTCCTATCGGCATAACTCTTCTGCCGATCCTGAGCCTCTCTCATGTTCAGCCTCAAGACACGGATCTCCTCCGTCGTCTCCTGAACAAAATCCGCACCAAACATGCTCCTCTCTCCCACTTGAGTCCAACACAATGGTGTCCTACACGGCCTCCCATACAAAGCCTCATATGAAGCCATCCCAATACTTGCCTGGTATGAGTTGTTGTACGCAAACTCAACCAGGTTCAGATGATCCGCCCAATGACCACCATAATCTAGCACACACATCCTCAATAGGTCCTCTAAAGTCTAAATAGTCCTCTCCGAGTGCCCTTCTGTCTGAGGATGATACGCTGTGCTCATGTGCACCTTAGTGCCCATCTCTGCCTGAAACGCCCTCCAGAACTCAGTCATAATTGAAACAACCCGACCCCCTTTTTTTATATATATATAAATTAGCACCGAATTAGCATCCCCATAAATGCTAACCCTCAACATGCTAAAATTCTCAATACAACAAACATTCAGCGGAAATCAATTATGCAAATAAACCATTAAATACTACTTCATAAACCAATAACCAATCATTCAACATCCTAGACCGTTCTATATCGAATCACTAACAACCTTGCAATCCAATAATCAACGCAAATGAGACCACTAGATCATCCATCTCGTCCTCGCCCTGATTCCACGATTATACTTTGTCTTTACCTGCATCACATAGCAAAAAGAGATGCGTGAGTATTATCACAAATACTCAGTAAGACGGTCCTCCCATCAACAGACCATGTACTCAGTCATAGCATAGATGCAATACCATGGTTATCAAACAACACGCAAAACACAACAATCAATACGTCAAACTGACGGCAATCAGAAATGCGTATCGATCGACACAAACACCCTGTGTAGATCGACACAGTCTGTGTCGCTCGACACAGAGCCCAGAAAACGCAGAAAACCAGAATCGGTCATATCCTCTCATGGACTCGATTCCAGACGCGTTTTCATCGATCTCCTGCACAAAATTCAATATCCAAACACGAATACAACCAGGAACAACAGCAATCAATCATATTCCATCAAATCCTAATCCGAGGGTCTATGGTCGCGCACTCACTTTGATTTCAGAATCGATTATCTCATCAACTACAGCTCCGAAACAGAATTGGAAAACTGTTCTAAAAACTAGATAGAGAGATCTACACAACGGTATGTAGATCGTCCTCTGTGTCCCTAAGATTCAACGGGAAAACAGCCCGCAATCTCGCTGATCGGAACTGGAAAAACAGAGATTACAGAAACGACACCCTGAAATCGAAAGAACACAGAGAATGGAGATTACCTCCGAATTAGGATCAGAATCCTGATCTAGAAACTAGACAGCAAGGTCTTTCCAACGGCATATGGATCGTCTCCTGATTCTTTCTGTTTCGACGGGAATCCTCCCTCGAAGCGGACTGATCGCAGACACGAAACTGCAAAAACCTCTCTCGGGAAAAGAAAGATAACTCTCAGAATACACATTCGATTTACAAACCGTTTCCTCCTGAATTAGGATTAGAGAGTGGAGAACTTACCCTCAAAGGTTTACTTTGATCCGATTCCATCTTCCCAGCCGATCGTCTCTTCCAAAAACCCGAGCAGAATAGATTTTCTCTCAAGGAAATCACTTCTCTCATAATCCTCACATAAATACTCTCTTTCCTCTCTCAACCTCTTCAGATTTTGGCCAAAGAGAAAATGCGTTCTCCACACTTTTATAACGAAACCCTAGGGTTTCCTAAACCGTTCCCCAAACCGACAAAACAGAAACCGAAACCGTCGGTCTGATTTTACTCCCTGTCGATCGACACACATACCCAAAAAAATCCCTTTTTTGGTTCACGGGCGTTACACAAATTTACCCTAAGCTACTCTCTCAAATTAATAGATCGTAGAAGTACTTAGGGGTCGAATCCACGGGGAATCAAATCACATAATAGATTATTGAAGTCGAATTAAGCTAAGGAACAAGATGTGAAACTAGGGTCAAACAACAAAGCAAGCAATAAACGGCGATTTATTGTTCTTAAAATTCAATGAGACAAAAGCTAGGTTTTCAAGAAATCGCAGGAAACTCGAAACTGTAGACAAATTAGATCGTTAGGGGAATTAAGATCCGTTCTTGAACATGAAAACACTGGTAAAGTTAACCAACTTTCGTTGCGAAAACTATGTATGACTAAATCCCTAAATTCCAAATTTCTTTGCAAATTCAGTGAATAAAGACAAGCATTAATGTTCAGATTCAATTGCTCACAGATTGTCTAAACCAAATTTCTTTGCAAATAGATAATTTGCTTATCTACGATTAGTTCAGGTAATTATCAATATTTCACATCTAACAATTAACGTACACTAGCATTAACAACAATCTAGATGAAAAACCAAGTGATGTTCCCTAACAGATCTAACAAGTCTAACAATTTCTCATATTCCTTTGATAACCCTAAACCGAACAAGCAAACTACTCAGATATGGTGATTGAAACAAACATCATAGATGAACAGAATTGCATAAAAAGATAGAAAAAGAGATAAAGTAGGGTTTGAAATCTCTCAAGAACAATATCTCTCTAAGTCTCAATAGAAAATAAGATGTCTCCTCAAAAACCTAAAAAAAAACTATATATAATGTATCGAAATCGGACTGGGCTTTGTGTATAAACTTCTGGAACTCCTTGGGCCGAAAAGAACTCTTCCTCACGTGTCAGACATAAGTGCGTCGATCGACACACATGAGCTGTGTTGATCAACACAACCTTAAAGCTCAACTTCTCTTCGCGTCGGACATGTGTGTGTCGATCGACGCAAGCATCAAAACTCGACTCCGAATTGATCACTTCGGCACTTCTTTCCTTAATGCTCCAAAATGCTCCAAAAGCTCCCATTAAGCTCCAATCGTCTCTTAACCTATAAAAACTCCAAAAGACTCAAAAAATACCAAATGACTCTATAAAAAAGACTTATATCATGGTAAAAAATGGGTAAAAACCATGATATATCAGCTAGGAAAAAAGAATGATAATAGTTTAAAAAAATTAGAAATATAAAATAAGGTAGGAAAATAGAGAGACTATAAACAATAAAATAAAAATAGAGAGAAAATTGAAATTTTAATTAAGAAAAAAATATGAATGATTAAAAAAAAGAAATTGATAAATTGAAAAGCAAAAAATTAGAAAGAATATGGAAATTTTAATGGTAAAGTTTATATGCACAAACATATCAAAGAAATAAAACTATAAACATATTTACATTGTAAATATAGTTACAAAATTTTACAAATAAAATAGAAATCTTCTATCTATACTTTTCAATGTTTTAATAGGAAACTATGTAAAATGAAAATGTATACATGTTATAAAATAATAATAGTAGATTTACTGTTAATATCCAAAAATGTAAGATTTGACGATTATAAATCTTTATGAAAAATAAACCAATATCAATGAAATTTATTAATCATAGATTTTTTATATAATGTTTGATAAAAGTATTATAAAATATTTTATAGGTTTTTATGCGATTATTCACATAATGTATTGTTTTATGATTTAAGTCAATAATATTTTAATTGTTGTAAGATTTTATCATATAGTTAATTGTTGTAAGAATATTTTTTTGTTATCAAGGAAATGATTTTAATTCCATTTATGTATATATATTTTTGGGTCTGCATAATATAAATTAGAACATGAGAATTAAGATATAAATTAAATTTTAATGGTTTAAGAGTCATGTTTAAATATTTCAAAATATTTTTGTTATTTAACGGGTTACTAATTAAAATTTGATATTAATAAATTTTAGAGGAAATTTGGGAAAATACCCTATATTATTGTTGATTTTTGAAAAATACACTCTTTTTAATTTCTTTTGAAAACTACTCTTTTTGAAATATAATTTTGCTAAAATATCCTCATTAAAGTTTAATAACAAGTTAACAACATTGTTTTAAATTTAAAAAGAAACAAGTTAACAAACTTATAGTTATATCTCTAAAATAAAACCAATTTTTTTGATTCTTTAATACTAAAATTTACTCTCGATTAATATCCTACACAAATTTTTTCCAACAATCTTATTTAATAGTTTAAGGTTTCCTCAAAACTAAAGTCATGAGAGGCTGCCATGTGTCTTCTAATTTTTTGACATTTGGCTTGTTAATTTATTTGTTAAAAAAATGAAAATTAAATGTCTTTTAATAACTTTAACAATTAATTATAACAATTTAATAGATAAGTTTTATATAAATTAATTCCAAATAATTATATTTAAGTGTCTTGTGCACATTTATGTAAATTTTATGTAAATCCCTCAATTAAAGCATCAATAACGAGAAACCCCTCATTCAATAGTACTATCAAAATAGTAAGGAAGTGGCATTAAATCGATACTATTCATGCTTTGAATGATTGATTGTATCGTGTTTCGAAAATTTTTTTTTAACGAATAAAAGAGTATAACCATGCAAACTTCCCACATATAATCAAGTGTCATCTTGTAGTTCTTGTTCATTTCGCATATTCAGTGTTATGTACATGTTTCATGAACATAGTGATATGAGTTTTTCTCTAAAATCTATTAATTGAGGGGTTTATAGATGGATTTTCAATTGAATGCATTGTATTTCCAATGTTCATTCTAAACAAACATTGCATTCTCTAATGTATAAAGAAAATACACATGTTACTTTTTAATAAATCATATCTTACAGTATTGATTTAATAGCAGTACTTGAGGAGATTTTTTCATCAAGTTTTTAGTTGATGTTTTTTTTTCATTAACATCTTTTAGTTGAAGAGTTCTTACATTAAGAATTTTTTTGAAGGGTTTAAAATAAATCAAACAATACTTGAGGAATTATTTTATTAATGATAGGATGAAATTATGTTATTATAGCTTTAATTTCATCTTACTTTTAAGACAACATGTTCTTTTCATAATCAAATACAAACATAGAGAAACAGATCATCCATGGGTTTTAATAGGTCCACAACAACATTTTTCATAAATACAATATCCATTCACGTAACCGGATGACTTACAGTCCGCACCG
The DNA here is from genome assembly GCA_964056655.1 of Arabis hirsuta. NCBI lineage: Eukaryota > Viridiplantae > Streptophyta > Magnoliopsida > Brassicales > Brassicaceae > Arabis > Arabis hirsuta. Next base: position 17,642,184 of record OZ053311.1, on the reverse strand, counting down.
CATTCAAAAATTCCAAATTTAATCGTACATGGTTTAGAACATTTGTAATACTGCTATTGTTTTATCTCTGCACATAAACACACACACATCAATTTGTTTTTATAAATTATATCGATGTTTAATAGTATTGTTTTTGATAAAACCTACTCCCTCCGTTCCATTATATGAGATTTTTAACCATTATTTTTTTGTTCCATTTTATAAGATGTTTTACATATTTTTATATAAAATTTATTGTATGTGACTATTTATATTCTGGAGTCATTTTTTTATTGGTTGACATTTTTTTGATTAGATATTAAATGATACTTTTAATACTATAAAAACAAAAAAGAATTAAGTTATATATTTCTTAAACATTGCATTTTTTTGCTAGAAAAAGTCTTATATGATGGGACAGAATGAGTATTAAATACTCCTCCTGTTTAATTTTTAAAAAATTTTAATATAAAACATGTTTTATCATCAATTCCTAAACAATTCAACCAATGAAAAAGTAACCTGCATAATTTAAACAATCAAAAATAATAAAACACAATTGATTTTGCATATAAACTTGAAAACATCAAATAAAATGAAAAAAAAAATATATTTATAAAACATTAAATATAATGAAACGGATTGAGTACTTAATTCCAAACAATTAAAAATGTAAATATATACCTGAGCCAATAACATTTTGCTTAGACATCGAACAACCAATATGACAACAAGGACAAAACTCATTAATTTTTTTGAGAATACCATTTTTTAATGTAGAAAATCTATTAAAGAAAACAAAATGATCTGCAATTTTTCAGAACTTGAGCAACTCTTATAATCTCATAATATTTTCTTTTACCATAAATAGTTCTTCCAAATTTGTCAACATATTTTGGGTATAAATAATTTGAATAAGTATTAACATATAACATAATTTTGACAAAAAAAAAATATATATATATTAACATAATATTTTGGGATTGACATGTGTATATATATATATATATATATATATTAACGGAAACAAATTATAGGCTATTTTTCATATATATATATATATATTATTTCTATATAGATATTTCTTTTTCATGTGCAATTATAGAAATGTCACTTTTAGAGTGCACATTTGCAAAAATGCCACTTAGGGGTATCCATTTGCAAAAATGCCACTAATTATGGATTTTTAAAACCTAAATCTTAAAATTGTAAACCTTTAAAAATATTTTGACCCCTAAAACCCTCAAAACTAAACCCTAATATAACATAGTTAACCCAAACATAAATGATATACTGAAATTTTTTTTTTAAAACGTCATTTTTGCAATAATTTTGAAAATGTGGCATTTTAAAAAAATTTCATGATATGTCACTCCCACAATTTTCTGATTTCTTTTTTATTTATTTAATTATTCTATACTCACTAGGATATGATCCGCGCATTCGCGCGAGTTTTTGTTTTATAACTTATTAAATTTAGTAATTTTATTTATTTAGTAGTTTAGTACTTATGTATGATAAAATAGTTAATTCTTTGTAGTTGCAAAGTAATATTTGATGTAAAATAGAATAGATTAATTTTGTGATTTAGTATTAATAATGCTTAAATATATGAAGTGATTACCAATGACTTCAATATCGATAGTTCTCATTTATTTAGTTTTTAAAAAAAAACTTTTTAACGTACATATATGTGACCATTATATAAATCATGTTATCTAAATAACCAATTATGATTTAGAAGATAAAATTTATCAATAATTTTTTACTTTATCTTTATAGTATGATTACTTACCATTACTTTTAATAATTTATCTCGTTCTCGTAGTTTATATATATTTTGATTTTTGTTCATCGTCTAGAAATATTTAAAATTTTATGATACTATTTGTTGAACGTTTCTCTTCGTCATAGGTTGATAAATAAAAATATTAAGATAATTTTTTAATTTTTCAATTTTTATGTGTGGTTCTAAAATAAATGAAGTTAGATTGAATGTAAGATTTTTTTTTTATTGAATTACAAATATTTTAATAAAAAAGAAATCTTTTTCTTTTCAAATTTTAGATAATATATGGTTAAGTCAGTTGATTTTTACTAATTGTTTGAATTATAAATTTAGAAACATATTTGAGTTTTTTTTAATATGTGTAATATATATATATATATATATATATATATATATATATTTGGTAAAAGTAAATTCATATTATTATTACTAATAAAAATCTGTATAGTCTTAGATTTATTATCTTTTATTTTGATTCATTTTTTAAGTCTTTCACGTTTTTATTTTAATTTAATTTTTTTATTAATTATGAAAACAAATAAATATGATTTGGTGTGTATTAAATGAATATTTTAAAACTTAAATGTTTTAGAAAATAGTTTTGCCTATGTGGACACTCTAGATGGAGAGAAAACTCTCTAATTATATAATAGATTACCAAACACACTCAACTCCAATTTAACTTATTTTGATTATTCTGACTCTAATTGCCAAACACATTGAAATAATCATAAAATTGCCAAAATTAAAATATTTCGAAATCTTAAACTTACCAAAATTTAAATATTTCGAAAATTCAAGACATAAATCATATAATAAAATCTGAAAAAATTAACATATGATCCTAAACATTAACATTCGAAAATTCAAGACATAACTTTTTTTTTATCTTCTGAAAATCTATGATTATGTAAAACAATCTTTCATATATATATTTTACATATATAATTAGTTACATTTAAAATAAATTCATTTTTTGCTTTAAAATTTGTTTTGTAAACAATTAAAAATTTGTAATTAAATCTTAATAACAAATCTAACAATATATTTAGTAATTTTTGGTTAGTTCAGTTCACTTTCGTATAATTCGATTTTGGTTTGGATAATTTACTATATGATTTTGAAACCTATTCAGAGGTTATATAATTTTTTTCGAGTTTGGATTGATTAATTTTTATGTAGTTCGGATGGGTTTAATTATTTTTTTATCCCTTAGATGAAACAAATTCGAACACACATAAACATATCTCAGATTTCGAATAATAATTCTCATATTAACAAAAATTGAGTTTTAACTAAAGCTCTTGAATTTTTTAAAATAATTTAAACATTAAAAATTTGATATAACTTAAATCTATTATATAATGGGAGAGTTTTCTCTGCTCTTAAGGTGTCCACATAATCACTTTAAACTTTTCACATAATTTTTAAAAAAGTAATTACAATAAAACTTAATTAAATGATTTAATAAACTTTTCATTCTTTCATTAATTGATTTACATTAATTACCACACAACAAAAATAAAATAAAAAACGAAATACAAAATACAATTCAATAAATAGAGATTTGAAGAATTAAAAGTAAAATTTTGAAGAGAAATTTTGAGATATGCCACATGTCCTATGCCACTTTGCAAAAATGCCATTTCCTTTTTTTCATATTCCAAAAATTTCATCTTTTAAAAACTGTCTCATATCTCTCTCTCTCTCTCAAATCTCTCTATCTCTGTGCGATCTCAATCTCTCTCTCACACAGAGAGATCTCTGCGATATCGGTCTCGATATTTCTCTCTCTCTCACACAAATCCTTATAAGTTTTTTTTACAGACTTTTTTGGATAAAATATTAGCAAACAAACTTTTATAAGCATTATGTACAACTTTTATAAGGATTTTATAAGTATTTGATAAGGATTTGATAAGAATTTTATACAGATTTGATAAGGAATTTTTTATAGATTTTTTGCCAAAATTAAGAATTTCTATAAAGATTTTATAAGTCTTTTTTATAGACATTTTTGGATAAAATATATGCAAACAAACTTTTATAAGCATTATGTACAACTTTTATAAGGATTTGATACGGATTTGATAAGGATTTGTTACAGACTTTTTGCCAAAATTAGGAATTTCTATAAACAAAAATATTTATCGTGCACTATACGTTTATGCAGTCTTGGCATCTTGATTGTATCAACAAAAAAGCAAAATATTTTTTACAGACTTTTTTAAAGAAAATAATTTTTATCGTGCAACATAAGTTTGAGATAAATGAAAAACTAGGTAGACCGACCAGACCAACGAGGTCTTACATTCCTTGAGCTTCCAGCTTCATCCCTTGGGCGGGTTCTTACGTTCCTTGAGCATCCAGATTCATCTCAGGACCAGTAAAAAACGTATAAAACTGAACAATATCAGTTTAAAATCCTTATCAAATCCTTATAAAAACCTTTAAAAGTCCTTATAAATTCTTTTAAAAATCTTTATAAAATTCTTTCAAAATTACATGTGGTAAGGAAGAACCCTCTTTCTGAGAATCTTGTTGGCTGGGAATCAACCCTGAACCACAAGTCTTGTCCTTTCATCTTGATCCTCCTCTAAATCAGAAAATGGAATATCTTACCAGAAAATGTGATACTCCTCTGTGCAAGTTGTACAATAGGACCGAGAAAACTGTTTTCAATCCTACTGAACAACCAATGTCCTAGTATTGCTCGAACAGTATAAACCAATTTCATGTTGACATGTTGCTGCGCCGTTTTATTATCATCAGGTTCCAAACTAGGTTTGTAAACCTGTTCTGGCATTTCTATGATTTCATCGTTTGTCTGACTCTGATACATCTGAAAAGTTGTTGAAAACACATGTCAATTATATATAATAATAACTCTTTAAAAACTGTTAAAAACAAATCTATTTTTGTCCACAGAAATTCCACAAACAAATCTAACGAGACTCATATGAAAAACAAAAAATGCCTTAAAATTTTTGTCCATCAACAAAATCTTTATAAAATCCTTACAAAGACTTTAAAAAAACCTTATAAAAAATTATTTCATATGTTTGATAGATGCATATCGCTAAAAATTACCCAAATCGACAAATTTAGCAATCGCTAATCAAAAACTATTGAAAAATGCAAATAAACTATCGAACGACTACAAAATCTAGATGTACAAAACTTTAAAAAAAAAATTTAAAAAATATTTCATATGTTTGGGAGATGCATATCGCTAAAAATTACCCAAATCGACAAATCCAGCAATCGCTAATCAAAAACCATTGAAAATGCAAATAAACTATCGAACGACTACAAAATCTCATCGTACAGACTCAAAACGATGAAATCGAGATCTAGATCTAGAAATCACAAATCCAAATCAACATATCTAGATCTATAAATCGAAATATCGCGAATCAAATTACCTTTATCTTTGACCTTCCTCACTTAAAAAATTTCGATCGTCGTCGTCTCTAAAAAAAACTCGATGTTCGTCTCTAAAAATCTTTCGAGGCGATTCTGTATGGGAGAGGAAACGAAAAGGATCGCGTTAGTGTGAAAGGGGCAAAATTGTCCAAACGGACAAAATATGTGGCATAATTGTGAAAGACTTCCCAGACGTGGCACACTTGTAAAAAGTGACCATATTTGTGGCATTTTTGTAATTCTCCCAATTTTGAAATATAATATATAAAAGTATTATTATATAAATTCTTCCAACTTAAATTGAATATATTTAATTGAATTTAAAAAATTAATGGTATATTATAACATCACCTTAGTAAACTTTTCGAATTTTTTTTTCAGTTCTTGATTTTTAAATTTAAGACAAATAATAAAATAAAAAGCAAAAATACAAAATACAATTCAATAAATAGATATTTGAAGAATTAAAAGTGAAATTTTGAAATATAATATATAAAAGTATTATTATATAAATTCCTCCAACTTTAATTGAATGTATTTAATTGAATATAAAATTAGTGGTATATTATCACATCATCTTAATAAACTTTTCGAATTTTTTTTTGAGTTCTTGATTTTAAAATTTAAGACAAATAATATCTCAAAGATTCTTAACACGATTCTTATTTTATTTGGTTATTTTTTGGAAAAATTGTTATTTCGCTTTATCATATTGATAAACTTTCACAATTCACCTTGATTTTACAACTGCAAATAAGTCAATTAGTCGGATTTAGTTTCAATAGTATTAAACTTTTTTTTCGAGTTAATCAATATTATAATCTATTGTTTTGCTAAAATTTAATAAAATACTGTTGGGAAAATTGCAAAAATGCCATTTTTTATGTGCACGTTTGCAAAAATACCACTTAGAGGTATTCATTTGCAAAAATGCCACTAGATTTTTAAACCTTATATCTTAAAATTCTAAACACTAAAAAATGTTTTGATCCCTAAACCCCCCTAAACCCCCCTAAACCCGCATAACTAAATCCTACTAGAACATAATTAATCCAAACATAAATAATATAAAAAAAAATAATTTTGAAAAAGTGATATTTTTGTAAAGATTTCAAGAGTATGGCATTTTTGTAAAGATTTCAAGAGTATGGCATTTTTGTAAAGTGGCATTTGAAAAGTGGTATTGTTTGCAGTTTCTCTACTAACTAACTATATATATATATATGAGAAGCACAATAACTGTAAGAGAAAATTAAATAAGAAACTGAATATTTTTTCAAAGCTAAAAAATATATAAACTCACGAAAATTGAATTTATATAATTAAATCATAATGATTAATGATAAAGATAAATAAGAAATAGAAATGATAAGTAACCATATTATCGAGAGATAATAGAAAAAATGATAATTTTTAATTTTAAACTTTTAACTGGTTATTTAAAAATTTTGATTTATTCATGATAAACTTTACGTAGATAAGAAAGTTTTAAACTAATATATTTTAAAAAATGAATATGGTATTTAAATGATTAACAATCGTTTCATATTTTCATACAGTCTAGATAAAAATAATAATTTATATTATTTATATCAAATATCATTTTGTATTTTCAAATAATTAGTTGCTTTGTTAAAAATAAAAACTAAACTAATAAATAAAAATCTAAATTTTTATACCAAATTTAATAAAATAGTTAAACAAAATTCGCGCACCGCGCGATTAATATTCTAGTTATATTAATTTTACATCACACCATTAAAATTGAGCAAAAAATTAAATATTTATTACGAAAAATATATAATTTTTAAAAAAAAATTCATGAATATAGAAAAACATGTTTATTATTAGAACATTGGAAAATCATCTAACTAATCCACAACATATAAAATACGTAAACAAATTTATTGTTAGTTTGGTTACTTCGATTGAGTTTCATATAATTCGAATTGGGATAATTTAAGTAGTATATAAATTTTATATTCATCTGGATTATTATATAATTCAATTCGTGTTCGAATTTGTGAATTTTAGTTCGGTTTGGGTTGGTTTAAGTATTCAGCTCATTCCCAGCCGAGACAAATTTTTGTATATGATAATCGCAAATTCATATATATACAAAAGGGTTTGAAATATAATAATTCATATTTATAATCGATTATTTTGTTAACTAAAACTATATTAATTTGACACCATAATCATTTTCACTGTTGCATAGAAATTATTATACAAAACTATCCTAGTGTGAAAGTCCCCTTGGCCCAATGGTTTGGTTAAGGATTCATTAATATTTCTACACCAAGTGATCTAGGGTTCGAAGTTCGAACCTCAGAAGATGTGATTTATCTGATATTAAAACAGATTAATAGAGGCAAACTTACAGGAGATCTTCAGCGTGGGGTAAGATATAATTGTTTGGCGTGGATTAAGACGAAAGATTTGTCCATTGTAGAATCGTCGATTTAATAGTTCTCATAATTTGTAATTGAATAATAATAAATCCAGACATTTTGAAAAAAAAAACTATCCTAGTTTATTATACTTCCGAAACAATCTCTATATTTTTTTGTTATTTTCTGTTTTCTTACCATAAAGAGATATTTCATATTTGTCAACAACAACATAATTTAGATAAAACTTTGAACTTGTGACCAAAAAAAAAAAGATAAAACTTTGAAAAGGTATATTAGCATTTATATTAGATTGACCACGTAATTATTTAGGGTAAACTCAAAAAAATCCTAATATCTGTATTTATTATTATTCGAATTACAAATTATGAAAATTATTATATCGACGATTCACAACAGAGTACAACGGACAAGTCTTCCGCCTTGATCCATGCCAAACGATTATATCTTGTCTCACGCTGAATACCTCTTGTAAATTGTCTCCATTAATCTGCATCAATGATAATAAATCGCATCTTCTGGAATTCGAACCCCAGATCTCCTAGTGTAGAACCCTTAGTCAAACCATTGGACCAAAGGGATTCCACATATTAACATTTCTTTGTATATCATTCTTTTGACAAATTTCTTTGTATATCATAGAGTATCATATATTTATGGAATGTTTAGTGTAGTCAAAGGCCATCAAAAGAAAAAAAGGTAAATATGGTCAAATATTATTTTTTTACTACAATAAAATCTTTATAAACTAATAATGTTTGGATTTTGAAACTTTATTAATTTAGAGAGTTATCAGTTAATCGATAAATTAATATTAGATAAATTTTTTTCTTCATCTACTGTAAAAAAACAAATATTTAAAATAAAATAACACATTGGAGTATTAACTTTTTATTTATAACTCTTTCAGATTGCCAAGATAAGATTTATTTATTTATTTTGTAATAAATTTTGGCAGCCAAAATCACAAGTATCATCAAAGTTGAGAAAAAATGTTTTTATTTTATTAAAAGAAGGTCCAGGACTTCACAGAGAGCGATTCTAACGAAGTAAAAACTAACTTTGTTAAATAAAATTATAATTGAACCCCCAATATTTTATTATGATAGCTTTTTTTTTTCTTGGTCTAAGTTTTGGTTTTCATTTCATTAAACCAGAGGAACCTGTATAACTGATACAGAAAGAAGAGCCGATTTTGCAATTGCATCGGCCTCTTCGTTTTCAGATCTAGGGATAAACACAAACGAAATTCTAAGATGTAGAGCTATGGATGTCCTTTATGATCCCGTAGATTCCAATATGGATTTTATCCTCTTTGAACAGGTTAATTAGTCTTTGGGAATCCGATCCATTGTGAATTCGGTGATGTGCATCAACGACGCTTGGAGTAGTGCTTCTTTCATGGCCAAAGCCTCCGCAACGGTGAGACAACTTGGTGCTCGATCTTGGCTCCTTGCGCCATCGTTTTGCCATTGCGGTCCTTGATTATCCATCCCAATCCTGCATCTTTCCGATCTAATCTCCAAATTTGTAGTGATAGCTTTTTCTTACACTACAATTTCCAAAATATATTATTATTTAGCAAAAAAAATTCCAATATACAGTGCCTCCATGGAGATAAGAAAGCTTGGATCAACAATAATTTTTTTTTGTTTGTTGCTCAATTCTAAAATATGTTATATGTAAATTTATGCATAAAAAATCTATATTTTATTTATCAAATCCAACAATATCTTATACAAAAAACATTTATTTTTTTGCTTTTTATATAGATAAGTGTGATTTAAAAAACAAAATCACAAATGAAAAACTTTAATAATAAGCAGCATAACATGAAAACAAAAAAAAATTGATGTGTGAAAATTAAATAATGATTTTAGAATTTTTAAAACTGTTAAATTCAACAAGTCTGATTAAAAAAATTTAGAATTGAAATATTTTTTTAATGTTTTCATAGTTTTAAAAGCCAATTTACTAATCATCCTCTAATGCAAATGAAATAATTTGTGTCGGACAAAATAACGTTTCTAAAGATACCATAGATTTCATATATTTTTGTATCATTCAACCACTCAATTGTTCTCGGTTATAATAAGGTTAAAAAACCAACCAAATGGTTTGGAAGACCACTAAAATTGTGGCTAAGAACATATGATTTCTTAAAGAAATGTTCCCATTGTAAATTCTCGAAGGAAACTGTCAGTTGACAACATGATCTGTCAGTTGCAAGGTTTTTCCTGAAGAAATTAAATATTTCGTTTACTAGCTAATTAGAAGCTAAAGTTACAAAGTTGGGAATCCACACTTTATCGCTATGCATAGCATAGTTAATGACCATAAAGTGGTGATAATGATCGGAATAAACAAGTCTTACAAGAACCAGTTTGTTTTCACTTAAGTGTTTATCGATATCAAATATGATCGGAATAAACATGTCGTGTAGAGTAATATGACACAAATGTTTAAACCTTTTTTTTTAGGAATTCGTGATTATGATAAGATTTTTTAAAATTGATGAAGAATTTAGAAAACATGTTAAATCAGTAATACATATTTATCTCAAACAATAATAATAATTTATTTGTCGTTTTCAATATTAGTTTATTAAAAACATAATTCTTCAATTCACATAGGATAAAAATGACTTATCACATAAAAAAAGGTTAGTTTAAAAAAAAATAATAATAATAGGGGTATTTTTCAAATTTATAGACATAAATAGGATATTTTTCTAAAAAATATGTTTATTCGTATGTTAACGCGGATCCTAATCTAGTTCTTTATAAAATTTAAACCGGGAATCAATTAGTATCATCCAAATCCAAGATCCACTACAGGCCAACTGAATATCGACTTATTTTTTCTTTTTCCTTTCAAAGCGAATATATATATACTAGAATAGGATCCGCTTTAATACGCGGGTAAATACAAAAAAAATAATGAAATAAAAATTTTAATTTTAATTAGTAATCTGTTGACTTTTAAAATATTATTTAACGTGGATTCTAAAACCAGTAGAAGTCCATTTATATACTAATTCTCATGTTTTAATCCATATCATGCAAATCCAAATATATAGAGCAAGAATTTAAATCATATTCTTAATAACAGAGAAATATATATATTTTAACTCTTTATGAATATTTATGAATTGTATGATAGAAACAAAAAATACTATATAGTTAAATCAGAAAAAGTAAATTTTGTGTTGGTAACCTTATAAAAACTATAAATAATGTTCTGAACCATCACATAAATACATGGTTGATAATTGTATTTTACAAATGTCCTCGTTTTATTTCTCATAGAGATTTATACTCGTCAAACTTTATACAATATTAACTTAATAGTTATATACTATTATTATTTTTTAACTTATATAAATATTCAATATATACATTTGAAAAGTACTAATGGCGTCATAACTCTATATTGATAAAATAAGTATTCTTATATATATATATATATATATATATAATTATTATTTTTTGCATTTTTGTGTATATCATTAAACTTTTAAATTGAAGTTTCTATAACCTTTCTAACTTTTGTTTTTGCCAATTTATATATCTTCTTTTTTTATCATTAGTCTTTTTATTTTTTTAATTGACATTTTTTTTTGTTTATTTTATAGCTTATGTCATGTCTATATTTCATCTTAATTTTTGTTTCTTAATTAGTATAGATAATATTAGAAATTTTACTTTTTATACTTTCCATTTTTATTTTTATTTTTTAATTAATTTTAAGTTTTAACACATTCATCACTTGATCAATATTAGATACATGTCGTGATCTCGTGAATTATAATTTTGCTTACGTGTCATGCTTATATTGAAATGCATTGCGGTAAATACTTTTGATATTAAAATTTATAACACCTCTAATTTGACAGATGTAATTAGTGACTAAATTATGACTCGCACAAATACTTAATATTTATTTTATTATTATATCTTATTATATTTTATTAAATCATCAATTTATTATATTATCTCATACTAAAATTGTCTCATACACGTTATTATATTATCAAATGACACTTAAAATATGAGATATTCTTTTGTCTTTAACTATTTAGATAATTTGAAAAGAAAAAATGCATTTTGTAATATAACAATTTAGAATTATTATCTATTTTAGTAGGATTTTTTTTTCCTTTTTTCTAAATTTTCTATAATCTTTGTTTAAAATATATTTTTTATTTTCTTTTTTAATTTTTTTATTAATATTGACACATGTCTCAATCTAAATTAACAATTACATGAGTCGAAGTCTAGTGAGTTACAATTTTGCTTACGTGTCGCGCTCTCATCGCGCGCATCCTCCTTTATATAATAAGATATATACATGTTTTCTTTTTAGATACGTATATAAATGTCACAATTGTACCATTTTGTGATTTTTTTTGTTTTTCATCTGAAATATTATATTGATCACCGGTTGAAATACATAGTTATAATGCATGATTGAAATACAAGGGTAGGATGCGATAATGAAATACGAGGGTGGAATACAAGAGCGGAAAACACACCGAGAGCGTCTCCTAACTCTAAGCAGTTCGACGGGAAAATAGCTCACAAACTCGTTGATCGGAACTGAAAACAGAAATTTCAGAAAATGACACACTGACTTTGAAAGCACACAGAGAACGGATCATACCTCGGAATCAGGATCTAAAACCAAATCTGGAAACTAGACAGATATAGCTTTCCAACGGTATAAATATTGTCCTCTGAGTCTCTATGGTTCGACGGAAATACTTCTTTGAAGTGGACTAATCGCAGCAAAGAGCTGCACAGACCTACCGTATTAAAACGACCATAACTTCCCAAATACTCAACCGATTGACAAGCGGTTTCTTCCTAAATCAAGATAAGGGAGTGGAGAACTTACCATGTAAGTTTCACTCCAAACAGATCCGATCTTCTCAGCCGTTCGTCACCTCTTATAAAACCGGACAGAACAAGCCTCAAGAACAATCTCTCTTTTCTCTCTCTAAGAACACGAAAAACAGCCTCCTTTTTCTCATTTCTGATTCTTGGACACTCTCTTAATGATTCAACCTTTCCCCAAAACAAGGCTCCACAAAACATGGCTCCCTAAAACATGGCTTTTGACTTATACAAAAAAATAAAATAACAACCCGGGTTTCCAACCGACCCGCCAGTTATTCACAAATTATTCACCGTTGGAAAGTTCTCGGTGTCTAGTTTCCTGAGCCGTTTTCCCATCGTGCGTGACCATGGTTTTGCGGGTATTGGTGTGTTTGATTGCGAATTGAGTTGATTTGTTGTTCGATCAATGCTTGTTTGGGGCTTTTGTAGTGTTTAGATCAACGTAAGTATCGTGGTTTGTGGTTGACTTTACGTTGACTTTCTGGGTTGACTTTGCGTTGACTTTTTGGGGTTGACTTTTCGGGTTGACTTTTTGCTTAATTGTGTTGTGTGGTGTTTTGATTGTTCCCTATACCCGTGCATCTAGCCAAGTAGATGGGATGACCGCTCCACTGGGTATTTATGATAATACTCACGCATCTCTTATAACCATGTGATGCAGGTAAAGAAAAAATGTGATCGTGGAATCAGGGCGAGGAAGAGGAGATGATCTAGTGTCTCGTTTGTATTTATATCTATTCCGCTTTTGCTATTGTGTGCTTTAATATTTATGGGGATATTATTTCGGGGGTTTAAAAAAAAAAAAAAAAAAAAAAAAAAAAAAAAAAAAAAATTGGTTGTTTCACTGAGTACCGAAAGACGAATTCTAAAATCGAAAGACCAAACTATAGCTAGGAAGACTTGGTAGCACCAAAATTAAAAATTCAAGCAATACAACTCCAAACCTGACAAAGCTAAATGACCTCCATCCATTGAATCACCAAGCCTTAGAACACAAGCTTCGAAAGTTATAGAAAAAGGGGACGATGCAGCTGCAACCACACTCGAGAAGACTTCACCAAATCTCGAGTCTAAAACTAAACCAAGTAAGAGTGACTCGAGCCAATAAAACCAAGAAGAAGAGATCACCAACAAGCCAATTTAGAACCCAATCAAATCAGAAGTTTCTTCATATTGAATACAACCCAAACCTCGAAGGCTTGGCGTTGGTATATGCATAAATGCCAATAGAAGAATTATTCGAGAAGCGGATAGAAAACACCTTAACCTTAAGAGCCACACATAACTAGCAGCACCAAGACAACACCTTAACCTTAAGCAAGACCAGGAGACAACGACGGGAAAAGCACACAGATCATCCGGAGGAGAGATAACTTGGACCAACTCAGTGAAAACAATTAACCTAGACATACATAGATTGATCGCTAAAGCAAACTAAAGGGGTTCTGCATCGAGGAAGATAAATCTCCAAGGCCATCGGCAACAAGAATGAGACTCTCCACAATCACAATCAACAAAGACACTGAGCTACAAGGCTAGAGTCCGCCTAATACCAATCCAAATCGATACCAAAGGACAAGAACCCAGCAGATCTGGACCTGCAAGCTATGAATCAGAGAGACTGATACCTTGTACCACCAGGCGAGTAGCCGATTTACCGCAAGACTCACAGACAAACTAGCTGGCGAACCGAGAAGAAGCACCGACTGTACTCGATCACTCACCACCGAGATCTCACCACCGAAACACAAGAGACCCCCTCGCCGAAAACTATAAAAGCCGATACCAACGGAGTCTGAGGAACCAAACCCGACCGACGGCAGAGCTAACAAAGCCTCCGATCGTCGACCGAGCCAAACACTAGATCGCTTCTGCTTTCTCTCTCTAGCGGCTAGGGCAGATATTATTTTGACACTTCTATATAGTGGAGACAAATAATAACAAAATAAATGGTACCATTTTGTGATTAAATCTAATAATCTTCTATTCTACTGAAAAAATCAACTTGACAAGAAATCCTTCCCCAGATTCGATTTGCAGGTAAAGTCTCTGCCCATTAAGATTCTCTCTCGATTAGTTTAAACCCCAATGGAAGTTTCGAAGGAAGTCAATGCTTTGAATGAGTCAATTGCGTAATCAATTCCTTTGTTTCCTGTAATTTTCCGAATTGGGTTTCCTCTTTAATTTATCATTTCTCGCCGGAAAAATCTCAGAGTTTCCTTGTAATCCACGGCGATGCTACTATAGTCCTCTTCTTGAAAGCGACTCTCTCATATATTTAATCAATGTGAAAGGACAAGACTTTGATGAAAAAAACAAGTCAATAAGCTCTCATATATATATTTGTTGTGTGTGTGTGTGGTCGATTCATAAAAGAAGGGTTTTTTTTTATCTTGTTGGGTTATCTGAATTTTGACATATGCTTGAAGTGTTGCAGGCGATTGTGTTGTTCATCTTGTTCTGGGTTTGGTTGTCTGTAATGGGAGGAAGTAGCTCTAAAGAATCGAACAGAGGAGGAAGCGGTCGGAGGTATTCTCGTAGTGTGTCTGGAAGCTCGTCTTCTACTGCTTGGGGTGACCAGAACAGCTACTATCACACACCAAACCATCCATCTGCAAGTCCTGTCTCCTCCTCTTACAATTCTGGATGGCAAACTCAGAAGAATCTTGAGAGGAAGTACTCACGGATTGCTGATAATTACCGTTCCATCAATGAGGTTTGAATCACTTCTTTTGTGTAGTTTTTGAGATTTGGTTTTTGTGAATTTCTCTATAGTTGGTGTTTTGTTGATTTTCTTTCTCTTAACAGGTTACTGCTGCTCTTTCACATGCCGGTTTGGAGTCTTCGAATCTGATTGTTGGTATTGATGTCACAAAGAGCAACGAGTGGACAGGTTAGAGAAGGTTATTTCTATGTATAGGTTAAGTTAATGCTACTTTGATCTGAGAGCTGACTCAGGTGATTTGGTTTAGGGGCGAGATCTTTCGGTAGGAAGAGCCTGCATTACATTGGAACAACTCCAAACCCTTACCAGCAAGCTATTTCCATCATCGGAAAGACTTTATCGGTTTTTGATGAGGATAATTTGATCCCTTGTTATGGATTCGGAGATGGTGATAACCATAAAGACCCAGTCTTTTTTTATATAAGTGTGTAGTTTGTTGTTAAGTAGAGATTTTAATGTTGGTTTCTCTGGTTTGTTTACTATGCAGCTACAACCCATGATCAGGATGTCTTCAGTTTCAATCCCAATGATACATTTTGTAATGGGTTTGAAGAAGTCCTCATGTGTTATAGAGAGATCGTTCCCCAGCTCCGCCTTGCAGGTTGAATCAGATAGCGAAACCGTTTTCTACTGCCTGTGTT
This sequence comes from Arabis hirsuta, assembly GCA_964056655.1. Lineage (NCBI taxonomy): Eukaryota > Viridiplantae > Streptophyta > Magnoliopsida > Brassicales > Brassicaceae > Arabis > Arabis hirsuta. The sequence continues at coordinate 17,626,315 of OZ053311.1, read as the reverse complement.
CTTACTCTTGCTTAACGTTTTAGTGATATTTTGCCTGTTCTGTAAATAGGTCCAACATCTTTTGCACCCATCATCGAAAGGGCCATGACAATTGTGGAAGAAAGTGGCGGTCAATACCATGTTCTTCTAATAATCGCTGATGGACAGGTAAAGAGCCTCTGTTGGAACCGTATTTATCTATTTGGATTCAATTATGATCATTCTCAGACATTTTTATAGATACCATTGGAGCTTTTATTATGATAGGTGACAAGAAGTGTTGATACAGAGAATGGGGGATCTAGTCCACAAGAGCAACAGACCATTGATGCCATTGTTAGAGCAAGGTAGTAATAAATACTGTTTCATTGAGGAAAATCCAGTTTCATTCTGCTGATAACCGCGTGTTTCTAACTTGTGATGGATTCAATGCAGTGAATATCCTTTGTCGATAGTTCTGGTTGGTGTTGGAGATGGCCCCTGGGATACCATGAGACAGTTTGATGACAACATCCCCGCTCGTGCCTTTGACAATTTCCAGGTAATAACACCAGTAAGCTTTCTCCAATAGTGTAGATCTCTGTCTTGTCCTGGCAAATGAATCAATCTAACATGCTTTTGTTTTTCAATTTGTATTTTTTTTCAGTTTGTAAACTTCACGGAGATAATGTCAAAGAACATTGATCCGGCAAGAAAAGAGGCAGAATTTGCGCTTTATGCCTTGATGGAGATCCCGTCTCAGTATAAAGCCACGCTCGAGCTAGGTTTACTCGGGTGAGTACTTTCACATTTTTTAGTGCATCACTATAATCTCTGCAGCAGCTATGAACTGATCTCAATAACCACCAATTTCTTTTGCTGTATTGATTTTGCAGGCAAAGAACTGGAAATAGTCCAAATAGGATTGCGCTTCCACCACCAACTCATGCTACTCAATCCATGCGCAACAGCCCAAGAACTTCTCGTTCAACCAGCTTTCAGAACAGAGGACCACAACCATATGATAGTGGTGTTGCCACTGCACCACCTTCAACTGCTCGTAACGATGGCAAGGTATTGCATATGAATGGGTTACAAGAAAAGAAACAACAGATACATTGATCATATTTTCCCGCTATTTACATGTTTTTGTTGGACGAGCATCAACAGGTTTGCCCGATATGTCTAATGAATCCATTGAACATGGCTTTCAACTGTGGTCATCAGGTACATTTCCAGTCTAGAACTACCCCCGAGTTAACTAAGGATCGCACTTCAAACATAACCGTTCACTTCTCTTTATTTGCAGACTTGCGCAGACTGTGGGGAAGACCTCAGTGTTTGCCCCATTTGCCGGAGCTCAATCTCGGTTCGTATCAAGCTTTATTAAGAAAACTTTCTCAAGAGCTGAAGGAACCCGAGGTGATCCAAGATCTTTCACAGCACAGCTTGAGTTTTCTGACATTATCCTGACTAGACCTCATCAATGGTGGTGGAGATATGACCAGTGTCCTAGCATTTGTTTCTATTTTGAGGGGGATAACCGATGAATGATTTTCGATCAATCACAGGCTCTCCTTTTCAAAGGTTTGTAGATAAACTGTTCATTCTCCTTGCACATGAAAAACACACAGCAGATTCTCTCGTTAGGCGAGATGTAAATAAATGATATTTGTTCTGCTGCAACAGGCTTGTGTTACAAATTTTTACTGCACAATTTGAATCTCTCTTCCCCGAAGAGCCTTCTTGAATTTTCCCCTTGTGTATCAAACAACATATATACCTTTCTTGTCTGAAACCTGTAGTCTTGGACACAGTAGCCCAAATGGTCTTGTTTTCACTACCATAATTGACATCTTATGGATCGTATCTATACTGTAAATCAAGTAAAAAAAATGGCATAAGGGCAAGTGTTTTATAGGTTTTGGATCAAGGAGAGTACAAGGTCCGCTTCAATGCCTCTTACTAGATTTTGCTTTATTCGTATTTGATGCTTTTCGAACTATACTTTTTACTGTTCATATTGTAAAAAGATGAGAAATACTTTTCCTTTAACACAAGTCTTTTCTTCTTCTTCAGTAATGAACAAGATTGTAACTCAAGTCTTACACTTCCCCCAATATTAGATCTGTTTTCCATAAATACAACTCGTTCTTCAAACAAGAAGCTTGTTGGACTCTGAGAATCAATCAGTTTTCGAGTTTACAGCTACGGTTAGGTTAAGCTGTTCGGTTGTCCCTCCATTCATTCATTTGGTTAACCAGAGTAATCTGGTGCTTGCCTTTCATCACTAAAAGTGTTGCTACAGTGAAAAATAAATGAAGATTTTAAAACGGAAAAAGATAAAGACATCTGATGTCTTTGAATAAGATTCTAGTCAGATTGTTCAACAATCTTCAGTTTGAGAGACCCTACTAATGTCTTATCACGCAAACCAAGAGACAATACATCCTTTGTGGTTAGTAAAAGCAAATTCAGATTATAGACTTTTCGACATATCCATTACCATGAATTTCCGAAGCAACATCTCTGCTCTGAAAGAAGATATCATAGTTGATCAGCTACTTCATAGCCATGATCCAGACGGTCGCTGGCTTGATTCTGAAATGCTGCTTCAAGAAGTTGAAACCATCTTGAGCTTTGTTCGACAAAATGATGTGAGATCGACAATTACAATGCCACTAAACTTTCAGGTTTCTACGCCACTTTTGACAGAGGATTGTATTACCAACATTGAAGTTTCTGAATCAAAGGAACCGCTACCATACGCTGTCTCCAGAATCTCTGTTCAGGTAACAGATCATCCTTTCTACTCAATTAATTATTCCTGAAAAAATGCCTGGGTTCGGAAATCTTGAAAATCTTGAGGTTGCAGATGCTTTGTCCATGCATGGGGGAGAATGAGATCCAGACAAGAACAATGGCTTTGTTTGATCTTCTGAAAGAATACAGATGGGATGCAAAAGCTGTGTTAGTATTAGGAGCCCTTGCTGCAACATATGGACGACTATTGCTACCAATTCATCTAGCCTTCGGCGATCCCGTTGCAGCATCAATTGCAACACTTAACCAGTTGCCTATCAATAGAACTAACTTCAGACTATGGTCAAACTCTCTAAGCTTGCTCATTAAAGCTATGGTGGACGTAACCAAATGCATCGTTGAGTTTGAAAGACTTCAATTTAAACAAGCGAAGCTAGACAACAACATCGCGGGAGAAACCATGTCTAACATCTATCTGGCTACTTACCAGGTTGTCAAAAGTGCACTTGCATGCCTGCAGCAGATCCCTCATTACAAGCAAATCAAGCAGGTGAAATTTTCCACCCTTCTCTTATCATCCCTACCAAACGAGAAACAAAACACAGAAACTGGTACCATCACATTAGCATTTCAACTTTGAGTTTTCTCATGGCTAGGAATTCTCTGAAATACTCAGGCAACGGAATCAAGGAGAGCAGCAGGGGAACTGTCTAGTTTGGGATATCAGTTACACAACATACATACCCGCCTCAACAAGCAGGTCGAAGAATGCAGTACACAAATAGGTAACTTTCAAATGTTCTGATGTTAAGTTCCAAAAGCACAGCTTCTGTAAAAGCAAAACTAATCTCTGATGTTGCTTTTCTGTTTTCATGTCCAAAGAGGAAGAAATCTATCGAAGGCTCAGAAACATTAACACGGAGACTCATCAAGACAATCAAGAGGTACTCCAGCTACTTTTTTCTCTACAAGATGATTTCCAACTTCAACAATACTCCAAACAGGTACAAATAAAGAACCCTCCTTTTTCTTTTTTCCATGTTCCCTCTTTTTTGTCTCTTCTTCAATTGAGCTTTTACTCTAAATTTTCATCCTTATCCATCCCATCACAATTACATAAAGATGAAGTGCAACATTCAGTATGACGTTACGTAGACTGATTCTTTTACATTTCATAAGTGAAGACATTTCGTGACCAGTTGTGCCTTCTAAAAAGTTATCATGCCTTCGCAAGAGCATAATTCATTTGATTCAATATTCTTTATCATCCAACGACAGATGGCTACAACTGAGCTGAAGGAAAAGGTAATACTGCTGCTATTATCAAAGCCAGAACTCCTACCTATAGAGCCACTTCTCTTTATGCTTCAACAGTTATACGATCATCCATCTAACACAACCACAGAACAAAACTATGAGATCCTATGGATTCCAATACCATCGTCACAAAAATGGACAGACGAAGAGAAGAGAAACTTCAATTTCTTCTCCAATTCCCTACCATGGATCTCAGTAAGGCGGCCATGGTTGATGAGCTCTACAGTACTGAATTTTTTAAGAACAGAATGGCCGTATCGAGATGGTGAAACAATGGTGGTGGTGATGGATCCTAAAGGAAGAGTTATGAATATGAATGCCATGGATATGGTGTTGATATGGGGTATTAGGGCATATCCATTTTCAGTATCTAGAGAAGATGAACTTTGGGAAGAAGATGGATGGTCTATGCAGCTCTTACTGGAAGGCATTCATCCTGCATTCGAGACATGGGTAAAGCAACCCATTTCTAAATTTTCTCATCTATTGTCAAAAATTTCCAATTTTTCTGATCGGATTGTGAAACCAATACATCGAGTTTTCTAACTCTACGAATCATAGGTGAAAGAAGGGAGAGAAATCTGCATATTCGGAAGCGAGAATTCGAATTGGGTGGACGAAATCAAGTCACTAGCACGAAGAATTCAAAATCAAGGGTTCCAGTTTGAGCTGATTTACCTCAATAAACGCACAATAACCTCTGAATCAGCCATGGAAGAGAGCTCCATCTTGTTCAGTCCAGCTATACAACAGCTCTTCTGGCTACGATTAGAGAGCATCAAACGATCAAAACTCAAGCGAAGTGAATCATCGAAATCCGATCGCGTGTTTGAAGAAGTCACCAAACTCCTTGACTTCGATTACGGTACACGCAAGGGTTGGGGTATCATTGGAAAGGGATCGACGGGAGAAATCGTCCGGGTAGACGGAGAGAATATGACGGAGAGGATGAGGCGGATTCTGCGGTGGGGAGAATATGCGACGGGACTTGGTTTCACGGAGGCGATTCAAATCGCGGCGGCGAAGCCGTGTGAAGAGAGTCACACGGTGGTGGTTCCGTTTGAGGAGGGTTCGACAGTGAGAGTTGTCACGTGCGAGAAATGCAAAAGGCCCATGAAGAAGTTTGTCGCTTATCAGTAACTCGCATAATAATATGGTTTTCGTTTGCTTCGTTCCAAAAAAATAAATAAAAAGTCTATATTATGGTTTTTTTTAAGGGAAATTATGGCTAATAACAACCAAAAATTTAATAATTAGCTGTCTAACTATTTAAACGCTTGGCTACGATATTTTGTATATATTATACAATATTACCGATATTGACCTTGCCTAAGCAGTGAAGGTTACGACGCCGTCACAAAATCACAACGGATTCGTCGAAGAAACGAGATTTTGTGGCCTAAGGAAGACACCTTGAAATTCATACGCAACTATGTAGACACAAGACTTTTTCTTTCTCTGGCATAAGAAAGAGACCTTGCAGTTACGGAGGGGGAGGAGAAAATCACGGTTATGGCTGTGGCCACTAACATGAAGATGGTGGTCTCGAAAATCGTGGCTGCGATGGTGGTGATTACGATCTGAATCAACATGATGCCGAAGGAAACTATGGTCGTGGTTACGGTGGAGGTTTCGACATCGCGACGGTGGTCGTAGTTTCGACATGGAGGTGGAAGAGAAAACCGCGATTGTGGCCGTCGATTCGGCATGGCGACGGTGGTTTAAAAAATCGTCGCGACTGTTGTGGTGATTCATTGTCATCGAAATTAATCGGATGACATGGTCTGAAATTGAAGATAAAGAAAGGGACAAAAGCGAGATTTTATTAGATAGAACATATGGTTACTCGTTAAAATACTTCATCCTCATAGCTATTTTCTTTATTATTGTCCCTTCTTTTAATATAATTTTTTTTTTCTCTTGAATGGTTAGGTTTATGAACTATTACAAAAAAATAACAACAATTACACACGGATAATTATGTAACGAACAATTTTAGTTTTAATTATGATATACGAGACAATTCCAAACGATTTTCTTTGCACGACGCTGACATATCTTATAATTTTTTTCCTCATTAATTTATACTTTTCGGAACTCAAACTTCATACCTACTATTGTAGAAACATTAATAAATATTGTCAAAAAGGTTTCCACATTTATATAAAACTCTATAATAAAAAGTCTATATTATGAATTTTTATTGAATGTATATAACTTTTCAATTCTCTCTTCTCTCCTCTCCTCTTTATCTATGAGAGGGAGACGTGATTTTCGGATACTTCTGTTGTAAGATATTTTGGTATGACCGGGTTTAGACTCTTTCGACTATGATCAAATTTAGTTTCTTTCTGACATCGATCAGATTTAGTTTGTTTTTTATCCTTCCTCTTTGGATTTCACGTTTTATTTCGTTTGTGCTTTGGATTGGATCCTTAACCGTCTTCTGCATTATTCTCCATTTTCAGAGAATCAATCTTCGTCTTCCATAGTTGGGCTTTTTGAGGTTTGGGCGAAGTCTTTCTAAAGAGATGGAGCATCGTGCGGTTGGTTTTTCCGGCGCGATATAAGCAAAGTTAGTCGATTTCGCCTAGGTTTTGTCTTCTCCTCTATTTGGGACTTTCGGGTTAAACTACGGTGGATCTGGTTATCTGATTCAAGATGCATCTGAAATTTTATAGGAACGAAACTACGGTAGATTTTGGAGAAAGTTGGGTCAGGTTCATATCTGGTCTAGACATGAGAATCAGAATTTCAGAATTTTCTTCTCGGTGGTGGAGCGCGGCGCATGTGTGGCAAAGGTGTCGTACCTATTAAAGAAAGGGATTAAGGTTGGGTTGTAAGGTTGATGTGGTTTAATGTTGTATATACATATCAATATTATCGAATAACAGCAAATCATAAAACCGTATTTTAGAAATTGAACAAAACAAAAGAATATTACGAGCAAAAATTAGAAATAAAAATGATATAATACAAATGTAATAATTAGGAAACAAAAGTGCTATAATATGAATGGTGAATTAGCTTAATATTAGTTGTGGAGTACATATTAATGTATAGGGATAAAAAAATAGTTCACTATGTAAAATATTTCATCAATCCAATTCGATAGTTATATTTTATGGTCAGTTATATCATTCACCTTGTTATTGACCAAGCAGTAAACATTCACTTTGTTATTGACGCCTCAAGACCATAACGAAACAATCACTTGGATAATTTCGAATCTTTCATACTTGGAGATTTGTGAACAACAAAGTAATTAAGAAAAAGTGCCAAATCAAAGAAGAAGAAGAAATTGAGAAAAAAAATGTGAAATCAAAGAAGAAGAACAGGATGATGAGGAAGATGACAAAAAAGAAGAAGAAGAAAAAAAAGAGAAGAAGAAGATGACGCAGATGAAATTAAGAAGGAGAAGAAGAAAAAGATTAAGATAACGATGAGGATGTGACGGCCGTGAGAGAAAAGAAGAATAAGATTAGGTTTATGTTTATTTTTAATATATTTAAGACTTAATTTGTTTTAAATGTCAAAGTAAAAAAAAATGTTTGGTAAGTAGAGAAAGACTAATTCTGGAATTCCAAGTATAATATTTGTTAGACACCTAATTATATTTTAGGTCAGTTAAATAATTAATTATAGGCAACATACCTAATATACATGCCTATTTCTCTAATACAAATGATACGTAGAAGTAAAAATAATGGTTATTGAGTTGTAATGTTAATTTTTCTCAACTCATAAGTTATTGTGGATTGTTCATTTCTTTTTTCACGTAACAAATCATGAATATCATGTTTATACTATCATATTAATTTTAAGTTTTATTACATTTGATAAAAAAAAATTCAAGATGTAACCATTTACTAAAAATAATTAAAAATAAAATAAATTAAAACCATCAACTGTCACAATTAACTGTATTGATTCTATTTTTTAATCTCGACGGAAAAATACTTACGGTATACTTACCTTGGTCTTTGTCTTTAAGATCATTGATGAGAGAAAGTTGTAGGACCGAAATTGGCACACTACAAAATTGGAGATGAATTGCGATACAGAATACGTTAAGGGAAGAGATCAGAGACATCGAGTGGAGTCGAGATACGAAATCTCTTTCCTTAACTCTAAGAATCTCCCGCAGTGCGACGGGTTTGATAGATTCACGAGTCCCAAGATACAACCACTGATAATCGTGTTCGCAAGCACTCGAAACAACGATTCTAACGAGCTGATAAAAACGATACTCTCGGGAGGAACTTACGGTGGAGAGATTGTGTTTTGAATGAGATTTTCTTTGTGTCAGAATACTTAGGAGGAAGAAGACGATGGCTTCTTATATAGGCGCAAGGGAGAGCGGTTTTAAAACCGTCACGGAGCAGTTAACCGCGTGAGAAAACCGCCGAGCGGTTTGTGAGTGTTTTGGGCCAAAAACGAGAGGCTTTAAAAAGCCCATTTACTTGGTCCAAAATGAATAGTCTTGATGGACCTTTGGTCCAATTGCCCGCGTCCGAGCCCCGCCCGGTTCGGCGCGCGTGTGGGGTTTCCCACTTCTCACACTTTGTCCATAGATGTGTTATGTTTTGAACATAGACACATGAGTGACCATATATATACACTATGAAAAACTCTCGTACTTTAGATGTGGGACTTTTTAAGTGTCACTCACTTAACAACCAAGAGGCTTTTCTCATTCACATTTTAGAACCCATTTTGACAAAACAACAAGCCCACTCAATGGCCCAATTGATTCAAAATCATGGTTCCAACAAAAGTCACAACAAGTTCTATTCAGCTAATATCGACAGAGAAAAAAGACACAACAACAATAGTTGATGAACCTGTCACTAGCGAATCAATGTAATTGCGTTTGAAGTCCTCCCAGTGTCTTATGTGACGCAAGAAAGTATATTCATTGACGCCTTTAAAGACGTTGCTAAATAGCTCTTAGAGAAGTCGAATGCTACACCTTTGTTTATGTCCTTAAAAAAGTGATAGATCTTTTCGTTCGTGTGCAAATTGTTCTTATCAATCTTTTCGTTGTTCATGAACAATGCATCTTATCAATCTTTTCGTTGTTCATGAACAATGCATCCTCCTTGTCTTTTATAAAGTATCTCATGAACACTACGTAGTTTATTGGTGAAAATAATAAAAATTCTTGAAAACAAAATCGACATAAGATCTAGTTTCACGGAAGTAGGCTTTAAGAAGATGATATATTTGAAATTATAGATACAACAAAAAAAATATCTTATAATCTGTAGATACAAATTTCGCACAACTCACACAAGCGCCTAACGAAAAAGCTCTTATATATCCGACATTGAATATAGTTTTGTGACTCATCTATTCGTGTGGGTCTAACCATACAATGTTGTCCTTAATTACCTAACAATGAGCCTATATAATCCTAGTTAGGTTCTACTGATTTTTCGAATTCCGACTCAAATGTTCACTCATGGGCTATGTCAAGGATTAAAATTGTCTAAACATCTCGTAAGTTAATAAATCATACCTAACACAAAATGCAAAGTGTGAAAGTTTAATATGTTAGTAACATTGTTACCTTGAAAATTTAAAATATGCATGCTAAACTTGAGACTTTTTTTTTTAAATCGTCTGAATTTATTAATATTTTATTACAAATTATGAGAACTGATACATCGACGATTCTACAACGGACAAGTTTTCTGCCTTGATCCATGCCAGATGATTATATATTGCCTCATGCTGAAGATCTATTGTAAACTTGTCTCCGTTAAATCTGCATCAGTATTAATAAATCTCATCTTCTGGGATTTGAACCCAAATTTTCTGGTGTAGAAATATTAATAAATCATTGATCAAACCATTGGACTTAAATGTTAATTGTCCTATTTTGAAGTTTTTTTTATGTCATTTTTTCTAAAATAAAATGAGAACACGATGATAAATTATTCTATAGTTGCTTTGATAAGTTATGATCACTTGGTCTTGTAAGGTTTGGATGGTGTAATTAGGTGTGGTAGATTGTGTTTTCGGTTTCTCTTTTGTCGATGTCTGTCTCCTTTGTTTGGGTTTTGGCTCCGGGGACATTTCTGTGGTCCGTCGGCTTTTGGCTCCAGAGACATTTCTGTAGTCCGTCGGCTCATGTAGTTCTATTTTGCTGTTTATCCGTCCAATATAATATAACTTCAGATGAAAAAAAAAAAAAAAAACGATGATAAATCTATCTAATCTTAACAACACGTGATATTTTACACGGACAAGATGGTTTAGAAGATCCAATCTACGGTTGTAAGTATGTAACACAGGACAAGTTAGGTGTATCTCTCCGCACTGGATCTCTCCCCGCGACAGCAAAATCCAGGGCTTCTTCCCGATCTGCGACTGGGTGAGAAAGCAGCGGAAAGGCGAGAGAAGATAACGATGGTGAAGGTTTTGACTTACTTTGGCATGACATTGGCTGCTTTCGCCTTCTGGCAATCCATGGACAAAGTTCATGTCTGGATCGCTCTTCATCAAGACGAAAAGGTTTCATTCTCTTCCTAACTCTGAAATCTGACTTCTTTTTCTCTTAATTTCGGTGTCGATTGTATGAATTTCTTCGATATCGCGACACCGGATCAAACCCTAGGCTATCGATTTTGTGTAATTATCCTTAGGACTGATCGTATTTCTCGTTCATTTCCCATTTTGAATAAGAAATTGTTATTTTAGGATAGAGAGCCATGGAAGAGTCTTGGTTTTGTTCAGTGGCGTTTGTGTTCTTCACTCTCTGCAGATTTTTTTATAGCATAGCTTCTACGTCATTACCATGATTACTGTTACCTTTGACTCAATGCTAGAAGATTACGGAGTGTTCGATAAAGAATATATATCTTGGCTTATAGGTTTTGTTTGACATCTGATTATACTTTGACAATTGTGATGTTCTTGGAGTTGAGTTGTAATTGGATAACAAAAACTCTTATGTTCTTTGAGTTAAGTAGTAATCTGATAACAAATTGAGATTGGTGTTTGCATTTGATTAAGTAGTGATCAGGGAGATATGAAACAGCTGACTGATGATATGTTCTTCTTGGAGTTTAGTAGTAATCTGAATCTGATAACAAAAAAACTGTTAATCAATGTGCAGCAAGAAAGAATGGAGAAGGAAGCGGAGGTAAAGCGGGTTAGAGCAGAGCTGTTGCGGAAGGCTAGAGAGGAGGATCCTCTTGCCTGATCTTCTTCACTCATGTTTTCATTTTCTTATCATCATCAGTTCACTTTTTTTTTTGTTTCACTGTTATGGACCAAAAATGGAGTTTGCATAAAACTGACAATACCATATATGCTTTTGAATGTGGGGGATGATCATGAATAATATCGTCTTTGTTGTTTCTTCGCAACTGATGAAATTCTAGTGGACAAGTATTAGGATCTTGCTCTGCTTTTTTCTTCCTCAACCTGGTTAGGTAACTGTGTATCATGGATTCTGTGTTCATGCAGAATTCATGAAAATTTGTGACCGCCCTAAGCAAATCAGCCCCAAGAAAACAAGAAGATACACACCATAACTTTGACAACAGAGAAATCAATATATCTCACTTTCTGCGAAAACAAACACAGCATTATCTTGCTATAACACATGAAATCAATAAGTAGCATTAGCACAATATATATCATAACATATTATTACCCGTGAAATGATATAAAGCAAACATAAAAGCTGGATGTAATTTTGATATCTTGCTTCTGTAAGTTCAAGGGTGAGATTTGATGAATACTCATGAGTAAAAGAGACATATAAGATGAAGCAAACGAGACATTTTATTCACGGATTTAAGAACAAAACAAGAAGCTCAAGGTCTCTCTTAACAAGGCAAAGCAAATAAACCAAAAAGACTTAGACTCAACAAAGACATAAACTGGTAAACAGACTCTAGAGTCTAGACATTGACTACTTATTATTATTATTATTTCTCCAAACTCTCTTCAGCTGTTGTTGCTGCCATTCCGGCAGCAAGTTGATCAACTCCAGCAGCTACAGGCACAGTGACAGGAGAGAAACACTCAGGGGTTTTGTTGTTTTCAACAAGCTCAACCCCAAAAAGCCTACAGCTATTTCCACGAGCCTGCTTCTTTACAGCTGAATATTTCACAAAGGCAGAAGTATAGGTTTCAGCTCCAATATCCACACGGTTTGGCCAAAGGCTCAAGCTTCTCCCACCATGACCAAAAGTCGCAGAAGGACGGAACAAAGTCACAGCAGAAAGTGAACCTGCAGGGCCTGAGGTCAATGAAGAGGACATCAACAAAGACTACCACGCAAGCCAGATAGCTCAAAACAAGAAATGATTTGAAAGTACCGGAAGCAGATGGACCAGCGGTTGGGGAAGGCACACCAAGAGTTCTTGATCTTTTGTTCCTTTGTCGAGGCTGAGATTGTGGTGAAGGAACATTATTATTTCCAACTAGAAGCTCAATCTCCCAATGGGAGACTCTTTCAGGCCTAAAGACAGAAGAAGGCTCATCCCATTGAACCTGAAACATTTATGATTATAAGTTTTGGAGTGATCCAAACACAGTCTTACATTAAGATATATACTTACCTTTAGTGCTCTCCATTCTGAATCGGTCCAAACCTGAGATGTATTTTCCTGGACACCAACTATTGTACCAGTAAACCTGTAAAGTTAGAGCATACAATTCAAGAATTTAAAACTGACATCCAGCTTTGGGAAATTTAAAAAAAAAAAAAAAACAATTTGGTTAGGGAAATGATGATACATTTTCTCATGAGTATTCTCGCCCTCGAATCTCATCTTGAATCGCATCCCTACAGAGAGCTGCTGGTTCTTAGAATCATTATACCTATTGACGCTCACGACAATCTCTGGCCTACTTATCCTGATTCATAGAAAGGCAGCGAAACGGTTATCGACCAAAGCATATGCATTCAACAATGTCTATTAAACACACAAGATAAGGACTTGGAAACTATGGCTCATGTGTGTAAATCTAACTTTTTCATCTCAACGAGACAAGTGCAAGATCAACCTTGGTTTCACAAAGATTTTAAACACTGATCTTGTCTTAATTGAGTGAGCAGTATTAGCAAAGACCCCAAAATGCATGCTTTCAGTTGAGATCACAGATGATGGCATATTAACTTGTTGTCTCATGACCCTCCTGACGCCAATTCCGAGGTCTCCATTTGCAGCCCTGAGGAATGAAATTTATATTAATTGTACAGACATTTACGATGAAGAAACAAAAAATCCACAAGAACTTGCCTTGCGAATATTAGAACATCACCAGCCACCAGCATTTTCGAGTCAACAAAATTATTCCAGCCAGCATTCAACATATGGCGATTTGATTTTCCTACACATGAGCATATCATTGATGTTACATCAACATGAAAATAATAACAACACCAATGCAAAATACTGTAAAGTTTCACTAGCTTTAGGGTTGTCGAACCAAAACTAAAAGACCAGAAGCAAACCACGTGTCTGGTAGATAGCATTTTGTTCTAACCTTTGTAAAAAATGTGATTAAAACTCCATTTCTTTTGTTGCAAATCAGTTGGAACCAGGTACTGGGATGGTGCTTCCTTTTTCTTTTCCTTGGAGATTTTCTAGAAAAGAGAAGTCAAAAGTATTATAAAAACAAACAATATTGAAATGGTTTTCTAAATAGATTCAAATTGCAGAATTAATTCAGACCAAAGGTGGAAAACAATTTTTTGCAAGCCTCATTGGCACTGGGAAACCATTACGCTTGCCGGCGTCAGAAGTAGTCAAGGTCTTGCAAAATGTCTGTACGTTGAGATTTTTTTTCTCTGGGACAGGGACACTTGGGATGATGGGTGCAATTTCCTAATGACAAAAAATTACAATAGTTTTACGAGAGTTAGCCAAATAATTGTCATATGTACACATTCATTTCATGATGCACTACTAAGCTTCGGAAAAAAAAATAACATACGTCCTCTTTTGGCACCAAGGAAATCTCCGCAAACACTTCATCAGTTCCAAGCTCTACCTAAAGATGGAGAGGGAAGCACAACAATGTGTCACACAGCAAATTCCATATGGTAAGAAAGAAACCATACAGTATATTATGGAACTTAACCTACCATGCGCTCGACATTAGTCACTTCACAGAGAATCTTAGATGAAAGGTCGAAAGAAGGCATTTGCTGGTCCAAGCGCTGATTCATTGATGCCTCAAGCTGCATTGTCAGAACCATAATCAAATATTGATAAGGACATATAATGAAAAGTAGTTTAACAATTGATCATGTAGATCAATTGTTAGAGTAACAATCAAGCTACCTGCTCCATGTGACCTTCTGGGAAGTAATAAACTCGCTCCCCTTTGCGGGGTAGAGTTACAAGAGGTCCAGCACAAGCATTCCATAGCTCTGTATACAAAGCTTTACTCATAGCCACTATAAACAAATACACAACACAAAGAAACAAGTTACGAGAAGCAAATGAAAGAGTAAACAACCGTTTGAATATCTATAAGAAATAAACCTCAAGTCTCACCAGTTGATTGAACATTAGCTGGCAACGCCATTTGGAAATGCCTAAAAGGAAAGTAGAAAAGAGTTGAATTTTGAATCTCTAACAAAGTGACAATTCGTAATCTAAGATTATCCACAAAACTCAATAAGTAGAGAATGCAAAAGCAGAGAGTCTCTTCATTATCTGGCATTTACTAAAGCAAACACCACAGAAAAACAAAAACCCAAAAATTAAAAATCAAACCTTTTACAAAAATTAGTTGTTGGACTGAAAGTAAAAACATTTTCTTATCACCACTTAGTCGCATTATCTACTAAACATACACAAAAATTTGTGTAAATTTTTTTCTTCAAACCAAACAAGAAAAACAAAATTGTGTATTTCTTAGACTGATGTTTTATTACAAGTGGACAGAAAAATGTAAGATTTGAAGTTAGCTCCGTCAAACAGTATGAACATCTGAAGTTTTAGTTCTAGACAATGAATTCACTGACATGCTGAAATCCAATTTGGTTTTAAAAACAATATTTTTATAACTTTATAATTAAACAAAAACAACACAAGATAAACAAATACAAAAACAGTAGAGGTAACAAAATTTATTAAAGTTCGGTTCCAAACCTTTCGGCTTAGATTTGACTCATATAATAGTCACTAAAATAACACTAATGACTTACTTTCTTTTGTTGTTTTCTTCTCTTCCCAGAGGCAGCCTGTAACCTTTTTAAGTTTTTTTACAGAAGTTTTTCCAGAAATGGAGGATGATTTGTGAAAATCTGATTATGTAGTTATATATAAAAGAAAATCTAAACTTTAATTTTTTGACCATAGAATCTATGTATGCGTTATCTGCTACGTCGCAGAATCCGTTACGAAATACGTTACAAAGAGCGTTACGAAGTATGTTACTTAGTACTGCCAAAAGCTTATCAGTGAATGACAAATAGCAGTCTTTGATTTTTTTTTTTCCAAATAAAAACAAGTAAGAAGTTAAATTTATTGTCAAGGGAGTTTATTCATATAATTGAGAAATTTTGTAAACAATGTATTTATTTTTTTATTCATACAGTCAAATCTATTATAAATTAATAAACTACTCCACTTCTTAATTGATTTATTATTCTAATACTGTTGAATTTATAAATGTTTTATTCTACATGTGATAGTTGTTAAACTTCCATAAAAATTGCATATGGTTTATCAATTCGGCTAACAAATTCAAACTTGCAAGACTAGAAAATACAACTAAAATTTCATATACAATTCTACAACAGACATTTCTGTTCCACAAAGATTCACAGCAACCAATTTACTTGCATCATATTTACGATAGATTATTGTTTAACACATAAAACCATGCCAAACGACTTTACTAATACCACGGTGAAAATCGTCAATAGATTTTTAACTCCATTAGTTTACAATAATTCGTGTTTCTAGGGAATCAAACTCTACACATCCTAATGCAAAATCATTAACCATTCGCTTAAAGAGACTTCCACTCCAAATTGTTTCAGTACATGAATTTCATTTTAGTTGTGTTATTAGACAGTTGGAGATTTTTATCAAATATTGTTGGATTCTAATTAGTAATTACTATAGACTATAATACAGTTCGGTTATAAATCATCTTCCAGTAATTAGTAATTACTATAGACTATAATACAAGTTTGAATTCGTGCAACATCTCTGTGGTTGAGATTCACGCGCTAAATTTTTTGTACTTATGTTATTTATCTGAATTAATTAAGGAGTACTTTATTGTTTTATTAAGTAATCATTAAAGAAGTCTGTTGTTAATAATAATTGAGATGTATGTTGTTGGCTTTAGTCTCCTAATCTCTGTCTCTCTAAATTGTCACCCAAATTTTGCCTTCGATTCTCTAACCATTTTTCCTTAATCAAACGGAGAAAATAGTCTAGAAGAAAAGTGAAAATTTAATTGAAAATATATATATTTAGGTTTTGAAACCATAGGAATTGTTAAGAATCTAGTCATAACCAACATATATAACACACAACTGATATGATTATTATAGTGTCAAACCATAGGAATTGTTAAGAATCTAGTGATAACCAATAAAAAAAATATTATTCTATAATGTGTATTGTAAATAGTGTTCTCTCAAATTTGAGGGAATACTATTTATAATCTTATTTTTTCTTTCATTTTGAAGTATCATTGGAGAAATTTTTCCCTCATTTTTATACAGTATCTGAGAAAATGAGAGATATAAAAACAAAATAAAATCCATAGAAACTAACTTTAATTCTGTAAAACCTTATAACAAAAGGTTTCCAACATCGCATTTGTACAACGTTAATTATGTTCCCTAATAAATAAGTAGCCTTACAATTCAAAACAAAAGTTAACTAACACACAACAAAAAGAAGTTTCAAAACATACAAACAAACCCAAAGACAAAAGAAAACAATAAAGAGAGAGCGAAGAGAGAGAAGATGATAAGACGTGGAGACAGCTATATATATAGATCGCCGCCTAAAAGCCGAAACCATCAATAAATTTCACAGTACTGTTAAGCTTTCGTCATCCGAAACGCCGCCGTTTTCTCGAGTCTCTCGCCATCACTTCCTTCCTCCAACGTCTTGTCGGACGAACACGACACGACGCTTCTGTCATCTCTAGAGTGACAGCTGTCTTCGCTCACTGGTTTGGCCCCGAGGTCAGCTACGGGGATAGGCTCCGTCAGCAACCGCCCATCACGCGGTGGCGAGAACAGAACCGGCATATACTTCTCCATTTCTACTCCGGGACCCCTCGACTTCTTGAAATGTTCCTTCAACGACTCAACTCCCTTTAAAAAAAAAAAAAAAAAAAAAACTATTTTTATTTCAATAAACTTTACTGTTAGATTAAACAGAGATTATTAAAAAAGATATATTTCTTTCTTGACCTGAAGTCGAGCGTAAGTGACCTCGCAGATCTTTGTAGATTTGAAAACTCCCCATTGTTGATTGTGAAAGGCCTTGTAAAGCCTCCACACTGCTTCAGGACTTGTCATGTTCACAAACCCATATCCCACATTGCATTTGTTGCTTTGTTTTTTTTTACAAAAAAAAGATCCAGATTTAATCAAGAGCCATATTCTTAAAAAAAGATGGAGTGATATTAAAGTATTAATTACCTGAAATCAATGGGGAGGTAGACGAAATCATAAGATGACATGGGCGTATTGTTGTTCCCTTCGTCTATAATCTTTTGGTTACAGTCGTTGCAATGTGAGTCCAGTAAATCCAAAAGCAGCTTCTGGCTATAAAGATGACAACCATATTATAAATTTGACTAGTCAGAATCATTGTATATACAAAAATAGTAACATATGATATATATACACATAGCTCATTAGTATTATCCGGTGGGTTTCG
The DNA here is from genome assembly GCA_964056655.1 of Arabis hirsuta. NCBI lineage: Eukaryota > Viridiplantae > Streptophyta > Magnoliopsida > Brassicales > Brassicaceae > Arabis > Arabis hirsuta. The sequence continues at coordinate 17,608,385 of OZ053311.1, read as the reverse complement.
TTGACTTTTGTCAAACCAAACAAAAACAGAAACAAAGCATTTCCTCGTTCTCGGACTATATCGTCGTATCGAGCACATGCCCATCACTATCACAAATATTAACGAAAAAGACCGCATGCTACTTAATTTACCTGTACTTGTTGGGGATGTTTTTAATCATGACGGTGGTACGACCGTCTCTGCAACCACTAGACTCACCGGCGATAGCGTCTTCGTTTATAACGAAGCAACCATCGCTGACATTCTTATTCACATGCTCTTTAGTCCTCTTCGTATTGTTAATGTACTTCTCTTGTCGCTCGTACGGTTGTTTCTGGTTCCTCCTCGTGTTGACCTTCATCGAACCTTTTCTTCGGAACTGACCCGCCAAAGAAGGTAGCCGGCGATGGTGATACGTCAGAGCCGGAGGCGGAGGAGGAAAGTGGTGGTTGAAGAAGTTTTTGTTGAAGCGTGAAGCGAGGAAGAGTTTTCTACTAAAACCACCAGGACGGCTAAATTGAACGACGATTGGTTTACCGTCGATGGATTTCCCGTCCATCTCCCGGAGAGCTAAGGCGGCGTCTCTGACGTCGTAAAACTCCACGAACCTCTGTTCTCTCTTGTACGGTGTCTCTCTCAGCTCCTTCACTTCCCCTACAAAGATTAAAAAAAAAGAAATTAACATCTGAAGAAAAGTAACAGAAGAGAGAATGTTGTTGAGTGTATTAAATTACAAAATTATTAATAAAGTCGTGAGCTTTACCATAAACCTGGAAAATCTGACGGAGAGTTGAGGAAGAGACGGTTGGTTCCAAATTCATAATCACGAGTGACCCTTGATTGTTCCCTTGTGGAACCGCCGTGAGTTCAGGAAATACGAAATGGGCCCATACGAATCGTCCGGAGATGAGTCCACGCGCCGCCGTGTAACAACCAGCACCACCGGAACCGGCTTGTTCTTGCTGCATGTGACGCTTATTACGTATCTCCTTTAGAGCCCTTTGTGAGTCTCTGAGATTGTAGAAATGGACGGTCACGATTCCTTCATTTACTATCTCCATTTGGACTCCACGAACCTCACCGAATACTTCCAGGTCCCGGCGAATAGATGACTCAGTGACGTCACCTGGTACTGATAACAGCATCACGGCTCTAGTCGGGGTTATCGATGTCAGCGGAAGATGGTAAGGAGGAGGAAGTAGAGGTCCGGTAAAGTTAGGGAAAAAAGGAGGGAGATGGAGAGGGTAAAGCGGAGGAGGAAGAGGGTGGTAGATTCTTGTCGGAATAAAGAAGGGTGTTGGGTAGAGATTTGCCGGTAAAAACGCCGGAGCTGTTGGGTTAAGGTTTCCCGAGTAAACGGTGACTGACATAGCGGTTTAAGGGGAGGTCGGTGAGGAGTTTAAGAGGTGGTTTTCCGGTGATCGGTAACGGCGACTTGTACTGATGGACGCTTGATCTTCCTCAGGGATCGTACTCTTTCTCTCTTTCTTTCTTTGGTGCAGGGAGAGAGCAAAAGTGGAATTTTTAGTCTTGTTTTTACTCTGCAGAGATTTTTATTATTATTTCCATTTCTAATTTTACTAACAAAATCAAGGTTCTTTAATCTGATGGTACCCTCTTCGTAGAATTTACTGATTTGCCCTTTGAGAAAAGATTTAATTTTCGTGGGAAGATGCATAGGGCATCTCCAACCCTACTCCAAATCTCATTTCAAACATAATTTTATAGTAAAATTCTTTCTTTAACCCCACTCCATTCAACTCCAAAACGGAGTTATTTTATTTTTTTCTTTAAATATGGAGTAATCTCATTTTTCACTCTATTTTAGAGTTGACCTTTTTTTATTTATAAAATAGTCTTTCAAATTTAAATCATTTAATTTTATGAGAGAAATATTTTTTTGTGATGATTTTTAATTTGTTTGATAATTTTTTTCAATTGAAGAATTATAGGTTTATCAAATCACAAGAATTCGTAACAAAATAGTTATCTTATATTAGAATGTATTAAATTGTAATGTATGAGTAAGTTTTTTTTTTTTTAAATGTATATGTATGTTTAAGTAATATATGTTATTATGAATTTAATTTTTAAAAGTGTATATTTTAAAGTTAATATGCATATATGTATAAAATGATATAATAAAACATAATTTTTCAAATCTAATTTATAAAAAAAAAATAGGGTCAATTTGTAAGTTTTATAAATAAAGTGAATTATAAATAATTAATAATAAATAGTAAAAAAGAAATATATTTAAAAATATTATTTTTGAAGTAAGAAATGAAGTAATATATTGGAGTAAAACTCAACTCCATTTTGGAGTTACTCTATTTTGGAATGAAAAATAGAGTGATACATTCGAGATGCTCTAAGAGCACTCTTCGATGCTTTAAAAATTCAAGGAGGTTCTTCATAATATAATTTTAATGTTTTAATATGATTTTGATTATATATTTAAGTTTTAATAAGAAAGTTAACTATCAACCATCTTCTCTCACTCTCTCCAACTTTTTCATTTTTTTTTTTATTTTAATATTTAAATACTCATGTAGATACTCCCATTAGAGATTTTTTAAAGTCCGTTTGGAAAACACATAAATTAAACAGTTAATATATTTGAGAAACGTTTTAACATTGTAGAAAATGATTTTGTTAATAAGAGGAGTAATAAAGAAGATGGGTTTCATAATCTATAATCTGTGAAAAGATTTTGAGCGGCCTCTTTCTTTCCCGTAGTTCGCCCTAACCGCATCTTTTCGATATTGCTGTTACCCTCTCCGATGGTCGGAGATTTCAACGTCACCGTGGGAGGGATCTTTCCCTTACTTTGCTTCTTTTCTTGTTTATGTTCCAATCACTCTTCCTTGCTGTTTCTTTTCATCGATTTTTTCAGAGTTAAAGGTGGTTGGGCTTTGGTCTCTCGGCATCGAGATCTTGTCATGACGTTGGCCCTTGTGTGTTCTTGACAGTTCTTCTTCTTTAGATCTGTCTGGGCGAGTTTGGTTCTTGAGGTGGAATGAGGCTCACACCTTTGCTATGGTGGTGGATCTCTGGGGTCTCGTCTCGACTTATAGTTCGGTCTTTGCGAGGTTGTTTCCTTGCAGTCGTGAAGAGGCAAGTTGTTCCTCTCTGGGGTGGGTCTCAATCTCCTTGCAGATCTGGGTTTTGCTCGGTTTGATTTGGTTTGGAGACAAGGAGTTTCGGGGTCTATGATGCTTAGAGCGTAGATCTTAAGGGTTCGGTTTATCATCTCTGGCTTCTGCTTTCTCGAGATTTTTCCTTGTATCTCTTCTTCTTTCAGGTTGAGTGGAGTATTTCTCTGGTCTCTACAGGGCTCTCTCGGTGGTGGTGCTCTTTTTGGTTGTTAGGAGTTGTATCTCATCTCTTCAGTTCTTCAGAGGAGGTTCTTTAGTGTCTCGGATCTGTGTTAGACATTAGTCTAGGTTGAATTGGTATTGTCTTTGCCTGTGTCGTTGATGTCGTGATCTTTTGGTCTTGGCCTTAGCGTGGTGGCTTTGTCCGATCCAACCTGTTTTGTAGCTTTAACCGTTGGTTTTCGAGTTGCGGGTCAGACCCGTTTGGGTTTAATTGGTTCTGTTTTTAGGCTCTTCGATTGGTTGAAGATCTGATGGGACCGTGGCTGGTTTTGGGGCTGGTGAAGGCTGTCGTATCTATTTGCAGTGCTTTTTCCTTCGCATAGGTCGTTTGGGTTCTATCTGGATCCGTTCCTGTTGCTGGTTCATTTTCGTGCTCGGTTTCAGATTTGTTCGCTCCTTGTATCTATATTTCAGATGTGTTCGGGATCTGCTCATTTGAATTGGTTTCTATAGAGGTGGTTTAATCAGTGGATTTTGTCCCCACCGTCTTTGGTAGTGTTTGGGGTTCTCGAGTGTTCTCCCTCCTTGCCAAAGCTTGAAGTTTGGTCAGTTTATTAAAGAGGTAGAATTGATTCACCATAGGAGGATTTGTGGTTTGGTTTCGGTCCTATCCCCTTGCGAAGCTTGTTAGCTCTGTTTTATAGGGTTGTGTATCCTTTCCGTTTCTTTATCATGTCTCTTAGGTTGTCGAGATTTGTATTTCGATGTAATCTCTATCTATCTAATATACCTTTAGATGACAAAAAGAAGAAAAAAGAAGATGTCTTTCTTCTCCGGTGATTGCTCGAGATTCTTTCAGCAACATGTGTTCTTTTAGCTTAAGATTGCGGATGTCATGGGTTGTTGTCTCTCTCTGCTTCCTAGCTTTTTTTGGTTTGGGATCTTCTACAATGGTATTTCGCTTTTCATCCTCCTCCCGGCTATGGTGAGTTCAGTAGTGTGGGATCTTCTTCATCCTTATTTCCTTCCGGCAGTTCTTTTATCTTGGTTATAGCATGGGTTGTATGGTTGCTTTGGACTGTGTTGTAGTTTCTTTGCCTTATCTTGTAGGTCTATTTTCTTCGCATTTGCCGCATTTTGCTTTTCGGTTCCGTTTATGTGCTCCTTCTTCGTGATTGTAGCTCTTCCGGTTAAGTGGTATTCGCTCCTTGTTTCTAGATCTCAGACCAAATCGGGGTCTGCATTTTCATTGGATTTCTAGTGGCGTGGTTCTGGTTTAGATCATTTTCCGCCTTCTTGGGTTGTTTGCCAAAGTTAAGTCCATAATTCTTGGTCTTATGAGGTAAAGTTGATTCGCAATAGGAGGTCTCTTTGGTTCTTTGTGGTTGTGTTGATTTTACATTTACTTGTTACGGTTTAAAATTGCTTCAGTTCTTTCTCTGATGTGGTAGATCATGAGATTTTTAATCCTCTATCTTATCTCGCCTTTTGGCTTATATGTATATATTCTCATATGACAAAAAAGAAGAAGAAGATGGCACAGTAAAAAGAAGCGGTACAGAAATATGTGTTGGGTTCGATTAGTAATCCAAAATGGTATAAGTTTTACATCTATAAACTGTAAGTCACTACAATATAGTACAAAACTGTACAAACAAAGCTGAATATAACGTTTTTGGTAAAAAAAAATTAATATTGCTTTTGTTATTAGTAGATTTTAAAACGTTACAAACTGTAAAATGGTAATAAGTTTATTAAGTTTAGGGAAAATTATCAAATCTACCACAATCTCAAAACTTTCTTTTTTAATCTACCACAATTGCAAAAACCTTTCCACCAATACCACAACCTCAACATAAAATGACAATTTTACCCTTCTCATTCACTTTCTTCTTCTTCCCTTTTTCTTTGATGGAAGATTGTCCTTTCTCTCTCTCTCTCTCTCTCTCTCTCTCTCTCTCTCTCTCTCTCTCTCTCTCTCTCTCTCGACAAGATGAACTCTTCTCTCTCTCTTTCTCTCTCCACGGACAAGATGAACTCTCTCTCTCTCTCTCCGTGGACAAAATGGACTATCTCTCTCATTGTGGATAATAATACATAGAGAAAGACGATGAAACGGAGGACAAAAACGAAGACATGGAATGAGACATTGGTGGATGGTGGACATAAGCGGTGGTTGTAGACAGAGACGATGGCGAATATGGTAGATGGAGATGATGAAACGATAGACAACAAGAAGACAAAGATACCAAATGTTGTCCTGCAGGTAGACAATGTTGTTCAGCAAGTACACAATGTTGTCCACCAAACCGAAATTGTTGTCCTACATAGTATTCTACATTTTTCTTGTCTCACCACATCAAGGATATATCCATCATTTTTTTATTTACCAATCTGCCATTGTGGTACTCAATAAAAGACATTTTGAATTGTGGTAGATTGGAAAACATTTTTTCCAAGAAGTGGTAGATTTGATAATTTTTCCTTAAATTTATTACCAATCAAACATGTTATTAGCTTTTACGAATGCTTTTACCGAAAAGAAAATATAAGTTATTTTTATATTTTGTTGTAATGTAATTTATTTATGAGCAGAATTTTTTTTTGTTAAAAGTCTAGTCCAATTTGGAAAGTGCATGTCCTTCTATCAATTTCGTGAAAAGAAAAAAGACAGAGGAAACAAAAAGTTAGTAAGCAAACTTAAAATTTATTAGACCAATTGGAATAAAGATTTGATTTATACGACCGTAGACAACCATAAAAATACGCTATTTAACTATAAATAAATCAAAAAGAGGAGAAAATATATTAAAATAAAGAGAAAAAAATATATCAATACAGTATATGTTAGTATTATTATTTTAACCTTCTTTATTAATATTTCATTTTATTGATAATTTTTATTGATAAAATTTATTTTACTTTTTGTGTCACTAATGAAGATGAAAGGTTCGTTTGGTGAACACATCATTTAAGTAAGATATTTTTTTGTCAAATCTTGGGTTGTTGTTGATTCAATCTATAAAAGCTTTGACTTTAAACTTCTGAACCATGTGAAAGCCTCTTTGGCCCAGTGGTTTGATCAATAGTTCATTAATATTTCTACACTAAGAGGTTTGGGGTTCGAATCTCAGAAAATATGATTTATTATCATTTTTGCAGATTTATAGACACAAACTTACATGAGATATTCACGGTGGGGTAAGATAGAATCGTCTGGTGTTGATCAAAACAGAAAAAAATTTCGTTGTAGAATCGTTGATGTAATAGTTCTTATAATTTGTAATAGAATAATAATAAATTTAGACGATTAAAAAAAAACTTCTGAATCCTCACGGATATTATAGATAAATTTGAGATATGTTGATTACATTTTCTATTATAAAGTAATTTATAAATAAGTTGTTCATGTGTGATGAACACTATGTTACAATAGCATTATGTTTGCATTTACAATTATGTTACATTTTTTTTTGAAATGTAATTTATTTATCGGTAGTAATACTTGCATGTACAATTATGTTACAATTACATTATGTTTTTTTCCGCATGCATAGTTTGTTGAGTGTAAAGAGGATATGGACTCGCTTAAAAAAATTAAGTTCACGACTCTCTTTGGTCACATATTTCCTTTGATACCTTGAAGCGTACACAAAAGTAAGAAAACATCAAATCTGAATCTCCTTCCAAACCAGTTCAATTTTTTGTTGTTGTCAACAATTTTTTAATTAAACCAGTTCAAAAATCCAAATCGGAAGAACATCGTTAATATACAAAATATGCACGGTTGTCTTTGAGCATTACGTGGCAACAAATCTGTTTTTGAGTTAGTAAGGCGAGAGATGTGAGAAAGTGTAAGGAGATGAAAAACTTCCTTACTACTACGCTCCTATTATTTCAAGTAGACAGTGAACGCGAACTATTTCGTTGGCTCCTTCACCATTTGTACCAATTCGGTGCTATCGATAGCAAACTCCACTTCTATCTTCTGATTGGTGATCAAGCAATGTATAGCCCAAATAAAGGCCTCCAATTCCGTGTATAGGGGTGAAAGACTTCGACGTAAGTTTCTTGCTCCCATTAACTCATTTTTAATCTTGAAATAGATTCATCCCAATCACGAGAAGTTATCATATGCTTTCTACGACCCATCAATATGACCTCGTCGTGGTCTCCTCCCACCGCATTTAGCGGGGTAGAGATTAGCAAAGCATATTCTCTCATGTGTTTGTCCACTTGTGCTAAGTGCCAAAACTTAGCTTTTATATTTGCAGTCAGTAAAATTCTTTTTGGATCCTATTTACATTAAAAAAAACTTATCGTTGCGAGCTTTCGATTGATATCAAATTATCGAGGGGAACTCCGATAATGTTCATGGTATACACCAAAACAAATAGTCAAAGTTTGCATAAACCGATGTTATTGGAACGCCCCTAGAGTTGACGGAACTTGCGACAAAACCCAAGTGTGTAAAGCCGGGGCCATTCAAACAAGACATGGTTTATGGTTTTCTCTTCCCCACACCATGGGCATAGTGTATCATAGTTGATTCCGTAATTTTGATGTGACTAAAACACATCCCGATAAAACTTGCCATACAAAATGTCTTAATTTTGGAGGACATTGTAGCTTCCATACATGGACCTGTAGGGCCCTTATTCCGGACCATAGGTAACTAACTCCGAACCTAAGTGGGGAGAATCGTGAGCTATTTGATATTCTGATTTAACCGTGTATAGATCGGATTTGGTGAAATGCCACTCTAAAGTATATGGTAGGTAAGTACTGCTACGCGGAATATTTCGGATATTGGCAACATCTTCAGGAATGATGATTGCATTAACCAAACTCCAATTCCATGTTTTTGTTATCATGTCAATAATGATTGATGTTATCAAGTCTTTTTAGTCTCTGTCGAGTCATTTAAGACGAGATGTTTTTGATGAAAAGTGGAATTTTTGGGAGCAAACACAGATGAATTCATGAGAGAAAGAGAACATTTTCACTAATGAACACATATCAACCTCCAGGTTCTCCAATTTCTAGATGCAAAATGGATGGAGCTACATTCTCACTAATCAATCATTCCATGCAGATCGACCATGAAATCGCAAAACAAATCGTATGTGCATAGGAGAAGTACTGATTTTCTTGTTTTGTCTTAGAGCATTTTCAAATCTAATCAAATATAATTTTTCATCTATCTAATTTTTTGGCCATTGTTTAGGCTACAATTATTCAAGCTTTATTTGTATTTACACTTTTGGGCTTTTCCTCTGTAAGATTTGGAGAGACAAATCTCGTAGTCGACATCTTTTGAGAATATTTATTAATTCCATTTTCTTACAACTGAAGCTAATTGTGCATTTTCTTCCATCTCTTTGTGTTTTTATTTTGATTATGTCCAAGGAATCCATAGTTAGATTATAAGGTTTCAAATGAATTTTCATGAATTGTTGAATCAAATCGCTAGAAAAGGAATATCTTCTCGTTCTTCATTTATCATTGTTGTCATCATTTAAACTGGATTGATCACCTAATTTATGATCTTGGATTGTTTAATGCATCAAAATTGTTTGACTGAATGCATGAAAGAACATAGATGAGTAAAACATCATTGGACAACAAAAATTAATGTTCGTGTGTTTTGTGAAACTATCTTAGATGAACAACTAAAGCATATTTGGAATTTGAGAAATTTTTAAAATTGCCACTTTTTTACCATCTTTGCAAAAATGCCACTTTTTAAAAATTATTTATTCATTATATTATTTATGTTTGGGTTAATTATATTGTATTAGGGTTTAGTTTTGAAGGTTTTAGGGGTCAAAATTTTTTTTAGAATTTAAAATTTTAAGATTTAGATTCTAAAAAATCAGTGGCATTTTTGCAAATGGACACCAAAAATAGCATTTTTGCAAATATAGATATAAAAAGTGACATTTTTGTAAATATCCCTTGGAATTTTAGATTCAGAAGACATATTAAAATCTTGGGTTGTTAAACATAATAATTTTACATAGTAGGTTAGCTATATATTTTCTTACTTATTCATCTGATTTTGCTATTTAGAATTTTCTGCGTATATCCACAAAATCAAACACTTTTAATTTATATATATTCATCTTTATCCACTTTCTCACTCACATTTTTATATTCAAAACAATACAAAAATTTATATTATATTTTAGTTTAGTTTTATTATCACACATTGATTGATTAACAGTTGATTATATATTATAAAAATACTATTTTTTGTGTGCACATTTGCAAGAATATCACTTATGGGTGTTCATTTACAAAAATGCCACTAACTATAGATTTATAAAGCCTATATGTTAAAGTTCTAAATCCTAAAAAATATTTTGACACCTAAAACCCCCTAAACACTCAAAACTAAACTCTAATATAACATAATTAACCCAAACATAAATAATATAAAAAAAAAAATTTGAAAAAGTGGCTTTTTTTGTAAAAATTTTAAAAATATGGTATTTTTGTAAAGTGACACTTGAAAAATGACATTTTTTTAAATTTTTGTATATATTTAATCTCGAACATACTATTTGGATTATTATGCACCATTGCCGTTTTTTCTTGTTGGACACCATTGCAGTTTTAGGATTAAAATTTTGTCTATCGTTATATATAACATAATTGTTTAAAGATAATTACAACACTTTTGAACTAATAAAGCAAGACCCTAAAATACCTAGATTTTAAACCTCGAACACAATTTCCGATTAATTGGGTGTCATGATCCATGTATAATATATTAGAATTTTTTTTTTTGGGTGCAATAGCTCGTATTGTCGTGTTCCCTATTATCACCGCAAAACTTCATGGGCCGATTTGTCGTGTCTCTCCATCTCAATGCAAACTATCTATCTGCCTATATATATTCTCTTAAGTACAAATTTAACTTTTATACTTATGTTTCATAAGTGTTAACATCCTTTTTCACGTAATATGAATATTTCGAAGAATGCAGGAGTGAGTTAGGTCTACAGTACATTTGCCTTTTTAGCCATCTTAGCTTTCCTTTTGTTTAATAAATTTTGAAGTTTTTTTTGTTACAAATAGCAAATTTGTATACGTGTCTAATGAGATTTTTTTTTAAATTACCTTGTTTTACATTTAAATGTATTATTTATTGCAAATTATAAGAACGGTTACAAAGACGATTCTACACAATTCATTTTGATCTTATTAGATCCACGATAAACGACAGTTTCTGCTCAATGCTCATGATGGACACATTCTACTTTTAATGTGTGGAATCACGGTGCACAACGTTGAAGATCTCATGTAAACTTGTCTCCATTAATCTGCATGTTTTTTAATAAATCGCTTCATCTGAAAATCGAACCCCATACTTCTAGATGTAGAAAGAATAATTAACACTTAGTCACCATTACGCCACGGGGCTTCCACAGTTAAATTAATTTTAAAGTTCAATTCTATAAACTAGCTTAATTATATAAATATTATGTGACATATTATTCATTTATTATTTTGTAGTTAATATTATTTGCTACCTATATTAATGTTTCGAAAGATTTTAGTCTCTTGAAATAAGCAATGGAGGGTTTTGTACAGTCAACAAATACGTTCAGGCTTCGGAAAACATGATGGGGGTGTTTTCCAATGACGCTCTGACGTCCAAGTCAGAATGAAGGACACATGAGAGAGAGAAATTTGGTGGTTCGAAGAAGGTCAAAAGAGAGAATTGTCGGAAACTAGAAAAAAGTTGGCTCCAGGCCATACTGAGATTATTCGTGGAGTATCTGGTGGAAAAAAGAGGAGAAGAGAAAGAGAGAAAGATTTTATGAGAGAAGCTTTGGTCAAAAGATGACTAGAACCAAAGAGGAGAGACGAGAGATTGGCCTTAAACATCGTGAAGGAGCCTTAAGAGTCAGGGGAATGGCCCTTTAACTCAAGAAAGAATTTCTTTGTCTTTGTTTTTAGCCAAAAAGGTTTGATCCCCTTTATGGAGTAAGTAGAAGGTATTTATAGTGTTACCTGTCTGGGTTAAGATACTGGGTTCTATGCCTCGAAGCCATACTAGTTTGGGTTCCCGGATTTGGATCAGTACTCAAGTGTCTTCTTCTCACTTTATCTAATTCCATATGGCACTTGTATGACAGTATGGCTCAACTATACTGCAGCTAACTAATTGTACTGTTGGCAGGGTTTGACGCGTCGGTTCAGACGATGGGATGCTTCCTTGGAATCAACTTTGTTCAGCTTTAGGGTCTGACTAGTTTACACACAGCAGTTGCAGTTTTGGGTGCAGGAATATTAGGAAGCGGGCGGTTGCGGTTTCAAGCGTTATTAAGCAATTTATTCGACTGGCGTAGTGGTAGAAAACTGATGCGTTTACGGGATATTTATATTGGTTGACTGGAGGATGTTGTAGCGGTTAAACATTAAATTAACAATATAAACACATTATATAGTTATAAGAGATATAAAATATACTATTACAATAAAATATAAAAATCATTAATACAATATAATTAGTAATAGAATACCATGAATATATTTCTTATGTTCATTTTTAGTTTAGACGAAAGTTACGATTGTGATAAAAAAAAGATGAAAGTTGTGAAATTTTTTATTTTAGAGAGGTTAAAGTTCAATTTTGAACATTTTTGTTTGTTAGGTTTTGTGGAAGTCGAATCTCACAATTAGAATTTGTCTTACTAACTTTTCTAGTGTTTGAAAACTTCTGCGGAGAGCCACTAAAACGTATAGATCTTAAGAGAGTTTTATTAAGCTGTTAGGAAAGTTGTTGCAAAATACAAGTGTTTTGTCCATATCGGATCCCCTCTTTGGAGGATGTACAAGAGTATATATACTAGCCTAGGTCGGTTAGAGCTAAGTCCAAAGCAATAGGGAAAACTTCTTTTTTCTTAGAGATTTTCCTTTATCCACGAAGAGCTCTAAGTCGGCTATCCCCTAAGTCGGCTAGTTTCTGGGCCTGCTTCAGATAGGCCCACTCTCATAAAGGCCCAACGGACTGCCGGTTAATCATCAGCTCACCAGTTTAATGTTTAATCAACATCTTGATAAACGACTTGCCGGTTTAACTCAATACTTATTTATTTTCATGATTGTTGATTCTAGTGAGAAGAATCTGACCCCAACAGATTTATTAATCAGTGATCAAGAAAAATTTATAAAAAAAAATGGTCTGAAGATTTTATAAATATATCATTATGATTGGTTATTGAATATTAACTAGAAAACTTTTGAATTTGAGTAGTTTAGAGCGACACTATAATAACCTTTATGATGGCTAAGAGCTACCGCACCCGAGAAGGTTTGGGCCGAAGGCCACGAGTGTTGGAACAGCCATCCCACACTTAGAAAAGAAAACCTAGTGAAGAAATATTTCTAAGAAAAATATGCGGTAAGCCAATGGAACAACTTGTTTAACCGCGGTCTCAGCCATAGCGGCAAGGACCGTTGACTCTGAGTCAAAGCGGGAAAATTCTTTAGGCTTGATCAAGGAAACGGTTTAGACCGAAGGATTCAAGGCTAAGCCGACTAAACCGCAAGAAAACGAGTGAGTCAAGGCTTTGGACCCAACGGCCGAGTTGTGCCGATGCTTGGACGGAACCAAGTATTGAGAACCGAGGCCATCACACTTGGAGAAAATGTTAAGAGGTCAAGAAACAAGTTTTGATCGAGGAATGATCAATTAGGACGGAAGAAATTGAATTTGGGCCGCGGGTCGAGACGGAACGGTCCGGTATGTACCGCGGGTGAGGAAGACATGCCACGGGTAAAGAAGATGTGATGCGGGTAAAGAAAACGTACCACGGGTCAAGTCGACAGGGATCTGCACGCACTGCGGTGAGATTGGTCACCGCGAGTGGGCGCGTGGACGGGATAACGGGCAGTGGTTGGGTCATCAGGACGGCACTGGCACATGTCCATCATGTGCTGGGTAGCGCCTATAGATAGAACTCTTAACCTCATTCTCAATCTATTTTCGTTTTCTCTCATCAAACTCTACCGAAATCTCTCTAGAACAAGTCTAGGAAGTTTCTATCTCTTAGATCTGATTTGGCTAGCGATAATCCAGTAACTTCTCATGTTTTTTGATCACTTCCTTACCCTTTTCCATCTTTTCTTCTATTATCTAAGTTAGAATCTTGCCTTAGATTCAGATCCGTCAAGCTCGAAGGCTAGGAGAAGTCCGTGTCTCCGTTTAGGCTCAATCCTCTGCGTCGAATCACTGTGAGTGGGATCCGATTGTTGATGAGTCGAACACTCATAGATTTTCTGTTTTGTTTAATAGATCATTTACATAATCGGCATTGAAACAACCCGACCCGTTTTTTTTTTTATACATTGAATCAGATTATCATTCCCATAAATGATAATTCTCAATAATCCAATCAATATCACAAGTCAACAATTAACCAGCGGAAATCAATTAACCAAGATAATCCAATAACTCAATCAATTTCATAAACCACCCTAAACAATTATTCAATACAATTCAATAACCACCAAATCAATTCCAACTTAACCATTCTAAACCGTTCATCAATTCCATAATTACTAACACCCTAGCAATTCTAACAACATGCATCACGCAACCGAGACACTAGATCGTCCTCTCTTCCCGGCCTTGATTCCACGATCACCTCTTTTCTTTACCTGCATCACATGGTTAAAAGAGATGCGTGAGTATTATCATAAATACCCAGTGAGACGGTCCTCCCATCTACAGGCCAATTACTCAGAGAAAGAATGCATACAATACCAGGGTTATCAAACAGCAAGCATAACAAATAACAAACAACATGAACAGGACAGCAGCTTCTGTGTCGATCGACACTCGACTGTCAACTGTGTCGATCGACACAACCTCTAGGTGTCGATCGACACAGACCTGCAGAACCCTAAGATTGAACCTATCCTCTCATGGCTCAATCTCAAGGACTCAGATCACGATCCTGCATAATTCAATCACCAAACACAGTAAAAACAAGCCACAATCAATCATATTCCACACAATCCTAATCCGAGAGCCTATGGTCACGCACTCACCTTTGCAAACGGATTGAAACGAGGAAACAAGGCACTCCCGACACGACCCGAACAGAAGGGAATAACTCGCGACTACCTTTACCAAATCAAGGTCTGAAACCTGATCTGGAAACTAGACACCAACATCTTCGCAACGGTGTATAGAACGTCTCCTAACTCCAAACAGATCGACGGAAAAACAGCCCGCAATATCGCTAATCGAAACTGGAAAAACAGAGATTTCAGAAACAACACCCTGAAATCAAACGAACACAGAGAACGGAGATTACCTCCAAATCAGGATCCGAAACCTAATACAAAAACTAGACAGAGAGAGATTTCCAACGGCATAAGGATCGTCTCCTGATTCTCTCTGGTTCGACGGGAATCCCCCCTCGAAGTGGAATGATTGCAGACTCGAGACTGCAGAAACCATCTCACGGAAAAACAACGATAACTCTCAGAATACTAATCCTATTTACAAACCATTTTCTCCTGAATCAAGCTTAGAGAGTGGAGAACTTACCCTCCAAGTTTCACTCTGATCCGATCCGATCTTCCCCGCCAATCATCTCCTCCAAAAACCTGAGCAGAACTGTTTCTCTCTCAAGAAAAACACTTCTCTCACAAAACTCTCTAAAACTCTTTCTCTGCTCAAATTTTCGGCCAACCCCAAGAGAAAACGCTTTTCTCTGCTTAAAGACGGAACCCTAGGTTCCCTAAACCAACCCAAACCAAACCCGATCAGAAATCAAAACCACACGGTCCAATTTAAGCATGTGTCGCTTGACCCAAACCTCTTGTGTCGCGTGAAACAGCTCCAGCAAACATATTCCTTCGCGAATTAAACACACGTGTCAATCGACACACAACCAAAAATCACATTTTTGGTTCACGGGCGTTACATGTATTATGACACATGCATTCATTCGGTTGAGTTCGAGATGTTGATAAATTTCTGATTTGATTGCATGCTAGATCTACCATTTAGGCTGCATTATAGCTCGCATCTATTCGGTTGAGTTGAGTTATTGGTGGATTATCATTTTGTTTTGCATACTAGATCCATCTTGTAATCTGTGATCTGACGCATGCATATGTTGATCGCTTTCCGTTCTGTTTGCACGCTAGATCTGTCATGAAACCCGCGTACTGATGCATGCATTAACTGTATTAGGATTGATGCTTAGGTTTATTACCAGTCCACCTAACATGTTATATCTATTGCCTAGGTTACGTGTTATTGTATGTATGAATCTTGTTAGGTTAACCGTGATGATCGTACTAGATCTACTAGGTAAGACTGTTAAGGTTGAATGCATGAATCCGTTTAATTTGTTGTGTGATTGTAGTCGTTCTGTGTTGATAATTACTTGGTTTTGTGATGGTAATAATCGTTCTGCCTTGCGTATGTTAATCTAGACTGTTATATTTGCCGCATTACTTGTTGGTTTACTTGGAGTATTTGCTTTGCTTGTATTGATGAATGGCTGATGTTGTGAGATCGCATGTATGTCTATGTATACTAGTTGGTCATGTATAGAACATGCTGTGAGAGTGAACAAGTGATGCATCCGCGTGATGATTGATAGAATGTAGTGATAGAGCATACATATAATTGAATCAATGAGTGACAATCCGACGTTCTCTGAAGGACGTGGTTAACGGCATGGTCGATGCTATGGGCCAACCACATAAGCACGGATGATACTGGGGTACCTCCCTTGGTCGTGCATGCACGACGGTGTATGAGTTCCAGTGAGGGGAATTGGGAGTTCGTGTGCCTTTGTGGCTGCGTTTTCATGAGTTACCTGGGAATGGATGACAAGATTGCAAGACCTTAGAGATGAGATTGAATCCGTAACTGCATTCATGTAGGATATTGTATTGTAGAGTCTAAGTGATTGTCTGAATTGATTGATTGCGTTATGCTTTCTTGCTTGATTCTTTGGGAAAATTGGTGGGATTGTTTAATAGTCCGTATAGGAAATCCTAACTCATTTAGTAATTTAGATTACTCATCTCCACTCTATTTGTTGCAGGTAACCTTAGTCGGGAAACTCTTAGTGGGCTGTGTTGGACGATATTATCCTCATACTAAGGTGATTTTAGTGGTCTTGTAAATGGCTAGTTTTTATTATGTAGTTTGAACCTCGGATCCGAAAATATATATAAGATTTTAAAAACGGGTTTTCCCTAAATATTATACTAAGTATAAAAATAAGTGTTTTACGAAATTTTATCAAGTGATAAGGATGCTAGATCCAGTCCGGACCGAACCAACGATCTGGTTTGATACGGGTTGGCAAGTCTTAGGTCATTCTAGAGGGGAGGGACGCTCTTGGGGAGTTGGACCCAGTAACTTAATTGGTTTTTGAAACTAGGTCCGACGAGTTTCTACCGCATATCGGGGGTGTTATAGACACGAAGCGGTATAAAACGTTTTCCATGATTATTGTCAAACGCCAACAACCGCTAACATCCGCAAATGCAGCTTTGCAGGTGGTAGCGGGTGAACCAATCAATTAGTCGCTGCATGGACCACATATTTTTACCCTAACACGCATAAAATGAAAGTGCTTTTACTTTTTGACTGAAAATTCAAATATTAAGTGAGGAAGAAAACTATTTTTAGCGCAAAAAAAGATATTTTTTACTTTGTCCGAGCTTTTGATAAAAACACGGGTCACGTATTCCATTTATGAATATTCTGTTGGGAGTTTTTTGCCTACCTCCCCTAAATGCTTGTTTCCCGAGTAGCGTGGTCCGCGTATCATAGACATTCAAAATAAAAAGTAAGAAAGCCTTTGAATTCAAATATGGAATGATAGAAAAATACCTAAATTTAACATTTTTCTTCTATTATTAATTTTGATTTTGCATATGAAATACATGCATGGTTCCGAAGCTGGAGAAAATTAATTCAATATACTTGAATTGATTGTATTCTTCAAATTGTCTTCACACATGATTTAGATTTGGATTTGGAATGATACATTTTGCGTTTGTTAATGTCATGTATATACGCGTGCATCTGTGTACCGTAGGCATTGAGTTAGATGGGTAGGACCAAAGAGGGACCCTGAGCACAACCTTGTTTTAAGGAATGTTACCTACTTCCTTGTTTTTGGGCTGTCATTTGTTTTTGCATGTTTATGCCGTACCTTCCATTTATTACATTTTTTTTTTAAAATTAAGTTTGGAAATAAAACTAAAAAATACAATATTTGAAAGCTAAGAAAGTGTTTCAATTTATTACAAAAACTAAAAAAAACTAAGAGTATCTCTAGTGGTTAATAGAATATCTAACTTAGATAATAGCAATATTTTTAGTATATTTCAATTTTAAAAATTTAGAGCATCATTATCAATGATTCTCTTCAAGTTTTTTAAATTAAAGTTTATTAATAAATTTAATGAATGAGACCCACTAATCTTTGCCTAAAATTTATGTGTTCATTGGTGAGTTTTTTTACGGTTCTTTTGTGTTTCTCGATTCTAGATTTGCATTTTGTTTGGTTTTTGAATTTTTGTGTGTTGATTCTACACGGATCGTTGCAATCGAAGGTGAAGAGATTGAAAGATGAGAGAGAGAAGAGCTTAAAAGATTCAGATCTAGACAAAATCGCGGAGACGAAAGAGAACCACCACCGTGAATCGGTTAATAAATCCGGTCACAAAACCACGTAATTCTCTAGATCCGAAAAACAATAATCCCGGTTACCGAATCGGAAAGTACGAACCGAGATCGAAAAATCATCGAACTTGTAGAAGAAGAAGAGTTTATTGAAGAAGAAGAAGAATGATTTTTTTTTAATTTTTGGTTTTGGTCCTCTCATGCGCTGACACGTGCGTCTCTAAATCGTCTCATAAGTCTCTCCCTATTGAGACGGATCAGAGCAAAAGTTAATAAAAAATTAAGTTTTTAATTATTTTAATTAATTTTTCATCTTTTGATACCCACTCAGTTTCATTGATAATGATGCTCTTACTTTAGTTTTTCACCTCCAATGATTAGATACTCTTAATGAGTTTCTCACCACTATAGTATTAAGAACAATTCTTGGGTTCACTCGTAGAAGTGAATACAACTTATTCACCCCTTCTCTATTAGTCAATCATAATTTAGTTAAATAATATATTAAATTAAATCACTAAAATAAATGTAGAGACCACTAATTATCTTTACACTATGATAGTTAGCCGCAATTATTAATGGGTACTTTAGTTACGAGAAAAAAAGGGGCTACTAAAAGAATCAAAATGTATCAACCATTATCACACACTAGGTGAGTTTTTGCGTAAAATATATTTGTGTTTTTTGCTTTGCTTAGTAGTTTTCGTATTTTATTAGTATGATGGCATATTTTGAGTCTAGTAGTATGATAACCAATTCTAAGTTGTGACAATATTCAAATGTACGACTAAATTTATCATTGTTTTTCCATATACTTGTTATCAAAAAGTCCTAATCCTCTATATATTAATAGAAGAGACAATAGGTGAAAATCCTAGGTGTCATCGTAAGATGGTTTTAAAGAATTCATTTCCTAATAAAAATTAGTAAAAATTATTAAAAATTCTTAATAACAAATATATAGAAATAACGAATATTTGGTAATTAATATAGAAAATTTTATTTAAGGAATATAGAAAATATTTGAAAATATCTTTTTTTTTCCAATAATACTAGATTTTTTATCCGAGTCAAAAACGGTATTAAAATATTTAAAAACAAAAATTCATGATTATTTTTAATAGATGAGAGAAATGAAAAATAACAAAGATAAAATATATTTATGTTTGATCAAAATTTAGCTTTTGTGTGTTTATAAATGTTAGAATATATGTCTAAATATTAAATTCGATTAAAAATATATTTAATTATTTAATCTCACGCTTGGCGTGGGTCAAAATCTAGTTTACTGTATAGTCCTGCTTTAAATCTAAAATGTTAAAACAATCTTTCAAAACCACAAAGGAAGGAAACTTACTAATCAAAGTTAAGAGACCACATCCACAATCATAAAGATATCTGATGTTTTTGAAAATAATAAAGTGTAACAATGTATTATCTTTGCGGATCAATTCTACTATACAAACAACAAATCACACACTACAAGTTCATGAATTGTTTCCTTTGGAAATCATCTTTCCATGCACCCTTGAAACTCCGATTTGGATAATTACGCTTAAATGTTTGTTTCATATATATGGCGTGGCTCTCTTTTCTGTTTCGTAAGAGTAAGGCTATATTTCGATGAAAGCAACATAACCAAGGTACTACTTAATGAATGAAGCTTCTTCACCTTGTTTCTAAATTCAAATTTCTAAATTCTAATAAATGACATAGTAGACGTCGTTGTCTTAAAATGTGTCAAAGATAAGCAGAAACAAGCTTAACATAGAAGGGTGGTTAAAGCTATCTCATTGATAGTTATATCTCATTGATAGTTTCAGTGGTTTTTCATTTCGTCTAATCTTTAATTGGACAAAATCGCTGAAAGTTAGAGAGTTACATCCAATTAATGCACTTAAAGTACAGCTAATCCAATCTGAAAGCATGCTTTAGAACAGAAATAATTTTAGTTTGATCCATATGAAATAGAAGACATGAGCAAAACTAAAATTTTATGCACTTTTTAATATGCAAAAGCCACCATAAAATTTTCTCCCTTTTGGTATCAATTCGAGCATTGGAATCATCGATCACTCGTGAATTAGATCCTATTTCGATGTATCTAATGCAGCCATAAACGATCAATAAAGTCAAAGCTTGAAATCCATGTATCGATCAGTTTTGGTATTGTTTAATGGCTAATAGAGTCGAAGAAAAACTCAAAAAAGAGCTTACCATAAAAATATCCCTATGAACAGAGCTTCATGCATTCGCTGGTTTCTGATTCCTGTATTAGTGAACAATTAACTTAAAACACAACCAAAAACACCTCTTACACTACAAATGTGGACACCAAATTCTAGAGAAAAAACAATCATGAGTATTCAACATCTGAATATACAAATTTATGCCGTATGTAAGAGTGCCAAATATTTCGTAAGAGAGCCTCCCCGTATTCACTCTGATGCCGTAAGTAAGCATATTCGCAGTAAGAAGAAGATCGCTAAAGTGCAGCTTGATCCGTATGATAAAATATATCAGAAGAAAACGTGATATACAAACTGTTTAGCAAAAAGCATGACCAACTGTGCTTAGATGCAAATGATACATTAATATTAACATAATCTAAATGGGTTTGTTATCACTTTATCAGAGAATGGCAAATAACCATGGAAGGGGGAAAAATGAAGCTAACTACATACTGCACTTATATTTTTGGGACTGAAATTTAGTGATGCAACTGTTGTATATATAAAACAATGGGATATTTGGACAGGTGATTAGAAATTGTAGATACTTATTTTGCTGGTCATTTGGAAACCAAGGATACACCTGAGCATCTGTGAACCCAAAATATACCTTTGTTCACTTACTTGAATTCCATCCAACTCTCTCTTGGTTGCATACAACATCATATTCCCAAGCTTTTGTATTTTAACTTGAAGACGATAAATCTACAAGCCGTCTTTGCTTTGAACTCCAAGAACTTAGCTTGCATTCATCACTTATGTGCATCTTAGACGCTAAATTAGCCTGCACAACACACAGAAACACACATAGTCATTTGTTTGTACATGAATTTTCTTCTTTTTAACCAAAAACAATGAAACTTGAGATTTTGATTTATAATCATCATACATGAACAAAAAGTCAAGTACTTATACATGAACTATCTTTCACATTATATACTTCCAACACAAATACCAGAGTTTCTGTGGTAAAAAAACATATACATAACAACACCCATAGCTTGAGTCATGTCTTGGCTATATTCATCAGATTTCTCTTACTTATTTGAAACACCACCCATCCCTGAATCTTGTATTGTCTACACCCAAAACCTACTCTTGATTAACTCAGAGAACCACATGTAGCTTTGGTTTACCGTTTACCTAAATCCCAATGTAATTGAAATTTGATATTTCTTCACGGATTGAACCTTCCAATATCTACCATCGAAGGGAATCAATTCCTGGTGTGTATAGATTTGCCGGTTAAGAGAAGGTATGTATAGCAGGTTGTTAAAAGAAGCAGAGAAGACGTGATAAAAGCTTTTTTGAAGGCTACGATGGAATTGGAGGAGATAGTGGAGAAGAAGCCCTAAGAGGGTTTGGGTTTGATTGTGAATGGGCCAAAATACCTGTAAGTCCAAACTTGTTATGTAGATTAGGCTAAACGTGAATGAAAACATTGCCACGTGTCGTTTTTGCTTTGCTGATGTGGCATAAGCTTGAGAAAGCCCAACAACTTTTATATCACAACATAACTAAGTTACACAATGGAAATCAACTTCTATTATTACAATTGCAGTCAAAAGAGAGAATAATAACATTGCCCAAATGAATATTTTGGAGAGCATAAAGACATGATTGATGAATTGGAAAAGAAGGTCAAAAAGACTATTTTCAAATTTAAAAATACTTTGCCTATTTTTTTAAGTTTCTTAAAAATTTGACCTATTTTTTTAATTCTCCCTACAAATAATATTTTAAAAGGTATTTCATTAACTTTCTTAAAAAAATATATCAAATTTATTTACAATAATTAGTTATATTTTCTTAATATATTGCTATTATTGTAAATACTAAATTCATAGTAAAAATAATAATTTACATAATTTAAACTTATGCATAATAGAACTTGATAGATAGATAATTTTATTTTATGATTTATAAAAAAATCAAAAATGAAAATAATAACATATAACCTATTTAATAATGATTCTAAAATATTGTGTATGTGGTTTTCATTTATAAAATCAAAAATTGCAACTGTTTGGTAATTAATCTCGTCACTACCAAATGAATAGAAAAATGTTTACAAATTTAGTTAGACAACTACTACTACATAAGACCATCACATTGCACACAAAATGTAGATGTCTCTAAATAAAAAAATATTAAAAACACTATCTTTTCTTTTTACTCAACTTTATACCTTTTTTTTCATTTTTTTACTCAATTTTTATTAATTTTATATTTAAACACACTCCAACTTTTATCCATTCTCTCTCCAACTTTGTCTTCCACGAGACATTTTCTTTCAAAAAATACTCACTATCTCTTCTCTTTACTCAAATTTTATATTTCAATACACCCTATTATTTCAACCAAAAACACTTTCTTTCTTCCTTTTACTCAACTTTTAATAATTTTATATTTAAAGACACCTACAAAATGTCTCCAATGCAGATGCTCTAAGAGCATCTTAAAACTTTTTTGGATATCAAGTAATTAAAAAGAAAAAAAACAAAAAATATTATAAAAATAAGAAAGAGATAAGATATCCATCTCTACAATCTCTACCATAAGAAACTAAAAACATTTGAGAAGCCATATTGCAATATTATTGGTTTAACAGTAATTTAATTATTTAATATTTTTCAATATAATTAAATCAAAATTACTATAATAATATATGTCTGATACCAAAAAAGATTTCAACGTTAAAGATATTCTTGGTTGAAATAATGGGATGTATTTTGGTGGGTATCATTAAATATAAAATTATTAAAATTTAAGTAAAAGAAAAAAAAAAGTGTTTTTGGTTGACATAATGGGGTGTATTGGAATATAAAATTAATAAATTTGAGTAAAGAGAAGAGATAGTGGATATTTTTGGAGAGAGAGAGAGTATCAAAAGTATCAAATAGTTGATACTTTTGAAGAGAGAAAGAGTGTGTTTTTAATAATTTTATATTTAAAGAGAGTATAAAATTAAGAAAAGTTGAGTAAAATGATGAAATAGAAGATATAAAATTAAGTAAAAGGAAGAGAGAATATGTTTTTAATAATTTTATATTTAATGATACTCTCAAAATTTCATGGATAAAGATGGCCTCAGGATCAAATCTACAAGACTCGACTACACCCAAAAGATTATTGTCCTTCTCTTACTGCAAGAGTACGTCCATTATTCTCTATACTTTCATCCAAAGTAAATTACTATACTTTGATAAATCTTATATAATATTAGAATATGATCCGAGTTAATACATCGGTAAATACAATAAAAATTAATGAAATAAATATTTAAACTTTAATTAATAACTTACTGAATTTTAAAATATTATTTAACGTGGATCATAAAACGATTAGAAGTCAATTTATATTATAATTCTCATGTTATAATCCATATCATGAAAATCCAAAAATATATATAATTGAAATTTAAATTATATTCTTAATAACAGATAAAAATATTTAGTTTAGCCCATTATGAATATTTATGAATTATATGATAGAAAATAAAAACAATTAAAATACTATATAGATGAATCAAAATAGAGTAAATTTTATGTAAGTAACATCATAAAAACTATAAATTATGTTGTGAACCATCACATAAGTACATGAATGATAACTTGTATTTTATTAATGTCATGATTTATTTCTCATAGAGATTTATACTCATCAAATTTTATAAAGTATTAAATTAATAGTAAATATAATATTTTTATTTTTTAACTTATATAAATTTTTAACATATACACTTGGAGAATACTAATGGCGTCATTTGATGAAAATTTTCATTTTCTTTGTGATTTTTTTTATTTTGAATAGTTGTGTATATCTTTACTCTTTTAAATTGAGGTTGCTGTAACCTTTTTAACTTTTGTTTTTCCAGTTTATATACCTTCTTTTTTATCATTCAACTTTTTATTTATTTTAATTGACATTTTTATTTTGTATTTATTATTTGTTTCTTTTATGGCTTATGTCATATCTATATTTCATCTTAAATTTTGTTTCCTAATAAAATAGATACTACTAGAAATTTTACTTTTTTATTATTTGATTAGTAAGTACTTGACAATTGCTTTCCATTTTAATTTTTTTTTCTTAATTAATTTTAAGTTAAAACACATTCATCATCTGATTAATATTAGATATATGTCGCAATCTAGTGATTTATAACTTCTAATATTGTTTACGTCTCATGCTTATAAAAAATGCATTGCGGTAAATACTTTTGATTTTAAAATTTATAACGCCTATAATTTGACGAATGTAATTATATTTTAAATTACGATTGGCACAAATATTTAATATTTATTTTATATTATATCTTGTTATATTTTATTAAATCGTCAATTTATTATATTTTCGCATACTAAAATTGTATCATACACATTATTATATTAGCAAAATGACACTTATAAAATGACATCTCATTTTGTCTTTAACTATTTAGATAATCTGAAATGGAAAAAATATATTTGGTAATATAACAGTTTAAAAATATTACTTATTTTAGTAGGACGGTTTTTTTCTTTTTGTTAATTAGTCCATAATCTTTCTTTATAATACATTCTTTATTTTTTTTTTTAAATTATTAATTTTGACATATGTCACAATCTAAATTAACAATTACATTTGTCGTAATCTGGTAAATTAGAATTTGCCTACATGTCGTATTCTCATCGTACATTCTCCTTTATATATAACTAGAATAGGATCCACGTTAATACGCGGGTAAATACTATAAAATTATTGAAAAAAATATTTAAATTTTAATTATCCATTAAATTTTAAAATACTATTTAACGTGGATCTTAAAACCAGTAGAAGTCAATTTATATCATAATTCTCATATTCTAATACATATCATGCAAATCCAAAAATATATATTATCTTAAATCATATTCTTAATAACGGAGAAAATCTATATTTTAACCTATTACGAATATTTATGATTATATGATAGAAAATAAAAATAATTAAAATACTATATAGTTAAATCAGAATAGAGTAAATTTTATGTTAGTAACCTCATAAAAATTATAAATAAAGTTATGAACCATTACATAAGTACATGATTGATAATTATATTTTATTATTGTCATCGTTTTATTTTTCATAGAGATTTATACTCGTCAAACTTTATACAGTATTAACTTAATAGTAACTATAATATTATTATTTTTTAACTTATATAATTTTCAATATATACACTTGAAAAGTACTAATAGCGTCATAAATCGAAATTTTTTATTTTCTTTGTGATATTCTGTAACTATATATTGATAAAATAAGTATTCTTATAGATTTTATTTTTATTTTATTTTTGTATGGTTGTGTATATTTTTAAACTTTTAAATTGAGGTTTCTATAACCTTTCTAACTTTTGTTTTTCCAATTTATATACGTTCTTGTTATCATTCGTCTTTTTATTTATTTTAATTGAGATTTTTATTCTATATGTATTATTTATTTATTTTATGATTTATGTCATGTCTATATTTAATCTTAAACTTTGTTTCTTAATTATTATTGATAATATTAGAAATTTTACTTTTTATTATTTGATAAATAACTTGACACAATTACTTCCCATTTTAAATTTTATTTTTCTTAATTAATTTTAAATTTTAACATATCTTAATATTAAATACATGTAATGATCTTGTGAGTTATAATTTTACTTATGTGTCATGCTGATATAAAAACGCATTGCGGCAAATAATTTTTATTTTAAAATTTATGATAAATGTAATTAGATTATAAATTACGACTCGCACAAATATTTAATATTTATTTTATTATTATATTTTATTAAAGAGTTAATTTATTATATTTATCTCATACTAAAATTATCTCATACACGTTATTATATTAGCAAAATCACACTTCTAAATATGACATTTCTTTTTTCTTTAACTATTTAGATAATTTATATTGGAAATAATGTATTTTGTAATATAAAAATTTAGAAATATTACGTATTTTAGTAGAACGGTTTTTTTTCTCTTTTTCTTAATTTGTCCATAATCCTTGTTTAGAATATATTCCTTATTTTCTTTTTAATTTTTTTTGTTAATATTGGAAATATTACATATTGTAGTTAGAACGGTTTTTTTTAATTAGTCTATAATATTTGTTTATAATAAGATTTCTTATTTTATTTTTAATATTTTTTGTTAATATTGAAATATGTCACAATCTAAATTAGCAATTACACATGTCATGATCTCGTGAATAAGAATTTTGTTTACGTGTCGTGTTCTCATTGTGCGCATCCTCCTTTATATAATAAAATAAGCTGGTAAAGTTTCGCAAAATTTAAGCTATGAAAGGTTACCATGTGTCATCTAAGTTTTTGACATTTGTCTTTTTAATTAATTTATTCAAAAGAAAAGAAAAATGAAGTGTCTTTTAATAACTTTAGCAATTAAGTCTAACAATATAATTTTAGGATTTTTAGGACTGTTAAATCCCCAACAACTCTGATTAGAGAAAGTTAGAATTTAAACATTTTTTTAAATGATTTCATAACTTCTAAAGCTAATCACCCTCTAATGCAATTCAAACAATTTGTGTTGGACAAAGTAATGTTTCTAACCAAGACTCTCGAATAAAAAATTTACTCCACCCCAAATTGTAAATCCAGAAAAACAAAATCACTTCACCAATGAATTGATATGAAAGATAAAAATCACAGGAAAGTGATAAATAGAGTGAGACAAAAATACAATTAAACATCAATTATCTCTCCTTGTGATTCAAGTTCCAATGAAATAAACAAAAATATGCAATTCAACACCTCTATTGGATAATGTAGATATTTCGGTACAAGCAAAGCATATTACAATTTGTCTGATCAATAGATTTTTACAGACGTATTTGATGCAAAAAAGACGACCAATCATTTTTTTAGGAAGCCGTAATGAATATTGATTCAGACATACAAGTAAAAAAATTTTGCCAAAAAAGATGTCTATAATATGCTGTAATTTTTATTAATGAACGATGTATTTCTTTTTATAAATAACATTGTATATGTCCAATAATTTGTTACAAATGTTTAATCTTTTAACTTAGATAATTATTAACGATAAACAGTAAATTATATAATATTAAATAAATAAATAATCAATAAGTATAAATTAATAACATTAATTTTTGTCATGTTAATTTTTAAAAAACCTACGCAACGCGTGGACAATTAATCATAAATCATTATTTCAGCGGTGCAACTATACGAGTAACATTATGGAACCATCTAGCATCTGCAGTCCGCGAACATTTTCACCAAACACAAATATAGTGTAATGGTGATTACTTATTTGAACCCCAAAATTGCATGTTAACATCTTTTAACCAATCATTGACTAAAATTTATTTTTAAGTGTAGTAAAATTCTTTAATATGTTTGATTTTAGGGAAACTCCAACTAAGCTCAAGTAGTTGATGGCCTAGTGGTCTTGAGAGTAAATTCTCAAGTTCAATGTCACTAGTTCAACTCCATTTGAAAGGGATGATTTACGCTTTAAATACTATATTATCAACGGCTGGTTTCGGGTACCGGAAGAAATTATGGATCAAAGATCCGAAACTTCCAAAATCAAAAAAAAGAAAAAAGAAAACTCCAA
Organism: Arabis hirsuta; assembly: GCA_964056655.1. Taxonomy (NCBI): domain Eukaryota; kingdom Viridiplantae; phylum Streptophyta; class Magnoliopsida; order Brassicales; family Brassicaceae; genus Arabis; species Arabis hirsuta. The sequence goes on along the minus strand of OZ053311.1, from coordinate 17,580,550 downwards.
CTAAGCTCGAGTGGATTCACATGCACCCATTACCTCTTGAAACCAAAAGTTTGATTTTGACACAAAATATCAGCATACTTGATTTACAGATGATAAGCGATCGTTCGACAATTATAACGTCTCAAATTTTAACGTGTGATTTCTATTTTGCTAGTGATTATATTAAGTAAAGTTATCAAGACATTTTACGACTTTTGGCGGATCAACTTGACGAAAAACGTGGTAGGAAAATACTTTCATATTTAATTATATAAAAGGTAGGAAAACATTTATAAATTTTTTATAACTTTTATACATAATAAAATAAAATGACTCATTCATTTATTTAAAAATCAATATTATTTGGTACTGAATATAAATTTCATAAATTTATATATTTAAAATGGTCATAATAAATTATTTACCTAAATTATCATGTATGTGTTGGTTAGAGGATTTTAGAAAAATATCTCAAACTACAGTTGATTTTTTTAAAATACACTAGGTGACTCGTCCGCGGTAAGCGCGGATAAATTATTTATATAATTATTATATTTTACATTATGTTTAAAATTTTATTGTAGATATACTGTTGTTATTTTAATGTTAATAATATATATTTTTTGGAAATTTAGGTTTAAAATGTTATGATTCATATATTTAGATTTGTAGTCAAATTTATAATTTTAATTTAAAATTTGATAGATTATAGTGTATATACTATAAATAAAAGATAGGAAATGGTACATATTTTGTCTTTATGAATTGATCATTGTTTTTTCATTTTTTTGTGGTCAAGACCATCGTTTAAAAAAAAACTAAAACATGTAATAAAGAGAAGAAAATTAAATCGCATCCATGGTGTCGTTGTTCTTATCACCGCATCCATGTCGGCCAAAACAAAAATTTCCTATGTGAAGATCATTATCTCATCTACACTTCCATTGTTTTCCCTTAATGTCTGCACTTTCATAAATTGTTTTGGGTTTACCTTACCTTAAACATTTGAGTTCTAATTGAAGCTTTAAGGATCCGATCTTGCCAATTCGAAACTGGAGTACTTCTTCAAATAAGAGAAATTTAGAGCTCAATTTGAAGAACTTGGAAGAACTATGGTAAGTATTGTGATTTGAATTCAAAATTTTTTTGTTTTATGTGAAAAGATTTTTGCTTGAAAACTTCTACTCCATGATGCTCTTCGCAAATCCAGAAGATTCGGAGCAAAATAGATTCAGAACCTGAGAAGTAGTAAAGAAGATATCAAAGTGCTTCTTCGCCCAAAGTTTTGCCATTCAATTTAGTCTCTGGTAAGTGTTATAGAGTGATGAAAAATTGAACTTTATGAATTATGTGGCCAGTAAAGTTAAGCTAGAGTTCATATGATTGTGTCTATCTGATTGTATTTACAGCGAGACAAAGAAGTGAGGTTAGTATTAAACAAATTACAGTTCGAAGCACGTGTCACGGCCCAATTTCATAAAATCCCAAAAATTCTAAAAAATTCGTTACCCGCAGCCCAAGTTAACCAAAACCCTAACCTAGAGTCTTCCTATATCTTTATATAAGGCCACGCAAGTGAGGAGGAAGATCGGATTTGCACAGCTAGTAAAACCCTATTGTTCTCGCTCTAGCTGTTTTTGCGTTCTCAGTTAAACTAGTTCCGAGTTGCTGTTTTGTGGGGCTGATTGCCGGCGGCTCAGAAGGAATTAGATCGTGATTCTTATATCTCGGAAAAGATCACGGATTCTAGTTTCTGAAACTTTTTCGGATTCGTATTACGAGGTATGGTCTGCTCGTAAATCGTATTTGAATATCAGGAAAAATCACAGTTTTCTGAATCTGAAATTCTTATTCTCAGATCCGACCAGAACATTTGTGGGGTAATTTTCCGGCGAACCGTGAGGAGTTAGGCGACGATCTACATACCGTTGGATAGAGGATTCTTCGTAGATTCCGTGGCTCTTTTCCGATTTGGGTTCCGAGGTAAGATGAACCCGAAATCTACGATTTAAGTTTGCCCTAGATGTCTGACCAGATTCTGTTCTCGGGTTTCACAGAGCTAACTTTGGAGGAAGGTCTACGCTGTTACAGAAGGAGTTAGAACACGATTTTGGTACCGTTGGAAATGTGACATTACAAGGATTTCAGATCAAGTTCTGGTTGTCCAATCCGATCTAAATCCGGTGAGTTGTTGATTTTTTTTCTGGTCAAGAAACATTTATTCTGTCAAAATCCAGAAACGTATTTTTGACTTGAATCGCTTTTCCAGAAATCAGATTCACATCCTTCTAGGTTCACTCCTCCATATTTGGTCATCCAGAGGCTAAGGTGAGGGTGTTGTCTAGATTACTTTAATTCTAGTTAACACTAGATGTTCTTACATGTTAGTCTAGGGATGGAATGTGATGTTGTTGGTTATATGTGCTAAGTCTAGGAATGTTTGATGCTTGCTGATTGTTAGTAAAGATTGTTTGATGTGTGGAAATTGATTGGTAGTTAAATGAAGTTAAAGATTAAAAAGTATTGTTTGAGATTGTTAGAGTATAGGATAGTTCTGGGAACGATCGCGTACGTAAGCCTGTTACAGAACTTTGCGTGTTGGACTACGGACGATCGCGTATGTAAGCCCGTTGTAGTCCATTGGCCTTAGAAGGCCATAACGGGGAGGACAGACCCAAAACGCGAGAAAGGGGTTGGCTCCGCCGTGAATTTAAGAAAAGTAAAGAATGTGAAAAGGAAAGAAAAGTAGAAAATGTGAAAAGTGGAATATTTAAGTATGAGTTAATATATAAGTAAAAGAGATTATGGTATAGAAATGCTAGTTGTGAATGTTATGTTGCTAGTAATAAGTTGGGTGATGCATGTTCTATGTCTGGTTTAATGTGTTTGATTGCCTATTGTTTCCAAGTATTAGAGTTGTTGTGTGTAGCAATCTCACTGAGTAATTTCTTCCCGGAATTACTTACCCCTCTTTTTTCTTTTAGTTTGTGCAGGTATGTTGCTTGTTGAGCAAGTTAGGGCACGAGACCTAGGGCTCAAAGTGATCAGGGATCGGGTGTTACAGTACGTACTAAACTTCTGCATTGTTAGGATTTATTTTTAACAATAGAGATCCATGTTTGTTTTGAGAATGATTAAACGTAGATGGGTCTTTAAGACATTATCTTTGAAAGCTATAATAATAAAAAAGCAGACCCAAAACAAAGCAGTTTACAAATCCTTAAAGCTTAACTTCATGAGAAAGACATGCACTAATTGATTGAATTCTACCTGATATTTTGAAAGATTTCTTTGTAGACGGCATTCCTTATGGAGAATTTATTAAAGATTTCCATTTTATTAAAATTTGAATTGAACAACAATATGAAATTTTTTAAAGTGCATAAACAATTTTCGGAAATTTAGTTAAGTTTAGATTAATATGGATCTGCTAAATATCTTTTTTATTTGCTTATATTTCCTCAAATTTGCCTTGTGGAGAATTTATTAAGGATTTCCATATTTTAGAATTTGAATTGAAGATTTCCATACTTAAAACTTTTGTATTGATGATGCAAAATTTTTGAATATTTGTTTGAATATTCGTAAATACAATTGACGAAGAATTTTCAATTTTATAGTGTAAAGGACTATTTGGAGGACTATTTGTATATTTTGTAATTGATCTTCTATTAATATGGATCTGCTAAATTTTTTCATCATTTGCTTATACTTTGAAAAAATATTGTTAATCTAATTTGTTAATCTACCTATAAGGCAAAAACAAATTATTGTTAATCTAATTTTAGTTGGCTCTATTTTTTATTGATCCGTTTTTTTTTGGAGTTAAATATATTTATCCGATTTTATTGTTTTATTGTATAATTGAGTTAAACTTTAAAATTGCTAAAAATAAAACAAGATCGATTATTCATATTTTAAAGCCAAAAAATATTAATTTGTAAAAGTAACAATGATTAAATAAACGAACAAAATTTAGGAATACATAATTTATAATCAAATCTTATTAGGAAGGCCACTAATAATCTCCTTCTTCACTAATACATTAATATAATCTTATTCCTTATACTCATAATTTTTTCTCTTATTAATGTATTTGAAGAGGTATTTGATAGCACGAATTTGGTTGCTCCACTGTACATCATCAGATTTGAACATTGTCTTCTTAGAAATTGTTTGGGTTGAATGTCCCTGAAATGATATCATCTATATATTAAAAAGAAGCCAAAACTAAAAAAAGAAAATTATAAAAAAGACATTTGATCTGACGGTAAAAAATTCTCTTTTACCTTTGATGAAAATTCTATTTTGAAGAAAATAAAAAAATCAAGAAAATCGAATCAGTTTGTGAGCGTATTAGATTGATATAAAAAAAAATTTTAAAGCCGTGATCCTTTATATATAGTGAAAATTATGTTTAATTGTGTTTGTTGGCCGATTTTTTTATTGTATTTGGGCTAATTTAGTTATGATTAATGGGCTAAATTGATGGATAATGCCATGTCACATTTTTTTGTATGTCATGTCATATTTAAATTGTGAGAATCAATTTGGTGAAGCTACATAAGGTTTTCTCCAAAATTTGATTTCCAATTAATATATAAGAGATCTTTTCAATCTTATTTAAAACTACTTATTTCTAAATACTAAATTACTAAAATATTCTTATTAAACTTAGAAAATAGGCCCATTTCATTATATTTGCCAAATACCGAAATACGTGGAATACAAGAAGACACAATCTGTTACGTTCTTTTCAATTGTACATTTTTGCAAGGGAAATTTGGACCACTTCCGTTTCTCTATCTTTTCCAACATGGCATAAAACTGAGCTTGATTAATGAAATGGGAAGAATTTTTTCCATGGGTTTATAGGAGTTTTGGAAGCATGGCCCAACAAAGTTGCACGATTAAATTGCAACGCTTAGTGGACTGCAAGAGATTTCAACTAAGTCTTGGTACGTTCAACAAAGGTGCCCCTAAATTAGGCATATCAATTAGGGTCAATACCAGAAACTCGACCAATCTCTTAAAAATACTGAATTCGGGAGTGAATATATAAGTCCAAAAAAAATCTGGCCTTTGGACTAAACCCATTGGGCTATTGAGTTTTTGGGTTTTAACCCGGTTGGGCTCGGACCAGCCCGAAAAACCCGAAAATAAATATATAATAATTTATAAATTTTGTAATATATTTTGTTTAAAGATACTCTCTCCGTTTTCAAATACTTGATGTTCTAGAAAAAAATTTGTTTAAAAAAGATTGATGTTTTACATTTTCTATGCAGTTTTAATGAATTGATGAAGACGGATTGTGAATTTCAAGACATATTAATTGATTTTATTGAATTACTATTGGCTAAAAATTCTAGAAAATTGTTCAGCACAAAAAATAATACATTTATAGTTAAAATTTAATATGTTTTCTAAATATGTGTGAAAACACTAGAAAATCAATTATATAGATACAGATGAAGTACTTTTTAAAGGTAAATTGGTTGAAATAATTTATATATATGCAATTCGTTGGCCAAAAACTCTTATTCTACTACTTGGACTTTTGGTATTTTGCTTATATTTTATTTGACAGTACTATTTGTTTATAGTTATTTGAATTCATTTGACGTTTGCATTCATTTGGTCACATTTTTTCTTTTAGTTAAATTGGATTTCGATAAAAACATATTGGTAATTGTTTAAATTTGGATTTATTTAAGTAAATAATATTTGTTTTTAATTTATTTTTATTTTATATATAAATACGAAAAAGCCCATAAAGCACTATTCGGGCCGGGCCAGACTTTGACAAATAGATCCGAATATTTTTCGGACCGGACCGGGGCGGGCTTATATATAGGCGGGTTTTATGGGTTTTGGGCCGGGCTAACCCGTTTGACATGCCTAACCTAAATATTTTTTTTATATCTCATGAACCACAGGTAAACAATGGTACGTGCATATGCTACAAATACTATACATATGCTAGCTTTATAAATTTTAGATTAGATCCGAATACCTAATTTTTACTAGTGTTGAATGCTGCAGTATCCCAGTTTCTCAGAACTGAATGTAGTGAAAATTGGTGATTTGTATCCATGAGAATGGTTTGGGCTAATATGTTTCATATGAAACAAAGGTGTATAAGACCTATTGGGCCATAAGTCCATGGCCCACGAAATCCATTTTAGCCCTTTAAATTAGTTTGATTTACGGATCCGACACTACTACTAGCGGATTTAGGGTTTTACACAGTCTCAGATCCCGACCGTTTTAGCTCTCAAATCTTCCACACTCTTCTTCTTCTTCTAGATCTTCCCTGAAACAACCCGACCCGTTTTTTTTTTTTTTTTATACACTGGATCAGACTATCATTCCCATAAATGATAATCCTCAATAACCAATCCAGCCACAATCACAACCAATGAAATCAAACGCAAGACACTTAAACAATGATCAACCTCAATTCAATAAACCAGAAGCAATTATTCCATTCAACAAACCATAACAAAATCAAACCATTCGACCAACAACTTAACCAAGTCTACAAGTTCCACATCCTAGAATTACTAACACCCTAGTAATTCCAATCAAACCGAGACACCGGATCATCTCCTCTTCCTCGCCTTGATTCCCACGATCACACTTTATCTTTACCTGCAACACATGGTTAAAAGAGTTGCGTGAGTATTATCATAAATACCCAGTGAGACGGTCCTCCTATCTACAGGCCAATTACTCAAATGCAGAATGAATAAATACCAGGGTTATCAATCAGCAAGGCATAGAACAAGCAACAACATAAACCAAACAGCAGGGACAGTGTCGATCGACAGACAGTAAAAGTCCCTCGACACTCCACCAGCAGCGTCTGTGTCGATCGACACAACCTCTAGGTGTCGATCGACAGACCTCGTGTCGCTCGACACACCACCTCGGTGTCGCGCGACACAGATGACCCCGTGTCGATCGACAGGAAGCAATCCTGTCGATCGACAGGACACCTTCTGTTCGATGGAGATCGCCTATCCTCTCATGGCCGAATCTCCATGAACCTTAATCAATCACCTGCGCAATCAACCACTCAAGCACCAAATTCACACAACAAAAAATCGCATCATACCCAATCTATATCCGGGAGCCTATGGTCGCGCACTCACCTGATTTTTGAAGAGGAATGAACGAAGAACGCGAAGAACACGAAGAACCCTTAAGTTCCACCTCTGATTTCGCCCAGAAATCGATCTCCACTCCGTTTCAGACCCTCTCCCACGAAATCCCAGCAAGGAACAAGGTTTAGGATTGAGAAACCAAGGGAATTCTACAAGAAAGCCTCGAAGAACACTCAATCCTCTTCTCTCTCTCTCAAATTCTCTAAAACCCTTTTCTCTGATCCCAAAACGGCCAAAAAGAGCTGAGAAACGTGTTTTCCCCTCTTTTATACGGAACCCTAGGTTCCCGTAAACCGGCCACTCAAACCGAACCAGAAATCAAAACCCTAATTTCTGATTTTTGACCCGTGTCGATCGACACACACACTCCTGTCGATCGACACAGCCGCCACTGTTCGATTCCTCGAGGAGACAACAACCCGTGTCGATCGACACCCACCAAACTCACATTTTTGGTTCATGGGCGTTACAATTCTCCCCCACTAACAAGGATTCGTCCCCGAATCACAAGTTACACATACCTGACCCCTGCCCAAAACCGTCATTTACGCCCAGGAACCCGACCAAATTTCCCCAGAAACACCAAAATGCACCGTTATAAAGTCCCCACCAGGCCTGCCCAATTGATCGTTCAACAATCAAACAAGAACATGACCGACCAACCGTAGACCCGGCGAAAGAACCAATTGATCGCGCAACAATCAGACAAGAACATGCACGACCAAGACGCTACATAAAAATCCAGAGTCGTCTGAACGAGGTCCCAGACACAAACAACAGTCCAAGACTAGATCCCAACACACTCCTGGCCCTACCCGGCCAAAACCACCTAAGATCCTCAGCGATCCCCGAAGCTCATCGAGTCCCAACACATAGTCACATTACAGAACGCACTGCCCGCACCCATAGTACATGTATACATATATATATACACCCAACACTCCCAAGGTCGTCACCCTGTGATTGAAGTGTATAACATCCAAACACCCTCCGGGCGGCCACCCGTTAGGCTGGTCTGCTCCCCGCTGACACATCCTCAGGACACACAGTCCGTCAAACGCTCTACGGGCAGGAGACACCAATTGTCCCCTGGAGAGATCTCATCTGTCTCTCGAGATATATATATACAGGAACCCATACTGGTTCCTAGAGAGAATCATGTTCCCTCAGGTATGCACGGCACCTTCTGTAACATGGCTATAAGTGTCCATTGACCCGAATCCTTTCACGTGGCTTTCATGACATTCCCTCAGTGGAATATCTAATATGACTCCTCAGCGAGCCATCTGGAACACTCGTGTTCCTGACATTCCCTCAGCGGAACATCAAATATGACTCCTCAGCGAGCCATCTGGAACATCTCGTGTTCCGAGAGTCCCTGGGAAAGACAAGCCCCGCAGAACCCACTTCCCAGACTCCTCTAAAAAAATAGACCAATCTCAGCTCAGCCCAAGACCTCTATTTTCCCAGCCAGCCATCCTAGCGAACGGACGATCCCCAACTACCCATAGGATTGCCACCCCTAGAACTTCCAGCCACGGACTCGCTCTAACTCGCATAGAACGTCCATGCCGCCGGACAACTCACACAAGTGACCCTCAGCGATCACAACTTAAAGGAACTCACATCCTATAACACACGTGATCCTCACCGGTCATACCCTACAGGAACTCACATCCCATAACACAAAAGAAATAATAAGAACTCCCCATCTTATTAAATCATCAAAAATGTATAATCGTTACAATGAAAACGAAAAATACAACTATGATAGCCACATGCTACTACAAAAGACAGAACCAAGGAAAGAAAGACTCTTCAAGCCTCTGCTTGCTTCTCGAACCACTTCGAGAACTTAGTCTTCATCTTTGCCTCCGGCTCCCAAGTTTCCTCCTCAATACCGTCGCAATCCCACACGACTCTCACCAACGGTATCCTCTTCCGGCGCAGCACCTTGACTCTCCTCTCGAGAATCCTCACAGGCCTCGCCGCCAAAGTCATGTTGGGCTGAAGATCCTCCGGAATCCTAGCCACCACTTCCTCAGACTCATGCAGACACTTCCTCAGCATCGACACATGGAAGACTTAGTGAAAAGCCTTCATACTCTGAAGTAACTCCAGCCTATAAGCTAACGGTCCGACCCGCTCCACAACTCTGAACGGTCCCATAAACCTCGGACTTAGCTTGTTCTCTGATATGGATCTGTTAGGACCCCTCAACATAGCTGCCTTGAGATACACCCTGTCTCCCAGCTCGAACTCCAACTCCTTCCTCCTCTTATCGGCGTAACTCTTCTGCCGATCCTGAGCTTCCTTCATTTTCAGCTTCAAGACACGGAGCTTCTCCGTCGTTTCCTGAACGAAACTCGCACCAAACATGCTCCTCTCCCCCACTTGAGTCCAGTATAGAGGTGTCCTGCACGACCTCCCATACAACGCCTCATAAGGAGCCATACCGATACTCGCCTGATAGCTGTTGTTATAAGCAAACTCTACCAGGTTCAGATGATCCGCCCAATGACCACCATAGTCCAGCACACACATCCTCAATAAATCCTCCAACGTCTGAATCGTCCTCTCCGACTGCCCATCTGTCTGAGGATGATATGCTGTACTCATATGCACCTTCGTGCCCATCTCAGCCTGAAATTCTCCCTAGAACTCTGAAGCAAATCTCGGATCCCGGTCTGACACTATACTAGCTGGCACCCCGTGCAGCCTCACAATCTCCCGCACATATTTCTTAGCCAACACCGCAGCTCCATCGGTCTTCTTGATGGCAAGAAAATGTGCTGACTTAGTTAGACGGTCCACAATGAGCCAAATCGCATCATACGTTCGCGAAACCGGTAGTCCTGTCACAAAATCCATGGTAATCATGTCCCATTTTCACTCCGGAATGGGTAAGCTCTGCAACAAACCGCTCGGAACCTGATGCTCAGCTTTCACCAGCTGACACACGTTGCATGCTGCAACCCAACCCGCTACATCCCTCTTTATTCCGACCCAATGGTAGTACCTCTTCAGATCCCGGTACATCTTGGTCGCTCCCGGATGAATCGATAGTATGCTCGAATGAGCCTCCCTCAGCACCTCCTGCCTGAGACTCTCATCGTTGGGCACACATACCCGACCTCTCAACAATATCGTCCCGTACCCAGAGACCTGATACTCCGAACCTGCAACTTGAGAAGCATCAATCAACCCCTGATCCTTCCCCTGAGCCTCACGAATCGTGCTCAACAAATCTGCCTGGTTAGCTGCCTCTAACCCCAACGGCTCCTGTGAGATAACACACAACCTCAATGTACCCAACTCACTCACCAACTCCTCCATATCACGCTCCTAGTCCGACGCAACCCTCTTCCTACTCAACGCATCTGCAACCAGATTAGCCTTACCCGGATGGTACTCGATCTCCAGATCGTAATCAGCTACCAATTCCATCTAGCGCCTCTATCTCAAGTTTAGTTCTGGCTGAGTGAAGAAATACTTCAGACTCTTATGGTCTGTGAACACCTGGACCTTCCCACCGTAAAGATAAGAACGCCAAATCTTTAGGGCGAAGATCACTGCAGCTAACTCCAAGTCATGAGTAGGGTAATTGCACTCGTGCTTCCTTAACTGCCTCGAAACATAAGCAATCACCTTCCCCTGCTGCATCAGAACACAACCCAGACCAGCACCAGATGCATCCGTATACACCACATATGGCTCACCCGGATCAGGCAACGCCAAAACCGGTGTACTAGTCAGCATCTCCTTCAGCTTCCCGAAGCTCTCCTCACACTCCGCAGACCAAACAAACGGAGCATCTTTTCCAGTCAACTTCGTCATCGCCTGCGCCATACTCGCAAAGCCCTTGACGAACCTCCGATAATACCCAGCTAAACCAAGGAAACTCCTGATCTCTGTCGTATTCCTCGGCCTCGGCCAATCTTTAATGGCCTCGATCTTAGCGGGATCTACTGAAACTCCTTCAGCAGACACAACGTGCCCCAGAAAACCCATCTCTCGCTGCCAAAAACTGCACTTACTCAACTTCGCGTACAATTTCTGTTCCCGCAGCTTCTCTAAAACTAACCTCAGGTGAACCTCATGTTCCTCAGGAGTCCTCGAATACACCAGAATGTCGTCAATGAAGATGATAACAAACTGATCCAAGTACTCCTGGAACACCTCGTTCATCAGCCTCATGAATGCCGCTGGCGCATTCGTCAACCCAAATGGCATCACCACGAACTCATAATGTCCATACCTCGTCCTGAAAGTCGTCTTCCGCACATCGGCCTCATCTATCGGAATCTGATGGTATCCCGAAGCCAAATCGATCTTGGAGAACCAAGTAGCCCCCCGCAACTGATCCAACAACTCGTCAATCCGCGGCAGAGGATACCTGTTCTTCACAGTGACTCGGTTAAGGCCCCGATAATCGATACATAACCAAAAACTACCATCCTTCTTCTTCACGAACAACACCGGTGCTCCCCACGGTGAACTACTCGGCCGAATGAAACCCTTACTCAACAGATCATCCAGCTGCTTCTTCATCTCTGCCATCTCTGCCGGAGCCATCCAGTATGGTGCCTTAGATATCGGCATAGTCCCAGGCTCCAACTCAATCGTGAAGGGATCAGACCGTGACTGCGGTAACCCCTGCAACGACTGAAACACCTCCTGGAAATCCCGAACAACCCGAATATCCGCCACTGCAACCTCACTAAAACAGACTCTGGCATCACGATCGTCAACAAATACGCCTCGCATCCCTTCTCAACCATCTGCTCGGCCTGAATTGCAAAGATCACCAAACTCCCGGAAGTCGGCCGTATACCCTGATAAACCAACCTTCCAGCCTCTCGCTCAAACACCACTCGTCCCCGATGGCAATCCAGATGAACCCGGTACCGCTCTAACCAGTCCATCCCTAGAATCACATCATACAGCTCCACTGGACTGATGACAAGATCTGCTGGCATCAACTCCCCAGCCACCAGAATGTCTACTCCACGAGCCCGGCCGAAAGTAGCCAAAGTCTTCCCTCCAGCCACTCGCACTACTCCCGGCTGTTCCCCGGAATCACTCTCGATCCCACTGTTCTCCGCGCACTCCGGTGTAATGAAGCTATTCGAAGCTCCAGAATCAAACAGTACATGAGACTCACTCCCGCCTACTACTAAGGTCCCTACACAATCATGTGCCCAAGAGCCCTAAAGTATTATCACAGATACACAATTCCAAAATGACCGACAACCACAACATAGAAGTATTCACGAAGTTAAGAAATAAGGAGTACCTGTGATTGGTCTGGCGTTGGAGCCTCCTGTCTCCACCGAAGTGTAAGCCCGCGGAGCCGTCAACTGTCGCAACGGCTGCACATCAACTGCTGCACCCTGCACTGGTTGTACAACTGCCACCGCCATTTGCAACTGCAGACACTTGGGCCTAATGTGCCCCGCCTCTCCGCACTGATAGCACACCCTAGGCGTACCCGGTGCACTAGGCACACTGCCTGCCGCCCTCTTCGGACAGCTAGCCGCTCGATGATCCACGCTACCACACACGTAGCACCCTGAACCACCCTGCCCACTGCGGCCTCTCTGACCCGATCCGGAAGTGCCCTCCCACTTCGTCTTCTGTCCCTGAGCAGGCTTTCTGCCCCTGCTCGACCCCATCTACTACTGCTGCTGCTGCTGCGGCTTCCTCTGCGGCTGCTGCATCGGTGGACTCGCCACCACAGCCAGCTCATCTCTCAAATCCTCCTCGATCTGAGCAGCCGTCTCCACCAAATCCGCCCTCGTGGCGAACTTACACGGTCTGCACCGTGTCCTCAACACTGGTCGAAGTCCATGCATGAACCTCCTGATCTGAGCTTCCTCGCTCCCAAACTCCCGACCAGCGTGAACTAGCAGCCTACCGAAAACCTCATCGTACTCCCGCACTGAGCGCTCTCCCTGCGTCAACTGCAGGAACTGAGTCTCCAACCGGTCCATCGCCTCCTGCAGAAAGTACTTGGCGTTAAACTCCGCCAAGAAAACTGCCCAGCTCATACCAGCCTGAGCTCGCCTACTCGCCACACCTCTCCACCAGAGATGCGCGTCACCCTCCAAAAAGTGAACCGCAAGGTCCACCCTATATCCCTCTAGACACCTCAATGACTGGAAGTTACGCTCCAGCCTACACCTCCACATATCAGCCTCCTCAGGCTTGGCACTGCCCGAGAAGAACCCGGTGCCAATCCTCTGCATCTGCTCCAACATCCTCAGATAGAATGGGAGCTCCTCCGCAGCCGCCACACCTGGCTGCACACCAGCCCCTACCGACTGAACCTGAACCACTACCGGCTCACCACCAGCCACACCTGGCTGCACCACTGGAGCCTGACCCGGAGCCGGCGCCCCTACTGGCAACCTCTCCAAGATCATCCGCAGCAAACCCGCTAACTGATCCTCCCAGCCCTGAGCTCCACCACCTGCGCCAGCACCCCCTCCCGGAGCCTGCACGCCACTAGCCACACTGACACTTGCGGTATCCACACTCAACGACCCCTGAGGCATCTGCGATGGTGCCCTCAACTGATCCCAGGCCACGCCCACGGCCACGCCCTCTGCCACCACGGGCACCACGACCTCTGCCTCTAACACCTCTAGCCATCTCACACTGTATTACCAACAGCAGACTACTATATTAGAAACAGAAAGTCACAAATAACACACATACCGTGGAATCTCATTGAAGGCTCGGAGAAGATGATCCAGGACTCCAAACCCAAACAACAATCAATTGACTAACTCACTTAATCAATCAATCAAATTCCACAATTACTTCACACGCAATTACTACGTTCTCCCGCCCTAGAACCGTAAGGGCTCTGATACCAAATTGAAACAACCCGACCCATTTTTTTTATATACACTGGATCAGACTATCATTCCCATAAATGATAATCCTCAATAACCAATCCAGCCATAATCACAACCAATGAAATCAAACGCAAGACACTTAACCAATGATCAACCTCAATTCAATAAACCATAAGCAATTATTCCATTCAACAAACCATAACAAAATCAAACCATTCGACCAACAACTTAACCAAGTCTACAAGTTCCACATCCTAGAATTACTAACACCCTAGCAATTCCAATCAAACCGAGACACCGGATCATCTCCTTTTCCTTGCCTTGATTCCCACGATCACACTTTATCTTTATCTGCAACACATGGTTAAAAGAGTTGCGTGAGTATTATCATAAATACCCAGTGAGACGGTCCTCCTATCTACAGGCCAATTACTCAAATGCAGAATGAATAAATACCAGGGTTATCAATCAGCAAGGCATAGAACAAGCAACAACATAAACCAAACAGCAGGGACATTGTCGATCGACACACCTCTAGGTGTCGATCGACAGACAGTAAGAGTCCCTCGACACTCCACCAGCAGCGTCTGTGTCGATCGACACAACCTCTAGGTGTCGATCGACAGACCTCGTGTCGCTCGACACACCACCTCGGTGTCGCGCGACACAGATGACCCCGTGTCGATCGACAGGAAGCAATCCTGTCGATCGACAGGACACCTTCTGTTCGATGGAGATCGCCTATCCTCTCATGGCCGAATCTCCATGAACCTTAATCAATCACCTGCGCAATTAACCACTCAAGCACCAAATTCACACAGCAAACAATCGCATCATACCCAATCTATATCCGAGAGCCTATGGTCGCGCACTCACCTGATTTCTGAAGAGGAAGGAACGAAGAACGCGAAGAACACGAAGAACCCTTAAGTTCCACCTCTGATTTCGCCCAGAAATCGATCTCCACTCCGTTCCAGACCCCCTCCCACTAAATCCCAGCAAGGAACAAGGTTTAGGATTGAGAAACCAAGGGAATTCCACAAGAAAGCCTCGAAGAACACTCAATCCTCTTCTCTCTCTCTCAAATTCTCTAAAACCCTTTTCTCTGATCCCAAAACGGCCAAAAAGAGCTGAGAAACGTGTTTTCCCCTCTTTTATACGGAACCCTAGGTTCCCGTAAACCGGCCACTCAAACCGAACCAGAAATCAAAACCCTAATTTCTGATTTTTGACCTGTGTCGATCGACACACACACTCCTGTCGATCGACACAGCCGCCACTGTTCGATTCCTCGAGGAGACAACAACCCGTGTCGATCGACACACACACCTGGTGTCGATCGACACCCACCAAACTCACATTTTTAGTTCACGGGCGTTACATTCCCTTTTGCTGATCGAATCGTAGAGGGCTAAATGCTCGGAGATGGCGTTAGCTTTCGATGAGTTTGACCGGCCGTTCATCATACTGAGATAGTAGGGTCAAGAGACGTGTCTTAAAGGTATCAATGCTTAGAAAGCCAACATTGCCGCAGGAAAAGCGGTGGCTCGGATCCTCCGCTCCTCTCTCGGTCCAAACGGCATGGATAAAATGCTTTAGGACCCAACGGAGACGTGACCATATGTTAGTTTCTTCGTTTTCGATCTCATCTCTATTTGGTTTTTTAGTCTTTTCATTCATTTTCTCTCTAGTTGATTTGGCTTTAATGACCCATCTCTTATTTGGATCTATGATTATCATAGCATTGAAAATTAAGGAACTTGAATGGAAATGTGTATTAGGTTCTTGAATTGATGTAGAACTGTATCTTTCATTTGATGTAAACTAAAGTGGAAATTAGTTGTTTTTCTAGTAACCTAGTCACTTCTGTGTGTAACGTTGTTGTTTGTTGTTTCATCAGCAAACGATGGTGCAACCATCTTGGAGCAAATGGATGTGGACAATCAAATTGCAAAACTGATGGTTGAACTTTCATGAGTCAGAATTATGAAATTTAGGCCTAGGCATTCAGATATCCGTTCGGGTATAAGGGTATAGAACTCGATCAGATATTTTTAGGATTTTGGGTCGGGTTAGGATCGAATGACATCGGGTTCGGATTTTATCCGAATACATCCAAAAATCAGAAATAAAGATCGAATACCTTGTACTTACCTGAGTATCAACTTCGGATTAAAATATTCGAAATAACCTGAAATACATATTACATAACCTGAGTACAACATCGAATACCATGATAATGCAACAGTTTCAATCTAGTTTAAAAACAGTTTCAATCTGATTACAACCAATACAAAACACATGAGTTTTGAACTTTGAGATAACATGAAAGATGCAAAGAGTCAACCGAAATTGTAAGTTTGAAAGAGAGAAAATATGGTAGAGTACTTGAAGCTAAGAAATAAGAATGACATTCTCTTCATTCTTATTCCAAAATTCAAATGTATTCCATTAGTTCCAGACTTCCCATGACATGTAATTTGACAGTTATATCACTAGCCTAGCAAGAAGTGAAACATACAAATTTGACAACTTTAAAAGAAATATTTACCTTGATATTGTGGCCTTCAAGAGAAGCAATAATCAATTACGACTAGAGGTTCAGAGTTTCAAACTCTGAGAAAGAAAAATAGAAACACATGCAGATTATAAGTAAACATCAGCAAGAAGTAAACATCAAACTCATCCTCATATTCAACTTTTGCAAGATTTGAGCACTTGTAAGCACATTTGCTTCAAATTTAATGTCTTGTTTCATCCACTGTTCTATACACATCAATACCTCAACCATATAGTGGGTTAAGCAACTTCTATACGACTCTATTATTCTCTCACTAGTGCTGAAAACACTTTCAGATGCAATCGAAGATACTTGCATCGCAAATAAATCCCTAGCCATCTCTGATAAAATGGGATATTTGCCACTATTGGATTTCCACTGAGAGAGTTCATGATTCTTAACCTTGTTCCTTAGATATGCCTCTAACTCATTCGTGTCTCTAACTCCAATATCTTTAAGCAAGGTATTGTACCTTTGCTCCACTGGAATGTAACCATCAAACATCTCATCATCAATAGAATCAAAGAGTATGTCTGTTTGCTGCTCTATACTATTTTGTGTAGGAGTCTGAGATGAAGACTGCGATTGAGACTGAGACTAAGATTGAGATTGAGCTTGTTGTGCATTTGCTACCTTAGTGTATCTTTCACCATACTCTGCATACATATCGCGCATAATATTAAGAACTTAGTCATACAACCCCTTAGCTGTTATAGTACCTTCCCCATACAACTCCTCAAAACACATTTTTGCAAACTGCATCTTCTTTCTTGGATCAAAAACACTAACAATTACTAATATCTTGTTGATTTTCTTCAAGCCATCCCAATACTTTATCAAATTTCTTGTACATTTCATTAGCTTTTACCTTCATTTCAGTTCAAAACTACTACAAAGCAACAAAAGCTTTGCTGTTATGTTCATTATCTCACCATAGCACTTGTGTGCATTCAAAGTAGTAGAAGTTGTACTACTAATGTGGACTGATTAAGCATACTAAGAAACTTCAATATCCTTTCCACATTACGCCAATCATCCTTTAAAGGAAGTCCAATCTTTTTTTTTCCATCATCAACCTCTAAGAAATGGTCATTATATAGATTATCTTCAGACTCCATCCTATCAAATCCTCTCTTAAACTTAACTGCACTTTTTAACATCAAGAAAGTAAAATTCCATCTAGTTTTCATATTTAGTGGCAAACTACCCCTTGAAACCCTATCAGATCCCACTCTCTGTTCAAATGACTCTCTCTTATTTGTTACAGACCTAACTTATGAGATACCATTATGGGATGGAGTCACACTTTCATCTACATCAGCCAATCCATTCCTTACTATCAAGTTAATGATATAACTAGTGCATCTCATATACATAGAATCCCCATTCATGACTAAAGAATTATTTCATATTAAGGAGAAACTAGATTGAAACTTATGCAATGCATTACTATTAGTTGTTGCATTGTCAACAGTCACAGAGAAAACATTTTCAATTCCCCATTATTCTAGGCATTCAAGAAGTTTGGCGGATATGGTCTTACCTTTGTGATATATTACATACTTGAATCTTATGATCAGCTTCTTTAACAGCCAAGATTTGTCGATTTAGTGTGCTGTTATAACCATATAACTTGCACCTGAGAATAGAAAGCAACATTACATATAATATTGTAACAAGTAAAAGCTAATGATATTATGAATAAGGTACAACAACATTACATGTAACTTGAGAAACCCAAATATCGGTTGTGAGTGAAAATTTTTGCTTGGCAGCTAGAAACCATCGTCTAAAAATATACTTCCTCTCAACATTCATTTTAATAATGTCTCTTGTTGCTGTCCTCCTTGAGTGAGGTTTGTAAAAGTTTACCTTCATATATTACAAAGAGAAAAATGTAGATTAGAAACATGTATATTAGAAATATTCATAAATAACTAAAACAATGAGATATAATACTGACCTAGTTGCAAAAGTGTCTAAATGCCAAACTTTCTACAAACGCCAATGGTAACTCACATATCACAAGCATCTCATTTGCTATTTCTATGAAAACTTTCATAGACACTTTTCCACTATGCACCTGTCCTTCTTTATTAATAACCTTCTAACTTTTAGTGGGATCTTTACCATCTTCCCATGCTTTGAATACCTTACAACCTTCATTATGATTCCGCAATTTTGTAGTCCCAGACGTTGGACATGAGAAATCCTTCTGAAAATAGTTGCAGATACATCTATCACAGTTGTCCTCTAGTCTTATGAAATGAACCCATACTCTTGACATTGGTCTTACCATTATTTTGCTCAAGATTTGTAGATGTTTTTTTTTTGGACTTTTGATTCAATTCTGGTGTCAAAAGTTCTTCTTCCTCGACGCCAAAGTCGTCTGCATCTATGTCTTTATCATCATGATTTGTAGATGATGAATCCATCTACAAATAAACATCAAACTTCAGTATAAGATGAATTCATAAAAAACCAACACTAAAGTCACTTATCTAGTTAGCTTTCCTAAAGAATCAAACTTCACTATCTCACCTAACTTCATCTAATTCAAAATTGAAATCAGAAATTTGACCATAAATCAAAATTAACTACATACTTTCAAACCAACATAAACAACTCTTTCGATTCTTTAGATCATAAATCAAAAGCAAACATTTCAAAACAAATAGAAAGAACTCTTGATTTCTAACCAAAACGGAACTAAGAAGATTATAGAGACTGATTAAAGTAGAATAATCACGAAAAATAAGAAGTACCTGCAATTACCTCCGTGAATTCTCAGCGGAGGAAATGATGCGATATCGCGACTCGCAATCCTTTGGGGTTCTATTTTGGAGAAGTGGGTGTAAAACGACTTGAAATGTTTTGATTTTGACAAAACCAGTCTTGACTTTGCATATGGGAAGTGGAACCGTTTGGTTAAAGTCGATGATCGACTTAACAACAGAATCGGCGTGTGTGTGTTAGGGTTAATGCCTAATAGTTCTAGGGTTTGTTATATGTGTTCGGTCTCCTTCAGATATGTTTCAGATATCGGATAATATCTGAACCCAATTGGATATCCGACTGTTAATAGAATCAAAACCGATCGAATATTATGGACCAATCGTATCTGAGTCGAACCCTTTATCGGATAATATCTGAACCCAATTGGATATCCGACTGTTAATAGAATCAAAACCGATCGAATATTATGGACCACTCGTATCTGAGTCGAACCCTTTGTATCGGATCAGGTTCGGGTTCAGGTTTCAGATTTGGTTAATATGCCTAGCCCGAATGAAATTGGTCATACCACAATAGGTGTTGTTGTCATGGCTGGTGCCCTTCTCGAGCAAGCTGAACGTCAATTGGATAGAGGGATTCATCCTATTCGTATTGCTAAGGGATATGAAATGGCTTCTATAGTCGCAGTTGAGCACTTGGAGCATGTCTCAGAAGTTTGAATTTGATGTTAATAATTACGAGTCACTTGTTAAAACATGCATGACTACTTTATCTTCCAAGATATAAATTTCTTTAAGGATTGCTTATGTACTTTAATACTTTATGGATTGGCTTCTATGACTTTTGTCCTAACTTTTTCTTGCTTTGTGTTACAGTGTGAATCGATGCAAGCCCAGTCTAGCTGAGATTGTTGTGAAAAAAGTTCTTGTTGTTGCTGATTTAGAGAGGAAGGATGTTATTTTGGATATGATAAAGGTAAAAGGGAAAGTTATGGATAAGCTTGAGGACACTGAGTTTATATATGCGATGTTGGTTGACAAAGACATGAGCCATCCGAAAATGCCAAAGCAATTTACAGATGCCAACATTTCTATTTTGACTTGCCCCTTTGAGCCACTGAAGCCCAAGACAAAGCATAAGGTGGACATTGACACAGTGAAGAAGTTTGAGACTTTACGCAAGCAAAAACATCAATATTTTGACAAGATGGTGCAAAAATGCAAGGTATGCTTGAACTTTTGGTGTCGCAGTGTATCTGTGTTTCTTATTTTATGATTAATGAGTTGTTAAGTTACAACAAATTGTATGTTCTTCTGCCAAATAATTTTTACCTTTCTATCAAAAGTAGTAGGTTACATTGCAGTGCAATTTTTGTTTATAATCCATATGTATATGAATTGCAGGATGTTGGTGCCACACTGGTAATTTGTCAATCGAGTTTTGATGATGAAGCAGACTATCTACTGATGCATAGGAATTTACCTGTTGTTAGATGGGTAGGGGGTGTTGAGTTAGAACATGTCGCCATAGCCACATGTGAGTTTATAATTCCAAACAATATATACATTTGATGCATGTGTATTGTTTAGTAACATGCTCAAATTATAGTTTTAGTTAGTGTCTTAATCAGTTATGTATTTTTTTATGGGATTTATGTATATATTTTTTTGTAGGAGGATGAATTGTTCCAAGATTCCAGGAGTTGACACCAGAGAAGTTAGGGAAGATATGGTTATTTTCAGTAGGGGCCAATAAAACGAATTGGCTGTTATGTAATATGCTCCCACATCTTATTAATGTTCGCACTTCATCATGTGTTTAGGCTGGTTTGGTTCGCGAGAAGTCATTTGGCACAACAAAAGAGCGTATGCTGTATATTGAGCATTGTGAAAATTCAAAAGATGTTACCGTGTTCATTCGTGGAGGTACATGCGTGGGACTGATCTTTCTCTTATCTCCCCCCACCCCCTCTCTTATAATTAATATTGTGTTGAGTGAACTGTAATAGTAGAGCTCCATGATGATGATAAGATGGCACCATAGTAAATTGATTGAACATGGCACTAGTAAACTGATCGGTTGGGTAATTTGCTTTGTCATGTGGCAGGTAACAAGATAATGATAGAAAAAACAAAACGCAGTATCCACGACGCTTTCTGTGTGGCACGGAATTTGATCTGCAACAATTCAATTGTATATGGTGGTGGTGCAGCTGAGGTTGCCTGCTCTCTTGTTGTTGATGCAGCTGCTGATAAATACCTTGGCGTTGAACAGGTAAGCCATATCATACTCTCTTTCTAACATATGTAACATATGCACAAGTTTATGATGCTTTTTTATATGCAGTATGCAATTAGGGCGCTTGCAGAAGCCTTAGACTTTGTCCCTATGGCGCTTGTAGAGAACAGTGGGTTGCAGCCCATCGAGACACTCTCAGCTGTAAAATCTCAGCAAATTTAGGTAAATTATCGATGAATTTGTCTTGTTACCACTAAATCTTGGCTTGTTACTGTGAAAGATTTGGAGTATTATTGTTTTTAAAATGGACTGTTTTGTTGTTGAATTTTATAGGAGAACATTCCGTTCTACGAGATAGATTGCAATGACGTAGGAACGAACGATATGAGGGAGCATAACGTGTTTGAAACATTGATCGGGAAACAACAGCAGATCTTACTTGCAACACAAGTGGTTAAGATGATACTCAAGATTGATTACGTTATCTCTCCGTCTGAATACTGATTTATCACTCATATTCGAGATGTTACTCCAAACACTCTATCACTCATATTCGAGAACATACCATAGATAATTTTTTCACATTGTGGTTAAGGCACTAAATAGTAATCAATTAATTTGAAGAATATGAAGAATAAAAGATTTTGTGTTACCATTTGTTTAAACTTGAAGAATGTGATTAATTTTTACTAAAGACAAAAGTTGAGAAATTTTTACTAAAAGATTTTGTGTTACCACATGTAATAATATATATATTTTTTTAAGTAATATGTTTCTTTAGAAACATTGCAAACTATATATGTGTAAAATGATATATAATATCTAAGTTTGCATGATAATTTTTAAAAAAAATTGTTACTTTAGATACATTTTTAATATTTAAAAAAAAAGAATTTACTTTAATAAATCAATTTTAGTAGCAAAATGTTATAGCATAAATTATGTATATTAATTTATTTTATCAATCTATCAATTAAATAGTTATATGTATCCAAAATTCAATTATTAACTCGAAATAAATTATACTAGATAATATTTTAAGAAATAAAAATCAATTTATAAGGAATATAATGAGTATTTATTATTATTAATAATTTCATAACTATAACTTCAATTAGATTATGCAATTTAGCAAAATTCAATTGTTACATTTAGACGTTTACAGTTATTAGTTAATCATAATTAAGAATGTGTAGAATTATTTACTAGAAGACAAAAGCTCAGAATTTTTTTTTCCTTTTTCAATAAGTCTCTGACACAAAAATGAAAACAATTGACATTCAAAATTTTTTCTTCAGTTACGATTAAAATTTTTAATCTGAAAAAAAACATTCTAATTGTATTTATACAAAAGAATTGATTACTTTAAATAAATTTCTGAAAAGTATATAAATCTTTTTTATTTACAAACTGAACATATGTATTTATTATTGAATTTACATATCATTAAATATATACGTAGTATATAATTACATGTTACTAAGTTTGTTTGATAATTCTGAAAACACGTTTTTATCCTAGAAAAAAACTGTAATATTTTAAATACCAGGATTACTAAGAAATAATTCAATTTCATTAGCAAAATATTACTCCATTTATTTCCTTATATTAAGCTGTTTTATATATTAAATAATGTTTTGAGCCAAAACATCCTATATTAAAAAAAAAATAGAGGGAATATATTATAAATTATATAAATTATGTTTATTATTTATTTTTATTTTTTTGAAACTTTAATTTATTTTATCAATCTTTTAATTTATTAATTTTTTTATTTTTTAAAGATTCATTAGATACAACATATTCCGGTGTTACCATTTAAGTTTGATATTATTCCGCAGATTCCGCAAGAAATCACAAAAAATTCATCAGATTCAGCAATTCAGCAAAATTCAACAGAAATTCAGCGGTTACCATTTACACCCTAAGTGTTTCGAATTTGATTTATCTAGCTTGCATTTTATATGTGACATTTGAAGACTTGAGTGTATTGCTTGGTTCAGGGACTTAGTTTCGGTCCCTCAAAAGTAAAAACCATTCAAAGCGATGAACATTTATGAGTTTAGAAAAGAAGAAGAAAAAAAAAGTAATTGTTGGAGGTTGAAGTTATGAAGGACCTACATAATTGGAGCTGAGGAATCATTGGTTACTGGTTAGTACTTACTAACTTAATTGGTGGGTCGGATCAAAATTTCACAAGCTTGAAAGCCAAATAATGTTCTGTACCTCTTGTCTACTGCCGACAATATTCATGAATGCTCTTCTTTGTTTGTTTGGTTAAAACCAATTTAGATGAATGAAAAAAACTCTCAAAAGTGCATTATTGAATTCAAGGTTTTTTTTTTTTTTCTCAGCATCAACTCCATAAATTAACCATAGTATTTTTACAAATTAGGCATATATATGCCTCTACACTAGACTTTAACCAATTTGGAACCAACAAATACAACTTGGGAACACTTGTATCACAAGTGAGAGATTCCCGTGCAATTCGATCGGCCACATTATTTCCTTCTCTTGGGGAGAATTCAAGGTTTTTTGCTAGATATATGTAGAGGTAGAGGTAAGTAAGGTGCTTTTTTGTCATTTAATAAAATAAAATGGTACTCCTTATGTTTGTGCTTTCAGTTTATAAGATATTTGGGATGAAAATGCACAATATTTTTCAAAAATAGCTCTACAATTTTACTTTTAAATGTTTCTGACTAATACCAAGTTTGTATTATAGAGGTAAACTAGATAGTTACCCGCGTTATACGCGGGACAACGTGATACGCTAGAAAAATCAATATAGTTTTAGTTTAAAAAATCATCTATAGTTATTGGAAAAATTATTATACGGAATCTAAAATTCATATATTATATATTTATATATGAATTTTGCAATGATATTGTATAGAAAAGTATCCCACCCGTGAAATAATTAAAAACAACAAAGTTATATATCACTTATTAATAAAATGTATTTATTTAATATCATAATCTTCAAAAATAAGGTTTATGACTCAAATATACAAAATAAAATATTGCAAAGATGAATTAAATTTTATAGTTTTAAGGTAATTATAAGAGTAAGTGAATATTTATAGTAAACTTTCTTATATTTTTGTTAAACAAAAAAAAAGATTCTAATGATTGTGTGATTGTGTAGTGTTTGGATAGTAGTATAGTAGATAATTAATAATAGGATTTAATTTTTAATTAAAAATTTCAAAAAATTGAGAATTTGACATCTAAGCAAATTAATCCAAAAATATTTCTCCTTTAATATATAGAGGATAGCAGTAAATTTAAGGGTTAGTTTAACAAATAACCAACAAAAATTTAATAATTAAGCACATAACCAAAATTGCCTTATGTGCCACAATGATAACCACTAAATTTAGTTTTGTTAGTTATGTGCTTAATTATTTTTTAAAAATTGATTTTTTTTTAACCCTAAATTGAAATGATGCACAAAATGCTGGAAAAATAATAGTACGAGATAAAAATAAAATGGTAAAATATCTTATTAAACAAAATAAAATAATTATGAGTTAAAAATATGTGTGGAATATATATATATATATATATATATATATATATATATATATATATATATATATATATGTTATTTCTAAAAAACGCTTGTAATATACAAATCAACTCAATTATGGTTTTACCATCTTGTCATTTTTACAAATAAAAGGGTAAACATATTACTCTTGACATTAATTTGGATTGAGCTATATTTGTAGTGAAACATACATGACTCTTCTGTTTTTTTTCTTCTTTTATATCGGAACAGGTTACGATGAACGTGAAGGTTGTGTCCCATTCCGGATTCTAAAAATAACAAGATTTATTCACATGGTATCAGAACTTTTAGTGTATATTAATTCCAAATTAGCCCAAAATCACAAATTAACAAAAGCAGAAAGAGAGACAGAGTGAAACGATTTTTCACCGACGAAGTTGCTAAAGGAAATAGTAATACATTAATTCAAATCCTATAAGGAGACAATTATAAGATTGCACTAAAAATTAAGAGGATTTTGAACTTATTACAATAATGCATTCGTCATATGATTGATTGGAAGAAAGGCACATTTAATGTATATCCTAAGTCGCATTGAAAAACTGCAGCTCCTCATTTGGTTTTGTTTTGGTTCCATCTCCTTTATTGCAATAATTGTCCAACCCCAAATTTAATTTCTCCTTGTCTCGGGAACCCAAGAGCAAGAGCAAGATCCAGATCTGGTCCAATTAGTGGAGATTCTTTGTTAGTTTTGTCAGACTCACAAAACCCACACTTGCCTCTCTCTCTCACTTATTACAGATCTTGCAGTCATATTAAATGCCTTCCCAACTATTTAGATAAGCCCATGTTACACTGCAAACCATGGGAACCATAAGAATATATTTCTCGGGCTAATGGAGGCACATAACAATGTTATTTTTCATTGTCATAAACCGGTTCTTTACTAGACATGTAGTCTATTGGATCGTATTAGTGTCACCATTGTGTTATCAACCGTATTGGATTGAAACACATATAATGCGGATAAAAGGATGTACAAACTTTTTTACATGTAAAACCCGGTAACACACACGGATGTTGATAAATAAGCTGTTGATTTGATTTATTACAATATTAAAAAAAAATCAACAATCTTGTAGCACTTAATTATACATTTCCCCACCACAAACATACATTGGTCCCTACTCCAAAAAGTTTAGAAGAAACCCATTGGTCCAAAGGGAATCCACACATTACTTTAGTATACACATCAAATCCAACATACGACTTTAATTATCCCCATAATAAAACTAAAGGGTATCGAAAAATTGACATAGGAGGACCAACACATCCTCTCTTTTTTTTTCTTTTAATTAGACGGATTATTATAACTTAAGTAGATGGATTGAATTAACATCGAGATCCTTTTCTACAAAAGAGTGCACCAGCATTAGACGTGACCGAAGCCACCAATGAGGATGGTCTAGCTGATAGACTCGAAGCCTTAGCATAGCTAGAAGAGGATCCTCCACCCGAAGGCGTGAAAAATGCACCGTTTAGGAACAAATCACCTTCTGATCTCCAATTCCAATGCTTCCATTTGCTTTGTGGCGCGTCTTCGTATTTAGTCACCTTTTTTCAAGAAATACACATATTTGTTTTGGTCAGATTAATTTGATAACTCTCATAAAAACAGAAAAAAAAACATTGTTATAAAATTAGCTTTTAATTACCTCTTTGAAGACTCTGTCATTGGGAGCAAGAAACCTATTGCCTTGACTATTAATCGTCGGGGCTGCACTCCCACCAATTGCATACATTTGCCAATGCGTATAATCATTGTTCACCACATGAAAATACCCATGTCTACATCTGCCATTTTTCCCAAAAATTACAACGCCTTGGTTAAAATAATAGAAAACTCGAGGGACCTGATTAGCAAACCTCTCTAAAAGTAATTAACTTTTTTTTGTTTTTTAGTAAAAGTAATTAACTTTGTTTACCTTGGCATTCTCTGAACAAGCCCTTCACCAAAATGATTAAAGGCAATGGTGACTTGCATGTTCTTATCTCTCGTGTACGAATCACTGTGTCCCAAAAGCATCACTTTGTTATGGTGCGTCAAGTAGTTGTTAGAGATCGTAATGGCCGTTGATCCATGGATCGCGTCGATCAGACCGTCCGCGCAGTTCGACAACGAGCAGTGGTCTACCCACACATGGGACCCACCGAATATCGAGACCGCGTCACCGTCGGACGCCGTCCTCCACCCGTAATGCGACGGAGAATCTCTGACGTATGCATTCCCTTTTCTCTTGCAGTCGTGGATGCTAACACCGTGGATGATGATGTTTGTCACGTACTGGACGGTGATGCACGCGCCGCCGGCAATGTGGACGCTCGCTCCCCGTCCGTCAATGGTCTTGAATGAGTTCATGAGCAGCTCTTCTTTCAGCTTTATGACCATGTCACGTGCAAAGATGATCCAGAGCGGCTCGTCTTGAATCACTGCGTGTCTTAGGGTTCCGGGTTTAGGGTTAACGGCGTCATTGTCGCTCGGGTCGGTCACTACGTAGATTTTGCCGTCACGGCCGCCGATTGCGTGTTTGCCAAACCCGATGGCACAGTCGGCTAGCTGTTGTCTGTTTTTCTCCCATTTCGGGTTGCATCTCCAACAGTCGTCTATTGCATTTCCGGTCCCACATGAGAGGACGCCTAGATTCCTCCTAGACGCATTAATCTTCCTACAAATATATATGTACAACAATGTCAAAATGCGGTTGTTCAATAGTAAAAATTTTAAAATTCGAGAAGGTTTATAGGAATTTTGACGCACTCGTTTACTTCTTGAACTACAAGTTCAGGGTCGGAGACCGGAGTGGAGGCAGTGAAGGTCGGAGCTAGGACAAGGAGGAGACATGAGAAAAGGGAGAGAGACAAGTGAAGAAGTGTCATTTCTCTATTTCTCTCTAGAGGATTTACTTATTAAATGTGTTTATGAGATTTGAATGTTTTTGATTGGTGATGAGATGAAATGCTGAGCAAGGCTTTGGCTTCTTATAGAAAAATCTCTACCCCTTGATTTTTGAGTTTTTAATTATGAAGGCCCCACTCTTTGCAGATTCTTTAAATTATATACACTTAAAAGGAGATAGTAGTTTTTAAATACCTATGTATTGAATATGAATGTGATAGACAAATTTATATCGAAATTAAGTTGGCTCATAAATGGAGCTCTTGTGAGCTTAATTGTAGTGTTTTATAGTATTATGCTTGTCAAAGTCATTAGTTAACCACTATTTTAATTCACCGTTATCTTGTGAGTTTCTGGTATTAGCATTAAATTTTGCAATATATGATCGTTCTGAAATAATATGGATTAGAAATTTAGGAGAAAATTTGACACATGTCAAGTGCTTAATATAATATATATGCATATTTGAAGAATAATGTTTTGACAAACAGAGGTGATACAATTCTTAATATGAGGAGACTTTTGTAATAACATAATAATGCTGAATTTGTTGCACTTTTTTTGCTAATATTAGGGGACGTGATAGAGAATTTTTTTTTTGGAAACTTAGAGAATTTATTTTGAACATTAATTAGAAAATTGTTGAAGTGGGTGCCACAAACAAAAGTTCGTTTTCTGTTCGAGTCATTAGTTTAAGAGAATGGATGCATACTTTTGTTACAATAGATGTATAATTTTCTTAAAACAAACATGATTTTTTTTTTTTGTAGCTTCTCAAAGTAGTCCTTACAAATTTTATCACTTTCCACACAAATCAACCATTTATACATCAAAACAATCTTTCAAACAAATTATTTTACTGGTGATATTAATTTTTGATAATAAAAGCTATGATGAGCATACAAGATATAGATCTTGAAATTTAGCAATAGCGGTGAAATATTTTTACAAGAAAGCAGTGTTTTAAAAAGCATTCTAGGCGTTCGTCTAGGCGGCGCTAGGCCCCTATAGACCGTGGCGATTATCGCTTTTGCCGCCTAAAATATTATGGTATTATTATAATAAAATACAATAATTTTTTTTATATATAAATCGTAAAATTTTATATATTTAGCTATTAAATGATGAATATAAATACAATATAAATTTTATTAGTTATAAATTATGATTTTTATATATTTTATTATATATATCTAATATATTATGTATTTTTGTAAAATGTTTAAACCGTCTATTAAATCGCCTAGATTCCGATTAGGCATTCTAGACACTAGGCATTGGGTCACCGCCCGCTTAGCGCTTTTTTGAACATTGCAAGAAAGTACAGTATATTCGCCATATACTTATACTATATGGGGGTTAAATGTCACATGAAACAACACAAAAAAAATATTTTCTAAATAACAACACATAAAATCTATCAGAGGTTAACTATACGAAGTAACGTACTATAAACCTCTTTCCTTTGGGCAAAAACTATAAAACCTCACATCAAAAAAAAAAAAAAAATGTAAAACTTTTACACTCTTTATAACTTTTTTTATGGGAAAATTACAAAAATACCACTTTTTATGTACACATTTGCAAAAATGCCATTTAGAGGTGTTTATTTGCAAAAATGTCACTAATTATAAATTTTTAAACTTTATATTTTAAAATTCTAAACACTAAAAAAATGTTTTGATCTCTAAACCCTCGTAATTAAATCCTAATATAACATAACTAATCCAAAAATAAATAATATAAATTTTTTTTTTTGAAAAAATAACACTTTTGTAAAAATTTTAAAAATGGGACATTTTTGTAAAATGGGACTTAAAAAGTGATATTTTTTTAAATTTTTATTTCTTTTTTATTGGTAACTTTTTCTTCTTTCTTTTCCATCGAGACTACTTTGCTACGTATATATTGTCGGTAATTCAGGTTTACTTTAGCTATTAATCACGTGTATACCATCTTTCGTTTCTTTATTTTCCATGAATTTTCAGTTAAATTTATCACATTAAATACATTTCCAAATCGCAATCGTTTACATTTGTCGGTCTATTTAAAAATCTCGAATAATGATTGCTGAAAATTTACATTTCCAAATCGAAAATGCATTTTTTGAAATGATTAGGAGTTAATTAGGACAATGGATAAATGGACCCACCCGTTTTCCCATCAAGTATGGCAGACTCACGAAATTAACACTATTCATAAACTAATTAGTTTCTGACAAAAGTACAAAATTGTAGGACACATCGGAACCGGTTTCAGATCCAATAATCGGAAAACGATATTTTGGTTTTGGATTAGAAACAGTTGGTGACGTGGCGAATCACTTAAAGGTCACGTTCGTCCATGTGAGCTCTGTCTGGCCCTCCTCTCTCCCATGTAAACTAATTAATGGGTCTCATCCCGACCATTCATTACAAACACCGGTCTGCCCTCCGCTCTCCGATGTTAGCTCATCCACCTCACCGGTCATTCTCCCGCCAACAGTTTCTAGAAAGCGGAAAAATGATTTAAGGTCCAAATTTGACTCATCAGTACATGAATAAAAATTGTCAAATTTATTAGAGTGCATGGTCACGTCTCGTTATTGCGTTATTCTAATTACCATCCGATTCAATTTTTGAGTTTAGTTCATAAATATTACATGGTTTTTTTAGGCAATATTCTAAAAAACATACGTTTATATAATAAGAAGTCATATCGTTTTTATACCACTAGATTTTGATTCATGCTAAGCGTAAGATTAAATTATTAAATATATTTATAATCTATTTTAATAGGTTAATGTGTGACAAATCATATGATTTCTAATCTTTATAAACTTACAAAATGATATGCATTGTGAATAAGTATAATCAAGTTAAATTTTGATCAAACATATTTTGATGCCATCAGTTTTAATTTTTTTATGTGCAATTGATCAGAACATATAAAAATATTTTTTATTTCAATATATTTTAAGTGTAAAATTAAATTTTATTATTCATGTAAATTATAGAACATGCGATAAATCAGATAAATTTTAGATTTATATGAATTTGTCAGACATAATAAACAAAAAATAATATATATTTTCCAATAATGAAATGTGTAAATTTTTTATATATCATATTAATCTAAATACATATATACACAATAAATAATAGTCACAAATATAATAATAAAAAAATTTAAAATATAAAAGAAGTTTTAAAAATAGATGATATGATAAGTCTAAATATTACATTTAGTTGGATTTAGATTTACAAAACATGTATTAAAGGGTTTATGCTATAAAATTAATAAGAATATGTAGAATTAATTGAAATGTTTTCATTAGTTAATTTAAATGACATCTTCTTTGAAATTCTTATAGGATGTTTACCTTATTGTCTCTTCAATTAATATATAGAAGATACGATTCAATCATAGTGACGAAACAAAAGATAGACCCGACATTTATATATGAGCAACAAAGTATACGTTTGCCTTGTATACGACGATCATTATTTTTAAATTTTCTTTTAGATGTCTAAAACAAACAAAAGACAACATTTTATTCCGAAAAATAACTTTAGAACATTAAGTGATTTTGTATAAATTATCATGTCGCTATAATTAGAGTTTTATTTTTATTTTTGTTTTACACATATATATGATGTATAGTTCTCGCATATATGTTTAAACGTTCAGCTAATATATATATATATATATATATATATATATATGTTTAGACGATATATGGTGATTTATCATTTGACTAGTATGTCTACAATGCATGCATATTTTTGAATATATAACGTACGTTAAGAGATTGGTATTAGCTGTAAGCTAATATGAAGTAGAACAAAAAATACATAAAAACTAAGTTTTTTTTTTTAACAAACAAAAACCCAAGTTTATAGTCCATAAAAAATCATCATTTAACTTTTCTTTTTTCTTTTTCAACCACATCGTGCTTATTTAACGAGATCTTGGTAGTTGGTACGCTAGCTTAAGATGTACGTTTAATGTTTTTTTTTTCTTTCTAAACTTATGTACGTTTAATATTCTTATAATAGATTAGCCATTTTAAGGAGTCTAGGAATTGAGGTCGGTCAATCTTTTAATCAAAATACTAATTAAGCACATGAAAATTAGCTTTTACTATTTCCTTTGCATTGTCCTCATCTACGAACGTATAAGTCCAACGCGATGGCTTGGACAAGCAGACGAAACAAATATTTAAATACAGGAAAATGCATTCTAATTATTGAGAAATGCAAATGATTAGACCAATATTCTGTTACCGAATAATATAAATTTAAACTCATTTCATGCATTAGTCGTAGTAACGAACTATATACTAAAAACTAACCATTAAATATTATAGTATGGACATTATTTACGAATAGATAAGAGCCCTGAAGAATTGGTGACCATAAAAGAGGGGGTCACATGGGCTTTTCTGATGCCATGTGCTGATCATGATGATAGCTTTATATAATCATTGATCTGCTATACCGCTATTGACATTTCTTACCATGAATTCTTTTTTTTTCTCCCCACTCTATATTTTGTAGTATTTTGATCAATACTATAATATTAGAAGTTGACAAAATGGATACTTTATAAACTTGTAACAGCATTTATAATAGCATATAATTGTGTTCTTGTGAGTGTCTAATGACTTTTCAAATTGTTGTTGCCCACTTTGTTCGATTATCAAAAAGTCAAAGCATTTTGATTAGCTCGTATCAATACTATTTGATTATTGTATACTAGTACTACTTGATAATCATTAATGGGTCATTACAGATTATCAATACTACTAATTAAGGTGTCCTAGCAGGATCGGCCCTGACCTAACGCCAATGAGGCATCATGCGTTAGGCATCAATATAGCTTATTAATTTTAAGAGCATCATTTTTTAAAAAATTCTTTGTATTATAATGGTAAAACACGGATTATGAGATATAAGTGGGCCGGCCCTATCCTAGTGTCCCATTAACTTACGATACTGCACAATTTTCTTTGCGAGTAATTTTCTTAATCCTTGCTAATTTTGCACATCACGAGATTGACCAATTGAATAAAACTTGATTTTCATTGAGTTTATAACGAAAATCATGAAATCAAAGAAAGCTTCCTATTCTAAAGGTTTGAGTTTCTTATATCGCTTCTAATGCTAAAAGTTGATACCTATCGATAATTTAAAAAACAACAAGCAAAATCTTGATTAGAAGTTTACTTCAGGAAATGTCAACCCCCCCAAATGATTGGATCATGTGTGATAAAGTATGAAATCAAATACAATCAACCGCTCTAATGATTAATCTTTGGAATGGTATATTAAGCAATGATACTAACTTTTCTATTGATTATAATCTAAAATCATCAGATAATCTTTTAACTTTTACAACAAGTTTTCATAATTGTAATATTGTATAGCAAGTGTGATGATTATGCAGATTGAAAACAATCTAAAAATAACCGAAAACGTAAAACAATAAGACTTTTATATCAAAAGAAACATTTGAAACATAGCTATTTTAAGGTGAATTTGTGGGATAACAAAAAAAAACTATAATCTATAACCTAACCAATTGGTTAGAGATAGAGAGAGAAAAAGAGGAAATTAGTTAGATTTTAGATTATATATTTTGTTTTTGGTATTATTTTTGCTAATAACCCATTTTTATGTGTCTACTCGTATAATTTCTCTTTTTGTGCAACCATTGATTCTCATTAACTAAAACGTTGCATTACATGGATAAAATGGAGTTATACAAATTCCTTGATTAGAACAACAAAGCTTGAAAACGGTAGAAGTTAAAAAAGATAAATCTTTAAGATAGAGCTACTGCAAATCTAACCACATCGGATGCGTCGACAAAGCATTTACGTCTATAGATGCATCAAAGATGGCAACTAAGGATCAAAGAAGATGTGAGGATTCCTGTGCTACACAGGAGAATGAGCAAAGCTGAAGTTAGCGCCACATGTGTGAAGTCAACTTTTCACGTGTGAATGTCAATGAGTGTCTCGAGCCATGGGAACGCAAGTGGGAGAGATCGTGCAGATGTTGGTTCAGCTGACAAGGAAGTGACCTTATGCAAAAGGCAAAACGCATAAGGTTGGCGCATTGCACAAGGTAAAGTGACAGTTGAAACAGTGGTTCTCTGCGCAAGAACAGTGGATTGTCTGCTGGTCCGAAGCATGTGAAACACCCCGACCCGACCTCTCTACGCAGCGAAAAATACCTTATCATTCAAAACCGTTCTAAGTTCATTCACCTGAACTATTCCTTTTACCGGTTAACTTCATCCATGCCTTCAGATAGCCCCTTTAGCATAGAATAGCCTTAGCTGGAATCATTCGGTCTCAAGCGCTCATCATATCTATTGGCCTCAGTTCGGCTTAAGATTTATTATACTCGGTCACGTCAAGCAAGTCTAAGCATCCAGTTGTTCTCTAAACTAACCAGCCTAGATCTAGCAAGTATCCAATCGATCTACGAAAAGGTTAGGCCTTACCTTGGCCAACGCGCTGTTCCGGTTTGACTCCAATCCTTTATTCATGTATCGGCTTGAATGGATCCCTTTGTTACCTAGTCATTCAACCAACCATCCCCACTTGACTAAGTATAAAAAGAGACCGAACCTTGCCTGTTTAGAGTCGTACCTTTTCACGGTGGTACCCTTTCACAAAACTTTCCGATCGCTTTCGATCATCATTTGCCTTTGCACCCGTTCGTTATCCGATCACGGTTGAGACTCATTCGTCAAATTACCTAGAACCGTCCGCTCATTCTGCCCAGACTCGTGTCTTATCGGCCGTGATCCAACCCGGATCAATCCGATCTGATTTCTAATAAGATTTGTGACTTGGGTCGAGATCTCTCTCTTTCTCTAGAGAGTTTTCTCCCCAAAAACGTGAATGAATGTTTTCCCCTCAACCAACCCCTTAATAGAGGGGTTGAAAGGATTCATATTGCCAAATGATGCATCCATTGGAACTTGTCCCTATTCGTACCCCCCACCCTTTCATGAAAGGATGTGTCTTTTAGGTCATGCACCATTTCAGTGTTGACACCCTTTGGTTGGTCCAACCACCCAACTCGGGTAACCACCCTAGCCCACCCAGCTTGGGTTCCAGCTGATTAGTCTACCCAGCTGGGTCAATACATGATCAGCTCATCCCACTGAGTTGAGCTCCTACCCAGCTCGCTAGCTGGTCAGCTAGGTCAGCTAGTAGTACAGCTAGTCAGCTAACTTAGCTCAGCGAGGTAGCTCATCCAACTCATTCAGCTCACCTAACTGGTTAGCTCAACCTTTTGGTCTCGTTTGCCTTGGCTAAGTCATTTGATCTGTTTATTGACCTTTACCAACCTTCCCAATCATTTTTTCCCCTTAGGATTCGCTTATTCTCTAGTCACCTCTTGATTAGGATCTAACCTTTCTCAAAACAAACGGTCTCAGTATAATGATCCCGGAACGGGGATGTTACAAGTCTCCCCCACTTAAAATGAATTCGTCCTCGAGTTCGGTGGTTGTTAGATTCTCATATTCGCTTCCCGATACACTTAGGATTTCATTTGCATCTTTTTTTGGATTCCATTCCATCCCTTTGTACATTTTCCTATGTACTTGCTAATGCTTAACTCGTTTGTCATGATTTTTCCGACCCGATCCTTTGTTGGTTTCCAAATTCATGTGTTATTCCAACTTAATTATGAGCTTCAACTTTCCACGAGCTTTTACCCATCCCCGAGTTTTAACTTATCCATGAGTTTTCAACTCGTCATATCATAGTCTTACAAGACTTGATTGATTACCTAACTCTTCAAGTGTAGTGGTTTCCACTTCTAACCACTTGCGAGAACACTAGACTCCCAATAGTATTATCTTGAAGCACCTCAACTCTTGGTAAGCCCTAACTCACCACCTTGTTCGAGTTAAACATTACATTTTTCCTTGGGTCATAGTCGCAACCCGACTTGATCCCAACCTTTGACCTTTGCCTTTCTAGACTTCATCACAATGTTTGACCTCCGCCTTTCTAGACTTGATCACAACGTTTGATCTCCGGTTTTCTAGACTTGATCACATTTTTCGGTCCTTGTTTATTCCAAACAAGACCACTTTCCAGATTTTGGCCATTCTAGTCTCAATCATGATTTCTTGATACGGGTCATCTAGACTCGATCATTATTCCCTTGATCCTGGTCATCGTGACTCGATCATCATTACCGTGATCCTGGTCATCTTGACTCGATCAATATTTCCTTGATCCTGGTCATCTCGACTCGATCATCATTACCGTGATCCTAGTCATCCTGACTCGATCAATATTTCCTTGATCATGGTCATCTTGACTCAATCATCATTACCGTGATCCTGGTCATCTTGACTCGATCAATCCCTTTTTCCCGTTTAACTTTTCTAGGTAATATATTAGTTTATGATTTTTGCCTTGGCGAACATTATCCAGTTCCCAGCACATTAATCAATCTCACCTCAATTCCTTTCAGCATAAACGAATCCAATTTGGTCTAACTTCAAAGTTTTTCCATGTTCCCTTGAACAAGATCTTTTAACCTTCATATGTAGTAGCTCGTGCTTTCGGCAAGTCTATCTTGGCTAATAAACTTGCCTTAGAAAACTTTCACTAGTTTCTAAGCGCTTGTCTTATTTGCCTCAACTTCCGTTCAACTATAACTCAATAACATGCTTTGGTTTTCGAACACCTTGGTTCCTTTACACGATACGTGGTCTTTATCACGATATATGTCGTGCTTACATTTGATCGTAGTCTTTGTTCGAATCGATCCTCATCTGTCCCCGTTTGATGGTTTGACTTTACTAGTCCAAACCCGCTTTATATCCCGACTATTCTCTTAGTCTATCACGGATTTCCTTTCCATTTACTCCATCTTGTTCCTTCCGAACTTGATGTTATATCTCCTGGACTAAGTCCATTTCCTCCGTGAATGTTGATTTTCATCTCAACATTCCGGTAAGGTTATTACGGCATAGGTAGTTACCATTCTCCCCTACTTATCATAAATTCGTCCTCGAATTTAGTGGCGATAAGAATGCCCTTAACTATCCGCACTTTTTCTTAGCTTCCATGGAGGATACTTAATCTAGATCATTCCTTGATCAGCGTGATCCAAACATCCTAGCTTACTTCGCTCACACGACATCATTCACCTTCGTTCATATCTCTAGAACTTGGATGACATGATAGACTAGTTTTCAATCCTTAATCCGAAGTTAGGTAAAGACTAGCTCATACAGTGTAGTAGACTTTACTCTCGGGTTGTATCTTGGTTATCGGACAACCGTTAGTGAGAATACTAGTCTCCTAATGGCATTACCTCGATTTTTCTCAACTCTCGATGAGTCCTAACTTAGTTCTTGATCGAGCTATCCGTTTACCCTTATCCTTCCACACTTGATATAAACTTGATCGCCCAACGTCTTACGTTTTTGCGGTTTATGCCTTTAGGGTAGTTTATCTTGGCTTAGATGATTCATCTTGGAAACTCGCCTGGCTTCCAAGCATGATATCTCATCTTGCCTCAACTCCCATTTGGCTTACCAGCAATCAAGTTTTGGTTGCCGTCATGGTCTTTCAAGTGTGAGTTGATCTCATCTCGGGTTTCACTTTATACCTACTACCCTTTTCTTGGTAGTGATTTTCCCTCGAAACCCGATCTTAATCTGGACTTTACCCCATCATCTTTGGCTGATACTTCCGCAGTGTATCTTAATCATTGATCAAGACTTGGTGAGAACACTAGTCTCCCTAGTACTTGACTCAATCAATCTCAACTCTCGGACCATATCTTAGCCACCACCATGATTGAGTCTTTAGTCCTGCTCGAGCACCAATCCATCCGTAGGATCAAGCATGCTCTGATACCAACTTGAAACATCCCGACCCGGCCTCTTTAGGCCGCGGTCAAAGTATTTCATGTTCGAACCACTTCCTCGTCGAATCTTTGGGTCTTAGCCCATTTTAGGATCAATTGCCTCTTTAAGGCTTATATCCTTAGGATCTTTACTACAACTCTCCCTCGTCATTTCTATTAGATATGTTTATACTTAACATACGCAGCGAAAGATACCTTATCATTCAAATCCTCTAACCGTTATAAGTCCATTCACCTGAACTAGTCTTTTTATCGGTTAACTTCATCCATGCCTCCAGATAACCCTTTTAGCATAGAATAGCCTTAGCCGGAATCATTCAACCATTCCCACTTGATTAAGTATACAAAGAGACCGAGCCTTGCGCGTTCAGAGTCATACCTTTTCACGGTCGTACCCTTTTATAAAACTTTCTGATCGCTCTCGATCATCATTTGCCTTTGTACCCGTTCGTTACCCGATCACGGTTCAGACACATTCATAAAACTACCTAGAACCGTCCGCTCATTCTGCCCAGACTCGTGTCTTATTGGTCGTGATCGAACCCGGATCAACCCGACCTGATTTCTAGTGAGATTTGTGACTTGGGTCGAGTTCTCTCTCTTTCTCTAGAGAGTTTTCTCCCCAAAAACGTGAATGAATGTTTCCCCCTCAACCAACCCCTTAATATAGGGGTTGAAAGGGTTTCTATTGCCAAATGATGCATCTATTGGAACTTGTCCCTATTCGTACCCCCACCCTTTCATGAAAGGATGTGTCTTTTAGGTCATGCACCATTTCAGTGTTGGCACCCTTTGGTTGGTCCAACCACCCAACTCGGGTAACCACCCTAGCCCACCCAGCTTGGGTTCCAGCTGATTAGTCTACCCAGCTGGGTCAATACATGATCAACTCATCCCACTGAGTTGAGCTCCTACCCATCTCGCTAGCTGGTCATCTAGTAGTGCAGCTGGTGAGCTAACTTAGCTCAGCTAGCTAGCTCATCTAGCTCATTCAGCTCACCTAACTGGTTAGCTCAACCTTTTGGTCTCGTTTGCCTTGACTAAGTCATTTGATCTGTTTAATGACTTTTACCAAGCTTCCAAATCCTTTTCTTAAGTCATTTTATCTGTTTAATGACCTTTACCAAGCTTCCCAATCATTTTCTTTTTCCTTAGGATTCGTTTATTCTCTTGTCTCCTCTTGACTAGGATCTAGCCTTTTCCAAAACAAACGGCCCCGGTATAATGATCTCGGAATGGGGACGTTACAGCATGCCTCTTCAGAATTATTGGTTGGTGGAGAACCAATATAACGAAACTGTAGAGGAGTTTTGGTGAAGTATTTCTTCTTGAAAAATACTTAGCAACACAAACACTCCTAAGGCAAGGTTCTAGACTTAAGAGATTCTAAAAAGGATAAGTACCAAAAACAATAAGTTTTTAAGTTTCAGAAGGTCAGAGAGATAGATAGAGACAAAAGATCAGGACGATTGAGAGGAATCAGGAGCATCAGGTTTTGTCTTTGAGGTGCCACTCCCATCCTATTTCCTCACACCACTATGTTTCACCAGAGCACGCTCCCCCTCAGTCGTACGCACCACTTCACCATTTTTATTGACAGTAAATCTATATTCTCCCCCTGCTTGGATGCATACTCATGTAAAAATACAGGTTGATAGCAGATAGTAAGCAATGAATAGAATGCAAGAGGCAGAAGAACAATCTCTAGATAGACTTAGCCATTTTCATCAGCAGATGGAAGTCATGAACAATCTCTGGAAGACGCGGTTCAGTTGGTAATCCAAACATGGAGGCGGACTTACTATCAAGTTGGAGAAGTCCAGGATTAGCAGAAGTCTGATCATCAGGACCAACATCAGGACCAACAGGGACAATGCGATGAAAGCGCATGAGTTGGTCAATGAGATTCGGATAAACAAGACGGTAAGGCAGCGCAAGCTTGACACAGTCAAGGATCTCATCAAACACCAACTTTCCAAAGTTAAAGGCTTGTTGTGTACCAACATATACACCAACATTCCCCTTTCTCTGGACATGATTGTCCTGTTGGCTGTTGGAAGCCAATTGTAGCAATAAATCTTATAGAAAAAGGCCATTTCGGGACTCATCTGAGGAGGAGTTAGAACATCCCAATTGTTGACATGTCCTTGAGACAATTCAGCAGCAACTAGTTCAATGGGGTCCTCCATACATGGTACCTTAGACTCTGGATCATATTCATGTTCCTGTAGTTGAAACATTTGGCTAATGATTGTTGGGGAGAACTCATACATCGCACCTCTGACATACACGCATTGGTAGCCATCATCTCTTATTTCCATGTCTTCGAGGTTGGCATAGAATTCCCTGACCACTTCCGAAGTGTAGGGCTCGATCTCTGTCACAGTAGAGAGTAATCCAGCGTTGATGATAAGTTCTTCTGAATCCGAAGAATTCGAAGATGATGTGCGAAAGTCCCTTTTATCCACTCTGCTTTGATGGCTGCTGATGATTTTGCTTTCTTGGCTTTTCCTCCCTTTCCCGTTGGAGGAGGCCTTTTACTTATAGTGGGAGTGGGTTCTTCCACAAGTTGGGGTTCATCTTCTGAAGAAATAGACATTAAACATAACAAGAAAGAATTTAACAAAGAAGATGCAACATATGGAAAGGAGTGAGGAACATATGAGGAACGGTTTCTATGAGAGTGAAAACGAGGGAAATTAGGGTTAGAAAAGAGTAAAGTTAAAAGAAAGATCTGGAGTAGATGGTTTAATGACGAGAAGGAGACGGTTGAGTCCGCTTTTCTCGGTTTTGATAAGAAAACACAGTAACCACCACTCATCTTTACCCTCTTCTTTTGGCAGAACCGCTCGGCCCAAGCCCAGTAATTTCTTTTTACTAAGATAACACTCTGCTTAATTTTTCCAAAGAGTGAGGCTATTAAAACGTAACATCCACATTAGTAAGACAAAAATTAGCCGTAGCCACCCTCAGTGTAGAATACAACACACAGGATTTTGACTCACACTACTTCCAAGAATAAATAACAAGCTCTAGTTTCAGTGGGAGTTCTAAACAAACCAAATAGCCATAACATTCTAAGTATAGATTTGCACAAGAACGAGACCCAGCACAACTCTTCGTTGTAACTCAAGGTCATGAGTTACCACACATCTGGATCAGAGTAGCACGCGGAAGTCTTTTGAGACAACTAAAACTGATCAACCCACCAGTCCACTGTGGTAGCTATTTCTCAGAGAGTAGCTTTCACCAACAGTGATTGAATAAGACTAGCTTTCACATTATCATTCAAGTTCATATTTTTAGAGAGAAGACAAACAGAAATTCCCAACTTCAGGTTTTGTTTGACACATAGACACCAAGTGGTAAGAACAAAGGTTTTAGGACTTTTCTCCCCCATTATATGATTTTTTTTTCTTTGACCACAGAAGAGACTAGGACTTTTCTCCTACTCTTTCGTTTAAATAGAGACACCAAATGGTAAAGACAAAGGTTTTTAGGACTTTTTTCCCTCTTTGTATGAATTTTTCTTTGAACACAGAAGAAACTAGGATTTTTCTCCTATTCTTCCCTTTAAATAGATCATGGGATTTTTCTTTCCCCTTTTTTTTTATTTTTGTTTTATACGAACCCCCCCCTCCTCCCAGATCAAGAGGTTGATCACAGAACAGAGTAGAATGATAAAAGGTCAAGAGAAAAAACTGAACAAGAATGATAAGCAGTTCTTTTTCTGACACAACATACCGATAGGAGGTTTTAATGGGTGATATAGAACAGTGGATATAAAACACACATGCTACATCCAATCCAAGAGGATGGATCACCCTACCTGTTGAGCCACAACATGAGATTAGTGTTTGCTGAGAACACGAGTGTTGTGTTTCTTAGAGGAACGTTTTACACTTGACTTTTCAAACCCTTTCTTTTTGACAAAATGTATACACCCAATGACACAATTTTATTATCGCGGTATTTGATTGTTACCTATTTTAGAAGACATGTAAATGATAGATCATACCATAAATGAGTGATAGAGGTGATCATGTCATCATTGGTTTGTTGAAGAGTAGTGGTGCTAAGTGCATCATGTTGATTCTTGTAGTGACACAAGAGTTCTCGATGTGGGGCAACTTGGAATTGTTAACGTCATGTGTTTCTCCTAGATTCTACAGTACAGAGAACATTCGTGTTAGTCAGAAGAGCACTGAATTTAGACATTATACCCTAGGATTTCCTTGATGAGGATTGATGAGGTTGAGACCACATTAAGTTGTTGTTGAGAATCTGTAATTCCCTGAGGCTATTCGTTAACCAGTTATATGTGTTGAGTGTGGCATGCCACACTTTTGTTTCAGAAAGGGTCTGTGCTGAATCAGATACCTTTTGCATTTTTCTTTGAGATTTTTGTCGTTTTTTCCACACATAGCAGTTGTCATCCCTTATGACTCCCATCATCAGAGCAATTCCATTCTCATGGTAGACCCAACAGTGAGTACCATCAAACACAACTTTAAGACATTCAGAGCACAGTTAACTCACACTAATCAAATTCACCTTTAGACCATCCACGAGATATACATTACTCAGGTGAGGTACATCCGTTTTGATTGTGTTGCCTTTCCCTATGATTCGTCCGGTCTCACCATCACAAAACGCCACTTCTCCTCTGATCTTCATGCATAGATCTGAAAGGTAACTGGTAACACTCGTCATGTGTTTAGTGCACCCAGTGTCAAAATACTAGCTTGATCCTTCATGTGCTTCTTCAGTGATATGAGCCATTTGAGCAATCTCCAGAATTGTCTTTTCCTCAGCTTTTGAATCAGGTTTAGCAGAGCTGTTGATGTCCAACAGATTGATGTCCTTTACTTTTTCTGTGATACTTCTGGATTTTTCATACAGTTCTTCCTTGGTGACCGAGACACAACCGAATCGGGAAGGTTCAATCCAACATCTTTTGGACTTCCACGGCTGGTGACTAACTCTTATTCCTTTGAAATACCTTTGCCACTGATGCCCAGTCCTTCCACAGTGATAACGGCTTCTGTTTCTTGTCTTGGGAGTTGGTTTAACCTTTTGATTTCTCACTGTTGGACCTTCAGGTATTCTTAAAAGTTTGTGTTTCTTCCCTGGGTCTATAGTCGGAAGAATGGATCTTGGTGAAAGACTTTCCTTCCTGGCTGTTTCAGCATTGTCGTGTGTAACCTTAGGGAGGTTCCTTTCTTTTACAAACACATTTGAGTCACTCAGTGATCCTCCAACAGATGCTGTCCACCCAGGATACCCAAGTCCTCGATGAGATGACTCAGTTCTTCCCATAATTAGAATCTTCTCAAGTTGTTGAGTCCCATTGTTCATCATTCTTAGTTTTTGATCTGTGTCACGAGTTTCATGTTGTACACGTTCCTTGATATGTTTTTCCAAACATATCATCTCCTGAAGATACTTGATTTGATCATCAACATCATCAGATGTACAGTCATGATACTCCTTTATGAACCATTCATATTCTTTTCTTCATCTTGTTGTTTGAGAAGAGCTTCCCTCCGGTCCTCAATGTCTGCTTTCAAGTCGCAGGTGTCTCATGTAAGTTTTGAGTTGTTTTCTTGCATTTCTATCCAGTTGTAGTACAGAACCCTATATGCTTCTTTAGGATTAATCTCTACGAAATCGTCTTCTGATTCTGAATCAGATGTTGAAGAAGACGCTCTTGTGCTGGCCAGAAAGGCTACGAAGTTCAACATGTCCTCTTCTTTTCCTTCATTCTCCTCATATGAGTCAGATTCGCTGAAGATTATGAGAGATTTTTTCTTCTTCTTCAAGAGATTTGGGCACTCTGTCTTTGTGTGACCACACCCCTTTACACTCATAACACTTTAACTCCTTTCGTTTAGTGATGGGACACTCTGGTCTGATGTGTCCATTTCCTCCACACTCATAGCACTGATTGTCTTTTCTGTTCCCATCTCGTTCTTCATTTGACTGGAAGTTTCTTGAATTTCCTCTTTTATTACTTCTAAACTGACTTCGAAATTGACTAGATGATCCTTGATTCTGACCTTGTGACACACGATTGAGAGCCTTTCCAAAGTTTCGAGCCATGAGAGATATCTCATCTTTTAAACCTTTTAGGGAGTCTTTGTTTTCTTCAACAGAGAAGGCTATACCATTGGAGGTCAGCTGTCTATCCTCATTCACTTCCATTTCTTCTGATTTCAGCATCCCAACAGGTTCTTCAAACATCATTAGGTCTGCGTTTCCAGAAACTCTCATCACAGATTTGTGAGCTGCAAAGTTTTGAGGTAGACATCTCAATAGTTTCTTGACAAGTTTCTTATCCTTGTATGTCTTACCCAGCACTTCGGCTTCATTCGTAATGACACTTATTTTAGAACTGAACTGAACAATAGTTTCATGTGGATCCATCTTTAGATTCTCAAAACTAGACGCGAGTTGATCAAGTCGAGTTGTCTTGACCATAGAAGTTCCTTCATGAGCTTTTTGAAGAAAATCCCACGCTTGTTTAGCAGATTTACACCCTTGAATGAGTTTGAACTCATCTTCTTGAACAGCACTGAAGATGGTGTTCAACGCACGCGCGTTGAATTTTGATAGATTCTTTTCTTCAATTGTCCAAGTGTGTCTTAAACATGAGGAGTTCAAGACTAGGTTTTGAAAACAGAGGAGTTCAAGACTAGGTTTTACTGTTTCTTCTGGGTAGATTAGGAACAGTTGGATAAACATGAATCTTGTTGTGTAAGTTGTCGTAAGTTCTTGGGTAGACTAGGTTGAGAGTTTTATCCCATCTTAGTAAGAGTGTGTAATCTGGATTTCGTGCAACAGGAGTTGCTTGTAGCAGTGCTACGTTTATGATACTGGAAGTGTTTTAAGTGTGTCTTAAACACTTCATGTTGATTCTAGTATCTGTG
This sequence comes from Arabis hirsuta, assembly GCA_964056655.1. Lineage (NCBI taxonomy): Eukaryota > Viridiplantae > Streptophyta > Magnoliopsida > Brassicales > Brassicaceae > Arabis > Arabis hirsuta. Next base: position 17,535,707 of record OZ053311.1, on the reverse strand, counting down.
TTTCATCGTTGGTTCTCCTACATTTATAACGCCAAAACCAGAAACTCATCGAAATTAGTCCCGTTACATCTTTAGGTTCCGTGGAGACCGCTACACAAGATATCAATACAGTTAAAAATTGATAGTAAAATCTTAGTTCTAAAACCACTGTAAATTAAAAAAGAAAGAAGGTGGAGGTGAGATTCTCTCCTCATAGGAGGAAGATGGTAAAAATTCTTATAGTTTCTTTGAAAACGTTTTCTTGCCGTTAAAAACTCACAGATGTATAAATACTCATGTCAAGATTTGTTGGGTTAATCACTTTAGTCTAATACACAGGGTTGAGGGAAAAAAACAAAAAAACACATGAAAAACATTGGACGTTAGTTTCTTGCTTAATAGTAACGAACGGAATAGACCCCTCAGGCCCTTAATGTTATACTCTCTCCGTTTTCAAATAGTTGATATTACGGAAAAAAAAATTGTTTTTAAAAAGATTGATATTTTACAATTTCTATACAGTTTTTATTAAGTGATGATGGTGAATTATGAATTTCAAGACATATTAATTGATTTTGTTGAATTATTATTGGTTAAAAATTATTGAAAATTGTTTAACACAAAAAACAATGTATTTATTGTTAAGAATTAATAAATTTTCTTAATATGTGTGAAAATTCTAGAAAATCAACTATTTAAAAATGGAGGGAGTGTAATTTTTGGGTTCCAAATTATCACTTTATCAATATATAGTTTTGTTTCTTGGTAAAATATGTCTCTTTAGTATTCATTTTCTTGAGTTCATAGTTCTAAGCACGGCTTGCTTATATTCCGTAAAAACGATTGTTGGTGAAGTGACTAGCTTTGATATAGTACTAATGTAAATAATAATTTGTTATATATAGGGAAATTAGCAATTAACCCAAAAAAATATTATAATTAAAAATCTAACCAAATACCCTAAATTCTATGGTTATTATTTAGCTATATTAGTCAATTTTTGTTAGTTGTCTAATTATTAATTTTTTTTGGTTACTTGGCAAATTAACCCTTATATATATATATATATATTTTTTTTTTTTTTTTTAAATTTCAAAAAATATCACTTTTCAAAAATATTATATCATTTTATATTTAGGTTAATTATGTCATTTTTTTTTCTTTAAAACTATGTTAGTTTAGTTTTTAAGGTTTGTTATGGTCAAAACCTTTTTAAAAGTTTAAAATTTTAAGTTTAAACTTTAAAAAAATCCTCAATTTATTATTTTTGGAAATGATGACTTTTTTGCAAAATAACATTTTTACAATTGTCCTATATATTTTTGAACTCTCATGATTGGATTAGATGGTTATACTATGGAGTTAATAAGCTCATTAATTCTCATATGGTTTTATGAAATAACCAAATCAAATCGATCGGTAACAGAAATTAAGTTTGACTACAAATTAACGTGGATGCAAACAATTGTTTTCAAGCATTGTTTGAGCATCACGGATCAATTCTAGTGGGCCTGTGAATAATACACACCCTATTTCAGAGTCCTAACTTGTCAGTAACGCAATTTACAAAAACAAAAAACAAAAACTCAAAACGCTGTAAACGCTAAATTGCGAAGCAGAATATTCATTGAATCTAACAGGAGAAACCATGACCATCTTAAATGTTCCTTAACTTACTGTTACTATGTACAACCACTTCTTTTAGCACTAGTCAAGATCAATGGTGATGAAAACCTAAATTAAGAAGATGCTTTTTTTTTTTCAAATCTCTAAGAAAGATTGATTCCGACAACTTTCGCTGGTTCCGCTCTTTCCGTCAAGTTATCACCCAGGTTCACCCCAAGCTGCCCTCTGTCCCCGGCCCCAAACGCATATAGTGTCCCGGACTCGGTCAATGCAAATGTATGACCAGTCCAGTACACCGAGTTTGTCAAACTTACATGAACCACACGCTCTTTTGTCTCCTTCAACGACAAAACCAGCTTCGGGATCAGAGTATTCTCATCCACATCGCCCTGCTAAATCCCGATATCAAGACCATTGTCTCATTTCTCAAACCAAGAAAACAAGAACACACAGACATACCTGCCCAAGATTGGCTGATTCGCCACAGCCAAATGAGTAAACCTGACCATCATCAGACACAACAAAAGTGGTGTAATCTCCCGTGGCGACATGGACGGCTTTAACATCCTTTAATCCCTCTACGACCTTGGGAGCCAACTCTGACTCTTCCGTTCCGTGACCCAAACAGCCATACCGTCCCCAACCCCATGTGCAGACTCGTCCATCTTTCCCAACTACAGCAGCATGCCATGCCCCTGCTGAGACCATAACCGGTTCCATATTTAAAAGACCAAACTGCTCAATCAAGCGAGGCTGTTTCTCATTGGTTGCAGAGCCATGCCCAAGTTTCCCACCCAAACCACATCCAACAGAGTACACAGACCTACACAGAAGCAAAAAATAGCAATAGTAAGCACATATAGATCGGTAGAACAAACAGTACAGGGACTCACATTCCAGTGGGTTGACATGCTAGAGCAAGGAGATAGCAATAGCCAGCAGCAATTTGCACAACCGGGATGTTCTCCAAGGCGCCCAACAAAGGATGAGGCAACAAACAGTTAAGGTCAGTTTGGTGACCGAGTCTTTCATCTTTTCCCCATGATAATGTATAGACTCTGCCTTCTCTTGACAAAACCGCCGTGAAGAAATTTCCTATCGCAGCTTGTACCACGAAGATTTCTGTCAAGGACTTGACCAGCTGGGGAGTTGTGATTAGCTTCGTCTCTTGGACCCCTAATCCAGCCTCGCTGAAACAGTCTTTTCCAAAGGCATAAACTTCACCAGCATCACTGATTAACATTGTTCTATCAGCACCAATGGCTGCCTGAATAATCCGGATCCCGTTAAGTGATCTGCAACACAATGTACCTCCCATTAACTCAACCTTTCTGACTATTAGGCCAAACTAACATCAGAGAAATGAGTAACCTGACTGGTCGAGGCTGCCAAGTGTCTTCAGTGGTTCCCTGTCCGAGTTGTCCAGAACCGTTAGATCCGAAAGAGTACACAACGCCCTTTGATGTCACGGCAATGCTATGACCAGGACCTGCAAGTGCTTGTGATTTCTCCCGCCTGCAACCTAATTCACCAGCTAGCAAGAAGCTTAGAACAAGCTTCCATGAACCTCCGCATTTCCTTTTGATTTCTTGGCGTTCTTCCTCTCCCATGCATTTAAATATCGCCATCTTTTGGCATATGTCGAGAGCTGCAACTTCTGAGATGGAGAGTTCAAAGTCGGGAGAAAAATTTGCCGGCTTCCTGAAGAACGAGCATGTTGCCTGAGGAAAAATCGGATCAAACAATCAGAATAGCATCAACCCAAAGGAAAGAACAAAAAACATGAAAACAAGAAGACCATCACTTGCCTCGAGTTTCGCGAGGTCCCGAGGACCCAAATCACATGTTGTGAGAACATGAAGGACAATGGAAGGAAAAGAAGCCAAAGGGAATTCTCCAGGAGCAGAATTCCCAAAGCAGTGGCGTTTTAGACACAGAAATGAAGGTAAGGGCAACTCCATTGCCGCGAGTGGACTCTCGGGAATGGTATGGAGTTGTAACGTAGCAGGGCTAATACCATTTGATGTTGTAGCATCCATTGGGCACTGCTCCGGTTTTGCAGAGCCCAAATGTTTATATAACTCACTAAATAATCAGCAAAACCATATGATCAAACTAGTGCATTTGTTCAGTCCTATGATCTATACTCCCTCAATTTTATACAATCTAGTAACAAAAAGAGCTACCTTTGATGCTAAGTGGTGATGAACACAGACCGTGAAGACGAAATTTGGCGAGAGAAATGCTGTTTGTGTATAACCAATAAGATCACAAAAGAGATCATCAAGATCGAAAATTGTAGTCCATAAACACGAGATCATTAGATTCAAAAACACAAGCAGTCTATAGTTAGAACAAACCCAGATCAAAATCATCATCTTTAACTATATTAAGCGATCAGTCAAAAATCCAAACACAATCATAAAAATTCTCTGTTCCTGGAGATCGTGATCGTGATCGTCGATCGTAGATCATCAAAACATAGAAAAGGATAAAGCAGAAGAGACCCATAATTTCATCAATCACATCGATGATTCAAAGGGAAAAATTACCAGACTTTGGGACTCACAAGTTGGACCAAAAGAGAGAAAGAGAGAGAGAGAGAGAGAGATTGTTTTTGCGGTGGAATTTCACAGAGGAGAAAAGGAACGGACTTCAATCTATTAGTTCTGTTGTTCTTCTCCTTGAATTTCTATAAAAAAATGGTTCCTTTTGGTTTTTATGGAAACGAAGAAAGGGTTGGGTTAAAGAAGCTTCAATCTTTATATATCAATACGTTTTCACAAAGCGATTAGGTGTCTACGTCCACAGATGGACAAGTCCACTTGTATACAAGCCCAAGTCCATAGTTATTTGCCATTCACTTTGTGAAAATAAGTGTATAACTTTTTTTTTTAATCCTCTGGATTTTTATTATTATTCTATTATAAATTATGAGAACGGTTACATCGATGATTCTACAACGGACAATTTTTCCGTCTTAATCCACACTAAACGATTTTATCTTGCCTATGCTGAAGATTTCTAATAAGCTTCTCTCTATTAATCTGCATCAATATTAATAAATCGCATCTTCTGGGGTTCGAATCTCAGATCTCCTGGTGTAAAACCATTAATGAACCTTTAACCAAACCAGTGGATTAAGAAAGTTTAAAAAAAGAAAAAAAGTGTATAACTTTGTAAACTAGTATATATTCATTTTTTTTATTTCTGTGTCAATTAATTTGTTTGGGTCTCGAATCTTAACTCATTATGAATCATTTCGTTGAAGTTTACTGAACATTTGACAGTTCATGGATGGAAACGATGTTCAGATTCTATTATATCTATCTCTACTCCCTCCATGTCGGCTCACTGTAACCGTGATGTCTTTTATCGTCGTCCGGTGAAATCGTCGGTTTATATTTGGGCATTTGGGTGATTGTGCAACCAATGCGTTTCTTCTTTATGATTTATAAGATATGTTCAATATTTCTGTGAGTTGTTCTTTTTGAAATTCATAATTGAGCCTCTTGTTTCGCTTTTTACTATATGATATGAAAATGAAACCTAAGATAATGAATCACTCTATGGATGTTACAACCATGAGTATTGGAAACACATTATATGGAACATTCAAACTTCAGTCATGCCAATGACAAAACATAGCACATCAACATTGAAGAGTTCTTGGGTTATGAAAACTAAAGTGCTTCTCTCTCTGGAGAAAGATACAACATACTATGAGGAACACAGACGGATGATCACGGAAGATAAATATGTGTGTTAATGCTTCAACGACATTGTCCATAGATGGAGATGCAACAAATGCATATTTCTTTATGGAAATTAAAAAATTGAAGAACCAGAAGAAAAACAAAGTCATCGCTTTTCAAAATGATCGTGGAAGATAAATACGTGTGTCAATGCTCAACGACATTGTCCATGGATGGAGATGCAACAAATGCATATTTCTTCATGGAAATTAAAAAATTGAAGAACTAGAAGAAAAGCAAAGTCATCGCTTTTCAAAATGACTATTATACAAAAGTTTTGATACCAGAATATTGACATTTTAGAACAATTGCCGAAAACAACGGATTTTATCAGGCTGGGTACGATTTGGAGGTTTAATCAAGAAAAGCTACTCATGAACACAATTCACAACATAGTAGGATTGAAGACGAAGACGAAAAATAACGGATTTAACGTTCTATTAGCGAGTAAAGCTTATCTATGATACGCATCGTAAAAGTCACTTTTTCGTGTATCTTTCTCATTATATGACACAGATATCTGCTGATGTAATTTGCTTTATGAAAGTCTCCATCATTATCTTAAGTAACTTCTTAAAGAATATCTAATATTCAAGTCTGGATGTAAACAATAAATTAATTCAGATTTATATGTTTGTTAAACCAAGACCAAACCATTTGTTGGTTTATGACAATCAAAATCTTGCTTAGCATATAGGTTTTTATTGATTAAATTAAACCAATCAATTCTTTTATGTTTATATGATAAATTAGCTAACTCTCCCGCGTATACGCAGATAATTTATTTATAATTTTTACTTGAATTTTACAATTTTACCTTTTTTATTTAGAAGTTTGTATTTATAATTTTCTTTTTTTTATTAGAGACATTGTTGTTGATGTTTTGTTATAATTTTTTTTTGTTAATAATATAAATTCTTGGAAGTTTAGTTTTACCATTGCATTATTTAATATACGTAAACGTATCAAATAAAATATATATAATAATTTAATATATTGGAATAAAAAATCTATTATCAAAAGTTGAGATTCTTTTCATTAAAGATTGAATCTCCTATTTGATCATATTTTTAATATATCATTTTATTCACATTGAATTTTTATTAAAAACTGAATTCGACATCGAAATATGAAAAGATTGATGTGAGCAACTTTTCGTAAGCAAAAATATTAATAAATTTTTCATACAACATAAACCAAGTACACTACGTTTTCCTCTTCTTTTTTTTTCCAAACTTTTGTTATTTCCTATTTTTATTATTGTTAACGTCTCTTACATTTTTCATATTTTGTTAAAGAAAAACGATTTAGAGATCAATTTCATTCATTGAATGATTTTATATGGTCTGATCTTTTTTATTTTATATTAAACTTTTCATAGTGTTTTTTACTAAACATTAAATATAATATGACAATGTTAAACTAATTTTCTTAACATATAAAAGATGAATATGAGCTTTTTAAATATTAGCATGTAAAATATGTAACCTTTGATTTTTTAAAAATTATATTTAATATAAAGATATACAAATTTTACATAAAATTTATTTTAAATGATTTTTTTATTTTCAAACTGTTTTGTATTAGTAATATTTTATTTTTAAGAATACGTATATTATGAATGTAATAATTAGTTTTGGTCATGTCATACTTTTGATAAGAGACGCCTATAAAAAAATTATTATGAATGCAAATTTTTTGTTATATACAGTATAATGGATATATTAAGGGTTATAGGTTGTTAGGAGAATTATGAATGCAATTGGTTTATTTGGGTTTATAGGTTAAATTTTAAATGGACTGTAGGCCACACAAACGTATTAATATAAGGGTTAATTAGCTTAATATTATTTTTGGGATTTGAAATTAGGAAAGTAATATAACCAAAAATATAATTAGGAAACTAGCATAGAGAAATAAAAATATGGCGAAATTGCTCTTACAACTATAATTAAGGTAAACTAATATACAACCTAATTTCTCTTATAATTAAAGTACAAATAAAGAAAAAAATCTCTAAAATTCTTCACTTGATCTCATCTCATAAATAATTGCTCCTCCCAAACGCAGATCCATTTTCTGTGAAAACAAAATTGGGTCAGAAAAATCAAATATGTTGCAGCATTTTACTATTTAACATAGTTAACTATTTTCGTAATTATATACTTACTTGATCTCAGAACATAGTTCACTACATCACACTATTTCAAACTATCTAAAAACATAGTTAACTATATTCACAAAATATTTACTAATTTTAAAATATAGATAACTACTGATAGGACATGATTATCAATTTAAAAACATAGTTAACTACACAAAAATGTTGTTTTAAGACATAGTTAACTTTACGAATTTAAAAACATAGTTAACTACTTTTCAGAGCATAGTTGAATACACGAAAATGTTAATCACTTATTTAAACAACATAGTTAACTACGTTTAGAAACATAGTCAACTATGTTTTAAACTAGTTACCTATTATAGTTTGCATAACAAAAAGAATAACATACATAGTTAACTATTATCAGAAATATAGTTACATATTGTTATAAAAAATAATTGTTACCTATTATACTGGTTTTCGAATATAGTCAACTATGTCAATCTTATGCGCTGAATTAGTATATATGCTGAAGAGAGACAACGATGGTGGAGAGTTTAATGGAGAAGAAGAATTACCATCTTAATTGATGATTGGGGATTTCGATCTATATATGGAGAAGAAAGATAAGAAGGAGATTTCGATATGTTACATCAAATTAGTGTAGCATTGACATCATAGAGACTAGTGAGACTGAAGCATAAGACCTATTGTTCTTTCGTTACTGTTTGTAAGATAAATAAGACCCGGACTTAAGCTTACTTTTAATTCATGATTAGAATTTTGATCTATGATAAAATAAATATAAACAAAAAAGAGGAAGGAGAAGGAGAAGGAGAAGGAGAAGGAAAAGAAGAAGTGAATTAAAAAAGAAAAAAGAAGAAATTGTCAAAGTGAATCGTGAGAGGAGAAGAGTGAGGGAGAGTGAGAAGAAGAATAAGAGATAGATTAGAGTTTTATTTTTTTTAAATATAAAAGTTGTATAATTATATAAAAGTAAAATTGGAATTTTGAGTGGACTAAATGTTAGTTACTATATTATGATTTATATTATGTTAGATAGTAAATTATATGTGTAAAGACTGATATCTCTATAATATTAAAAGAGAAGTACATTTAGGAGAATGTCCAAAATTGATTCCAATATTACTCAAATTGCCATTGTTTTATAACTAAATTGATTAAATTGAAAAGGGTAATTTTGAATAATGCAACGGTAATTTCAGTAATTTTGAGTATAATTTCGGTAATTTTTATGTTATGAATTAGTTGTATTTTCGTTTTTATTTTTGTGGCACATTAATGACATTTTTGTTATTTTAGTAAAAATCAGTATTAATTCACAAATATTTAATAACCAATCAAATTTTTTTTAAAATATTTAATATCCGTTTATATCAACATATAATCAATTTTAAGAATTAGATCCCCCATTCATCTTTGCTTGATGATATTTTTTATATACAATTAAATGATAAGATAATTTATATGATAAAAAAATATAAATTTTTTTATGCATATATTATGATTTGAATTTTTCAAAAAAAAAAAAAAAATGTTTCAAAAATAATTTTACCAACAAAAATATTTTATTACCAATAATCACGAGATTTATGGTTTCCTTAACAAAGAGATTTTCCATACTCTAATTTTTGTATTTATATTTAACTATACATATAAAAACCATATTTTTCAAAGTCCCACATCGGATATGAAAGTGACTTTGGATCCATAGAACACAATAAAAAACAAATTGAAGAAGAATAGTAAGAGCATGAAATCTAATCTAATAGGCATCTAAAACTAAACATTTGATTTGTTTTAATCCGGTTATTAAGTTAAACCGACAATCAAATCGAACAGTAGAAATAACTTTAGAAAAACTTTAATTTGATAAAAAAATATTATTTAATTTTTTTATGGAACGAAATAATCCTATTAATTATATTAAAAAAGTAGTTTAATTTTTTAAGATTTTTGTTTTTCTTTTTTATAATTTTTAATTTATTAAAGTATTTCAATAGCATTAGTAGTGATTTCCTAAATAAATCTTAACAAGATATGTAAACAATAAATGGATATTTAAAGTAAAGATACTCTCATAAAGTCTTTAGGATCCGATTTATTATAATTTTTTTAAAAAATGCCAAGACAACTTAATTTGTACCTAATATCATAAATTACTTAACATATTAAAAACTAATATTTGTCAAAATCTCACATTGGATATAAAAATGAATTTGGATCCAAAGAAATACTATAAAAGAATAACAATTTGATGAAGAGTGGTAAGAGTAGGAAGCCTATTATAATAGGCATCCAAAATTAATAATTTAATTCGTTTTTCATTCGGTTACTAGGCTAAACCGCACAATTAAATCGAATAATAGAAATAATTTTAGTGAAATTTTAATTTGATAAAAAATGTTATTTAAAGTTTTTGATGGAACGAAATAATCCTATTAATTATATAAAAAAATAGTTTAATTTTGTTCATATATTTTCAACATAAGTTTTTTTTTAAGATTTTCATTTTTCTTTCTTATTATTTTTAGTTTATTTAAATATTTCAATAGTATCTATAAAATATTAGAACATATATTTGAGTTATTTCCTTGGAATCGCGGCTTACGTGAGGAAGATGTTGTGATTAATGAGTAAATGTCTTTCTTTTATTGTAAAGTATGAGTGAACATTTACAATTCTAATGATTCTACAAGTCGTATATACATGTAGATGTATGTACTCTCTATATATGCTGGTAGACAAAATGCATAAATTTAAGTAGGTTGTTCGCTACAAGTGTTACAAATCGTACTATCAATTATAATTATTTATATGGAACTAACAATTTAAGTATCTTTCCTCTAACTTTTTTTATTATCTATTAAATAAAGTTATAGCTAATATATTAATTATTAATAGGATTTTTCGGATTTACAGTGAAGAAATCTATTTTTCATATTTACAATTAACTAATTAAAATCGATTAAATAATATTTATTGAGAATTTTAAGAAATCTTCATATGCTTTGAAGAATTTTTCTCATAGTTTTAAGGAATGTTCTGATACTAAATGTTGCAATAACACTCAATAGTGATCCCAAGCTGATTTCTTAAAATAACACGGTATGTAAATTGTTTTATTCATAAATATACGTACAAATAACATTAAGATGGTGTTTTAGTACATTGATTGTAGACAACATACATAGATCCTATCACTAGAAACATGTGTGAGATTTTATAAAAGTATCACAGAAAGCACAAGCTATTGAAAAATTGTTTTAGAGATGTACATACACTTTAAAGCAAGTATTAGAAAGGTTAGCGCATACATGTCTTAATTATATTAATCAAAAATAAATATAAATAAGTTGTATACTTTGTATTGCTTATAAACTTGGTTTTTGGTTCTGAGAAGTTACCAGCGAGTGTAAAATTGACAGGAACAACAAAAGTTAAAAAATGAAGTTTTTTTTTTGTCAACTACACATTAATCCAATTAGGTAGAAAGTTGTTTGCAAAAATCAAAATCTACAGTTCTAGAACGGCTAGAACATGCCAAACAGTTTATCTTTAAAATAAAACTATAAAATGGCCAAAAATATAAAAAAATAGGAAAAGCGGTTGTGCATCTCTCAGAATATTTCCAAGAGGATAGAAAAAGTTAAATACATCTAATACTTTTAAAATGGGAAAAGTGGTCGTGCTTCTCAATGAACCGAAAAAAATTATTTAATAGACTAAAATTCATAGGAAAAAATTATTTTCATTTAACCAAAAAATTAGATCACATAAAATAAATAATTGCAAATTATAAAAATATCTAATAGTTTCTAAATTCATAAATTTTTCAATTTTTAATATATTTATTATGATAAATATGAGTATTATTTATATCAACAAAACTATTTTATAAACTATATTTGAAATAATAGAAAACATTGAAACATAAACAATAAATTTTTATTGGAAACTGCTCAATCTTTGTCTAAAAAAAAAAAAAAAAAAAACTCATATGAACCTACATGTAGGTGTATCAAAATAGGTCAATACTCATGGCTTTTCCAAACACGTCCATAATTTAAGTGGGTTAAGGTTATATTTTTTACCCTTATAAATAAATGAGTCTTTGGTGGGTTACCCCTAATGGGTTTATGAATTTAGCAGATAAACTCATTAGGATCATGAATTACCGATTGATTTATCACAAAATTTATCAAAAATAAAATAATAATATATATGTAAATTACTCTAAAAGGTTATCAAGTGTTTTTAAAAAAATTAACAGATATGTTTTTCTTCTTATCATCATCCAAGATCGAATTATCTTTTAAAACTAATCAATGGTTTATTGTTTTTATTGCTTTATTGATTTTATTAGCTTTAAGATTTTTATTTTATTTTATTTTAAGATACATATACATTTTAATTTAATTTGTTACTTGAAAAGTTGAAAACGTTTATCCGATTTATAATAATATAAATTTTTTTTATTTATCTACTAATTTATTCTCATATTTTAATTTATATATGAGTAATCCATATAACCCATTAAGTCAATAAGTTTTATATTTTTAGATTTGGATATTAAATTCAACTCATATAACATATAAGTCTGGGCAAACCCCCATTAAATCTCAAACCCATGTGGGTTTGGTTTGGGTCGGGTCGAGTTATCCGTTTTGACACTCTTTGACTAAACCCCTAATTCAAAATTGTTATGTTGATATTAATATTTCAATACAATAAGAAAACCAAGTTTAGTTTACATCATATACAACGAATATTCCCGCACATAAGTGCAGGTGAGAATCTAGTTCATGTTATTTTTATTCAGGATAATCACAATTGCCATATTTTGTGTATTGATTTATTAATTTAATAATAAATATAATAATATTAAGACTTTTCTTTTCTATGTCATAACTTGCCATGTCATAATTATTTTTGGACATGTCTCATTTTATTTGGTTAAATGATTGTGGTAAGAGAAATTGTGAACACTATTGAATACTTTTTAAGACTGTTATACCCTTATCCAATTGTTCTCTCCCACATCCAATAAACGTATTTGCTCTGAATCAATTTCTTCGCCGCAGTTTCTGTCAAAAAAGATCAAAGACTATGCGTTGTCTTTCTCCTTCGCCACCATCTCCGTGGACAGAAGAAAAGGAGAACATATTAGCTTCTTTTTTTACCCCTTCGGATAAGCTTATATTTTTGGAAAATTTGCTGATTTTTGGTTTTCAATTTTTTTGTTTTTGGTGGTTAAAGGTAAGTCTCTCGATTCAGTTTGCTTTTCCTTACTTGAAGCTGTTTTTGCGACGATATATAAAACTCGAACGATCGCTTTAGAATGAATAATGTTAGTGGAAATTGAACTTTATATGACCTAATTTACGAGAAGCTTGTGGTGGTTTCTCAGATTTTGTTTCAGCTGGATTATATTTCTAGAGAAATTGATATCTTCCTAAGCTACCGGCCGTTTCCGATTGTGAATTGGTACTGTACAATTCTATGAATTTGGGTATTGTATCACCTTCACCTCCAAGTGATGTGGTCAGATGTTGCGATTTGGAGCTGTACAATTATTATGCAGCTATATGATAATTCTAATGTTCTGTAATACCTTCTAGAGGCTATCAAATGTATAAAAGCAAGACTGATTCCAAGGTCTTACGGCTCCAATTTTCCATAAAACCATGTTCAAGACATGGACAATGAGGACGAAGGTGATGAATGATTTAGGCGACATTGCAGTAACAATTGACCGTAATCTATTTATTTAACTTGCTGTAGAAAAATATAATACGGTAAATATTATGTGTTTATGGGAAATCATAATTTTAACATGGTAAACTTATTGTTTTACCATGATATATATTTTCATAACAAGTTATTTTTGTTTGTATCATGCTAAATAAATTGTTATCACACATCAAAAGTAAACTAACATGATCCTGTTTTGATGCATATGCATATGTTAATCAAATTGGTAACATTTACTAATTTAGGTCGCACGTTACACATAAAATTAGACGTACATTAAACTATTTATCTGGTATAACAAAAATGTTAGCATGTTATACAGAAAGTTGAACATACATCTAAATATTTATCTAATATAATAAATATGTTAGCATGTTACAAAAGTATATAACGTGTTATCTATATAAATACATGTATAATTTTGACATAGCTCATTTCTGATATATTTGACAGCAATAAAACATTAATTTTATTATTTTGTTAGCTTATACAAAAATAAGGGTAAAAACGTCAAATTTCATACTGACACAAATAGTGATTCGAGCATTCTGTCAAATTATTGTTATTTTACTAATTATACTATCTTTTTTTCTTTTCTATCTAATTGACTCTTTAAAAATCACTTTTCAATTAATATATAAGTTATTAAACTAAAATATCATTTATGTTTGTGTTACCAATTTACAAGTAATGATACTTCTTTGTACGTTATCTCGTCATTAGAAATCGATTAGGAAATCATTGTAAAATTAAACAGTTCATTTAAACCAATCAAATTAACAAAATCGATTGGTTTGATAATTATAAATTATTACTCAAGTTCTTATGTCTTCTGTTTAACAAAATTGCGATTGCTCTTTTCTTTTTTTCCTAAATTGTAGATCAATTTTTTCGATCCAATTTTTTGCCGTCGTATCTACCATACTTTATATTCGTCACCATTGTATATTTTATCACAAAAATATACCGTCGTTTTCATTTTAATGTTTACTCATTGTATTTTATGTTTTTATACGTTTTGGTGTTATGTACGACGCTCTTTACTTGCTTATTTATTCTTCATTCATTTGGCATCCATGTTGGTACTTATATAACGATTTAATTTAAAGAAAAGAGAAAATTGTAAATTATTTTGACGAGAATTGTTGACTACAAAATTACTAATGTGGTAAAGACGAAACAAAGTAAACTATGCTCTTTGTTTACCTAAGCAACGTAAGTTTAATTTTTGTTTGAAAGATAATATTTGATATATTCTAAATTTATCTAATGGAAAAATTTAAAATTTTAAATCAATAAAAATATTTATATCAAACAAAAGTAAAATAAACATCAATAATAATAATAACCTTTTTGAATTATTTATGATAATTTTTTATTTTTTATTCAAATCAAGATAAAAAAAAGTCCTTTTCACATAGAAAAAGAGTTAGTTAGTTTTCAAAAAAAAAAAGTGTATTTTTTAAATTTCAAAACTTAAATAGTGTATTTTTCAAAAGGGATAATTGGCTAAAAATACAACAATAAAAATTATAATTTAAAAACTAACAAAAAACCCCAAATCCAATGGTCTACATTTTGCCACATACTCCATTTTCCTAATTTTTAAAAATTTTGTTTTTTTTGGTTATTCAACAAAAAGACCATTTTCAAAAAGGGAAACCGAATCTAATAACCATCAATAATTTTATAATTAGGTGAGTAACAATATTAGAGGGATGGCTACAATATTCGGTGTATTTTCTATCATAATACCAAACTATCTTTTTACACACAACACGTCTTCTTCCAACATCACAACTGATCTGTTGAAGAAAGGATAGGAAGAGACTTTGAAGTTGATACGCAGCGGAGATCGTGATCCATAGAGAAAAGTCTTTGCTATACAGCTATGGTACTTTCGATTCCGTCAAAGAAGCCGTACGAGCTTACGATGATGCCGCTGGTATCCTCCATGGAGCTAAAACCAATTTTCTCCTCTCTAACAACACCATTATCTCTAATTTTTCACCTGTCCAACAAATGAAAATCAAGTGGATTTGTTTATGGACCATCAGCAATACGCCGGAGTTTCTTCTTCTCATCTTCCGAGATCAACGAAGAAGAAAAAAGGGGATTGGCGAAGATTTGCAGCAGAGGCAAAATCGTCCATCATTGACCTAAATTGTTATTTGGTTAATAAAATTTCATCGTGGCTATTTTCTTAATAGTGTCCCAATATAGTCAATTGGCAAATTGACCCTTTCAAAAACTCCCTTAAATTTTTAGCAGAAAAAAAACTAAGACAATTAAAATAAAGATTATTTTGGTGTATAACCAAAAAAAAAAAAAAAATTAAAAAGTTAGTAAAAGTAGGATATGTGGCAAAATCTAGACCATTGATTTTGGGGTTTTTAGTTAGTTTTTAAGTTATAATTTTTTTTTTTTTGTATTTTGAGCAAATTATCCCATAGAATAAAGAAAAAATTATGAAAATAGCCCAAAAAAGAATTGGAATTAAAGAAATAGGCTAAATGTTTGCCTCTCTCGATTTTGTCTTTTCTTCAAACATCAAATCTATTTTTTCATATTCTCTTTTAGATTGATATAATCATATATACATATGTTCTTCCACATTTTGTCCGTGTAATCACATTTGATATAAAACAAACAAAACTAAAAAAATTGAAATGATTAAGTTTAATAAATATGATCACACAAAAGAACTTGTTTCCGGTGAGTTTTACATAAGTGGCAAATTCTGTTTACGTGCTTACGTCACTGGAAGTAAAATATCATCTCACAACTAATTATCTTTAAACTATGTCTAGTTAACCACAATTATTCAATAGTACTTAAGTTACGAGAAAAAACTGGTTACTAAAAGAAATCAAAGTGTATCAGCCATTATCACATATATCACAACATAACTAAGTTACACAATCAAAAAAGCAATTTCTGTTACTGTAATCGCAGTAAGAAATGAGGATAATAACACTGCTGAAAGAAATGATTACTTTGAGAGCATAAAGACTTGGAAATACTATTGGAAAAGAAGGTCACGATTCATGAAATACTATTTTTTTAATTTAAAAATACTTGGCCTATTTTTTTAATTTTCTTAAAAATTTGACCTATTTCTTTAAGTGAGGTGAAGTGATAAGAAAAAGGAGAGTGGGACACAGAATCTGTGGCTCAAATCTCACCAAAATCTCCAACTCTCTTCTCCTTGGATAAGAGAAGTATCCAGAAACCTTCATTTCCTCTTCTCTCATTCCTATAATCCCAAAACAAACCTCACAAACACCTCACACATCTCCCTCTCTTCCTCTCTCATCTTCAATCCCTCCGATCAATGGCTGCGACAATGGCGACATCGGCCAAATGCATGTCCCTAAACCCATCTCCTCCTAAATCCCTAAACTCAACCAAACCCATCTCCTCCTCCAAACCATTCATCTCCCTCCCAACCCAACCCAAACCCACCGTCTCTCTCGCCGTCACTAGCACCGCTCTCGCCGGCGCCGTCTTCTCCGCCCTCAGCTACTCTGAACCCGCTTTCGCCGCCCACCAGATCGCACAGCTCGCGGCGGCGGCGGCGACGGAAGGTAGCGACAACCGCGGTCTAGCTCTCCTCCTCCCCATCGTTCCGGCTATCGGATGGGTCCTCTACAACATCCTCCAACCAGCACTTAACCAGATCAACAAGATGCGTGAGAGCAAAGGAGTCGTCGTGGGTCTAGGAATCGGCGGTGGTCTTGCCGCGGCCGGGCTTTTGACTCCGCCACCGGAAGCTTCTGCAGCGGCAGCTGCGGCGGCGGCGAGTGGAGACAATAGGGGACAGTTGTTGTTGTTTGTGGTTGCACCGGCACTGCTTTGGGTTCTTTACAATATATTGCAGCCGGCTTTGAACCAACTCAACCGTATGAGGTCTGAGTAAATAAATCTTATATATATTTTTATAATCATCGTTGGGATTCAAATGTAAAACTAAAATTAATCCTTTGTTTTCTGGACAGTTTTATGTTTAAATTTTTGGAACAAATTATCCTTGTTTTCATTGCCATCATTTATCAACCTATCGCAAATACAAACTTTATAGAACTAATCTATATCAAAACATAAGCTTTTATGTCTAGTGACGCTAACCTAAGGATGAAAAATGCCACATTTGGATTGTACAATTGCATGTTTTCTTGGTATAGAGATTACTATTATACAATTGTAGTAATCATTTTCTGTTTGTGGTGTATGAGATTACAGAAACAATTAAGTTGTTTGTGAGAATAAAATGAACTACTTGCAAGTTGGAATGTATATCTTTGTATAACATAAATTATCTGGCAATAGAATTAGAATGTGTTGATTCTGAAATTTATAACACAAGAATCATTGTGTGTTTGCATTTTCTGGATTGCAGTACTTCAAATTGCATAGTGGTGGCAATTTAAGGTTGTAGAATAGACAAAACAAATATTACCGACAGAGAAAAATAGATTTAGACAATATTTTTAGGAATAATCGTTCAACTATAGGAAGTATGGGATAATATATGTTTAAACATCTCAATTACGAAAGTGTTATGTAAATTACACAAACTAATAGGTATTACATGGTGACCAAGTATATATTGATTATTTTTAATCAAAAGTCATCAATTTTAGGTTATACTAGAGGCTGTCCCGGGTTATGCTCGGGTTTTTCATAATAATTTTTGTAAAGATATTAATTTCAGAATGCATATACAAGATTAAAATTATTAGAAATTTAAACTTACTCCATTTGTAATATCCAAAAAGATTATATATATATATATATATATATATATAATTTTTACTTTTATGGAGTTAAGGTTTCATAGTTATGGCAAATAAATTAAAAAAAAAATTAGCATTAGATTGGTAATGAAGGGAGAACAAATTAATCATCCGTCTCAAAATGAAATTACTAAAGTAAAATTCTATAACCAATAAAAGTTATCTATACATGTTTGTGTACGCAAGGACAGGTCTTAGGCGTGAGTTTACTCATAATTTATTTTGAAAAATAATCTATTCATACATGGATTTGATCGATATATACCATTTCGTACACAAACTTAAAACTATCTTACATGCTAAAATAATAGTGGTGGAAAAATAAGTGTAGAACTTAAATAACTTGACGTTAATTGATTAACTTATTAGTTATCCAAAAAATAGATTAACTTATCATTAATTTAAATATTTTGTCTCTAATTGAGTAATGACTTATTCTAATGATCATACATCAATAATCATCTGTCCATTTCTTGAGATAGAAGACAAATACGTAGTTAGGATAATCAACTAACAATAAATCATAACTTAGCATTTTTCAATAACTTTTAATTTTGTTGCAGATTGTTTAACATCTATTACACACTCTTTCCGTTGTATGTTTTCGTGTATTGTTTTTCCCATCCTCTAGCTCTTGGTCTGGTCAACTAATTCTTGTTTATCTATTACTTCAAACTTTCTACAACATAATCTTTAATGTATTATTTGGTTTCCTTTACTCGCTTGACAACTTCTGGCATTTTCCACCAATGCTTACTGTCTTCTTCTTTGTGTGTCTCAGTGGTCTTCTTCATTTACTCCATCTCTTGTTTTCATTGAAGGCTTCAATCATTCTTGTTTCCGTTTTCTGTATTGTTTTCTTCTATTTCATTATATTCATTGCAAGTTGATTGAATATTCCTTGTTTTTGTCCTCTGGATCTTCCCTTTAATTAGTTAAACTTTTCTTCACCTGCTAACCACTCTTTTTTGTATGTTGCATAGCAGCTGCGAGATTTGTAGATATTCCCTTGATGTTTTTTTTCTCCGTTTCAATACTCATACTTCTGATCTACCCGGAAAGAGTGCTTTGATGCTTTGAAAAAAAATTCTAGCAAGTAAAAGCAAAAACATTGCACCAAACTTCCGCAGTTTCTTTGTTAGGATAAGGATT
Source organism: Arabis hirsuta (assembly GCA_964056655.1). Taxonomy (NCBI): domain Eukaryota; kingdom Viridiplantae; phylum Streptophyta; class Magnoliopsida; order Brassicales; family Brassicaceae; genus Arabis; species Arabis hirsuta. Next base: position 17,516,520 of record OZ053311.1, on the reverse strand, counting down.
AGGATCTTGATTTGGGAAAAAAAATGATTGTATCATTCTAGGAAATGTGAAGCAAGATCTCTATAAGTAAGAGGGACCATGTCCTTTTTGCATTGAACTACATGAAAACATGGAATTACCTTCCAACATGATGATGACCAAGCTGAGTTGTGAAATTACTTAGATTATTATCTTGTTTATGGTTTGTAGGATTTTCATGATTCTGCAAGAACAACACCACGCTTCATAATAACAAAAACCTTTGAAACTGAGTATATACAGTAAAAAATGGAAGAAAAGTCAAACTAACCGGGTTTCATGTGATATGTTTAATGGCGGATTTAAATTCCATATCAGCATAACTGTGTCCAACCCAAAACACATGAATCAACATCTAAACCAGCCATCAAACCGACCATGTTTTGACGTCAAAGAGGTATGAATTCTTTAAAAAAAAGATGGAGGTAAAACCTTAGATTTGGTGAAGTTCCTTTTGGGTAGAAAATGGAGATTCTTATCAGCGCGTTCAAGACTATAGCGTAGCAAATCACAGATCGTAAGAGCCATGGCTGCGTCTCGGCTTTCTGTAAAACAAACACATATGCATTCATTTCAATAATTAAGTGCATATATAACCATTTGAAAGTTGAAACACTACATGATATAATATATTTGTGACTCGAATGTCTGTTTGTCAGATGGGATACCAAGAAGTTCTCCAAGATAAACACGGCCTCGGGCACGTTCCTCCGGCGAGAATTCGGTTACTATGTCGAAGAAAAAATGAGAATTATTGGGGCTGGGGTTAAATGAATTCACAGAGCCATTATATATATAGGATTGGATGGCCGTGACGATGGTGGAGCATAAAGTCGATGGAGGATCGTGTCTTTAGGCGTTAAGAGAGATGGAAATGAGACCGAATTGAAGGATCGAAACAGTTAGTGATATAATTTTGGAGGAGGTGAATCGTGTTATCGGTTTCGATTCACTGTAACGATGGCTGAGAATTGGAGTGGTCTTCAATTAGGGTTGTGGAGGAGTTTTCGTTCGGCGTCGGAGAGGTTGTCGCAGGAAGCAAAAATAAAACTTGTGGGCTGGGTTCAATCAAAATGGGGCTTTATTTAAAAATAGAAGACTTATATATCTCATTTATAATTTGAAATCGAAAACTGTGTAGATATTTTTAATTGAAAGAGTAATGACATTGCAGTTTGATTGGTTGATTATATTCAACATTATTTTTGCTGATGTGGCATGCCTTAGAACTCACAAATTCTCTCCCTTTATATAAAATTGTGTATATATTTTTAATTGAGAGAGTAATGACATGACAGTTTGATTGGTTGATTATATTCAACATTATTTCTGCTGATGTGGCATGCCTTAGAACTCACAAATTCTCTTCTTTTTATATAAAGGATATTGTAATAAAAAAAAATTATAAACCCAAACCAAATCACATATCCGACCCGAAACTCAAACCAATCTCAAAAGAAAAAAATTGGGTTTAGGGATTTTAGTTGGGAATTACTGAATTAGAATCCTTTCTATGTAAAAAATAAATGAGATATTTATAGAAAATAACATTTCCGAACTAAGATATTGGACTTCGCGTTCAGAACAAGGTCGGATTTAAATTTACCTGTTTGTCCCGCTAAGATGTACTCGAGTGCTTTTTTTATCTATCAACTTTTTTTTTCTCGTGCCAGATGTCCGACAACACGGCTCTTCGATACTAAGCTATGTCTTTATCGTATCGGTTGCACCGCTTAACATGGTGGATCTAACGTCAAGGTGCTCCAAATTTGTCTATTTTAATCGTTTAGTAGAACAAAGACCACTTGCTTTTATCCTAAACACGCGTAAGTTAAAACTTTTTACCATTTTGATCGAATACTCAATTAGAAGATATTTGAAATAGTTCATAATTTGAGTTTACGAGTTAAAAAAAGAGATTCATAATTTATGCAGGAACTCGAACGCCATGTGTTGCATCTCAATGATAATAGCTACTTGTACATATGACCACTAGTACCCGATCCACATCATATCTAGTAGTATGGTTACCAACCAGGATGGAGAATGACCACATGGGGTCTTACCCACCAAGTTACATGGGACATTGTAAATTTATATCTAAGTACCTTTAAGACCGACCCAATATACACAAATTGCGCTAAGAAATTCGCCTAAAGAAGAAGGAATTATTTTGTCCACACATTAACCAATTGTGCTATCGTAACCTTTAGAATAAGCGGGCTGATAAATTATATAATTATCAGATTTGATAATTTTTAGATTAATTTAATATATTCAAAATCCAAAACTAATCCCCAATAAAAAATTGATAAATTTTTGATTTATTTGCTAGTCGTGAAATATAGTCAGATATCCGGTTAATGTCTAACGAAATTTTGAACATGATTATTTTAAAATAATTACTCTAACAACTATCAGATTTTTTTATTTATCTTCATTTACTTAATTTACCTTTTTATTATCTCTTCTATTCTTTGTACATTGTGGCTAATTAGAAGGCAAATAATATTCTATTACAGAGATAAAGTGTTGACCAAAAAGTATTAACTAATATTATGCCGATAAACTGATGCCAACCTCTTGTAGCTCGGCTGGTCAGTAAATGCATTTACATGTGCAACGACTGACGAGTTCGAAGCTCGGGAAAGGCATCAGAGAGAGACAAAGAGAGATTGTTGAAGTTGAACGAGACAGCTTGTTCTGTTCTTTAACCATATGAGATATTCTTAAATATCTCTTTTTGATCATGTATTAATTTTGATTATATATAGATATGTATAAAAAAGCCGCCACTCTAAATTTGTACTGTGAAAATTTAAGAATTAGACATGGGTATCTGACCATCCAGAATTTCAGTTGCTTGTGAAATTTACAATGCAGGAATCATTGTGTGTTTGCATTTTTTGGATTCAAAAATATTACTGACAGAAAGATAAAGAATTAGACCAATTTTTTTGTTGCATTCTCTTATTATCTGGTCGTTTGCTTCCATTCGGGTTTCTTTCGATTATACCTGAAAATTTTGGAAATTCGTGATACATATAAATCTACTTTTTGATGTTTTTCTTACATATAAAGACAATTTGCATGAGTGAGGGACTTTTTTTTCACTTTTCTAAAAAAATCAATACGATAATACCTTTTAAGACCATCCACATTGCAAACAAAATGTGGATGTCTCTAAATAAAAAAATATTAAAAATACACTCTCTTTTTTACTCAACTTTATACCTTCTCTTTCATCTTTTTACTCAACGTTTATTAATTTTATATTTAAACACACTTCAACTCAAATTTTATTAATTTTATATTTCAATACACCCTATTATTTCAACCAAAAACACTCTATTTTTTTCTTTTACTCAACTTTTAATAATTTTATATTTAAAGACACTTACAAAATATCTCCAATGCAGATGCTCTAACTAGAAGGAGTAATCATTGGCAAAAAGGTTAAATTTTGCAGAATTTTTGAAAAATATAAATTCCATAAAAATATATCGAATATATTCCGATAAGTTTTTTTAATACTTCCATTTTTTGAATGTCTAAATAAATATCCCAACTATTTTATTTGACCAATTCAATACCCCAACTCTTGTCGTGTTAACAGAATAATACCGCCTGTTATTTTTTAATTTTTAATTTTTTTTTATAATTTTAGAAGTTTTAGAAATTTAGTTTGGTTTTTGAAATTCAAAACTGAAACTATAATTTATTTGTTAACAAGATTTAATTATTATTGTTTAAAAGTAGAAAAAATATGGGGTTTTTTCGATTTCTAAAAATGTTTTTTTAAACAAATTATATTATTAAAAATTAAAAAAATAACGGACGTTACTGTTCCGTTAACACGTGTTCATAAACTGAGTAAACAGACCAGAGCTGGAGAATTAAATTGGTCAAAGAAAATAGTTGAGATATTAAAAAGCTTATCGGAATTTAGTTGGGGTATTTTAATGCAATTTTCCCTTTCAAAAATGCCACTTTTTCATAAAAATTTCAAAAATGCCACTTTTTAAAATAATTTACTCAATATATTATTTATATTTGAGTTAACTATGTTGAATTATGGTTTAGTTTTGAGGGTTTAAGGTTTATTAGAGGTCAAAACATTTTGTACGGTTTAGAATGTTAAGATTTAGGGTCTAAAAATCCTTAATTAGTGGTGATTTTAAAATTTAAAACCAAAGTTGCATTTTTCAAATGGACACAGCAAAAATGACATTTTTGCAATTGTTTCAAAATTTTGTAGGAGTAAAAGCAATTTGGGCGGTGTAAAATTATGAAGTGATTTTTGTTAGAGTCAAAATAAAAAAAATACTCCATACGTTCATTATATTTGATGTTTCAGAGATGTTTTTTTGTTTCATTTTATTTGATGTTTTCAAGTTTCTATGCAAAATTAATTGTGTTTTGTTGTTTTTACTGTTTAAATTATGCAGATTGTCCATTTGCAAATATGCCAATAATTAAAGATTTTTAAACCATAAATCTTAAAATTGTAAACCCTAAAAAAGGTTTTGACCCCAAACAAGCCATAAACTCTCAAAACTAAACACTAATACAACCTAGTTAATCCAAACATAAATGATGTATTGAATAAATGATTTTGAAAAAGTGACATTTTTGAAAAGTGGCACTTCGAAAGTGGCATTTCTTAAAAATTCTCATTAAATTTACATCAACATAAAAATTTAATACTCTCTCCGTTTCACTATATATGATGTTTTAGAGAAGTTTTTTTGTTTCATTTTATTTGATGTTTTCAGATTTCTATGTAAAAATTAATTGTGTTTTTGTTGTTTTGACTGTTTAGATTCTGCATATTGTTTTTTCACTGGTTGAATTGTTTTGGAATTGATGAGAAAACATATTTTGTAATGAAAAATTAAAAGATTAAATGACTTCTTAATCCATGTGCAAAAACCTTAAACATCATATATAAAATGAAACAGAGGGAGTATATGTTAACTAAAACAAAAATATTCATAAAGATAAAACGTAAAAGAGTTAATTTTTAATGTTAAAATATTAATACATTAAAATACCATAACTTAATTGATAATCTACATAAAAAACATATGCACATATTAGATTTTCAAAATAAATATAACTAGATAGTTACCCGCGTTATACGCGGGATAATATGATATGCAAGTAAAATCAATGTAGTTTTAGTTTAAAAAATAATATATAGTTATTAAAAAAATTATTATACAAAATCCATAACTCGTTTATACATATAAATTTTGTAATTATTTTTTATATAAATGTATCACACTCGTGAAATAATTGAAAACAATAAATTTTTAGTTTATTCGTCAATATATATCACTTACTAATAAAATGTATTTATTTAATTATAATCTTTAAAAATACAGTTTATGACTCAAATATATAAAATAAAAGATCACAAATATGAATTGAATTTTATAGGTTTAGAATAATTATAAGAGTAATAATGTAGTTTTTAAAATATAAATTTGGATTTAATTAATTGTTCATAAATAGTTTAGGTGCTATCCTAATAGAAATCTAAAATTTATTTTATATATAAATTTTATAATTATTTTGTATAAAAATATGTTACACCCATGATTTTTTTTATTTAAATAATTTTTTAGTCATTTTATATCACTTATCAATAAAATTTATTTGTTTAATATCATAATCTTTAAAATATGGTTTATGGTTCAAATATATAAATGGAAGATTGCAAATATAAATTAAATCCTATTTAGGGTAATTATAAGAATAATAATATTTTTAATAATTTAATGGTAAGGATTAATATTACAATATTTGAATAATTGATTTAGGACGTTTATAAATATTCTAATGTGTTTGGAAATTGAGATTATAATTCTTTTAATCTTAAATGTGTTTGCTAATTAGATAAAATTTTAATTAACATTTTCAGATTTAAATTTAATGAAATTAATTATGTTTGGCTATATTGATTGTATTATGAAGAGTGTTTGGTTAATAGGATAGTAGTCATAAAGAGTGTTTGGTTAGTAGGACAGTAAGAATTATTATAGAATTTAAATTATTTAAAAAAGATGAAAAAATTATGATGTGTCAACATCAGCCAAATTGTCCTCCCAATGCTTCTCCTTTAATATATAAAGGATGTATTTTATTTCTCGTTAGTTAAATAACTTTAATAAATTAAGAAATAAGAACTCGCGGACGGCACGAGTTATATTCTAGTAAAGTGTAAAAAAGCAAGGTTAGAAATAGTTTCTTGACTGACAAGCCATCCACATAATATATTTTTTCCATTCACTAATAAAGTTTTGAGAAATTTTTGAAAATAACACTTTTTAAATGCCACTTAAAATACCACATTTATAAAATCATTGTAAAAATGCCACTTAAAAAAAAATATTATATCATTTATATTTGGACTAATTATGTTGTATTAATGTTTAGTTTTGAGGGTTTAAGGGGTTTTAGGAGTCAAAACATTTTTAGGGTTTATAATTTTAAGATATAAGTTTTAAAAATCCATAATTAGTGGGTGACCAAAAAAAAGGTGGAATTTTTGCAAATGAACTATTCTAAATGGCATTCTTCCAAATGTACACTTCAAAAATTGTATTTTTTGCAATTGCCCCTAAAGCTTTCCATAATTTTGAAAAAAAAATTAAAGGAAAAATGAACTAATTTTTTGTATGAAGATTACAGACTATTTATTTTGCACTCTATAAAACAAGTAAATTTAGATACTGATCAAAAATCAAAATTGAAATCGTACTAAACCGGTCCTCTATTAGATTCGGTTTCGTTTTGTCAGGAAGCTTTTTTTTTTTAAATAAAACAAATATCCAGCGATAATTTTGGTGCCTATGGGTCTAAATGGTAATCGCAGAATTTTTGCTGAATTTGCAGAATTTGCTGAATTACTGTTGATTTATTGCAGAATTTGCTGAATAATATTAAACTTAAATGGTAACCGCAGAATTTTTGCTGAATTTGCAGAATTTGCTGAATTACTGTTGATTTCTTGCAGAATTTGCTGAATAATATCAAACTTAAATGATAACAGGAGAATTTTTGCTTTATTTGCTGAAATTGTAGAATTTTTTTGAAAAAGTAATTAATGTTGAAAAAGTAATTAATTTTAAAAAAGTAATTATTTTTTTTCAAACTTAAATGGTAATAATAATTGACCAATCACAAAAAATTGCAAAATACTAGTACTTATACTATATTAAAAAGTTAAAAAGTACTTAGTATTCTCAAAGCATCTTACATTTTGAAAGAAAAAAACTGAACCCGAATATCCGAGCCCAGTAGTTCATTAATGAAATGCATCCCATATTTGTTGTTTTATTCCCTCTCGTATTATCTGCATACGAGTTCCTGCTGTTGTTCTCTCTTGATTATGTAGAAAGTCTTCTTCTGCACTTTCTCCACTTTCTCCATTGTTATTAATATGTTCTCGCGGGATTGCAGTAGTATGCAAAGCATCATCAAAATCAATGTCTGGAATTTGAGACAGGCGAATGAAGTTATGCATTCCAGCTGTGGCTATGATTATTTTGTTTTGTGTCTCGACATCGTATCTTGGGAACTCTGATAAAATCCTCCACTTTTTCTTCCAAACTCCGAATGTTCGTTCGATTACAGAGCGCATCGAAGAATGCCACCGATTATACAACTCTTATGTACCTCTAGGGGGGGAACCATCTTGAAATTGTGGTAAATGATACCTATGACCTCTAAACGGAGCTAAAAATCCTTGCGTGTTAGTATAACCGGAATCTACAAGATAGTATTTCGAGGACGGAGGAGTTGGAAAAGTTGGATCACGCTCCATTGCATATGATAAAACTCTTGCATCATGTACAGATCCAGGACATCCAACAAATATGTAAGTGAATAACATATCCAAGTTGCATATTGCCAAAACATTAATGCTTGTCTCTGAATGTCTGTTATAAAAGCGAGTCGCATCCGCACCAGCCACCATTACTGTACAATGAGTACCATCCATTGCACCAATTAAACCATTAAAATAAGGCCAATAATTTTGATTATCTCGTAAACCTCGGGGTACCTGCCGGAGTTGTTCGGGAGTCTGCTTCCTAAACAATCTACCAGACAGTTTCGTGCATGCTTTTAGGCACTCTTTGAATTTACGTCCAACTGTCTCTTGTGCCCGTCCAAACAAAAGCCCTGCTGAATGTTGGGTCATGTTATGACCACATATCACAAGAAACATCGTCACAGTTTCTTCTACAGATATGTTTTTTGTGCATTTTATTCCATACTCTGTACGTAATATCTCATATAGCCGTGTGAACACCTCGATGCGCATTCTCAAGAGATGTAAGTAATCTCTTGGATAGTTGTAAATCCTTGTCTGAATGTTGCACTATCCTAATTCCCATTCAGTCCCCATTGGTTGTCGACGATAATACTTGTTATAGTAATCTATAACAGGCCGAAAGAGTGTTTCCATGATATCCATGTGCTCAAGACAAATTAGCTCAAGTAACTCATCTTCTGTGAGATTATGTAATCCGCGCGAATGTAACTCGATAATGCGAGAAACCTGAACATAAAAAAACTTCATTAAAGAACACTTTAAAAATTACATAACATGATACAGTTTAAGTAAACGAAAGATAACTAATATATTGTACATTAAACAAGTAAATTAAAATAGTTATTCATTTAGATTTCGCCATCATTATCATTGTTTCCAACTGAGCGATTAAAGTCGGACAAATTAAAACGGTCGAGTAACTCGGCTGCAGACGCAGGTCTAAACGCCAAACCTTCACCAGAGACAATCCTAGGATTTGGAGATACATTAACTTCTGGGTTGGAGTTTGGAACTTGAAATCCGTGTCTTGATCTGAATTGGTTTGGCAAGCCAGAACCACCAAAATGTGAAAAACCAGCACCACCTACAGTATTTGAAAAACCAGCACCACCCAGATTCGAAGTCCCTCCAATGTTTGTAAAGCCAGCACCACCCAGATTTGAAATCCCTCCAATGTTTGTAAAGCCAGCGCCACCAAATTGGGCAAATCCTCCTACGCCTGGAGAACCTGATCCGCTACCAACGGATCCTCTACTACTTGGTCCACTCGAACCACTGAGTTGACATTTCCATGGACTACCACGAAATGTACCAGACCGATCGTAACCTATCAACCCTTCTAGAAAACGAATTCTTTCTTCATTATTTTTGAGTAACACAAACCTTTTTTGTTCAGACGGATCTCTCAAAATTTCTGATGATGCCCACCAAAAATCTGTAAATTTCTCTATGTCTTCAAGTTCATTAAACTTTAACCAAGATTCACGCTCATAATCTTCGGTCGTTTGGTTTCGTGCATTGAGCATCTGGATTGGAGCTTGCATAGTTGCAAGATATGACTTGATATTCGTTAAATGTGTATCCATAACAGCTCGTCTGCGTGGAGTCTGAGTGGTTTGCCGACTAGATTGGCTTCGTCCTCTACTAGTAGTTCTACTACCTCTACTACCATCTTCCCTAGCTCGCCGTTGATGTGAAGGTATCTCAATCGGCATTGATGGCGGAATTGGATGATTTTCCATCGGTTGTGGTTGAAATTCAGTTTCAAAATTGAATTGCCCTTGAGTTTCTGGTACACTTTCAGTAAAGCCTTCTTCTTCAAATTCTTCTTCTACTTCAACATCGTCTTCTTCAACGGTTTCATCTATTTGACTAGCTGAAAGCATATTGTCGTTTACAGGACAATGTGGGCCAAACACTTTGTGCATCAAATCCATGCGTGGTAGAGGATTTTTTCTTAATCTTGAAGACCCTTTTGTGTCCTACAACATAATTTTGTCTTATATAAAAAACACTTACAAATATGTAATTATTAATATTTTATGGAATGCAATAAAAAAAATTCTTACTTTGTTCCGATCTCGCCACCAATTTGGATTCATGATTATTTTTCATGTACCAGGTTCAATGGAAACACCAGTACGTCGAACAAGCCTTTGATATACCCCGTACAAGGCTTTTAAGTCATTGTGTTTACTTTGACATTTATCCCAATCAATTATAAATCATGTTCGTTCACGAATCTTTTTGACTATATTTTTTTTGCCGTCTCTATGTGGCAATGACGAAGAATAGTTTATTTTTTGCACTTCTTCTTCTAATAATTCAATGAATAGAGAATTCAACATTGGCGACCATCTAGAAAATTCCTACAATTTAGATTTCACAGCTCACAATAATTAAATATATTTCTATGGTATAGTTTTTGTATAGCTAAACTTTTGAAATATAATTTTACCATATTGTTTTCGTTTGATGTTCCACCATCCATATCCCCCACGCCGCTCATAGTTGTAGCTCTGCTAAATAATAATTAAAAACATATTAGTTAAATGTAATTTTTTTAAACAATCGATAACATTTACACACTATGTATATATTTAATGATGCATAAATTCAAATATAAATACTTATGTTCAATTTTTAAACAAAAACGATTATGTATAGTTTTTAGAAATTTACGATTATGTAGTTTTTAGAAATTTATTTTAAAGTAATCAATTATTTTATATAAATTTTAAGAAATTTACGATTATGTATAGTTTTTAGAAATTTACGATTATGTAGTTTTTAGAAATTTATTTTAAAGTAATCAATTATTTTATATAAATGCAACTAATTTTTTAAAAAAATTTGATAACTAAAATTTTTAATTAGAAATAATTATAACAATATTCATGCTCTTCAATTTAAAGGTATTTGAAAACATACTTAACAAATTGGCCGGTTTATACTATTTAAGATAAACTGGAAAGTTTCTTCCTCAAACCTTTCTGTTAGGGTTTGTGCATCAGATTGTTTATTTATATGTAATAGATGATAATAAAATTGAATTAAGAAAAAAAAAATCCAAGATAATTTACTTTGAATCGTAAATCCAGTTATGAAATGAAGTAAAATACTTAACATTTACACACTATGTACATATTTAATGATGGATAAATTCAAATATAAATACTTATGTTCAATTCTTAAACAAAAATGATTATGTATAGTTTTTAGAAATTTACGATTATGTATAGTTCTTAGAAATTTATTTTAAAGTAATCAATTATTTTATATAAATGCAACTAAATTATTTTAAAAATTTGATAACTAAAATTTTTAATCAGAAATAATTATAATAATATTTATGCTCTTCAATTTAAAGGTATTTGAAAAATACTTAACGAAATATATAACTCAGTTAAGTTATGCTATTTGTGGAATAAAAATTTTAGTATGAAAAAACATTCTTATAAATATTAAATGATGATATATGTAAACGTTATATGAATTATATACAAATAATGTAAACTTACTCGATTATGATTATCTCGCTTTGAATTATTTTTCCACCCTCTCAATTTTTCCAGCCTCTCAAGTACCAAAAGATGATTATTTTTCCACCCTCACAATTTTGTTTCCTTCGCCTGAGTACGAATGTTTGTTTCGCTCAGTGTGATTTTTTATAGGCAAATGTTAAATTCACCCGTGATTGTTTTCAATTATGAAAACTGCTTTATTCTGCAATGAGCCTACTTGTCCAACCAATACTGCTGTATTCTGCAACTTTTTTTTTTCACAAAATCATTGATTTCTGTCGGTCATGCAACTTTTTTTTCCTTCACAACTTTCTACCAATTCTACAATTCTACAATTCTTCAACATTCTATAAATTCTATAAATTATACAACTTTCTATTCTATCAATTCTACCAACTTTCTATAAATTCTATAAATTATACAACTTTCTATTCTATCAATTCTACCAACTTTCAACTGGTAACACAATCCTATAAATTATACAAATTATACAAATTCTTTTAATTCTATTGTTACCAGTTACTGCCTATATATTTCAGTGGGTGTGGAAATGGCAAACAACGTAAGGAGGTGTTATTGGATACTGTATTTTAAAAGAATTAGATATATTTTAAAACTGTCGTGAAATCAAGTGTTATTCAATTGTGTATTTGCTAAAATACATTAAAATCTGCCGTTATTAGATAGAGTATTTGTTTGTTGTATTTTAAAATACATTAAAAACAAGTGTTATTCAATGTCCCCTTGAGTTTAGAAGATTTTAGTGGTAATGGGTTTTTTAGTGGATTTTAACGGATTATTTTGCGTAAAACATGAGTAAAACAAATACAAGGTTTTACCCTCAGATTTGTGATTCCAAAAGAATATTCCTACAGTTTTCTTTTTAATTTCGTTAATAACAAAAATAGATCTAATTACAAAAATCATTAAAACAACAATTTTTTTTTACATGAATTGGATGTTCTGAAAAGGGAAATTGGGCTTAATAACACTAAAAAAAGTATATAATTTAAAATCTAACCATTTACCTAATTTTAATGGATTTGATTAAGCCACATAGGCTAGTTTTAGTTAGTTTGTGAATTATTATTTGTTTGTTGGTTATTCTTGCAAATCACCCGTTCCGAAAAATATTTTCTCTAATAAATGTTTGACTATAACAAACAATTTGTTACCTAGATTTTCTATGATGATATCAAAAATATTCTCAAAATATATAGAATCTTTTTATTGTTCAGTTTGAATCTCCTGTCAAATAATTAACAAATGTCTTTATATAACCCGAAAACAACAACTAAAAATATAAAAATAATACAAAATGCATGCAATCGTGGGGTCATTATGAATCCATCAAAACCCATCAAAATGCTTTCAAATACAACAATTCAACTTAGTGGATTAATGTGAATTCATCAAAACCCAACAAAATACTTCAAACTACAATTACAATAAAATACACCAAGTGAGTTACCAAAATCGTAACCAAAGTGGTAATTAACTAATTAGTAAAATTCTCAGTTGCCACAATCGCTGGTTACCATTCAAGCAACTGGTTCGTCCTCTTGATTTCCACTTGCTCTTAATATTTCTGAACACGTCAAATTAAGTGTATGCATTTGTATAGCTTTTAAACGACATGCAGGAAAGAAATTGATATATTTTGAATGTGTCATTTTGGGATGACTATTTAACATTCGTATTTATCTCCCTCCTTTTTTAGGGATAATGAAGCAGCAATGATCGAGAAAATCGCCACTGATATCTCAAACACCTTGAATAATTCCACGCCTTCTCGTGATTTCGACGGCTTAGTAGGGATGGGAGCTCATATGGAGAAAATGAAACTGTCGTTATGCCTAGAATCAGATGAAGTGAGGATGATAGGTATATGGGGCTCGACTGGGATTGGTAAGAGCACCATCGCCAGATTTCTATTTAGCAAACACTCACATCAGTTTCAGTTCAGTGTTTTTATGGAGAATATCAGAATACGTTATCCAAAACCTTGTTACAATGAGTACGTCGCGCAATTGCACTTACAAACAGAATTCTTGTCTAAAACATTCAAGCATAATCTTTCCGAGGTTCCTCATTTAGGAGTTCTACAAGAAAGGTTACACGACAAAAAAGTTCTTGTGATTCTTGATGACGTGGATAGGTTAGGACAGGTAGACGCCTTGGCAGGGAAAACAGATTGGTTTGGTCCTGGCAGTCGAGTTGTCATCACAACAGAAGATCGAAAACTCTTAAAGGCACATCAAGTCAATCATATATACAATGTGGATTTTCCATATAGTGATGAGGCTCTTCAAATCTTTTGCATGAATGCTTTTGGTCAAAATTCTCCTAAAGATGGTTTCGAGGAGCTTGCTTCGGAAGTTGCATATTATGCCGGTAAACTTCCTCTGGCACTAAAGGTAATGGGATCGTATTTTCGGGGAATGTCCACGCAGGAGTGGGAAAATGCACTACCAAGGTTAAGGAGTAGCCTTGATGGAGATATTGAGAGTATTTTAAAATTCAGCTACGATGCCTTATGTGAGACTACAAAAATTTATTTCTTCACATAGCTTGCTTTTTCACCAGTGGAAGTATTGAAAGAGTGGTGGAGCTTCTTGCCAACACGTTCTTTAACGTCCGGCAAGGGCTCGACGTCTTAGATGAGAAATCGCTCATAACTATCAACTCAGGAAATGTAGAGATACATATATTGCTATCCCGACTGGGAAGAGAAATTGTGCGGAAAAAATATGGTAGTGAGCTTGGGAAATATTCCATTCGCGAGCCTGGGAAACGCCAGTTTTTGGTTGATACAAGAGATATTTCTGAAGTATTCAATGATGATACCGCAGTAAGTTCTGACATTGCTATTTCATTGCTTTGCTCCCTACAAATTGAGTTCATTTGATAACTAACCATCTCTACTTGTTTTTCATTGGGTTCTTTTACAGGGTAGTAGTAGTGTTATAGGAATAAATCTCCCATTATTTGACATCACGGAGGACATAATATGTACAAGTGAAAGAGCCTTCGAAAGAATGTCTAATCTCCAATTTCTAAGAGTATATGGTGATAACGACAGATTGTACTTTTCGCAAAATCTGAACTCTATTTCTCGGAAACTTAGATTACTTGATTGGAAGAGTTTTCCGATGAAACGTTTGCCTTTGAATTTTAATCCAGAGTTCCTCGTCCGACTATACATGCAGGAAAGCAAGCTTGAAAAGTTGTGGGACGGAATTCAGGTAAGCAAAAAGCAAAAATAAATTATTTAACATTTTATATATGTTATACTAGATTAATCTCGAATCTGTAAATTTGTTTTATGGTATGTTTTTCCCGAGAAAACAAAATGATTTAAATTACGTACCGTTCACTGATAACTAATCACTAACTGTATCAATATGTTCTTGTATTTTGGCTTTATCTGGACGTGTGTACAGCCGCTTAAATATCTGAAGTCGATGGAGTTGAGTCATTCCAAAAACCTGAAGGAGCTTCCTGATCTTTCAACTGCCACTAACCTGGAGTTATTGCTTCTCATTGGATTCTCAAGTCTAGTAAAACTCCCCTCCTCCCTCGGGAATGCCACCAATCTCGAAAGATTAGATCTCAGTAGATGCTCAAGTCTTGTGGAGCTCCCCTCCTCTGTCGGAAAAGCCACTAATCTTTATAGTTTGCATCTTACTGAATGTTCAAGTCTTGTGGAGCTCCCCTTCTCAATTGGGAATGCAACTAGTCTCAAAGATTTGAATCTCACTGGTTGTTCAAGTCTGGTGGAGCTCCCTTTCTCTATTGGGAACTTTCATAAACTGCAGAGGTTGAATATGACAGGGTGCTCAAAGCTAAAGGTTCTTCCGATCAACATCAACATGGAGTCTCTCCATGAACTTGATCTCAGTGATTGCTCGCAGTTGAAAAGTTTTCCTGAGATTTCGACTAGTGTGACACTTCTCAACCTCCTTGGAACTGCAATAGAAGAAGTGCCTCCCTCGATTAGGTCATGGCCTCATCTTCTGCAGTTGGGTATGTCCTACTGTGAAAACCTCAGGAAATTCCCGTATACTCTTGAAAGCACCACAGAGCTTCACTTGAGCGATATAGAAATAACACTGCTTGGTCCATGGGTCAAGGATTTATCTGGTCTACGTCGACTTGGACTAAACGGAATGCGGAAGCTGGTAGTTCTCCCACAACTTCCGGATTCTCTCCTGTTCCTAGATGCAGAAAATTGCGAGTCTTTAAAGAGACTAGATTGGTCATTTCGGAATATAAATATTTGTCTCAACTTCATTAACTGCTTCAAACTAAATGATGAAGCGAGAAGTCTCATCATCCTGACATTAAATCGTGCTGCAGTGTTACCCGGTTGGATAGAGCCCTACTTTCGCCAACCTACTAGAGGTAACTTAACAGTGAAGTTGGATGAGAGGCCTCTTCATTCATCCTTGAGACTTAAGGTTTGCATCTTACTGGTTAATAAGGTTGAGCATGGGCCTCGTTTTGAGTGCATGCATTTGTTCTATAGGATCATGGAGAAACAGAATGACCTCACTGTTCCATACAAGCTGGATAACCAATGTCTACCTCGCGCTGTAACGGGGCATTTGTACACCGTTGAATTGGAAGTAGAAGTGACTTCCAAGGAGCTTTTCTTTGAGATCAGACTTAGTGGTGACTAATGGCCTATAAAAGAATGGGGGGTAATCCAACTCTCTTAAGTGGAGGCGCATTTTTATGTTGTTTTTTTGTTTGTGCATAATATGTATTATTGAATTTACAGTATGTGGATTATGTGTGTATGTGCATAATATGTATTATTGAATTTACAATACGTGGATTATGCGTGTATGTCCATATAATAGTGATGCAGTTCTTCTATACATTCATCATCAAGCAAACAATTTCTTGCTCAACATAATTCTATACATTCTTTGGTGAAGAGGGAGCTTAATTATGTAATATGCAGGTGGTAAATGTATAACTCTTTGAGGTTTCGAAGTCGGCCCCAGGAAAAAGACTTCATTCAGATAGGAAATGTAGACAAGCACCGATGCTAAATCTTAATGTCTATCTATATCCATTTCCCGATAGGCTTTTCAACACTACGTAGGATTAATACTAATCTTTCAGACAACGTTGTTTCATAGGTATCCTAATGCGATAAAATCTGAGTGCATTGGATAACCATAGATGAGAAAAATCTACTATTTAAATTTGAGTGCTTTGGATTTCAGGGTTCATTTTAAGGTGAAAAGCAAGTACTTCAACAGTTTTACATCACACGCATTTAAACGGGTCCACTAGTGACATCGAGATATGACACAAACAAGAAACCAAATTCGACAGAGAAGCCAGTGCAGGGACGAAGATGAGTAGGCAAAATCACAGGAGCTTACTTCCTTTTTAGTTCGGTCTCATACATTGATTTTAGGTTCTAATACATTTTGCTGCTTGATGCAACTTTTTCCTTTTTGAGTTTTGCTTCTTCTCTTTTTAATTGTCTGAATTTATTATTATTTTATTATAAATTATGAAAACTGTGACATCGACGATTCTACAACGGATAAATTTTCCGTCTTGATCCACGCTAAACAATTATATCTTGCTCCACGCTGAAAATCTCATGTAAACTTGTCTCCATTAATCTACATTAATATTAAAAAATCGCATCCTCTGAGATTCGAATCGCAGACTTCTTGGTGTAGAAATATTAATGAACATTTGATCAAACCACTGGACTAAGAGAGTTTCCACTGAGTTTTGGCTTTAGTTTTTCTCTTCCCATTTTTGTTTTTAACACTTTATTTTATTGAAACTGATTTAAAACATATTACATCAATGAAAAGTTCAACATATGTGATACAAAGAGAAAATATTGGTCATTTCCGCACCAGAAATTAAGTGAGGACAATAATCGTTGACGACACATTATCGATATCCAGATGATCTTGTTTTGAATCGAAAGTAGACGATTAGGTACTTCCGAATCCACAATAGCAGCCGTAATTCCAATATCTATGACGATAACTTGATAACAATTCTCTTATTTTAGATAAATCTTTTTCATTGATTGTCATTCATTTTGTTCCGAGTTAGCTTCAGTGAAGCCGCGTTGAACAACTTTGAACTGCAAAACTTAAATCAAATAGATAGCTAGAATTGACTAGCTAGAAACTAAAATGTAAATCAAACTATACGTCTTTTACGAGGGAAAAAATTTCAACTAAAAATTTCACCCATCAAAACCTAACCCAGTGAAAGGAATCACAAACTAAACCCAATGAAAGGAGCCACAATAACTCATAAAAACCAGATGGCGAATAACAGAGCATCGACTTCTAACCAAAAACTCTCCTTGACACCCTTACACTTCATGTCAAACGTAGAAACTCTATTAGTTTACAACCCTCTCCCTCTCACGAAGTCGATAAAAGCACCGAATATCGGAGAGGGAAAAAACTCAAATCACCTTTTTCTCCGACGGCTAGAGTTTTCTCTAATCAAAATCTAAGTATCCGCATGTCAGTCTCTAGTATTTAAATAAAATGATTGATTTAGTGAAACAACCCGACCCATTTTAAAAAAAAAATTAATTAACTCGGATTATTATTCCCATATATAATAATACTCAACATCAACGAATCAGTCATTTAACTCAACAAATTCAACATCACAATCAATTAACCAAGGAAAGCAAAACCCAACTAAACTATTCAACTATCCAATTCAATAAACAATTCTAATTCAACAAACCAGAATAGCCAACAACTTAGCAATTCTAAACTGTTTATAAAATGCAACAACAAACGAGTCTTTAGATCATCTCCTCTTCACAGCCATGATTCCACGATCATATCTTATCTTTACATGCATCACATGGCAAAACGAGATGCGTGAGTATTATCACAAATACTCAGTGAGACGGTCATTTCCATCTACTGGCTATACACACAAGCACGATGAACTATCAATAAACACAATAAATCAACTCATCAAACAAAACACGTAAACACAACACGTATACACAAGGAAAAAATCCCCAAACAACGACATTCATC
This sequence comes from Arabis hirsuta, assembly GCA_964056655.1. Lineage (NCBI taxonomy): Eukaryota > Viridiplantae > Streptophyta > Magnoliopsida > Brassicales > Brassicaceae > Arabis > Arabis hirsuta. Next base: position 17,498,074 of record OZ053311.1, on the reverse strand, counting down.
CAATTCCACACAAACAACGACATATCTTCACAATCCATCCACCCAGTTAAGCCATGGTCACACACTCACCTTAGCCTATCAGTTGCCTCAGACCTCAACCTCCGGCAACTCTACTCTGACCTCAACCTCTGGCAACGCTCCTCTGACCTCTAGACCTTTGCCTGATGAACACTGCAAACCGAACCAGTCGGTTAAACCAACCAACCAAACCAATCTGATTAACTAAACCGAACCGACCCAAACTGGTTAACCAAACCAATTGGGGTTTCTCCTAAACCGGATTAGGGTTTGTGAAAACAGAAACAACACGCCGACTTCGAAAGCACACTGAGAACGAAGCTTACCTCAGAATCATGATCGGAAACATGATCTGGAATCTTGAGACCGAGAACTTTCCAACGCTATGCAGATCGCCTCCTATCTTCTTCTAGTTCGACGGAAAAACACCCACAAAGTGGACTGGTCGCAGATCCAATTCTGCACGAACCTCTCTCGGAAAAACAACAATAACACTCAGAATACTAATCTAATTGACAAACCGATTTTGCCCAATGCTAGATATGAGAGTGGAGAACGTACCCTAGAAGTTTCACTCCAATCTGATCTGATTAGACTGTCTGTTCCTCTACTCTTCTAAAACGGGCCAGAACTCTCTTCATCTCCTTCTTAGACACGGGGGTTCATCTCTTTCTCCTCTTCTCTTCTCTTTTCTTTTAATTTCTCAGCCTTTTTCATGTTATATCTGCACAAAACGGAGGCTACTCCCTTTTAAACACGAGCCCTAGGTTCCTTTAACCCAAACCGGACAATTAAAATTAAACCAGCCGGCTCGAAATTAACTAGAGTCGATCGACACCATCTAAATTTTTTCCAAATTTCGATTATTCTTAATCAACTTGGTTCACGGGCATTACATTTAGCCTTTGTGCGACAGTGGATTTGATAAACATTTTCCGCTGTCGAGCTTCGAGTTTTATTCTTTTCTTTTTGTTAGATAAACGTTGGTGTTAAGCTTTTTATTCTAGCATTAGGTTTTAAACAATTCTCATATATATAGTTGATCTCTTGTCTTGTGAGGGTACAACTTATACTTTTTATTAAATAAAGAAATATTTTCTTTAAACCCTGGTTACGACAGAGCAAAAGAGCTCTCAACGAAGCAAGAAGGCTTTGGTCCTTGGGTATTCGAAGATTAAACAACCTGAAGCAGTTCTCCCTCCTAGTAATAAACATGTCGCTGAAAACAAAGCACAATCATTATTATCCTTGCCTATGCGAGTTTTTGAGGCAGAGTTGTGCGACATAGAATTTAGGGTTTCGGGTGAATGAGGAGCGGCGGTGCTTGGTTTGGAAAATGGATCGACGGCGAGCAGACTAGGGGGTCGGCCGTCAGGGCTCTCTCGGCAAGGGAGAGGGTTTAATCGGCGTTTCTTTGTCGATAAATCCAGAGAGTAGCTGGGGAGAGTAACCCGGCAAGGAGGCAAAGAGCAAGAGGAGAGCCTGAGAAGGTCTCGTGCCGGAGCAAACGCTTTGACCGAAACAGGCAACATCCGGTCTCGGGGAGGGAAGGGATCTTGCCGTCAACGGAGCATGATTTGAAGCCGTCGACGAGGATGAGGGCGAGGTAGCGGTGATGCAACGGATGACGAAACAGTGGTGGTGATAGCACAGAAGCAGAGAAGACTCTGTGAATCGTCGCGAAGTGTCCGGCGGGTCTGGTGGCTCCGGCGGCGCCGAAGGGTTCAGAGTCGCCGGTACAGCCATCCACCGACGGTAAGCGAGCTTGAGCAGATCTGATTTGATTGTCACCGCGGAGGAAGGAGGCGGGGAGACAAGCATCAGAGGGATCTCGCGGTCGCGTCGTCGATGCAGGTTCCGATCAAGAGAAACAAGCTTCAACCTTGCCGGAGATACACGGGAGGAGGAAGTTCATGTTGGAGATGCGGTACCTTTGGGACTGTGCCTGGGAGAGAAATTCGTATCTTAATTCGAATTGAATTTGAAGATGTTTTCCCCCACAAATTTACCACATGGATTATCACATTAAAGGGATATACAACATCAGATCGACTTAGTAGTACCTAATGCGTCTCTCTCCAACTGTCCTCTTTACTGTGAGCCCACAAGAGTATGATGAGTTACGAAGATGAATCGAGGAATTACTCGCCAAAGGTCACATCCATGAAAGGCTAATTCCCAATGACGGATCTTGGCGTGATGGAGTGACATTTTTTTTGAAAAATCTCTTAAATTAATTATCAAACTAATTTAATAATTATGTTTTGATTAAGTATTACCTAATTTTTTTTAATTTTTCTAGGTATAAATTAATAACATCTTGCTCTCTCTGTTTCATTTTATATGATGTTTAAAGTTTTTTCTCATTGATTAAGAAAGCATTTTTTTTTTATTTTTTCAATACAAAACATGTTTTATCATCAATTCCAAAACAATTCAACAAATGAAAAAACAATCTGCACAATTTAAACAGTTAAAACAATAAAAACACAATTAATTTTTGCAAAGAAATCTAAAAACATCAAATAAAATGAAACAAAAAAATTTCTCTAAAACATCATATATAATGAAACGGAGGGAGTATTATATAAAAGAGAATGCGCGCGATGAGAGCTTGACACGTTGCAAAATTCTTATTCACGAGATCATGATATGTGTAATTGTTAATTTAGATCGTGACATGTGTCAATATTAACAAAATAAATTTAAAATAAATAAAGAATATACTCTAAACAAAGATTATAGACTAATTAACAAAAAGGAAAAAAAATATTTTACTAAAATATGTGATTATGGACTAATTAAGAGAAAGGAAAAAAATTGTTCTACTTAAATATATAATATTTCTAAATTTTTATATTACAAAATACATTCTTTTCATTATAAATTATTTAAATAGTTAAAGACAAAAGGAAATATTATATTTATAAGTGTGATTTTCCTTATAGAATAACGTGTATGAGAAAAAAAATTTAAGATGAAATAAAAACATGACATAAATCATAAAAGAAACAAATAATACATACATAATAAAAATGTCAATTAAAATAGATAAATAAACAGTGATAAAAAGAAGGTATATAAATTGGAAAAACAAAAGTTAAAATGGTTATGGAAACCTCAATTTAAAAGTTTAAAGATATACACAACCATTGAAACATAAAATAAAAATATATAAGAATATTTATTTTATCAATATTGAATTATAGAATATCATTAAGAAAGTGGAAACTTATAGCGTCATTGGTACTCTCTAAGTGTATTTATTGAAAATTTATATAAGTTAAAAATAAGAATTTTATATTTACTATTAAGTTAATACTGTATAAAGTTTGGCGAGTATTAATGTCTATGAGAAATAAAACGATAACATTAATATAATACAATTCTCAGTCATGTATTTATTTGATGGTTCACAACATTATTTGTAGTTTTTAGGAGGTTACTAACATAAAATTTACTCTTTTATGTTTTAACTTTATAGTATTTTAATTGTTTTTATTTTCTATCACAGAATTTATAAATATTCATAATGGGTTTAAATGTATATTTTATGTTATTTAGAATGTGATTTAAATTTCGATTAGATATATTTTTGGATTTGCATGATATGGATTAAAACATGAAAATTATTATATAAAGTGATTTCTATTGATTTTAGGATCCACATTAAATAGTATTGTAAAATTCAACGGATTACTAATTAAAATTTAAATATTTATCTTATTAATTTTTATTCTATTTACCCACATGTTAACGCGGATTCTATTCTAGTGTATTGTAAAGTCTTAAGGATCATGACCAATAGTCAATTCGCTATTTTTCTTTTCAAAATTCAATTTTATTTAATTAAATAAAAAACAGAGAGGATATCGATGATTCGTGTGCGCCGCGAGATCTGCCGTGAACAGTACCAAACTCGGATTTTTCACCATCTGGTCCGGTGACGGCGGCTTCCATAGCGCCAAAGCCGGATCCGTGGAATATGCCCTTTAATTTTTTCCTTTGCTTGTTTTTATCTAGGATCTGATCTATCGGAGGTTTTGTTCCCTTGGTTTGCTCTGTTGCTTGAGGTCGGGTGTGATAAAGTCTGGGTTTACGACTTGTCAATGTCTCGGCTAGGGTGAGAGATCTCTCCGGGTGGGGTGGAAGACGCGGGTGGATCTGGGAGGCTGACTTCCTTGGTCTCGTGCTCGTACCTTTGCTCTCCCCGGTTTGTCTTTCTTATTTTGAGTAACAAGTTTATCGTCGATGGTCAGGTTAGTTTTAGGTCTTCGTGGTGGGTCTGACCCGGGTTAGGCGTGTTCGCTTGATGAAAATGGCTCGCTTTTGGTCTCGGCTTGCTCGGAGATTCCCGTTTCATTCTAAAGTTCATGATTGTTAGTCTAAACTCTTTCTCTCTTTCGGCTTAGTTGATGAGTCTATGCCTTTGTTCGTATCGTGTTCCTGCTTGAGGTGATTTTTTGGTGCTGTTTGATTAAGAGTTCGTTTACGGGTGACTCTAATTTGATGAAGGAGAGGTTCTCGAGGATGTTTATCCTCACCTTGCTGCTTAGTTCCCTACTTATCCGTTGTGAATATTTCTTCTATTGGCGTTATGCTTTCGGGTATGGGTTGTGTATCAATATGAAAAACTTGGGTATGTTTGGGGTCTACTCTTGCTCGGGATTGATCTCTTCCTCCTGGTGAAACATTGGCTTTTGTCACTCTTAGTTGGTCCTAGCTTTGGACTCGTGATTGGTTTGTCTCGAGTATGCGTGCAGCTCCTTGTCACCTTTATCGACGTTGTGATTCGAAGCAGTGGTACTACGTTTGAGGAGTTCATGGGAAGGAAGACTCTTGGCTTTGTAGGGGTTTTGAGTTGGTTTGTTTGGATCGATAATCTTTTGCTTTAGTTTGTTGGTTCCCAGTAATGTAATACTTTGGTTTTATGGTGTTTAGGCTTCGCCTCTCTGTCTGAGGATCTCGATATAGATCCTCCTCCGTATTTCATCTTTGTATTCTATCCTTGTATTCCAAAAACGTATTCCATCCCCGTATTTTACGGTGTTTAATATAAATATTTAAGATGAAAAAAAAAAAAAATCGATGATTCGTGTACGTTAATGTTTTCAATTTTATAATAAGGAAAACAATCTTTGAGAATATCGGAAACTAAAAGCTTACAGTCTTACAAAGATTCAGAACATAAACTTTTAAGAAACCACCAACCGCAGAAGAAAAATCTTGCAGTAACTTAAACCCTCCGAGTTTCATTCCTTTTTCCTGGATTCTTTAAGCAGCCCCTTCTTCCGGATCTGGAGGCACCTCTTAATGTTGAATGATTCGAAAACGCTCTCGGGTAATGCAGAGACTACTGCACCCATGAGAGCATGAGGCCAGTATGGTGTGCAACGTGCTTCATAGCCTACAAAACGCAGTGCTGCCTTTGCGTAACCCTCTGGTGATGCCACTAAGAAGGATGCTCTTCTTATTGATGTCATCTTCGTCGCAACATACAAGGGAACCTATGAAAGCAGTCACCCAATAAGCCATATAATCAAGAAACCAAAAGTAGTTGAGCAGTGTCACTCATTAAGTTCCACATACAGCTATAACATACATGGAAAGTGCCACAGATTATTAGCAGTTGAAACATAATCTTTGGCATAAGGATTCTATATCCGAAAATATTCCATAGTTTTAGACGTTTTTCACATATACGGCCTTAATCAATAGTCCAAAACGAGATCATAGAAGTAACAAGGCTGCAAAAGCTCCTCATTTGCAAAAACAAGTTAGCATAAAACTAAAATATGCGTTGAACAAAAGTCAACCTTCTAGGTCCACTAAATAAACAGAAACAGGGTAAGAAAACCATGAAAAATACAGCATCACATCTTCTAGGAATTCAAGAAACAGACAGCCATGGCTTCTTCTATGGATTTAAGGATCAGCGATTTACACATTATCTGTTCTTGATTGCCAGACAAAACTTATGCCACTACTTCATTTGTTTTTCAAATGGGACCAAAGATTAACTTAGTTAAGCCAAGAACTACGATCCTACCTTAACCTATGATCCCTCAGCAGTACCATATTTTGTTCTTACATAAGGTTAGTTTTTAATCATTGCTTAATCCTACTTCTGTTCTTACAAAGATCCACTTGAAATCAAAACCATTTGTCTTTCTACTTTCTTAACAAATTCCAAATCTCATTGTCAACACAAAGACAAAAAAACGAAGCAGCAATGATTCAGGAAAGCTCACCTGGCATTGAACATCAATCCCACTTTTCTTGTACTCAACATGTAGACACCTTGTGAATTGATCCACGTACCTAAGAACAAAACCAAACAATCTCACTCCTTAAACCACTCGAAGCATCAGCTAAAACAAACAAACAAAGCAATGAATCCCTTACGTTTTGGCAGCAGCATAAACAGAGTAGAAAGGATACGAAGGGATAAGAGCTGCAGCACCAGATCCCATATTGATAATCGCTCCTCGCTTCCTCTGTAGCATATTGTGCAACACAGCCTGAGTAACTTTCGTGGTTCCTTCAACATTGATCTTGATTAGGTTATTGAGTAACTCTTCATCAACCTCATGAAAGTACTTAGCGAAAGGGTACGACATTCCAGCATTGTTGATTAGTATACCAATATCCAAATCCTCAATGGTTTCCTTGATCCGTTTCACACCTTCATCGATATCTCCTGAGAAATCCATCACAACGGTTTTGATCTGGATGTTACTGTACTTGGATCTGATCGAATCGGAGACATCGTTGAGCTTGTCTGGATTACGAGCGACGAGTACGAGGTTAAGCCCTTTCTGGGCTAACTGAAAGGCGAAAGCTTTACCGATTCCGTCGGTGGGTCCGGTGATGAGTACCCAGGATCCGTATCGGCGGAGATTCTTGGCGGGTCGAAGGAAGTAGATGTAGAAAGATCTGAGGAGAGTGAAGATGAATTTGAAGATGGAGATAGAGCCGAGAGTGAAGAGAAAGAGGAGCCAGATGGGTTGGGATTTGAAGTAAGTACAGATCTCCATGGTTTCTGGGTGAAGAAATGAGGAGAGAAAATTAGGGTTTTTAAGGAGAGAGAGAGAGAGAGAGAGAATTGAATACGGCGGGAGGGTGGAAGTAGTTGAGCAGAAAACCACCGGAATTAACTACTGACTCTCACCTTATTTTATTTTCTTTTTGTTTATTCTATTTTCTCTGTCTCTTCTGCCTTAAAATTTTCTTTCTTGTGAATATGGAAGTTGGTGCTTTCCGATGTTGACATAATTATTTACATACCAACTTGATAAATACCAAGCTCATTTGGTGATTTTACAAATAGAAATGTTGAATCCGATTTTTTTTTTTTTGCGAATATTCACATGAATTAGAACAGAGTTATACATAGTGTTTCACGATATTGGATAAAATAATTGTCGTTCTAGCTAACTTGGCTAAAGCATCTAACTTCACGTACAATATTTCTATGCACATGCTTATATGCTTATATGTAACATCAGAAAGTTTATAAGTTTATGCTAACATGATTCTTAACTTGAATTGCAATACTTGATGTACACTGGTGAATACGTAATCTATATTCATATCATTTCCAAACAATTGTAACTAAGTAATACCTTTAAAACAAATTATTGTTACAGCTTTTCAGAGGCGATTTGAGGATGAGCTCCTCGTGTCGGCTTTGCCTCTTCTCCACTTCAGCAATGGTCCACAAAGACTTTCTGCGGCGGCTACTTGCTATTGCGTTTCTAGGGTTGGTAAGGTTTTATCTTCTGATTATACATTTCCCTAGCTAGATTGGATCCTCTTGTTCTCTATTCTGTGTCGGTCGATGCTTGGTTGTTGTTCCCCTGTTTATGTGTTGTGTTGTTGCTACGATTCATTTAATAGATCATTGCTCTGGCTTTGCTTTTGGTCTTCGGTCCCTGTAAGTGCTCATCGGTCATTTCTCATTGATGCTTCTCTTCTTTTATTCGCGTCTTTGGAAGGTCTGATGTTGTTTGAGGATAGTTGGGGTTACGATTTCTCAGGTTTGGTTCCTCTTTCTCTCCCTCTAACCTAACTTGCTGTGACTTAGTGCTCTGGTGGACTCTCCTTCTTTCTTTAGACCGATGGCTTAGCTCTGTCTGAGTTATGGTTGTAGCTTGAGCTAAATTTTCCAGTGAAAGGAAGTTGCTTTAAGTTTCTGAAGGGATTTGTCTACTCGACATTGTGCCTTCCCCTTTCTTCTCAATGCTTGCATAATCAAATGTCATCTTTTGGACTTTGAGTTGGTGTCTTCTAGGTTATATGAGGCTCTTTCTATGGCTTAAGTGAGGTTATTGGTTTCGGTTCCTCGTTGTTGTGGTATGTCAGTTTGGTCTGCGCTACTACTTGGTGTTGCATTTCTTTAGGCTTTGTTGTCGACTCGGTTTCGAGGTTGAGTTTGTGTTCTACTTTCAAATTCGATATCTTGTCTTATGTGCATCATGTCGTCGTTCCTTGTTTGGGTTAGCTCTCGGTCACACCTGGAATTCGATGAAGGTTTTGGGTCTTCGAGATGATGTATATACTTTTTCGTATCATTCCTTATTGTTTATCGTCTTCGTTGTTCGTATGTAATAATTTTCCATATTGTCACATTTCCACCCGCACTTGTTTTAAATAGAAAGCTTTTTTCTTTCAAAAAAACAAACAATTGTAACTAAGTTTTCTAAGTAAAAACTCAGAGAAAGCATGCGTTTGGCGCTTCCGATGTTGACATATCTATTAGTATTTACATACCAAAAAATGATAAATTCAAGCTCATTTGGTGAGTTTACAAAGAGGAGAGTTGAATCCGGATTTCAATTGGTTAAATTAGGAGAATGTATTACTTTTGGAACAAGAAATTATGTAAGTAACAAGTCTAAAAATATATTTAGGTGAGTAACATAGAGAATTAAAAATATGATGAAATTGCTAGATGCGAAAGTATTGATAATTACCTGAACTAATCTTAGATGAGCAAATTATCTATTCGCAAAGAAATTTGGTTTAGAAAATTTGTGAGTAATTGAATCTGAACATTAATGCTTGTCTTTATTCACTGAATTTGCAAAAAAAATTAGAATTTAGGGATTTAGTCATAGATAGTTTTCACAACGAAAGTTGGTTAACTTTACAAGTGTTTTCATGTTCAAGAATGGGTCTTAATTCCCCTAACGATCTAATTTGTCTACAATTTCGAGTTTCCTGCGATTTCCTGAAAACCTAGATTTTGTCTCATTGAATTTTAAGAACACTAAATCACAGTCTATTGCTTGCGTTGTTGTTTGATTTACTTTCACATCTTGTTCCTTAGATTGATTCGACTTCAATAATATATTGTGTGATTTGATTCCCTGTGGATTCGACCCCTAAGTACTACTACAATCTCTTAATTTGGGAGAGTGGCTCAGGGTAAATTTGAGCATATCATATAGTTTTACATAGAGCTAAATAATGTGGTTTATAATGTCATTTAATATTGGTTGTTCCGAATTTTTTATGTGGTAATTGTAAAAATTCTATTTTTGGTGTCAGTTAGAGATTAAAGTGTGTGAAAGTTAGGCGGTTGCCGGTGGACTTTCCTAATTACTAATGTGGTGTGGTGTGGCATATTGTTCTAAGGCATCATGTGGTGGTGACAGTCTTTAAGGGTAGTTAGGTTGTGGTAAGTCGTGAGACGGAGTAAACCATCTTACTGAGTATTTAATACTCACCCTCTTACCAGGCTTGTAGGATTGGAGATCCAGTCAGGTGATTCATAGGACGGCAAAGCAGGAGGAAGCAGCATGCATGGTGAAGCCTTTGCCAAAGCGTGGTAGTATAGAGTTCCATATGTTATAATTTACCAAACAATCTATCAAAGAAATTTTAGAGCAGTGAAATACTTAAATTTGACTCGGATTATTTTACAAAGTGTGCAGATGCGATAACTGATTTTGTAAAAAAAAAACTAAATGCTTAATTGTGCAGAAAAAATTCACAAATCATTAAATGCTTAATTTTTTTACTGAATCTCTCCCTCTAGCCACATAAGAACATTTAACAAATACTAGGTGAGTGTAACACCCCGAACCTGCGGTAGGAGGTTTGGTAGAAAAACTTAGGAGAAAAAAGCTAGGTTAATTGCGGTAGAAACCCTGTCAGACTAGGTAACAGCCTATCGGGTCTTATGGTCGGGCCTGGAGGATCTAGTGACGAGGGAAAGGGGAAGGAAACCCTAGTTTTCCTTGGTGAGAAGGAAAAACGTGGAGGCTAGTGGACTTGGCCCGTGTAGTAAGGAGGTGGAGAAAAATAAGGAAAGTGAATTTTCTCTTGGGGGATTTTCGTGGGGTATAAATAGGGAGCTCATATTTTGCACACCAAAATCATTCTCCTTCGAGAGCCAAAGAGAAATGCTTAGGAAGAGAGAATCGGAGGAGCGTGAGAAGGAACTCAGCACCTCGGCCCCGCGGTAGAGGAGGTTCACGGTAGAGGTAAGGGGTGATCCGTACCTAATCCTTCCTTTCGGTCCTTTATTATTATTGCTTCCATAGGATGTTTTAGTATTAAGGGTTATAGGCTAGGTAGTGGTCGAGGTAACTCGATCCGGATAAGGGGTCCGGATGTGAGGCTCGACAAGTGTAGGGCAGTGGTCGAGTTCCACTCATGGATGGTGAGGGGCTGCGGTACCTGAACGATGTGGGATCGGGTCACGTATCGGTAGGCACCCGGTCTGGTGACGATAGCACTTGCCTGGTAGTGAGAAAGAACATCGGCATGGCCTCGAGGTGCCTCGATGAGAGTCTCGATCCAGACTATGGTGAAGTTTAGGTAGTACATCGGTATGGCCTCGGGGATGCCTCGATGACGCCTCGACATGTAACTAGTATAAGGTAGCGTGTCACGGAATGGGACGTGCCACGTTACTATATGACAGCGAGCCGTGCCACACAAAGGTACCATGTTACGACATGATAAAAGATCGTGCCGCAGCAGCATAGTACTGTGTCACGGGTCGAAAGACATCGTGCCGCGTCTCGAGAGGGGCCGATATGGTTCGGTGACGCCTCGACAGCACCGCGGTGAAGTGTTGGTGTTAGTGGCAATCATGCTGCAGCTCGATAGAGTATCGGGGTGAGCATGGCGGCAAGTCTGGAGATGGGCAGCAAGGGCGTATTGGCCGAAACCCAATACATACCCGACATAAGCTGTACCATGGATGCGCAGGACCTTGGTAGAGAGACCGAAGCGGCCTGGGTCCATATTACACGAGACCGGAATGACAAACGAAGGCTTGACTAAACGGCGCGGTGGCAGAGCATCCAGTCAGACCACGAAAGGTCTGCCTATGGACTCGTAGGTGAAGTCAGGCAGATAGCTTGATAAGGTCTAGGATCTTGACGAGTTATCTAGTCCTATTCACTTTGGGCTATTGGTTATGATACACGTGCTAAGGGTATTTCGGGCGTGGGATTCGACCTTTAGTCTTGAGGAAGCTTGGCTTGGTACCAACCAACGTCAAGGGTGACTCGTTGTTTGGTGATTGTGGGAAAGAGCTCCATCGAGGGTTTATGGCCCATATCATATTTCATATTAGGATGTCTAGGAATTGAGTCTTGCATTGGCAAAGCTATACCCTTCACCAAGGAGCTGACTTGGGCCAAATGAGAAGATAGTCCAGGAAGCTGAAAGGTAGAAAGACTAACTGATCGTTAAACCTTGGAGATAGAGCTACGGTAAAGCTACCGCTTCAGGGAAGTAAGTTATACCCGATGGTTCGCTTGTTTGTAGGATCCGACAATCTATTAGAGGTTGTTGTGAACCAGACAGAAAGTTACCAGGATAACCTAATGGTTATGCTAGTACTACCTTAGCTAACCCGTCACATTGGTGTAAGTAAGGTCTAGCAAGAGAAGAGTCAAAGAGGTTTGACGAACTCGAGTTAGATGGCTTGCAACCAAGGGGATAGAGGGTGAACATGGTATTGCTTGGACTGTTCGCAATACAAGTTGGTGTCATGAGTTATCCACAATTAACGGATAATGTTATATGTGAATTTCTGCAGGGACGGCTATCGTATGACCATAGATGTGTCATGGGTAACGTAATGAGATAGCAATGCTTACCTGGGGCTGACCATACGGGGCAAAGATATTGCTTGAAATGCTTCAGCTATTGCTTTAGAACGTAGAAGAGTGGACTATGTTAAAATGGAATAGAAAATTGAGTGTGAACCTTAGGAGAGTCTAGAGTAGAAATGCATACAAATTGGTAGGATAATAGGTTCACAATGCCACTGTTAATAATTGCATAGGGGCGGTTGTATGGACAGTCGTCGCCGACTTGTTTGTGTTTAGCGTGAAAAAGTGGCAGAAGATCTGGTAGCCCTAAGGGGGCTAGCATGGGAGGGCGAGAGTGGTCAGAGTTGTGAAAGTTCGCCGACGGGCAACTACGTGGGCCTGAGGCCAAGAGGTGTGTGTGTGTGAGAGAGAGAGAGAGTATTATGACTGTGTCTGGTGGGATACCTTCATATTACTAAGAAGTGGTAACTAGGAGGTAGCCAGTGGGCTTGCCTAGTTACGAGTGTGTGGTGAAGACTAGTGAGCCAGTAAGCTTACCTAGTTACGAGTGTGTGGTAAGAGCTAGCAAGCGGTGGGCTTGCCTAGTTGCTACCAAGTGTTGTGACACATGGTGCTAAGGCATCATGTAGGGGTAATAGTTTTCGAGGGTAGTTAGGTTGTATTAGGTCGTGAGACAGAGTAGACCGTCTTACTGAGTATTCAATACTCACCCCCTTACCAGGCTTGCAGGATAGGAGATCTGGTTAGATGGCTCATAGGATGCGACGAGGCAGGAGGATGCGGTAGAGACGGTAGAGACGGTAAAGACTTTTCCAAGGCCTGGTAGTTTTAGAGTTCCCACATTATAATTTCACCGCACAATGTAATAACAAAATTTTAGAGTAATGACATAACTGATTTGACAACATTTTACAGTAGGATTTATATTCTCTAATGCGGGTGTTACAGTGAGATCACACACAAATACATGTGTCCACCTGACACATTAGTAGTACAAGGATGTCCACCTCATACGATCAAAGTACTTTCACACCACACTCATCCTAATACGCTACCAATGACAACATCTATGGCTATACGGCAGTCATCCCTACATAAATACAAACACAAGAGTATCCCTTAATTGTGGATAGCTCACAATACCAACTTGTACTTCAACTGAACAATTTGTCACGTGTCTACCCTATATCCCCTTGGTTGTATGTTGCCTAGGCCAAGTTCGTCAAACCTCTCTCACTCTCTCATATTAGACCCCATCGGCAAACCTTGTGTCGGGTTGGCTAAGGTAATATCAGTATAACCATTAAGATTATCCAAGTAGATTTCCTGCCTGGCTCACAACAATCCCTACTGGATTGTCGGATCCTATCAAACAAGTGATTCATCTGGTAGAATTACTTCATATGGAGTGGTAGCTCTACTATAGCTCTATTTCATGGTTTAATGATGGTAAACAGCTTCTTGACTAGCTTACCATTCGGTCAATGGTAGCTCCCTTGGTAAGGTATAGTTTATGCCAATGCAAGACTCAATTCCTAAACAAACCTAACAATATGAAAATGTGAGTTGAGGCATAAACCCTTTACAGAGCTCTTTCCTAGTCTCACCAAACAACAAGTCACTATTGGCCTTGGTCGAGGCCAGGTCAAGTTTCCTTGAGACTATGATCGAATCTCACGCCCGGAACTCCATTAGCATGTGTATTCTAACTAATAACCCATCATGATGTCAATCTGAGTCACCGGTCAAGACTTACCAGTCCTGCCAAGGTTCTCACCAACTTTACATATCAGTCCATAGCCAGATCCTCTATGATCCAACCGGATGCTCTGCCACCATCGGTCAAGCCTCAACTTCTCGGTCCGGTCTTATGTTATTATGGATCATAATCGCCTTGGTCTCTCTACAAGGTCCTATAAATCCACGGTATAACGTGTCTTGGCCTAGCATCGAGGCCCTCTGTGGTGCGGCACGATCTCTCTATCGAGGCACTGCACGAGACTCCATCGATGCACCCTCGCTGACCGTAACCAGACTCCACTGATGTACCTATCGATACACTATTGAGGCACCATCAATGCACACACCTAGGCTCCACCATGGCTCTGTCGAAGCATCACTGATCTCAGAATCGATGCCCTGTCAAGACGCGACACAAGGATTTACCGAGACGCGGCCTGAAGCCTATTGTGACGCGACACGCTGCCTTTGTTGAGATGGGCACATTACCCATCGAGACGCGGCATGACTACCTTATCATGGCGTGGCAAGATGCATGTACTGATGCTTTATCAAGGATCGTCGAGGCACCCCGATGCCATGCCAATGCCTATCGAGATGCAGCACCACTGTCTGGATTGAGACGCTCATCGAGGTACCCTGAGTCCATTCTGATGCTCTATTTCCTACCAAGGCAAGTGCTACCGATGCCAGACCAGGTGCCTACCGATATGCGGCCCGATTACTCAGCGTGCCCGTATCACAACCCCTCGCCGTCCATGAGACTCTCTTTCTCGTGCTTGACCGTAATCAAGTGAAACTCGGCCACTGCCCTACTCTTGTCGAGACTCTCGACTGGATCCCTTATCCAGATCGAGTTACCCCGACCACCACTACACTACCTGTGACCCCATAACTACTAAAACACCTTATGAAAGCAATAATATAAAAGACTAGAAATGAGGATTTTGTACGAATCGCGCCTTACATCTACCCTGAACCTCTATCCGTGTGGCTGAGGTGTTGAGTTCCTTCTAAAGCTCCTCTTGATTCGCTTCCTCCTTCACGAACCCACTGTTTTAGATGGACAGACGCTTTAACATGGTGATCAACCGATCATAGGTGATCGATCGATCACCACATCCAAAAAGATTGAGAATTTTTGTCTTCTCGGATTTTCTTGTTTTGAAGATTTTCTTCTAAACCCTTTGGGAAAAGCCTTACTCGACTTCTAGACCTATAAAAGGAGACTCATCAGCCTCAAGAGAAGATCATCACGCTCACCACCATCATCACTTCGAAGTTCTTGGTTGTTCACAAGTCCTAAGGCATTCATCTCTTTCTACTTGTTACTTTGCTTGTTTGGATTTTGGGAGAAGGATTCTCACCCACTTTGTACCCTTAGAGAAGTTTTTCGAACCCTCTTTCTATTGTTCTTAATGAATACAAGTATTTTCATGGATTGCATTGCTATGTCTGAGTAGTTCTTTTGTTGGGTTATAGGAGAATCAATTCGAGGGGTTTTCATGGTTCGATTGATAGGATTTATGAACTAGGGTGGCACTTTTGTTAGATTTAGAGTACTTCTTCATCTTGATCCATTCTTAATACACATTTTAAGGCTTGATCACCTTAAAAATGATCTTAGATAAAGTATAGAGTTTCAACCGTTCAATTACTTGTCTGATTAAGGATGTTTGATGAGTTTGATTCTTTAGGAAGAGGAGAGTTAGACCTTTAGGATTGAATGAACAATTGAACTTGTTTGCAATTGCATTAGCTCTTAGTCTTTACCGCTGCGAGAGTAGAATGATAAGACTAGTTTGAATTGCATTAGCTCTTAGTCTTTACCGCTGTTTGCAATTGCATTAGCTCTTAGTCTTTACTGCTGCGAGAGTAGAATGATAAGACTAGTTCGAATTAGCAGTTAATAATCGTGAGAGCCTGTTTAGCTTGATATGCGTTCATGTTCTAGGAGGAAAATCGAATCAATTGTCTCTAGGAAATTACATGAATAACTCGAAATACGAAACCCTGAGAATCCCCAAACGCCCAATGCTTATTTATTATTGTTTAAAACCAAATTTGAATACCGTTTGATCACTCTCAAAACCTATTGCTTGACTTAGCATAGTTCTTTATTTCAATTGCTATTGAGTGTCTCTAATTCTCTGTGAATTTGATCCCTAAGTACTACGATCGATTGGTTGTGCACTTACAACCTAGATTGTTTTACATCGGATAAAATTTTGATTGAATTTACCCCCTCATAACCTACACGGGCCAAGCCCATAACCTGCCATTTTTCTCCACATTTTTTCCTCTTCTCTACTAGGGTTTCCACGTCATCAGTTGTCTCAAGCCCCTCAGGGTGAAACAAGAACCGCTAGGCCATTCCTTAGTCCGGAAGGATTTTTGCCGAAGTGATAAGGTTTTCTTCTTAGTTTTTCTATCCAAAACCTCTACCGCAGTTATGGGATGTTACACACTCGTTCATTCTATTAAAGACGGATGACGTCCTTGTCCATAACCTTCATATAACGACAGCTTAGCCGCGTCTACCATAACAAAAACATTCGGGATTCTAAATCAGATTCCTCTATATTCTATATCATCATCAACAATGGATGCTCTATGTGTCATAAACACATCGTTCACCATCAAAAACAGTACCATCGTATCATAACCTATTCGTACTTTTACTAAAGATAATTCACAACTAAATCGTTTTTTCCATGTGCTATCAAACTTTGTACCCGACATAATTCCTATTTTCATACTCTATTTACCCCAATTACATGGAAAATACATACTATTGGTTTCTATAGTTTCTAGATTGTTGTGACGTGAAACATATGAATTGCCTAAACCTTTTGCAAACTCATCTGTAAGTAGGTCCATCGCAAGATCGTAATAAGGTTTATCATCCACGATCAAAAATAATCATTCTGATTTGATCGATGAAGACATTCTTTGTGTTGGGTTTTTAGCATTGTTGTGAATGAGAGGTTACTTACAAGGGGGATCCGCATATTTTCGATGGACTTTCAAAATTTCAAACGGAAATAATTAAATTGCATTCTTTGAAAAAAAATTGGTATTTACTATTAAAGCTTTCCATCTAATCTACAACTACGTTTCCGCGACCATCAATAGTAGTGCTTTAGTGGGTTGACTATTTCACTCAATCTTTCATTTTACTCTTCACCTTATGTTGTCTCATCACAGCTAGACATAGCCGTGTGTTAGTCTTTTTTTTCCGGAATGAATGTAAAATTTGTTATTCAATAAACCATGTGGTGATGACTAATGGTCCTTGAGCAGCAAACCATGTGACCATGACTTCGTTATAGGATAGATCTCCTCCTATGCGGATTGAACTAAACCGGTTTCGTACATTTTTGTCTATTTATTTGATGATGCACGTTGCTGGACATGGAATCTGACCATGTTTTTGATTGTTACGTTCCCTCCAGATGTGATACACGGTGGCTTAGATCCCAATCTACGGAGAAATCGCTTGACAGATTGCTAGTCATCAAAGCTGTCTAAATGTGAGCTGCATACCGGATGAGTAAAAAAGATGGTTCCGTTTCGGGATTGCATAAGTAAACCTAACCCCTCTATACCAGTCCTTCTTAGTCCGGTTTATCAACTGCCAGGTCGTCTTTGTACTAAAATTTTTTGAGAACGAATTCTCTTTATTCTTCCACATCGGTATATCCTATTCAATGCTAGCTTTCTGTTTTAGTCTCCAGATCTCTGTCTCAATGCCATTTAAGATTTGCACACCATGATTCCGTCTACGGTGGGTGGGTTCGTATAACAGACTCCACTGTAGCTTAATGTATCCCGTAGGACCCATAAGATCATATACAGAGTCTGCCTTTTATCGACCAATCATCAAACCAAAACAACATGTTTCTCCCATTCCGAACATCCACTATGAAACGTTCGAGCAATCTTACGATACGTTAACATTCCGTGTATTAGTCTTTGCATATCAATAGAAAGTTATATATAAAAGAATGTCTGTTTTTTTTTCCTTTGACTAACATGTTATTCATGACTCGATTCAAGATTTGTTTAAATGGAACCGTCTTACCTTTCGTTATTCACCTCTTGTGTATATTAACTGTTGATGGATTGATGTGTGTAACAATTTAGTTAATGCATTACCAATTACCACATGGGTTGGTTTCCTAGTTACAATTAGTAAAATCCATTACTTAGACCACTAACAAGGGGGTGTTTAAAAAGAATTTCAACAGTTAATTCACACAATGAGACTATTGAATTATGTGAGAAATACATGTGAATTAAAATCTATTGAATTTATTCAACACGTTGAATGGAAAAAAATAGGGTCTACACTGCCACGTGTTGAATTGTGAGAAGAGTTGATGTTGAGCACATGCAGAACATGTGAACACTTTGATAAAGACCTGTGCTCTATTCTTATTGGTTGCTGAGATTTTGGTGATTTTTATCTCATCCTAATAATTTGATCTCAATTATTTCGTAGTAGCCTTTTTTTTTAAATTACCAAAATTCAACATCTTTTATGATCTATAAATAGAGTTTAGTCTCATTTCATTTGGACATAGAAAAAACCGTCATTTTCAGTATAGTTTTTCTAGTATCTTCCAATCAACTATTTTTGTGTCGTTAAACTTTTTTTTTTATTAAATGGATCCCAACAATAACCCTTTTAACACCCAAAATTCTTATAATTATCCTCTTAACTATATAAATCCCAACAATTATAAATTTCAAAACCAATCCGCCAACCAACGTCAAAATATACCAAATTATAGGTTTTCACCAATTTCTTCATGCCACCACCAAGTGGGTCTACTACACCGCAACCATTCTCAACCGAGTTGTTACCTGCATTTACAAACTATGTGCGTGCTAAATCTTAGTTGTGTGATTCAAATGTACATAACGAATTGTAAGCTGGTCTAGTCAAACACATATGGGCAAAAATTCCGTGATTAAATAGATTTTTAAGTTTCTGTGTGGTTTAAAAGCTTTATTGTTTGTGTTGGATATATTGTACTAATTATGTTATATGTGTTTTATTAGCTTGTCGTGTGTTTATCAATATATTGTGTTGAGTTTCAATTTTTTGTAGTTTTATTTGTTTTATAATGATTATTTTTTATTATTATTTGCAAAAAAAATTAATTTAATTATTTATCTCTAAATTATTTTAATTTATTTTCAATCGATAATTATTATTAATATATAATCAGAAAGAACAAAAAAAATAATAATATGAAAATAAAAAATGGTGGGGGGGTAAGATGTTGAATTTTATTAAGTAGAACCATTATAGATGATACAAACGGAAGGGAGACAAGATGATGTGAAGTGTTAAAATATAAAAAAGAGGATCTTAAATGTTTAAACCATTGTACATGGTCTTATAAATAATCCGTCAACATGACGTAACTGTTTACGATTTTAGAGTTGAGAATATGAGAGCATCTCCATCGTTGAGTATCTCTACATGGTCTCTAAATATATAATATTAATATTTTAATAATATAATGAATTATTTTGATTAAATTTTAATATTTCAAATGAAATGGACCACTTATAAACATACAATGTAAAAAGGCTTTTTCATGGGTCTCTTGTTTGAGAATCCCATCACTCTCTCTTTCCTATTTTTTCTATTTTCTTTTTAATTTTTATTTATTTTTATTGTTAAGAAACCTAATGAGTCTGAGATGCTCTGACATACAGTAAACTATAATAATCAAGCTTGTGACATTGTTTATTTTTCTCTTAATTTGGATAGACTGATTCATTTCTCTGGCCTAATGGAATCTGCTTTCTTTTTCACCAATTGATGAGAAACCAATTGCTACAATGGAATCTGCTTTCTTTTTCACCAATGAAGCAAGGTATTAATCTTGTTTAATCCCTTATTATATCATTGATGGCTTGTTTGTGATAGTTTTAGATTAGGTAAAGAGTTAACTATGTCATTGATTGCTTATTGACTTATAAATGTTTATAAATCCTTGTTAGTATTAGATTAGGACTGGTATGTCCATTAGATCTCTGTCTACATCATCCTTATTGACTGTCAGTGTGATGAATGCTTGTTAAAGATTTTTTAGGTAATGCTTATTGACTGTCACTGTGATGAATGCTTTGTTTTATATTAGGTAAAGACTTTACTATGTTAGTGAATGTTTAAAACAATAACCAGACCTTGTTGTGTTCTACTTAATCACGAAACACACTTGAATCACTTGCTATATATTAAACTCTACACCAGAAACATAAAACCAGTCCTTCTTCTCTTTCGTTCATCTTTTAAAACCATTCCTTCTTCTTTTTCCTTCATTTTTTACAACCAAAAACTTAGGTTATGGATTATACGAATCCATATAGTCAATCCTCCAACTTTATGGACCTTTTACATAGTCAACAAGATAACCACATTCTTTATGAGAGTTTTTCCCTTAGTATACAACTTGGATCATCAGAAGTCCCACTGTTTAATACTCAATGTACTGATGATCCAAACCTACATCAAGACACACCTGAGGAGCATAGAGAAAGAAGGAAATGGACACCCACAGAGGATGTTGTGCTCATCAGTTCCTGGTTAAACATTAGCAAAGATGCAGTTGTAGGAATGAGCAAAAAGCAACTTCGTTTTGGACACGCATTGCAGATTACTTTGCCTCAAGTCCTAAGGTTGCAGGTCTTCAAAAGCGAGAGCCCAGTCACTGTAAGCAAAGGAGGCAGAAGATAAACGACCTTGTCTACAAGTTTGTTGGATACTATGAGGCTGCAAAAATTCAGAAAACTAGTGGTTGTAATGAGGATGATGTTGTCAAACTAGCTTACCAAATCTTCTACAACGATCACAAGTTCAAATTCACCTTTGAGCATGCATGAAGGGAGTTTCACTATGATCAGAAATGGTGTGTCTCTTCTAGAAGCAAAGGTGATGGAAGCTCAAAAAGAAGAAAGTGTGATGATGGTTCTACACAATCTTCAAGCTCCCACACAGTTAGCCATGTAGAAGATGAAACAATTGCTCGTCCTCCTGGTGTTAAGGCATCAAAGGGCAAAGGTAAAAAGAGTATGAGCAAGACAAGTCCTCTGGAAACCGAAGGCAATTCTCTTACGGAGTTTCAGAGCATGTGGACGATAAAGGGAAGGACTTAGCCATGAAAAAAAACTGTCTAAGATGGGACTTCTTGACAGTCACTTAGTAAAAACATAACCACTTTCTGAGATAGAAGTAGCTCTGAAGAACAAGCTAATTAGTGACATGTTGTCAAATTAGAAAACCACTTGACATTCTCTTTGTATCAACTTAGTTTGTCTTTCCTTGTTTCAATGATGTTATTTGAACTTTTGTTATTTGTCTCTGTTCTTGAGTTTCATTTGAAAAGTTATATGTGTCTGTTTCAATGATGTTATTTTGAATTGGAAAATTAAACAATACAATGTTTTGTTTCTTGTTTGGCTCACATGATTTTTACTATTTCTGCAGGACTGTCCCTGTTAATGGAGTTTGGTGGGTTTATTCGACCCACTTGTTGTAGACTTAGGCAAGACAAGAAGAGGATAGAAGACAATGTTATACAAACAAGGAAACTTTATTTGTTTGTTTATTTGTCTTTTATTTGGTTTGTTAGCTTGCTTTTGTACCGGGAAATGATCAAGGGTTATTTCTCCCTTGAGCGTTCTCATTTCATTAGGGCTTAGACCTCTCTCTTTCAATTAGAGTTTTTTCTCTATTTTGAAAGTGAGCTTAGAACCACACAAACTGCCGACATATTCTCAGATCTGAGTGTTTAAGCAACATTCTAAAGATTTTATTCTCTAATCTTCAAACTTTTCTTGTGTTTGTTCTTAGCTCAGCTGTGAGATTTCTTATTCTCGGTTCGTTTCTTCCGGTAGAGTTACATTCGGATCGATTGTTTGAACTCGTGTGTGTGAGGTGACTTTTGATCAACGACGGTGAAGGCTTCGGGTCTTACCAGGCTTTTAAACATTCAAGAAGATGACGGCGACTATGGATAGAGCTTTAGCAGGGTTGAATTTAGATGATGATGATGCTCCGGCGGTGATGCCAAGCCTTCCAGATTTCTCTTCGGCAGTTGACAATGTTAACAGCTTGATTGGGCGAGTGCTCAATCCAGATGGTTGCAGAATGGATAATCTAATTCTCGATCTTCCTCGGAAGTGGCAGAAGACAGAGAGAGCTCGAGGTATCGCTATCTCTAAGGAAAGATTCTAATTTTTTTCCAATACGAACACGACTTGTTGGAAATATTGGACAAAGGTGTTCATAATTACAACGAATAGACATTGGTGTTGGAGTGTTGGGTCGAAAACCCGCCTCAAGATTACCTTCAGTACATTCTGCTTTGGGTCAGGATTCGAAATATTCCAATCAACCACAAGACGATCCCTGCAATTACTTGGCTTGGGGAGTTCGTCGGTCAGGTTACAATGGTGGCATATGACCCCTCTAAAGCTCAACGACAAGATTTTATCAGAGTTCAACTAAAGTTTGATGTTTCTAAACCGTTGAAGCGTTCAAAAACTTTCTCTCTGCCATATGGTGAACCGGCTACTGTGTACTATGATTATGAACGAGTCCAAAAAAGATGTTTTGAATGCCAAAGGTTGACACATGAGAAGAGTGTGTGTCTTCTCCTAGTGAAGAAAAGACAAGATGAAGCTGTGGATAGGAAGGCGAAAATTGAAGTTCAAAAACTGCTCTCTCCACTTAGGATCCTCTCGAAATCAGATCCTTTCTATGGTGTTCTATCTGAGGAACAAGTGGGTATGGACCTCCTCACTGGTCGAACTAGAATTGATGCAGATATCTTGAAAGAAATCAGACATTACATTCTTGTTGATAATGGTGATGACAAGACTGTCAAAGTGGACAGAGTCCAGTCCACCATAAGTGAGATTGAGAAGAACCCTGCAGCGCAGAAATCTATCTTAAGACTGGACCCTGCCCCTCTTATCACTCATGATGTCAACAAGGGAAATAGACTTGTTTTTAATACGATTCAACAGCATCTTTAAGAAGAGTAGGGGTAAAGCCTGGTCCTGAAAAAAGACTTCTCTCTGATGCAATAAAAGCAGGAAATGCAATGAGTTGGAACCCTGCTTCGAGTCATGTTGCTAGTGTTGAGGTTGATCATTCTTATTATCCCTCCTCTTTCTCCATTGGCTCAACGGTTCAAAGGGCTGGTTTCGGTGGAGATAGCTCTTCCGATGCCAAAGGACAAGGAGTTAAGCCTAGAAGAAGGCCTCACAAAAGCAGAAGGAAACTTAGACCCAGAGAGGTGATCACTGAAGCAGGGAACATAGACATTAAAGAAGGAGGAGTGATAGGTTCAGGGAAGAAAAAGAAGCAAGAGGAAGAGATAAAGGATGGTCCTAAAGGTGCTAGTTGCCTCAAACCAGAGATGGTCCCAAATGAGGGACCTTCCACCATCTAATGAGCATTCTCAGCTGGAATTGTCAGGGTTTGGGGCGGCCTCAGGAACTGACGATTCCTAGGCTTATGGAAATGCGTAAGAAACATTTCCCTGAGCTCATGTTTCTTATGGAGACTATGCACAGTAGGAACGTATTAGTAAACCTGCAAGAATGGTTAGGTTATGATCAAGTATATACGGTTAACCCTATAGGGAAATGTGGTGGCTTAGCTCTTTTCTGGAAGAAGTCTGTCAATATCAACTTCCTTTTTGCGGATAAGAATTTACTGGATCTATCTGTACAGTTTAGGGATTCAGAGTTCTTTTTGTCTTGTGTTTATGGGAACCCTCACATCAAATTCAGGCACTTGGTTTGGGAAAGGCTAAATAGAATTGGAATCAACAGAAACGAGGCTTGGGGACTTATTGGAGATTTCAATGAGATTCTTCATAATGGGGAAAAGTTGGGAGGTCCTAGAAGAGCTTTGAAAATTTTTATTCCCTTTTCTAATATGCTTCAAATCTGTCATGTGAAGGAACTTCCAAGCTCTGGAAATGGGTTCACTTGGGTTGGAAAAAGATGTGATTTATGGATACAAAGCAGGTTGGACAGATGTTTCGTTAACAAAGCTTGGCAAAACTTGTTTCCTGCAGCTAATCAATCCTTTCAGGAGCTTTGGGGCTCGGATCATAGACCTGTCTTGGTAAATCTCTTTTCATCTCAAGACAGTTACAGAGGTTCTTTGATATATCATGGTTTTTATCCGTTTTCGACCATGATATAAGTCTTTTTTTTAGAATCTTTGTGGTGTTTCTCGAGTTTTTAGTGTTTTTGTAGGTTAAATATCGATTGGAGCCTAATGGGAGCTTTTGGAGCTTTTTGGGCATCAAGGAAAGAAGAGCTGAATATATCAAGTCGGAGTCAAGAAGAGGAGCTTGTGTCGATCGACATAAGGATTGTGTGTCGATCGACACCCTCATGCCAGACGAAGAAGAAGAGTTCCAAAGGATGTTGTGTCGATCGATACACTTCATCTGTGTTGATCGACACGGGATTTTAATGAAGAAATCCAGTTCGGGCCTGAAGTTCCAAACGTTTTTATCAAGGCCCGGTCCGATTTTGTCTACTTGTATAAATAGCTTTTCTTTAGGTTTTCATGTTTTTTTATCTAGTTTTCAATTGAGACTTGAGAAAGAGAAGCTTAGGAGATTATAGACTTTCAGACTCCGTCGATTCATCCCCTCTGTATCTTTTACCTTATCTCTTTTATGCAAATTATTTTATTCATTGATTATGTTTACATCATCCATGTCTGAGTAGTCTGCTTGTTAGGTTTAGGCTAGTTCTAGGGTTTGATGAGAAACTGAATGGATTGAAACCACACTAGGATTTATCTTTGTGTTCTTCATCTAGATTGGTATAACTCTGATTTTAGGATTGATCAACTAAAATTGGATATCATAGGTTGTTTAATAAATGCGAAAGTATTATTGATAACCTGAAATAATCTTAGATGAGCAAAATTGTCTGCTCGCAAAGAAATTTGGTTTAGGAATTTTGTGAGCAATTAAACCTGAACTATAAAGCTTGATTTAATTCTCTAGGTTCGCAAAGAAATTCAGGATTTAGGAATCTAATCATAGATAGTCTCTGCAACGACAGTTGATTGATTTTACATTAGTGTTTATGCTCTAGAACGGTTCTTAATAAAATCCTACGTTTTAATTACATCTGTGTCGATCGACACATACCCTTATGTCGATCGACACGAGTCAGTTCGAATCATTCCTGCGAATTACCCAAGGCCTAACCTTTGTCTAAAATTGAATTCTAAAACCTTGATAATCATTCATTCTGTTTACATTTGTTGTTTATTTTACTGCATACACACTTTTGATTTAGCAAAATTCGAAATCACTGATTGATTGTGTTATTCGACTCCCTGTGGATTCGATCCCTAAGTACTACTACGATCTCTTAATTTGAGAGAGTAGCTCAGGGTAAATTTGAGCATATCAATTTTTGGCGCCGTTGCCGGGGAGTCGATCTAACCAATCGATTTGTGTTATTAGAACTTTGTCTAAGTTTTTGTTTTTGTTTATTTTACTTACTTTTTCTTTTCTTTTCTTTGTTTTGTGCGTTTCAGGTTTATGCATCAACGCGTTACCAGAAACAATCAGGACAAAGAGCTACTTGATTTCAATCCTGAGATTGAAAGGTTAGAACGAGCAAACAGAGCAGCGACAAGGATAGCCAGAATGAATCCATTAGTGTTGATCAGAGGTGAAGATGGGCACTTGCAGGATGCTGAGTGTCGCAGGCGTAACGCTCAGGGTCAGCGACTAGATGAGAACGGGGCTGTGATCTTAGAGGAACAGCAGGTTGTGCAGCAACCAGAGCCAGTAGCTGCTGCGCGTGGGCGTACTCTGGGAGTGTACAACAGGCCCGATGAGTTTTATGCCACCAGGGCAGCAATTCGTCCCCCTGCTTTCACGAGGAACGGTTTTGAGCTGAAGCCAGCCTACTTCTCGCTAGTTGCTCAGCACCCATTCCATGGCCTATCATCTGAGCACCCCATGGATCACATAGAGAGGTTTGAGGACCTCGCATCCAGCATCAAGGCTAATGGAGTGTCCAACGACTACCTTTTCTGCAAGTTGTTCCCATATTCCCTTAGTGGAGAAGCAGCCTACTGGCTGAAGCAGCTAGAGCCAGGCTAGCTGACTACTTGGGAGGACACCAAGAACGCTTTCCTCAATAATTTCTTTGATGAGGCGCGATCCGAGGACCAAGATCTAAACCTTCAAGCAGGGTCCTACTAAAGCATTTAAGGCTTCTTGGATTCGATTCAAATCCTACCAGAGAGCTTGCCCTCATCACGGATTCAGTGATGTTCAGCTGTTGGGCATCTTCTTCAGAGGGATTGACTGGAGGTATCAGGTGGCCCTTGATTCAGCTAGCAATGGGAATTTCAACACCCGATATCCGGAAGATGCTCTGATTCTCATCGACAACTTAGCCTCCAGCAGTAGCACCAAGAACGCAGATTTCGAAAGGAAGAAGTTAGGGGGTAATATGGATGGGAGCCAGATTGCAGAGGTCAAAGCCAAGCTGGATATGGTACACAATCTTCTGGTGGGAAAGAATACAGTTCAGTTTGCTCAGGCAGTGGAAACCTTCATTCCGGATTCCGTGTCGATCAACACGGAAGGTATGTGCCGATCGACACATGATGCAGAGGAAGATGTCAACTACGTCAATGGTACTGGGTTTCAGAATCAGAAATTCCGTAATCAGCAGGGTGACAGAAACTTCAGTGGAAATAATCAGAGGTCTACATTTGTTGGGAATCCAAGCTCACCCACCTATTCTTCCAAGCCACAGTTTCAGAAGACCGAGTATCAGAAGCCTTATCAGAGCAGTTACAATAGGAATTACGGTTCGTCTTCTTACCAAGCACCTCCTCCTCAGACAGCTGAGAGCAGTGAGATGAAATCAATGCTAGAGCAGATCCTGGAAGGGCAACAGAAGATGACTGTAAGTTTTAACGAAAAAATGGATGCAATGTATCAGGATCTGAATTAGAAATTCGAGGCTTTGAATACCCATGTCAAGAAGTTAGATACTCAGTTTGCTCAGACTGTGGAGAACTCGAGGAGCAAGAGGGGTTTCTTCCATCTCGGACGGATGCAAATCCGAAACATAATGTTGCTGCCATCACCACGAGGAGTGGTAAAATGCTTGAAGAGCCAATAGTGAAGAAGGGGCTCAAGCCAGAGCAACTGGACGAGCTCATTGAGATTGACGATGAGGAGATTTCCATTGGAAACCCTGTGTCGATCGACAAGGAAGGTGCCTGTCGATCGACACTTCTCAAAGAATCAGATTTTGGAAAGCATGCTCCAGGCAATGTCGATCGACATAAGGATAATGTCGATCGACAAGACTCTCAGACAATCCCGAGTTTGTCGAAACCTACTGCCAAAGCTGAGGAGAGGGTGTATGTGCCTAAGATACCTTATCCTCGAAACCAGAAGAAGTCTAAACAGGAGCTAGAGGATGCTCGATGGAAGGCTGTAATGGACAAACTAGTTGTGGAGTTTCCTCTGATTGATGCCATCCGGACTAGTCCGGTAATCCATCGCTACGTGAAGAGGATGATCACAAAGAATCTGGGTCTTGAAGAGGAGGTAGCTATGATTTCTGAACAAGTCAGTGCAGTGATTCAGAACTGGGTTGCAGAAAAGCTGACAGATCCGGGAAGTTTCGTGTTGGACTGTTTGATCTTCGAAGAGAGGTTTCCGCGATCTTTTTGTGATTTGAGCTCTGGTGTCAACCTGATGCCACGCTCTGTTGCTGTTGGTCTAGGGATGACCGATTTCCAACCTACCAGGATCTCTCTTATCCTGGCTGATCGATTTGTTAGAATTCCAGAGGGTGTTCTAGAGGATGTCCCAATCCGGGTTGGAGACTGCTTGATTCCCACAGACTTTGTTGTTCGGCAATACAACGAAGAGCCCAAAGACCCCCTTATTTTGGGTAGACCATTTTTGGGTACAGCTGGTGCAATGATCGATTGCAAAGGAGGCAGCATTACCTTGAGCGTGGGAGACTTGGAGATAAAATTCGAGATGGATAGGCTGATGAAGAGACCCGCCATAGATGGTCAGACATTTTATGTCGACACGCTTACAGACATTGCGCAGGAGGTTTTCAATGAGACGCATCCCATTGATCCTTTGGAAAGGACTTTGGTTAACTCTGTGACAGTGGAAAACCATGCTGATGAGGTTGCTAAAGGGTATGTTAAGCTGATGGACGCTGGGAGAAAAGCGAAATAGTTGATGGGTAATGCAGAACTGGTCGGATCTTTGAAGACTCATGTCGATCGACATGGAGTTGGTGTCGATCGACACGGATCTGCAAACAGCGACTGGAGCGAACAAAAGGCTCCAACAATCGAACTCAAACCACTTCCAGCCGGGCAAAGGTATGCTTTTCTTGGTCTTAATTCAACTTACCCAGTCATTGTTAATGCTTCATTGAACAATGCAGAGCTCACCTTATTGCTAAGCAAGCTGCGCAAGTTTCGCAAAGCTCTTGGCTATTCTTTTGATGACATTTCAGAGATTTCTCCAGACTTGTGTATGCATAGGATCCACTTAGAGGATGAGTCCAAGTCCTCAATTGAGCATCAGAGGAGGCTATATCCAAATTTGCAAGAGGTTGTCAAGAAGGAGATTCTGAAACTTCTAGAGGCTGGGATCATCTATCCCAGTTCACGTGGTACCCAAGAAAGGAGGAGTCACAGTGGTCAAGAACGAGAGGAATGAGCTGATTCCTACAAGGACGGTGACTGGACACAGAATGTGTATTGACTACCGGAAGCTGAACGCGGCTACCAGGAAAGATCACTTCCCCCTGCCTTTCATCGACCAGATGTTGGAGCGATTGGCGAATCATCCATACTACTGCTTTCTCGATGGCTACTCCGGTTTTTCCAGATCCCCATTCATCTAGAGGACCAGGAGAAGACCACATTTACTTGTCCATATGGTACCTTTGCATACCGCATAATGCCTTTTGGACTATGTAATGCTCCAGCGACCTTCCAGAGATGCATGATGTCGATCTTCACAGACATGATTGAGAATTACATTGGGGTCTTCATGGATGACTTCTCAGTTCATGGTTCTTCATTCAAGGACTGCCTCGACAACCTGAAAAAGGTGCTAGCCAGATGTGTGGAAAAGCATTTGGTTCTGAATTGGGAGAAATGCCACTTTATGGTGAAGGATGACATCGTGCTTGGTCATAGAGTTTCAGCTGAAGGGATTGAGGTAGATCGTGCTAAGATCGAGGTCATGACAAGTCTGCAACCACCTTCTTCAGCCAAGGAAGTTCGCAGCTTCCTAGGACACGCTGGGTTCTACCGGAGATTCATCAAGGACTTCACCAAAATAGCCCGCCCGCTCACCAATTTGCTCTGTAATGATGTCAAATTTCTTTTTGATACTAACTGTTTAGCTGCTTTTAAACAGATCAAACGGACTTTGGTGAGTGCTCCAATAGTGCAACCTCCGGACTGGGATTTACCTTTTGAGGTAATGTGTGATGCCAGTGATTATGCAGTTGGGGCTGTTCTGGGTCAGAAAAAGGACAAAAAGCTGAATGCCATCTATTATGCTAGTAGGACACTAGACGAGGCTCAAAAGAACTATGCAACCACGGAAAAGGAATTGCTAGCAGTGGTTTTTTCCTTTGAGAAGTTTCGCCCCTACTTGATTGGAGCCAAGGTGATAGTGCACACAGATCACTCAGCACTCAAATACCTGATGCAGAAGAAGGATGCTAAGCCTAGACTGTTGAGATGGATTCTACTTCTCCAGGAATTTGACATAGAGGAGAAGGACAAGAAAGGAGTTGAGAATGGTGTCGCGGATCATCTTTTGCATATTCGGATAGAAGACCATGTCCCTATTGATGACTACTTCCCAGAGGAGAGTGTACACTACATCGAGGCTGGTCTGCAAGCTAACGCGGGGCTAGAACCACATGTTGCCGAACTGTCAGATTCCGTATCGATCGACATGGAGGACACATGTCGATCAACACAAGACTCAGCTGTCCTGCCTCAGATTCTAAAATGCATATGTCGATCGACACGGACCTGTGTGTCGATCGACATGACCTCGTATGTTCTGTCTCCGGATCAAGCAGACCATGGTACGCTGACATTGCGAATTTCCTAGCCACAGAGGATGTGCCTACTGATCTTAAGGGGTACGAGAGGAAGAAATTCATGAGGGAGCTAAGGAGGTATTATTGGGATGAGCCTTATCTCTACAGGCACTGTTCAGACGGAATCTACAGGAGGTGTATCGCAGAGAGTGAGGTACGAGATGTGTTGTACCACTGTCATTGTTCTAAGTATGCAGGGTATTTTGCCACATTCAAGACAGTCTCAAAGGTTCTATAAGCTGGGTTCTGGTGGCCTACCATGTTCAAGGATGCGCATGTCTTCATTGCGCGATGTGATACTTGTCAGAGGCGGGGAAAGATTAGCAAGAGGAACGAGATGCCACAAAACTTTATCCTTGAGGTTGAGGTTTTTGATTGTTGGGGCATTGACTTCATGGGCCCGTTTCAATCATCCTATGGGAACAAGTACATCCTGGTAGCTGTGGATTATGTCTCCAAATGGGTAGAGGCGATTGCTAGTCCTAAGAATGATTCTGCAGTGGCGGTTAAGCTGTTTAAGACCATCATTTTCCCACGGTTTGGAGTCCCCAGAGTTGTCATTAGTGATGGTGAAACACATTTTATTAACAGAATTTTTGCTAAGCTTTTGCAGAAATACGGAGTTCACCATCGCGTGGCCAGTCCCTATCACCCTCAGACGAGTGGGCAAGTCGAAGTATCCAACAGGCAAATTAAGGAGATCCTTGAGAAGACTGTGAATTCTACAAGGAAGGATTGGTCCAGCAAACGAGATGATGCACTCTGGGCCTACAGGACCGCCTACAAGACGCCATTGGGAACTACTCCGTTTCAACTACTCTATGGGAAGGCGTGTCACCTTCCAGTGGAGTTAGAACACAGAGCAGCATGGGCAGTTAAGCACTTCAACTTTGACATCAAGCCTGCTGCAGAGAGGCGTCTGATGCAGCTGAATGAACTAGATGAGATACGACATCATGCTTACGAAAGCTCTAAGTTGTACAAGGAGCGGACTAAAGCATATCATGACAAGAGGATCATCTCCAGGACATTCGAACCAAATGACCAGGTTTTACTCTATAACTCTCGTTTACAACTATTTCCTGGTAAATTGCGTTCTCGTTGGTCAGATCCTTTTACCATCAAGGAAGTCAGACCACATGGAGCTGTGTCCTACTCAGTAAGGATGGGCAAGAATTTACTGTTAACGGGCAGAGGGTGAAACATTATTGGGCAGAAGCTGAGATTCCGGAAGGGCACATTTTGCCCCTGGCTGATGCACCCGCTGCCTAAGCTGTGCCAAAGTCAAGCTAATGACTGAAAAACAAGCACTTAGTGAGAGGCAACCCACTGGTACGTGTAAATTAAATTGATTTTTCGTTTTGTTTTGCTAACATTTTGATTTTTAGTATAGGTGTTTTAGATAAGTGAGAAATTTTCGGAATGGAATGAACCGTGTCGATCGACACGGACCTTTGTTTCGATCGACACGGTCCACTGACAACACGGCCCACCACGAGGAAACAGGTAAATTTTCTTCATCCCCCTTATAAACACAGCCATATCGATCGATTTCACATCCAAACATTCATACCTTTCTCAATATTCTACCAATTTGTGCGATTTTTGTTTCTAACCCATTCGGATTTACATCCTCTTTCCGTTTCTATCACCCATTTACTCGATCTACAAAGGTATGGCACCCTTATTCTTCTTTTTCAGTTCGATATACATACGGAAATAAGGTGATTTCGGGTTGTTTTGGTCTAAATTGGTTGCTTTAATTGCTTAGAATGCACTCTTCAAATGTCATTAGCCCTGATTCATGCGTTAATTCTGTTGATTTGGGTCGATTCGATTTGAAATTGAGAATGTTTGCAGTTTTAGGGTTATAAAGAGGGCAAAACGAATTTTGTGTGATTGGTGGTAGGTATTGTGGTACATTGGACTCAAACCGTCGATAGAGTTTGTTTAGAACATGGATTGATGATTTGTGATGGATGCATTACTGTGATTTTGTTTAGCAGTCGACTGACCATTCCGTGTCGATCGACACGGTCAGGTGTGTCGATCGACATGGACTTCCAGCGAACAACACATGTACTGATTTGGGAACTCTTTGTTTTGTTTTTGTTTTGGATTATTTGCAGATGGCTCTTAAGCGACAACGCACCGGACAATCAGCCGCTTCTAGTTCTCAGCCCGCAGTTCCTTCTCCGTGGCCACGCCCTGAAGGACGGAAAATCGTTATCGCAAGGCAGTCGGATGACATTCCTGCGAAGGTCCTGGTTCGCAGTGATGTGATGGATAGGCCGATCACAACAGAGTGGGATGACTATGACTCACTACTGTACAACGAATGGTTGAAGATGAAGCTTGCTCCGACATGAGTTGCAAACCCGAGGATGATGAGTGATTTGGGGATTAAGCGAGAGGTTTTGCGATTGCTGCAGACTGCAGGACTGGGGACTGTTGCCACCCGCACTTATGACCTGTATCCTGATTTGGTATGTCAGTTTTTCGCCTCAGCGCGACTTGGGTTCAGTGGCAGCGATGATGAGAGCAGGGATGATATGAGGCTGTGGAAATTGAGCTTCAAGATTAGGGGAGTCTGCCACCAGATCACTCTCCGTGATTTCTGCAGGGTGTATGGTTTTGACGAGGATCGCGCTTATACAAAGCTTCCTGAGTCTCTCCCTGACACACAAGCCTTCTGGGCGCATTTTGGGACTGGTAGATATGCTGCTGCTTCCTCCACTCACACTGACGTGAGACATCCGGTTCTACGCTATTTGCTTCGTTTTTTCTCCACCACGATCCTCTACAAGTTAGAGCCCGGGAAAATGAGACTTCAGGAGTTGGTTCTGTTGTCGTATGCTCTCCGGAATGACATTGATAGCACACTCTGGGATGCGACTCAAGACGAAAACTGGATGGAGCCTCACCCTAACATGGGGGTTGTTTTCGCGTGTCATCTGCTCTCCTTGAAGAATACGCCAGTTACTATGAAGAACACTTACAAAGCATTCGCGGCTGGTAGCCTTCTCACCCCTCGGGGTTCTGGGGCAGCTAGTACTTCAGCCGCGAGCACTTCTAGTGCTCCACATCAGATTCCTCCACTCCCACCAGTGCCTGATCGCCCTATGGAGCAGAGCGAGTTTCAGAGTTGGGTTGTCCAGAGTCTCCAGACGATGTGGACCGCCATATCTACCTTGCCTCGTTGTGGCTGTGTTCGACCACGCCCTTCTACTCCACGACCTTCATCCTCATCTGAGGAGGAGGATTAGATCACTTATCCTTTTTCTTTTTCTTTTATTTTCTTTTATTATCTAACTTTGAGTCTATTTTTCTGTTTTTCTTTGAGTCAGTTTGTTTTGTGATTCTCTAGGATTTCTGAACTGATGGACTAATAATATTTGCCTATGTTTTCCTGTTAATCACGTTTCTTGAGTTGTATTTTGCAGCAAGATTAGCTTTGAATATGATTCAACAGTAGAAACGATGACCAATTCTGCGTCAATGATCCGGATAGACCATGTCGATCGACACAAGAATATGTGTCGATCGACACGATTCAACCTTTTGTCTCCGATTCTGCACAACACATGATCCGGTACACATGTCGATCGACACGGACCTGTGTGTCGATCGACACAGGCAAACATTTGGTAACATTTCACTCGTCCTTCCCAGGTTCCTTATCCTTTTGATTCTTTTTGCCAAACTCAGTTTAATAACACTGGGGACAGTGTTGTTTAAGTCTGGGGGAGGTAGTTGCTAACTCTATTTTTCTTTGTTGAAGAGTCAGTCCAAAAATGCTTTATTGAGTCAAAATAGTCAGTTGGAAACAATGATCTTTTCTCTGGTTTAGTGGATTGTCTCCTTCAGTTTGTGTAACCATTTTTCTAGGATTAACTTCAGAGTCAGACTAATGGGAAATCCTAGGATTGACCGGTTGACTAGAGACGTCTGCTACTTCCAGTATAATCCGCCAAGTCAGAGCTACTGCACGGTTCTCTTTGGGATCGATGTCCACAGAGCTTGACTCCTCATTCATACCTGACAAGTGCAACCCCTTTTTGAAAAGTGATGGTACTCCTCTCCCTCTATTCCCTTAGAAAAAAAAATCATATATCATTTATATTAGGATTGGGGTGAAATGATAGCTCATGAGTATAAGACGAGGAATAAAATCCGATGAGTCTGTACTCAAGAGGTGATCACCCAGCTCAAAAGCAGCAGTCTGAGTCCCGTAAAATGGATGAAGAAGACGAGCAATCTCACGAACCTGTCTCCTCACAAGGAACAATAGTAGTGAGTCACGACCCTGTCTCCTAACAAGGAACAACATTAGTGAAATATGCACTGTTTTGAGTTCAGCAATCATAAAAAATAGGAATAGAAAACAAAATAAGTCTGGGGGAGAGGAGAAATACCAAGAGTTGTATAGGTTGATTTGTCACGGTATAGTCTGGGAATGAGTCTAGAAGGCTCTTGGCATTGAGAACATTGAGACCAAGCTATGAAGACTAACAGATTTTGCTGTGAAGTTGTGGATGAATTTGGAAGGCTGCGAATGTCTGCGGAGAAGTACATGGTGGTTTGATTTTGGAGTTCGTTTTGCATCATGTGGATTACTAGTTGAAGGGGATCAGTCCGATACTACAAAGGAAGGTAAGTTTCTGCGTTTTCAAACCTCTTTCACATTCTTAGTGCATGTTTTGCTTGAGGGCAAGCAAATGCTAAGTCTGGGGGAGTTGATATATCATAGTTTTTATCCGTTTTCGACCATGATATAAGTCCTTTTTGTAGAATCTTTGTGGTGTTTCTCGAGTCTTTTAGTGTTTTTGTAGGTTAAAGATCGATTGGAGCCTAATGGAAGCTTTTGGAGCTTTTTGGGCATCAAAGAAAGAAGAGCTGAAGATATCAAGTCGGAGTCAAGCAGAGGAGCTTGTGTCGATCGACATAAGGATTGTGTGTCGATCGACACCCTCATGCCAGACGAAGAAGAAGAGTTCCAAAGGATGTTGTGTCGATCGATACACTTCATCTGTGTCGATCGACATGGGCTTTTAATGAAGAAATCCTATTCGGGCCTAAAGTTCCAGACGTTTTTATCAAGGCCCGGTCCGATTTTGCCTACTTGTATAAATAGCTTTTCTTTAGGTTTTCATGTTTTTTTTATCTAGTTTTCAATTGAGACTTGAGAGAGAGAAGCTTAGGAGATTACAGACTTCCAGACTCCGTCGATTCATCCCCTCTGTATCTTTTACCTTATCTCTTTTATGCAAATTATTTTATTCATTGATTATATTTACATCATCCATGTCTGAGTAGTCTGCTTGTTAGGTTTAGGGTAGTTCTAGGGTTTGATGAGAAACTGAATGGATTGAAACCATGCTAGGATTTATCTTTGTGTTCTTCATCTAGATTGGTATAACTCTGATTTTAGGATTGATCAACTAAAATTGGATATCATAGGTTGTTTAATAAATGCGAAAGTATTATTGATAACCTGAAATAATCTTAGATGAGAAAAATTGCCTGCTCGCAAAGAAATTTGGTTTAGTTATTTTGTGAGCAATTAAACCTGAACTATAAAGCTAGATTTAATTCTCTAGGTTCGCAAAGAAATTTGGGATTTAGGAATCTAATCATAGATAGTCTCTGCAACGACAGTTGATTGATTTTACATTAGTGTTTATGCTCTAGAACGGTTCTTAATAAAATCCTACGTTTTAATTACATCTGTGTCGATCGACACATACCCTTATGTCGATCGACACGAGTCAGTTCGAATCATTCCTACGAATTACCCAAGGCCTAACCTTTGTCTAAAATTGAATTCTAAAACCTTGATAATCATTCATTCTGTTTACATTTGTTGTTTATTTTACTGCATTCACACTTTTGATTTAGCAAAATTCGAAATCACTGATTGATTGTGTTATTCGACTCCCTGTGGATTCGATCCCTAAGTACTACTACGATCTCTTAATTTGAGGGAGTAGCTCAGGGTAAATTTGAGCATATCATTCTTTCAGATTTGACAAGAGATTCCTCAACAAACCTGGAATCAAGGAAACTATAGCTTCTGCTTGGTTTGGCTCTCAGGTTTTGGTTTCAGAAAAAAATCAGAAGAAGTAGAAGGACTCTTAGCACTTGGAAGAAAATCAACTCTGCTAACTCTAAAGAAAGAATTAATCTGCTTCAACATCAGTTTGATTATGAATGTTCTGCATTAAGACCCTCTTTCCATAAAATTAACTGCCTCAGAATGGATCTTGTTGAAGCATTTAGAGATGAAGAAAGCTTCTGGCAACAAAAATGTCAAGATAAATGGGCATTGGAGGGTGACAAGAATACCAAGTTCTTTCATGCTTCGGTTAAGGGTAACAGATCAAGAAATGGCCTTGAGAAGTTGATGGATGATGATGGCAATCTCAAGAGATCTGAGGTTGCAGCCAAATACTTTGAGAATCTCTTCACCTCTTCATCCCCAAGTAATCCTGTCAATCTCTTTGAGGACTTTCAACCAAGAGTTTCGGCTTCTATGAATGAGATTCTTATTCGCAAGATCTCTTTGGAAGAGATAAAAGTAGTTGTTTTCTCGGTGAAACCTAATAGTGCTCCAGGGGCAGATGGAATGAACGACCTATTTTTTCAGAAGTATTGGGAGATCATAGGGACTCAGGTTTCTTCTGAAGTACTGAACTTTTTTGAGTCTGGAAAATTTCCAACAAAGTGGAACTTCACTCAGCTTTGTCTCATACCCGAGAAGGGTAATTCTCCACATATGGCTGATTTGCGCCCGATTAGCCTCTGCACTGTGCTTTACAAAATCATATCCAAACTCTTGGTTTATAGACTGCAGCCCCTCCTCCCTGACATTGTTTCCCCTAATCAGTCTGCATTCGTGTCAGAAATACTCATTTCAGACAACATCATCATAGCACACGAGGCTGTTCATGGGCTCAGGACACACCCTATTATTTCAAAGGAGTATTTGGCAATCAAGACCGATATGTCCAAAGCATTTGATAGGGTTGAATGGTCCTATCTCCATGCTCTTCTATCTACCTTAGGATTCCATCAAAATTGGATTGATTGGATCATGGCTTGTGTTTCCACAATCACATATACTGTGTTGATCAATGGTCAACCCCATGGATTGATTGTTCCTCAATGAGGACTGAGGCAAGGGGATCCCCTCTCTCCCTTCCTCTTTGTACTCTGCACAGAAGGGCTTACACACTTACTCAACAAAGCAGAAAGGGTGGGCACAATTAATGGAATTCAGTTCAATCCTCAAGGCCCATCTATCCATCATCTGTTGTTTGCTGATGACAGTTTATTCCTCTGCAAAGCTCAGATTGCTCAGGTCACAACCTTTCAACAGATTTTCAATGTTTACGGAGGAGTAACAGGTCAGACGATCAACTTCTCCAAATCCTCCATAACTTTTGGGAGCTCACTTCAGCATGACTTGAAGAACAGTATCAAAGATATACTGAGCATCTACAATGAAGAAGGGGCAGGCACATACATGGGACTGCCTGAGTGTTTCAGTGGCTCCAAAGTAGATCTTTTAAACTACATTCAGGACATAATGAAAACTCGCCTTTCTGGATGGTATTTAAGATGTCTATCACTGGCTGGAAAACAAACTTTGCTTAAAGCAGTGGCAATGGCCCTCCCTGTCTATGCTATGTCCTGTTTTAAGTTACCAGTTACTACGTGCAAGAAACTCACTGGTGCAATGTTAGCATTTTGGTGGAACACAATGGAGAACAAGAAGAAGATTCACTGGATAGGATGGAAAAAGCTTTGCATCCCAAAGCATGATGGAGGATTGGGGTTTAAAGACATCCAGGCCTTTAATCAAGCTCTTTTGGCTAAGAAAGCATGGAGGCTTATCTAGTTCCCTAACAGCTTGATGGCTCAGTTCTTAAAAAGCAGATAATATCCCTATGGTTCACCCATGCAGGTTGTCATTGGGAAGAGGCTCTCCTTTGCTTGGCATGGCATCTTACATGGGAGAAGTCTTCTTGAGTTAGGGCTAACACTAATGGTTGGTGATGGTAGGTCGTTATGGATTTGGACATCGAGCTGGTTACCGGATTCACCCCCTAGAGCTCCCCTTATGATGAATTACTTGGTGGATATTGATGCAAAGGTGGACACTCTGATCAATCAATCATCAAGAACATGGGACAGAGGGAAACTAGCTGAACTTTTTTCCCCCAAGATATTCTCCTAATCCTCAAGCTACATCCAGTCACTAGCTCCCCTGATTTCTGGACTTGGAGACACAACATTAGTGGGGATTACTCGGTCAAATCAGGATACTGGCTTGCTAATGAAATCAAAAACAAAGAGGTTCTGCAGTTAGCAAGAATACAGCCCTCTATCAATCCGCTCAAAGATATGGTTTGGTCTCTCAAAACTGTTCCAAAAATAAAAAGTTTCTTGTGGAAGGTTATAAGTGGAGCCATACCTGTTGCGGATAAAATGGCCGAGAGAGGAATGAGGGTTGACTCGAGATGCCAGAGATGTGGATTGGAAGGTGAATCCTCAAATCATGTGCTCTTTACATGCTCGGTGGCAAGGCAGGTTTGGGCTTTTTCTCATTTCCCTTCTCCTCCATTTGGTTTCAATTAGGAGTCGGTCTTTGAGAATCTCTTTTACGTACTCTCCACTAGCAAGAAACTTTGTATCAATTCTGAGATTGCTAGGGCCTTTCCATGGTTGATATGGATGTTGTGGAAGAATATAAATAAATTGATCTTTGAGGGCCTAAATTATTGTGGTTTAGGAACTGCTAGGAAGATTTTGGAAGACTCAAACAACTGGTTTATGGCTCAAGTTGTAGTAAGAGATATTGCAGCTACAAATATCACAGTAAACAGCTTGGATAACAGGGTCTGGAAACCACCATGGCAGAACTGGGTCAAATGCAACATTGGATATGCCTGGAACAAGAGAACCAAAGACAGTGGAGCTTCATGGGTGGTTAGATGCTGCAATGGTCGGGTCCTGTTACACGGAAAAAGATCCTTCCCTCTGGTTTCTTCTAGGAAAGAGGCTTCTTTTCAGAGCCTTGTCTGGGCTGTGGAAAGCATTAGCTAACTCAGAATTAAGAAGGTGCTCTTTGGAACTGAAGACAATGATCTGGTTGGGGCAGTTTTGAGGCCTACGGCATGGCCTTCCTGCAGGTATCAGTCTGTCCAACTCCTCGGTCTTTTGGCAAGGATTTCTTCTTGGAAATTACTTTTGGAACATAGGAAAGCTAACTTAGGTGCGTTTAAAATAGCGGATAGTGTAACCTCAGAGTATCGACTTCAATCATACATAGCCATTGGTGCTCCTTCTTGGCTATAGGATTTTTTTTGTTTTGGAGGCAAACTTCTCCTCTTTGTAATCCTTTAGTGGTCTTTGGCTCCTTGATTGTTGATATATCATGGTTTTTACCCTTTTTCGACCATGATATAAGTCCTTTTTATAGAGTCTTTGTGGTGTTTCTCGAGTCTTTTAGTGTCATTGTAGGTTGAAGATCGATTGGAGCCTAATGGAAGCTTATGGAGCTTTCTGGAGCATCGAGGAACGAAGAGCTGAAGATATCAAGTCGGAGTCGGCAGTGGAGCTTGTGTCGATCGACATATGGCCTTTGTGTCGATCGACACTCTCGTGCCAGACGAAGAAGAGTTCTAATGGATGTTGTGTCGATCGATACACTCAAACGTGTCGATCGACACGGGCTTTTAATGAAGAAATCCTGTTCGGACTTGAAGTTCCAGACGTTTTTATCAAGACCGAGTCCGATTTTGCCTACTTGTATAAATAGTTTTTAGTTAGGTTTTCATGTTTTTATCTAGTTTTCAATTCAGACATTGGGAGAGAGAAAGATTTGGGGAGATTTCCAGACTTCAGACTTCCAGGGTTTCGAACCCTTTTTGTATCACCTTCTCTATCTCTTTTATGCAAATTATTTATCTCATGATGTTTGTTTCAATCACCATGTCTGAGTAGTTTGCTTGTTAGGTTTAGGGTAGTTCTAGGGTTTGATGAGAATCTGAATGAATTAAAACCCTGTTAGGATTTATCTTTGTGTTCTTCATCTAGATTGGTATAATTCTGATTTTAGGATTGATCAACTAAAATTGGATATCATAGGTTGTTTAATAGATGCGAAAGTATTATTGATAACCTGAAATAATCTTAGATGAGCAAAATTGCCTACTCGCAAAGAAATTTGGTTTAGGAATTTTGTGAGCAATTAAACCTGAACGATAAAGCTTGATTTAATTCACTAGGTTCGCAAAGAAATTTGGAATTTAGGAATCTAATCATAGATAGTCTTTGCAACGACAGT
The DNA here is from genome assembly GCA_964056655.1 of Arabis hirsuta. Taxonomy (NCBI): domain Eukaryota; kingdom Viridiplantae; phylum Streptophyta; class Magnoliopsida; order Brassicales; family Brassicaceae; genus Arabis; species Arabis hirsuta. The sequence continues at coordinate 17,457,688 of OZ053311.1, read as the reverse complement.
TGATTGATTTTACATTAGTGTTTATGCTCAAGAACGGTTCTTAATAAAATCCTACGTTTTAATTGCATCTGTGTCGATCGACACAGACCCTTGTGTCGATCGACACGAGTCAGTTTCGATTCATTCCTGCGAATTACCCAAGGCCTAACCTTTGTCTAAATTGAATTCTAAAACCTTGATAATCATTCACTCTGTTTACATTAGTTGTTTATTTTACTGCATTCACACTTTTGACTTAGCAAAATTCGAAATCACTGATTGATTGTGTTATTCGATTCTCTGTGGATTCGATCCCTAAGTACTACTACGATCTCTTAATTTGAGAGAGTAGCTCAGGGTAAATTTGAGCATATCAAATTTTGGCGCCGTTGCTGGGGAATTGAATCACCATTCGATTTTTGTTAGTAGAATTTTGTCTAAGTTTTTAATTTTGTTTATTTTACTTACTTTTTATTTTCTTTGTTTTGTTTTGTGTGTTTCAGGATGGTTCATCCGCTAGTGCTTATCAGAGGTGATGATGGGTTCTATCAAGACACTGAGGGTCGCAGACGTAACGCTCAGGGTCAGAGACTGGATGAGAATGGGGCTGTGATTTTAGAGGAACAGCAGGTCGTGCAGAGACAAGATCCAGCAGCTGCTGTGCGTGGGCGTACTCTGGGAGAGTACAACAGGCCCGATGAGTTTTATGCCAACAGGGCAGCAATTCGTCCTCCTGCTTTCCCGAGGAATGATTTTGAGCTGAAGCCGGCCTACTTCTCGCTTGTTGCCCAGCACCCATTCCATGGCATGTCGTCTGAGCACCCCATGGACCACATAGAGAGGTTTGAGGACCTCGCTTCGAGCATCAAGGCAAACGGGGTGTCCAGCGACTACCTTTTCTGCAAGTTGTTCCCATACTCCCTTAGCGGAGAAGCAGCCTACTGGCTAAAGCAGCTGGAGCCAGGCTCGCTGACTACTTGGGAGGACACCAAGAACGCTTTCCTTAACAATTTCTTTGATGAGGCGCGATCCGAGGATCTGAGGAACAAGATCTCCACCTTCAAGCAAGGTCCTACTGAAGCGTTTAAGGCTTCCTGGATTCATTTCAAATCCTACCAGAGAGCTTGCCCTCATCACGGATTCAGTGATGTCCAACTGTTGGGCATCTTTTTCAGAGGGATTGATTGGAGGTATCAGGTGGCCCTTGATTCAGCTAGCAATGGGAATTTCAACACCCGATATCCAGAAGATGCTCTGATTCTAATCGACAACCTAGCCTCCAGCAGTAGCACCAAGAACGCGGATTTCGAAAGGAAGAAGCTAGGGGGTAATATGGATGGGAGTCAGATTGCTGAGGTGAAAGCCAAGCTGGATATGGTACACAATCTTCTGGTGGGAAAGAAGACGGTTCAGTTTGCTCAGGAGGTGGAAACCTACATTCCGGATTCTGTGTCGATCAACACGGAAGGTATGTGTCGATCGACACATGATGCTGAGGAAGATGTCAACTACGTCAGCGGTACTGGGTTTCAGAATCTGAAGTTTGGTAGTCAGCAAGGGTATCAGAGGAATGACTTCCAGAAGCCGTTTCAGAGCAACTACACCAGGAACTACGGTTCTTCTTCCTACCAGACACCGCCTGCTCAGCCATCAGAGAACAGCGAGATGAAATCTATGCTAGAGCAAATCTTGGAGGGTCAACAGAAGATAACTGTTAGCTTTAACGGGAAGATGGATGCCATGTACACTGATCTCAATGGGAAAATAGAGCAGCTGAACATTCATGTGAAGAGGTTGGATCAACAAGTAGCACAAACGGCGGAGTCGGTAAAGAGACAAGAGGGTTTTCTACCGGCCAAGACTGAGACGAACCCAAGGTTGCATATCAATGCAATTATTGTGGGGGTGTGGGGAAGGAGAAGTCGCTGATTTGGAGACAGCAGAGCTCGTGTCGATCGACAGGACTGGTATGTGTCGATCGACAGAGTGTTATGCAATCGGTGACACAACAGACAAAAAGTCTCCTGTCGATCGACATACTGCTAGTGTCGATCGACATGCTACCCAGAACAGCCCACTTTCTTCAGAATCATCAGATAGTTCAGAAGAGAGGGTCTACAGGCCTAAGCTACCCTTTCCAAGAAGGAAGTCTAAGCACGAGATGGAGGATGCCCAATGCAAGGCCATCATGGAAAAGCTTGTTGTGGACTTTCCACTGATAGTTACTGAGAAGCTCTCTACGGTGGTCAGGAAGTGCTTGCAGAGGATGGTTATAAAGAACTTGAGTTCAGAGCAGTTCAGTGCTATACTTTCTGTAGAAGTATGTGCATTGATTCAGGACATGACCCCAGAAGAACCTACTCAACCCTCATTGAGGAAGCTACCCAAGGTTTCAAGTCCTGGAACGTTTGTGATTCCCTGCTCTATCAAAGGTACGCAATTCAAGAACTCTCTGTGTGACACTGGGGCTAATGTGAATGTTATCTCTGAGGATGTTGCAAGGGAGCTAGGGATTGTGGATCTTCAACCTTCAAGGATGTCTATCTTGCTAGCTGACGAGACTCCCACAATTTTGAAAGGATTCATTGCTGATTTGATGCTGCAAGTGGGAGACTGTCTTATTCCTACAGACTTTCACGTTATGGAGTCAAGAAAGGGAAGCAACAGACCATTGATTCTTGGGCGAGCCTTCCTTGCCACTGTGGGAGCATTCGTTGATTTCCCCAATGAGCGAATCTCTTTCTCCAAAATCAACAAGGATGTCTACTACCCTGCAGTCCATGACAAAGATATCTCCTGTTTGACTGTCATCACTGGAGAGAGGTCACTGCAAGAAAATAAGAAGATCCCGTGTGCACCACTCTTGAGACCTGATGGAGGACCCAGCCCAGCTAAGGCCAAACGCAAGAAGACTTCCAAGCCATTCTCCAAGTTCAGAATTATCATTCCTATGGAGTTAAGTGAGAAAGGAGAGGAAGTGATCCAGGAGATGATGTTAAACACCATGAAGCTGCTTCCCGGTGTTGTACCCTTCACCGACCCACCCGTTACCTGCGTCCTGACACAGTCAAGCTAATGACTGAAAACAAGCGCTTAGTGGGAGGCAACCCACTGGTAAGTCTAACTATTTTTCATTTTTGGTTTTTGTTTACTAACTTTTAGTTTTGATTTTATTTCATTCGAAAAAAAAAAAAAGGAGACGAGCAGAGGCATGTGTGTCGATCGACACACATCACTCGTGTCGATCGACACACCCTGCAGAGGTAAGTTCTCGTACTCTTTTTCATTGGTGTTTTGTTTTATTTTCTTTTCTTTCTAAGCTCATGATTTAACAACACTGGGGACAGTGTTGGTTAAGTCTGGGGGAGGAAACTACTAATGTGTTTCTTTTTGTTTTGTTTATTTTGGGTCAAATTTGAAAATTTTTGTTTTATTGAGTCAAAATAGTCAGTTGGAAACAATGATCCTTTCTCTGGTTTAGTGGACTGTCTCCTTCAGTTTGTGTGACCATTTTTCTAGGATCAACTTCAGAATCAGACTAATGGGAAATCCTAGGATTGACCGGTTGACTAGAGACGTCTGCTATTTCCAGTATAATCCGACAAGTCAGAGCTACTGCACGGTTTTCTTTGGGATCGATGTCCATAGAGCTTGACTCCTCATTCATACCTGACAAGTGCAACCCCTTTTTGAAAGTAATGGTACTCCTCTCCCTCTATTCATCTAAGAAAAAAAAATGTTCATTTGTGTTAGGATTGGGGTGAAATGATAGCTCCTGAGTACAAGACGAGGAATAAAATCCAGTGAGTCTGTACTCAAGAGGTGATCACCCAGCTCAAAAAGCAGCAGTCTGAGTCCCGTAAAACGGATAAAGAAGACGAGCAATCTCACGAACCTGTCTCCTCACAAGGAACAACAGTAGTGAGTCACGACCCTGTCTCCTAACAAGGAACAACATTAGTGAAATATGCACTGCTTTGAGTTCAGCAATCATAAAAATTAGGAATAGGAAACAAAATAAGTCTGGGGGAGAGGATAAATACCAAGAGTTGTATAGGTTGATTTGTCATGGTATAGTCTGGGAATGAGTCTAGAAGGCTTTTGGCATTGAGAACATTGAGACCAAGCTATGAACACTAACGGATTATGCTGTGAAGTTGTGGATGAATCTGGAAGGCTGCGAATGTCTGCGGAGAAGTACATGGTGGTCTGATTTTGGATTTCGTTTTGCATCATGTGGATTACTAGTTGAAGGGGATCAGTCCGGTACTCCAAAGAAAGGTAAGTTTCTGCGTTTTCAAACCTCTTTCACATTCTTAGTGCATGTTTTGCTTGAGGGCAAGCAAATGCTAAGTCTGGGGGAGTTGATATATCATGGTTTTTACCATTTTTCGACCATGATATAAGTCATTTTTATAGAGTCTTTGTGGTGTTTCTCGAGTCTTTTAGTGTCATTGTAGGTTGAAGATCGATTGGAGCCTAATGGAAGCTTATGGAGCTTTCTGGAGCATCGAGGAACGAAGAGCTGAAGATATCAAGTCGGAGTCGGCAGAGGAGCTTGTGTCGATCGACATATGGCCTTTGTGTCGATCGACACTCTCGTGCCAGACGAAGAAGAGTTCTAATGGATGTTGTGTCTATCGATACACTCAAACGTGTCGATCGACACAGGCTTTTAATGAAGAAATCCTGTTCGGGCTTGAAGTTCCAGACGTTTTTATCAAGGCCCAGTCCGATTTTGCCTACTTGTATAAATAGTTTTTAGTTAGGTTTTCATGTTTTTATCTAGTTTTCAATTCAGACATTAGGAGAGAGAGAGATTTGGGGAGATTTCCAGACTTCAGACTTCCAGGGTTTCGAACCCTTTTTGTATTACCTTCTCTATCTCTTTTATGCAAATTATTTATCTCATGATGTTTGTTTCAATCACCATGTCTGAGTAGTTTGCTTGTTAGGTTTAGGGTAGTTCTAGGGTTTAATGAGAATCTGAATGAATTAAAATCCTGTTAGGATTTATCTTTGTGTTCTTCATCTAGATTGGTATAATTCTGATTTTAGGATTGATCAACTAAAATTGGATATCATAGGTTGTTTAATAGATGCGAAAGTATTATTGATAACCTGAAATAATCTTAGATGAGCAAAATTGCCTACTCGCAAAGAAATTTGGTTTAGGAATTTTGTGAGCAATTAAACCTGAATGATAAATCTTGATTTAATTCACTAGGTTCGCAAAGAAATTTGGAATTTAGGAATCTAATCATAGATAGTCTCTGCAACGACAGTTGATTGATTTTACATTAGTGTTTATGCTCAAGAACGGTTCTTAATAAAATCATACGTTTTAATTGCATCTGTGTCGATCGACACAGACCCTTGTGTCGATCGACACGAGTCAGTTTCGATTCATTCCTGCGAATTACCCAAGGCCTAACCTTTGTCTAAATTGAATTCTAAAACCTTGATAATCATTCACTCTGTTTACATTAGTTGTTTATTTTACTGCATTCACACTTTTGACTTAGCAAAATTCGAAATCACTGATTGATTGTGTTATTCGATTCCATGTGGATTCGATCCCTAAGTACTACTACGATCTCTTAATTTGAGAGAGTAGCTCAGGGTAATTTGAGCATATCAATTGTGTTGGATACTGCTTTAGGCCTTGTAACCTCTTAAACTCTGTTACATCCTAATATATTCTATTTCCAGTGAAAAAAAAAGCTTGCTTTTGTACCGACACCCCAAACCTTTCATTTCATCTACTTTACCTTTCCTTGTGCTATATATGTGTTAGCCAACACATGTCTTTTCTCATATAATTCTCCTTCTCTTCTTGCCTTGTAAAATTTTTTTTCAGAAAAGCTCCTTAAATTCTCCATCTCCCAAATCACTTGTCTCTTGTATTTCTTTAATTTGGTAGAACAAAATTTCACTAAAAAAATGGATGAAGAATTTGATCAAGCATTCGATGAAGCATTCGAGAATGTGTTCGATGATTATGGTGATCGTAGTGGATATATTCAGTTTGTTCTATCAGAATTCGAACAAGGGGAGAAGAAAACAGAATTTCACAAGTGGATTTCATGTATTCTACAGATATGCCTACAAATCTCGGGAATATGATGGGCATTCGAAATTGAGTTCGTGATAGAACAATAGATCAACAATTGAAAACTGATTTGGTTGAGCATATATGACAAAAATTTGGTACAAGTGAAGATTACAAGTGAGCGTTTTTTTCTGTTTGTGATTTGCAAATCTATATTTTAAATGTTTTTATGTCATATATGTTTAAAATTTCATGAAATGCAATATATTTTGTTTTGTATAAAATGTAGTATATTTATAAATTTTAACAAAATAAATTATATTTAAAAAATAAAAAAAAATATTTTTAAGAACTTTTAATGGAAAATTACCAATGGAGGAGAAAAAAAATTAAAATCTCTTAATGAGTTTCTTAACTTGGGATGATGGAAAAATTATATTATAAATATTGTTAAACCCCCCCATTAGGGGTTCTAATGGAGGTGGTTTAATATTGGCTGGCTGGTTACACAGTTTTAATTATACTAACTAATATAAGCTAATTGAGACACCTTAAGCTAGCCACATCAGATTTTTTATCTTCTTCCTCAAGATGCCACGTGGCATGGGCTCAATTAGAATGATCGTCGTTCCCTTTCTCTTATTATAATGTCATCAAGTGGGTTTTACGCTACAATCTTCTCCTTCATATGGAACAATCTACTTCTTCCTTCTCATTGATCATGAATTGATTTCTCTACAAGGATCGAATCGTCTCATCTTCCCCTTTCACTCGCTCACTCAAATAATCACATTCATTAGAAGTGACTTCCATTCGAATCACTTCCACCCTAATAACCACCATAGATTACTTGAGTTAAGGTTTGATCAACCATATCTGTTTGAAGAGACTCGGTCCATCTTAAGTTGCTGTTGGAATTTCTCTATAAACTCATATTTATGAGTTCATAAGGTCTATGTTGGTGTAGCTTTTATAGAAAATAAAACATTCCTCAAGTTTTGTGTTGTTTGCAATCAGTTTAGGTTTAGCTTAATGTCTTATCTTTGTTGACAACTGGATTTAATGACTGTAAATTAGTTTATGTGATTGGATTGATCTCCGAATGTTGTTTCTTGGGATTTTTGAACTCTATGAATATATCTCATTATATTATACAGGTTTTGGATGGTTTAAGAAGAAAGGCTTCGAAGTATTATTTGGTAGATGCGGCTCAGCAAAGATACAATTTCGTTGTTTAATTTGCCTTTTGAAGAACATGCGATGGAAACATGCCGGTGAGACTCCATAACATTTCTCCCTCAATTTTTGTTCTCAATCCTTGGGTATAATACTTATATATATGCGTAGTCTAAGTGAAGCCTTAGGGTATCTTAGCTTATGTTGACATCATCATCTCTATTTTCCAGCCAATAACGTTGGAGTTGCTGCTAATGATCTTTATCTTCCCACAAGACGGTTATTTCTGTCGCGTTTATGAATGTGTTGTTAAAGATTCAACAAACTACTTGAATCACATAAATGGGAAAAAGCGTAAGTAGTGGTGGATTTTTTTATCTGCTCTTTACTCGCCATATTTCTAACAAGTTAAACTAAAGAAATCATATTCATTTTGAAGCCACTAAATTGATGGAGGAAATATGCAGTTTGTTTTTAATTTCTAAACTAAACTTGACGGTTTTGTTTTTGTTTCCCACAGTTCAAAGGGCGTTGGGAATGTCTATGCGAGTGGAGTGATAATCTCTTGAACAAGTACAAGTTTATCTCCAATGCATATATTATTGCTTTCATTGGTTTTGTATATGAATGAATATGAGATAGAAGTGTTTCTGGTTTGAATGCATTAGGTCCACGAGCGCTTCAAAGTTGTAAAGAAGCGGAGAACGCCAAGAGCTTTCACCGAACAAAATGTATATGACCCATCTCTTAGTTATGTAGTCTAAAAAACAACATCGAGGTTATGAATTTTTTCATTGCATAATAGATTTTGGATCCTTATATGGGAATAGATCTGGACGAACGCATCCGCAAACAGCAAGGAGGAGAGGAAGAACTAAAACGGCAGCGTCAGGAGAAAAAGAAAGAGAAGAGGCAAAGTCCTCATATATAGTTGTCTTCTTGAGCTATCTTTTTCGCTTCTTCTTTCGTCCACTATGATCCTGTATTTGCACGTGCACCACAAGCAATACTACAAAGCTGTCTCACTTTTGGTGCCTTATCTTTCATCCTTGAAGGACTCAACAAAAGGCAAACCACTTTGGCTCATTTTGTCTCCTTGACACACCAGACCAGAAGTCTCCAAGATGATTTACCATTCTCTTTGGCTCTTCCAATCCCACATGAAATTAAAGGAGCTTTCTCTTCTTTCTTCAACTCCTTAACAAAACCCAAGAAGCTCGCATTTCCCGGCCCCTCACATTGGTTTTCTTCTTCGGCCTTTTTTAGATGGTTAGTTCATAGCTTATACGCCCCTACTTTTAACTCCTTATAAGATGGAAGATAAACTCTTTACTCCCAAATTATATTCTCCATTTAATAATGTAATGATTCTAACTTTCCAATATCTTCTGTTTTTTTAGGTAGAGACGGATGGCCCCTCTTCCAAATGTTGTATTTTGTTAACAGAGTTGAAAAGTATGATGTATACTCACACTTTAAATTGTGATTTAGCATTAATTAATCTAATTTATTTTTTTCAGTAAACTCTCAAGTAAGGCATGTTTTCATAATATCTTTGATTTTAGCTTTGAAATATCAAATGTTATTCCAACCTGAATTAAAATGACGTATATACAAATGGAAATACTATTTTGCTTAGTGTGGATTGGGTTTGTATGGTTTTCAAACACATTTCAAAAACATTGCCCGGGAAAACAGTTTTTTTGGGATAAAGGTTACCATAGACAAGACGAGAAATATGAGTTAAGTGAGACAAAGGAAGACAATGACAAATAAAAAAAGGGTGAGTTTACTTAATAACCAAACATGAATTATAATTAGCAAAATAACAAAAAATGGCATATGTGGAACTATAATAGCCACAAAATTTAGATTAATTAGTTATTTAATGGATTATAATTTTTTATATAGTTATTGGTACCAATTCCCCATAAAAAAGGTTTATGTGGTGCAACTTAAAAAAAGATCAAAAAAATCGGAAGAAAAATCAAAAGAAAGTAAACAACATATACTACGCAATTAAGAAGATTTACCCTCCATGGCTCCATCGCCTCCATCATTCTCAGTTTGTCATACATTTGCCTCAATGTTTAGATCTTGATCAGACGCAAACTAACTGAACATAGTTGACAAAATAAAATTATCAAGACACTTGCGTTTCCCTCCAAGTAAATCCTTTTCTTGCTTATGTGACGACAATAAAAAAGAAAAATGTCTTCTACCTATTAAATCGACTTATGAGTTTGTGAAATCACATTGCCAAACATTATATTTCAATGATTAATTAGCAAGACTTTACTTTGACATGCATTTTTTTTTACGAGACAAAACCAACATGTAAAAATTATCATATTTTTTGCTTCCTTTGTTAAATTTTCGTTATATTTTAATTTATCAATAAACAATTAAAAATTTTATTTATTTACCAAGATATTGGTGGAAAATAATCATTTCATACAATTATTTGAACTTGCAGAAGAAGTTTTGGAGATTTTATTTTTTTGGATATAATTTTACTAGGAAATGGTTGAAACAAATGTCGTTCGTTGGGTGATACGAAGATAAAACAGTAGAGAAAAAGGAGAAACATGAATGAATAAATAAAATAGGAAATTTTAACTTTTAAAGGTCTGTGTTTAAACCAAAAAAAATTGTTATTATCAAATTTCAAATAAAGAGATATTTTGGACAAAAAAAATATGCATAAACATATGCAAACAATTATTGAATTATTTTAAAAATTATCGAATTAATTTTAAAATTATTAATAAGTTAGGGCTAACTAAAAATATATTCGCATAGAACTAAATTATGTACTTATATTGTATATATGTTTTACATAAATAAATTCTGAAATTTTAAAATAAATATATAAATTACTTTTCAATCCACAAAATTAGAAACACTACCATGATACAATTTTTTTCATGCCAAAATAGCAACCAGATCTATAACCAACCTACCCGGGCATAGCCCGGGACACCCCTAGTAATGTAAAAAACAAGAGTAAAAGACCCTCGAAGAGACAGACGCTAAGCAAAAGCAAAACACATTCAAATACTCACAAATTCAAATTTTTATTTATTATATCAATAATTCGTGTACGGAACTTTAGAGAATAATCTTTAAACAAGGAAACAATTTTGAGAATAATCTTACACAGGTCTTAACAAAGATTCAGAACAGAAGCTTGATAAGTTTCATTTCTTTTTCATGGACTCTTTAAGCATCCCCTTCTTCCGGGTCTGGAGGCACCTCTTAACGTAAAACGACTCGAAAATTCTCACGGGCAATGCAGAGACAACTGAACCCACGAGAGCGTGAGGCCAGTGCGGTGTGCAACATGCTTCATAGCCTACGAAACGCAGTGCTGCCTTTGCGTAACCCTCTGGTGATGGCACGAAGAAAGATGCTCTTCTTATTGATGCCATCTTTGTCGCAACATACAAGGGAACCTATATGTAAAACACTCACCCAACTTTAGCCATATATATCATCAAGAAATGAAGCAGCGATGAGATTCATAAAAGCTCACTTGGCATTGAACATCAATCCCACTTTTCTTGTACTCTGCATGGAGACACCTTGTGAACTGATCCACGTACCTGAGAACATGCAAAACCAACAACGTCACTGATTAAACCACTCGAAGCATCATGCAACAAACAAACAAATTAATTTTCAAAAAAAAGAAAGAAAAAAACAAACAAACAAGTCAATGATAAAATTCCTGTACGTTTTGGCACCAGCATAAACAGTGTTGAAAGGATACGAAGGGATAAGAGCTGCACCACCAGAGCCAATATTGATAATGGCACCTCGCTTCCTCTGAAGCATATTGTGCAACACAGCCTGAGTAACTTTCGTGGTCCCTTCAACGTTGATCTTGATTAGGTTATTGATTAATTCTTCATCAACCTCGTGAAAGTACTTAGGGTAAGGGTACGACATTCCAGCGTTGTTGATTAGTATACCAACTTCCAAACCCTCGACGGTCTCCTTGATCCGCTTCACACCTTCATCGATATCTCCGGAGAAATCCATCACCACGGTCTTAATCTGGATGTTACTGTACTTGGATCTGATTGATGCGGAGACATCTTTCAGCTTGTGGGCATTACGAGCCACGAGCACGAGGTTAAGCCCTTTCTTGGCCAACTGAAAGGCGAGTGCTTTACCGATACCGTCGGTGGGTCCGGTGACGATTGCCCAGGAACCGTATCGGCGAAGATTCTTGGAGGGTCGGAGGAAGTAGATGTAGAAAGATTTGAGGAGAGAGAGGATGCACTTGAAGATGGAAATGAAGCCGAGAGCGAAGAGGACGAGGAGCCAGACGGGTTGGGATTTGAAGTGAGTACATAGCTCCATGAGAAGATCGAGGTAATGGGTTTTACTCACTTTACTGAGTTCGAGAATGGGGAGAGGAAGTTAGGGTTTTTAAGGAGAGAGATAGAGAGGATGTAGGAAAGAATAATTGAATACGGCGAAAAAGACAGAAGTAGATGAGTAGAAAACCACCGGAATTCATTTTCTTTCGTATGTGTCCTCTTTCTTATATTTATTACATGTCATTGTCAATATGGAAGTCGGCAGCTCTAGTAGCAATCGAAACATGGAAATTGACCAACTTTTATGGGTCCGGAATAAAGAGAGCAATTTATGATTTTTAGGGAGAGAGAGAGAGATGTGACTCAATTGACGTTTATGATGTTCACTGGTGAATCTTGTAAACATTTTAGAAATATTTTTCCAATACACGTAAAGTAAGGACGGTTATACTTATGCAAAAACCTACACATTTTAGTGGATTGCTAAACTTACCCATCATACTTACATTTGGTATGTGAAAACTTAGTCCACTTGCATCAAGCATGCCAAAATGTGTAGATTTTACGTAAGGTTGCAGTCTGCAAACAAAGTACTTAGTAGTATCAAGACCGTACACGAAAAATAAAAAATAAAACCTATTGGCCAGTGATGTATGCAAATATAATTATTGGTTAAGTAAAGTTGCAGCCTAAATTTATCAATAAGATAGTCATATGATGATATGCCCTACTTCTCTCTCATTCTTTTTCGTAATGAGGCGTCTACTCACAACCTAATCAATTAAATATCATGGATTCATGGTCATATGATACGACTTGTCTCCCATTCTTTTCGAAATGTAATTAATTTTGCTTTTCTAGAACATTTGTAAAGGTTCGGAGAGTGAATGCGTTTTGACACTTTACCCAAAGTGGTGTCATTTTGACAGTTTCTATTACTATTCCTAACTCTTTTAGAGGATGTTTATTAGTAAATTCCATTGAGCATCATTAACATAAATTTATGATTAATTTTATTAGTAGTTTAATCTTTGAGACTCAATTAGATTTTTATGATTTTGGTATGTTTAATGGTGATACTCAATAGGATTCAAAAAAAATATAAAATTTTTATTTTTATAAATAAAAAATGAAAGAAAATCAAATTACTATATATAAATATACAAAATTTTATAAAAAGACTAATTTATTATATTTCATAAAATTTAAAACATATATTACAATTCGTAAAAACAAACTGAAACATAAATTCGCATAAACAATTAAAAACTGATTTGATTGAGAATATTTGACAAAAATTTGGCACAACTGAACACTAAGCTCGATTGGCCATCATATTGTTCACATTTGTAGATGTCTCATTAGAATACGTGTAGTCCACTTGTGAAGTTCCGTTTTCTCCTCATTGTGTAAATTCTGATAAATCATATTGAGTGCATTGGTCTCGTTCGTCTTCTACTATCATATTGTGCAATATGATACATGCTCTCATTATCTTTCTTATTTTTGCTTTATCCCAAGTAAGCGATGGGTTTCTGACAATTGCAAATCGAGCTTGCAAGACTCCAAAAGCACGTTCGACATCTTTTCTGACAGCTTCTTAACAAGTAGCAAATAATGATGCTTTCAGACCTTGTGGGCGAGAAATTGATTGGATGAAAGTTGTCCATTTCGGATATATATCATCTGTGAGATAGTAAGCCATATCATATTGGCAACCATTGATAAAGTAATTGACATTTGGAGCTCGACCTTCAAATATATCATCAAAAACTGGTGAGCGGTGTAGAACATTGATATCGTTACAAGTACCTGGGGGTCCAAAAAATACGTGTCAAATCCATAGATAATGTGAAGCCACAGCCTCTAAAACGATAGTGGGCTTTCCATGTCCATGTGAATATTGTCCTTTCCAAACCGTGGGACAATTCTTCCACTCCCAATGCATATAGTCAATGCTTCATATCATCCCAGGGAAGCTTCAAATCTCTCCAATATTTAGTAATCGTTGGAGATCTTCTCCTGTAGGCCTTTTCAGGTACACATCTTCGAACAAATGTATAATTACATCGACAAAATGTTCTAAACATTTGTTTGTAGTGGTTGCACCGAGCCGGAGGTATTCATCCATCGCATCAGCTGCAAGACCATATGCCATCATCCGAATTGCGGCTGTACATTTTTGTAGGGTAGATAGGCCGAATCTTCTGGTAGCATCTTGTCTCGGTTGAAAAAATGGTACCTCATTGGAGAGTCTTTGAACAAGTGGCATGAACAATGGCTTATTCATTCTAAAACGTCGGCGAAATTTACCATCAGGGTAAACTGGCTGCTCACTAAAATTATCATTCCATAATCAAATATGTCTTTCCTCTCTGCTCATTAGCCACTATTGCGTCTTTAGAGGTGTTAAGCCAAGCATTTACAAGTACTTTCTCTTCAGTGGCTATCCATCTCTGCATAGGTTCCCTATGATCAGTTAAAGGTGATTATTGTTGGGAAAAGGTTTTTGGAAAGATGATCTCTTGTTGGCTGTTCAAGAGATCGGTGAAGTTTGGATTGGTAAATGTATTGGTAAAATTCATATCCATTTTAGTAAGAAACCTAAACAGATTTTAGAGGAGCTAAGAAAAGAGTTTGGTTAGATTTTCTTCTGCTCAAGAGAGATTTGGAGTCATTAAGAAGATAGTTTTTTCAGTAAATGCGCAACATTCTCTTTTCATTTCGGGTTAGATTTGGAAATTTGAGTCATTAAGTTAGTTGTTTTATGTCTTATCACCATCAATTACCAATAACTTTACTTCAGTTTAGGTGTAAATTATATTAGTTAAGTTACTGAGACAGAACTATTTACTGACCAACTACACCTAAAGCACCATCATTATGACATCAACAAAGAAGAGAGAACAATAACTTGAGACAGAACTAATTACTGACCAACTACACCTAAAGCACCATCATTATTATTACAACAAAGAAGAGAGAACAATTACTGACCTCTCCACTCTGTGATCTTCTGAAGAGATACGGCTTCAATGGCCTTTCTGCAAACTCGTTAACATCAACCAAGCATCCACAAATAGACCACCACAGTTCCTCCATACAAAAACAAGAAAAAACAAGTGATTAAAACAAGACAATTGCAATCCACAACTAAATAAAACAAAACCATCAAACTAATACAATTAACAAGACAGTGAGATTTGGAGTCATTAACAAGATAGTTTTTTCAGTAAATGAGCAACCTATTGTATTTATTTCGGGTTAGGTATGTAAATTTAAGTCATTGCCTTAGCTGCCTAATGTCTCCATCACCATCAATAACCAATAACTTTATTTCAGTTTAGGTTAGTTGTGTAAATAATATGATTTTAGTTCATTTACTATCAGTTTAGTTCAGTTAAGGCAATGACTACACTATGCATAACAGATCAGAACAATCCACAACTATACTACCAAATGCAATACCAGCTTCTATCAGAACAATCCACAACTTCTATCAAATGCAATCCAAAACAGATCAGAACAATCCACAGCTTCGATCAGAACAATCCACAATGCAGAACATAACAAATGCAAATACACTATCAAATGCAATCCACAACTAAATATAACAAAAGAATCAAACTAATACGATTAACAGAACATAGCAATAATGTTCGATATGAATTTGAGGTATGAATCAAATGATTCACTTATATCATAACAGATCAATCAAGAGAATGAATCCAAACGACTAAATCTAATTAGCAGCAGATCGGCTTTAACAACACTTTTAACGGTTTTAAAACAACAACAAAATGATTGAATCGGTGAGGAATTTACCGAAACATCATCAAAGCTCCAACGGTTGAAGAGCTTAACCGCGTTCATAGCTGAATCTCTGCAGCTGCAAGATCTAGAGATGATTAGTGAAAACACGAAATAGAGAATAAGAAATCAGAGAAAGGAGACAGACGAGTACCTAAAGAAGAAGAAGAAAGAAGATATAGTTGAAAACAGATCGATTCGCCGTGAGAGAGATGTATCATCAGAGAAACAGACGGTCACAGAGGCGAAGAGTCACCGCATCGACGAGAGACGATTCACCGTCACTAACGCCTTCAATTGCCCAGATCGGAGAGACTGCGAGATCCAATCGAATCGCCACAGAGAGAGAAGAGACGGTTGAAGAGAGCGCTGACGGCAACGAAGAGAAACACCGACGAACACACACGGTGATGAAGAGAGAAGATTCTCCATCGCAATCGCCCAAATCGTCTCTCGCAGAGAGACGGAAAACAGACCTCGAGTAAATGAGTTTTTTTTTGTTCTGCGTAACCCTAAAAGGCACGATCCAATAAGAGGACGACACGTGGCACTGTTGATCCAGATCAAAAGGATCAGTTTGCTGATCCGGCTCAACCCAAAAGGTACCCACTTTATTATATTAAAATCAAAAAAGGCCCATGAACCTCTTTCAGTATGTCTGATAAACATGGTCTAAGAGGATCCTCAATGGTGGGTATCTCCACTATGTTCTAAGTTTGACCAAACAAAAATAATAATATTTTAATGAATAAGTATCTTGAATAATAGAAAAACTCATCTAAAAGTTTCCTAATTAAGAATCTTATGGGTGAGTTTCTCCACTATTTGAGATACTCATCCGATTAAATATTATTACTTTTATATGGTCAAACTTAGATATCCACTAAGACTTTCAATTATGTGTTATAAACACATAAGAAAACTTGGAAAAGTGTTAGAGCATCCTCAATGGTGTAGGTTTCTAACATGGCAATGTTAAGTTTGACCAAAAAATAATAATAATATTTTAGTGAATGGGTATCTCAAATAGTGTAGAAACTCATCTAAGAGTTTCTTCATCAAGAATTTCATGACTGGATCTCTCCACTATTTAAGATACCCACTCATTAAATTATTATTAAAAAAAATAGTCAAACTTAGACCACCTTTATCGGTAAGCTCTTAATGAATTTCTTCAATTAAACAAATAATAAATATTGATTAAATGAAGAAAGAGAAAGATGTGGAGTCTCTATAATTTCTAACAGAATAACCGGTTCTTTGTAGAAACTAATGTGCCATGTGTCTCTATGTGATTAGGTAAACGAGTTTTTAATAATTTAAATTTAAATAAATAACTAAATTGTTTGTATACTATATTAATTGAAAACCTCAAACAGTCTCTCACCGATGGGCATGTCCTTAGAATGTGATGTTAGAAACCCACCATTTAGGATGCTTTTACTCTCCAATTTTTTTTTGAAATAATTACTAAAATGACTTTGAAAAGTAGGCTAATTACTAGAATGACCTTGTCAAATCTGCAAATTTGACACAACTTCATAAAAGACCAATTAACCTTAGTAAGATTTTTTATTAACAAAACTGCCATTGCAAAACCTAAAAAAAAAAAAACATATTCAGTCGGGTTTCCAGTCGGGTTTTGTTTTTCACGCATCATCTTCTCCGCTCCATGTTCAAAAATGCGGTCTCCGCGGCCGCTCAGGCGGCGGTTAAGCGCTCGGCGGCCCGGAGCCACCGCGATTTTGATGTAATCGGCCATTAACTCGGAACAATCAAGAAAACTTGGTTTTTATTGCTTTTTAGGTTGCAAAAAAGTTTTTATACGATAGATCTATTGATTTAGTGTGTAAAAAATAAGATTAAAGGAAAAAAACGATAAAAAAATCATGTGAATATATCTATGGCGGCCGTCGGATTAGAGTTACAGAAAGAGTCTTCGTGAATAAGATGATTATAATTACGATTTTGCCATTAATTAAAGAAAAATTAAAAAATTAACTAAAAAGAGCATAAAATAATTCGTTTGATGGTAGACTTATTCTTAGTGATAGTAGACTTATTCGTAGTGATGATAGATTTTTTAAAAACTGATCGTAGATTTTGATGGTAGATATATTCTACTTGATGGTAGATTTATTGATATTGATTGTAGATTAGATTTTTAATTTCATGGTCGATTTATTTCTACGTGATGGTAGATTAATTTCAATTGATGGTAGATTTATTTGATTTGATGGTAGATTTATTTCAAGTGATGGTAGATTATTTGAACATGATTAATCTTATCCATTGTACATAAATGGCGTCGTCTTCTATTCTGCCAAATGAGTATCCGAAGAGAAGGTATCCGGTTGGAAAAGTACCATTGCTTAAAAAAAGCATGCATCATAATTGCCAATTGGGAGACTTTGATAAGGTGTTTGAGGCTGTTGGGGAAGATGTTTACAATGATATAATGAACAACCATGGAGTTGGAGTAATTCTGAAGCTGGCTTCATGGAAGATGATATGGGCCGAGAAGATTGTTGAGGATTTGGTTTCGAATCAATTGGCGACGGTGACGATTAACGAGTTTTGGTCTGTGATTGGTGGTCGTCTTCTTAGGTTTTCTCTTCATGAGTTTGCCGAGATTACTCAGTTGAAGTGTGACCCATTCGATGCTAAAGAAGAATTGGATATCGACCACACTGATTTTTGGGGAGAAATGAAGGTGAACCCCGGAGATGGACCTTCTTGGAATGAGTTGCTTAAGGTGTTAGACTTTTGCAGGACTTGGAGTTATGAGAAGAAAAAGAGTGTAGCATTGCTCTTTGTGTTGCACGTCGGAATATATGGGTTCGCTCGTTCAAGTAGACAAACAAATCTACTATCACTATAAATATATTCGAATATATGGGTTTGCACGTCGGAATATATTCGAATCACAACAAGTCTATCGTAACTGAATATAGACAAACAAATCTATTATCACTATAAATAAGTCTACCATTGAGAGAAAATCTATAAGTCTACCGTCAACAAAATTAACTCTACGACAAAGAAGTCTACCATAAGGCTTATTCGAATCACAACAAGTCTATCGTCATTCAATATTCAAAAACAAGTCTACCGTAAAGCAAATAGCCAAACAAATCTACCAATACTATAAATAAGTCTACCATCGCTATGACATATATAAGTCTACAACCAAAATTAACTCTACAAGTAACAAGTCTACCATTAGTCTTATCTGAATCACAAGTCTATCGTCATGCAATATCCACAAATAAGTCTACCATAATGCGAACAGTATAAGTCTACCGCAACCAAAATTAAGTCTACCACAACTGTAATAAATTAGGGTCATTTTAGTAAAACTTTGAAAAGATATAATAAGTCTACCACAATGGCTACCAAATTTAACAAATCTACCACAACTGTAAACAAGTCTACCATCGAGTAAAACCGGAAATAAGTCTACCGCTACTATATATAAGTCTATCAGATACTATAAATCTACCATTACTATCAATAAATCTACCATCGCTAAACATCAATAAGTCTACCATCACGAGAAATAAGCCTACCGATCATAAAATTAAGTCTACCAGTACTAGAAATAAGTCTACCACATCTAATAAATCTACCACTACTATAAACAAGTCTACCATCGCGTGAACAATTAATAAGTCTACCACAACTAATAATAAGTCTACCACTAAAAAATAAGTCTATCACTCCAAAATAAATCTACCACAACTAAAAATAAGTCTACCATCAAACAAATTTTCAATAAGTCTACCAATCACAACAATAAATCTACCACCACTATAAATAAGTCTATCACACAAAAATAAATCTACCATCACTATATATAAGTTTACCACCACTATAAATAAGTCTACCATCACTACAAATAATTCTACCACAACTAAAATAAGTCTACCACTACTACAATATGTCTACCACTGTATGCACCGTAATAAGTCTACCACCACTACCAATAAGTCTACCATCAAAACAAATAAGTCTACCACGAATTATAAATCTACCACCACTGTAAATAAGTCTACCATCGCGTTCACCGTAATAAGTCTACCAGACGTTAAATAAGTCTACCATAACAGAGTGGTAGACTTATTTCGTTTTAACGGGAAAAATTTTCACCTTCATTAATAGCATTTTCGTAAATAAGTTTTTTGTCTTCAAATGAAATAAGGTTAACATGAGAATTAAAAGTTTTTCAAGGTCATTCTAATAATTTTCAAAGATGGAAGTCAATCTAATAAATATCTTTGCTTGACAAGGTCATTCTAGTAAATCCTCCTTCTTTTTTTTTTATAAACAACTTTGTGACGTCATGAAGTTTTAAGTTTGAATGAACAAAACTTTTAGGTTTTTGTGACCAAGTGGTTGATGCGTTGGTAATTGGTATTGAGTTAGAAAATAATGGAAAAGTAAAAACCCTTGAAGTCGGGCGCGTCAATCTCACACGCAACGACTTTTCTCCCAACTGATCGTTGGAAACCTCTCCTCCGTTACTCTTTGGCTAGACTCTCCGCTGTCTGGTTTCGGTCGAGGTAACGAGAGAGGACAATCTTCTTCTTTTCGTTTTGTTGATTCACCAGCCCCTGAATTTCGTGGATCTACTAAGTTTGTTCTGTCTTTCACAGTGAGTGGTTGGAGATTACGCTGTGCGTGAGAGTCACGTCTTCGTGTTAGGGTTTTCTACTGCGATGGCGCTTCGCTTGTCGATGGCGAGTGACATCGGCGATGGTCCAGCTGTTACTCTTCACTAGCTTTACGCAAGTCATCCGACTTCAATCTACTTTGTACATCTCTCCTCCCACACGATTTCGGTGACAGAGAAGCTTCGATTGGCAGTGGAGCGACGTCTTCTTGTTGTCGCTCTACTTCTTTATCCTTCTTGGTTTCGAAAATTTCCAGGCTCCTGTTTGGAAGATCTGTTGCGCCTCCTTCATCTTTCCGGTGTTGGACTATTTCTCCGACGAGGCTTCCGCTCGAGGACGGCTATAGTTTGGAATAGTGTAGCCTCTGAAGTCTGAGGTTGTCTAAGTGGGATTGTGACTTAGTGAGATCTTCGGTGGATAATAGAGATGCTTCACTGAGCTTTGGTGTTTGCGTTGTCACTGTCTCCAAGCCTGCTAGAGCCTCAATCTCTAGGTCTTATCCCTTTTAGTTTTTATTACAGGGCAATGATTCTTGGTTGGTGTTTATATGGGCTTCTCCTCTTGACGATTAGGCTCGATGAAATGGCTTTGTTGTCAATCTGCCGATGGACATCAGCTGGTTTCTTCGAGAGTGTGGTCATTGTGGCGTCTTGGGTGTGAGACTTCGTCTTAGTTGATCCTCTGAATTGCCTTCCAGGACTTACGATGATGCATCTTTTGACTCGGTTAAGTTACTGGTGGTGACTATCTTACCGTCTCTTTGTGGTTGCATCCTTGTACACCTAGTCTTGATGGTTGGTTTTAGGCCCTGATGTTGCTTGTGTCTTGCTGTTGATGGCTTTAGCGATTGGATTTGTTTTATGTTTTTGATATGTGCTCTAGAGGAGCTAGTAAGACAATTTGTGTCCGTTGTAGTTTTTAGTGGTTAAATCCAACTACGTAGTGGCTTACTTCGGGAGGAACTTGGTAGGGTGAGCTTACAACGTTCACTAGCTATTTTGGTTTGTAAGCTTTCTTCTTTGTGTTAGCTCATGGAATTATGTTTCAAGTCACTCTCACGTGATGCAAGAGAAGTACGTAATAGAGAGCTGAGGATTTTGCCGTTGACAACTCATTGTTGGGTCTCTTTTGAAAGGCTTCTAGCGCCAAAGGTATTGCAATTTCGGCTTAAGAGGTTTGGTTACGCATTTTCAACTCTTCAAACTAATTCGGGAAGAACAAAATCATCGTCATCACTTTATCGGACTCCATTGTATTCGTATTTATGTTGAATTATGGAATTATGTTTCAAGTCGTTCTCACGTGATGCAAGAGAAGTACGTGATATAGAGCTGAGGATTTTGCCGTTGACAACTCATTGTTGGGTCTCTTTTGAAAGGCTTCTAGCGCCAAAGGTATTGCAATTTCGGCTTAAGTGGTTTGGTTACGCATTTTCAACTCTTCAAACTAATTCGGGAAGAACAAAATCATCGTCATCACTTTGTTGGACTCCATTGTATTCGTATTTATGTTGAGGGGACGGACTAAATTTTTTTCATGAATTATTTTATTTATATTTTTCCTAATAATTTGGAACAATTTTTTTTCTTGAAATGTAGTATTATTTATCAAAAAAAAAAAAGAGGATACATCATGGTATTTTAAGCTAACTCCCATGTTTACTGTTTCGGAAAAACAGAGCACGACAATAAAATTGGCAAAGTAGAGCATAGATAGGAAATGATTTAGCGGAAACTTGTTATTGTGGCTTGAGCCCACCTCTATCGTTCTCTACTCTTCCATTCGAGCCTCGTTGAAGAGCAAGCAGACAAAGAGGAATTAGGAGATCGTTGATGTCTTCTCCCATTAATCTCTCTCCACAGCCAATAGACCGTGGCTTGAAAAGCCATTCTAGTAAGCATGGAGTCCAGAAGCGTAAGTCTATTCCGTAGGAGAGAATGAATAGTGGTTGTCCAATCCGGGTGTATACGAGATCCGAGTAACCAATCACAGAGCATTGTCCATATTATATAAGAATAAGGACAAGCAAAGAATAGGTGGTCTCTGCTCTCTCCACATAGCGACATGGTACATACATTGTCTCCCCAAATTTTGGTA
Source organism: Arabis hirsuta (assembly GCA_964056655.1). Taxonomy (NCBI): domain Eukaryota; kingdom Viridiplantae; phylum Streptophyta; class Magnoliopsida; order Brassicales; family Brassicaceae; genus Arabis; species Arabis hirsuta. Next base: position 17,435,573 of record OZ053311.1, on the reverse strand, counting down.
CTGTCTCCTGTAGGGAGCCTGTTTCGGAACGCATGCCACACAATAAACGCCTATCTCGGGACTGTTGGAAATCAATTTTAAGACATAGTGTAACAAAGTATAGTCATATGTCAAGATTGCAGTTTGTTTAAATGAGAAATGCATGTCCTAACTTTGTTGTTTGAAAGACACGAATGGGGCATAGCATATATCCATAGCATATACTATAATGGATAAATCCTAACAAGGTTCAAAACCTTAGGGCAATTGTAAAGAAAACTGAACCCATACTAAACCATGCGCGCGTGCCAAGTTGAGCCAAGATTGACTTGGACTTCGGTTAAGGTTTAGATGCGGATTCAGGTATATTGACCTTGGTCTAATAACCTATCTTTTTGCATCATATTTTATTTGTGTAATTGATCACTACATAAACATAGAATTGGTCAATAAGTAGATAATTCTCCTACAGAACTAATCTTGGTCAAAAAGTAAATAATTCTCTAAATCAAATAGAGAATAAACTTGTCAAAATAAAACTCTCTTCTACAAATGAATAATTGATTTTAATCAATCAATTACGTAACCTCCAATATCACCTTAATGCCTCATTTAATTGTGTTTAATTGAGCACTATGACAGTATTATTTTGAGACTAAAAACGCCTCTTTCTCTTCTATAAGAACAAGAATGACAACAAACTCTTACGATCTCATTTTTTATCTTTTTTTCCTTGTTCTTTATTTTCTCTCCATGAAAGTACAACACATAAATAGCGTACGATAGATTATGTTCTTGAGTTGTGCAAAACAGAATTGATTGCAGTTGTATTCTGGGTTTCGGAATGCCAAACAACTCTCTGCTGATCCGTTTTTTCCTAATTTTTGTATCGGTATTTTGGTATTATCAATTTATTTATGTATTTCATTTTACAAATATCAATTTGTCCATATTGTAGTAATTTAAGTTCCTACATGACTGCTTGGGGAAACCAAACCAAACGATGCCATGTAACAGCTTGGGCTTGATTTCGGACTTGAAGCCACGTTTTTTTTTCGTGGAGAACTTGCTCTCATAAATATATTATCCTTGCTTTCAGAGGTAACGATCTTGCCCTGCTTCCCGATGTGGAATCGGAGCATTTCTGATGTGATTTAGCAATGCTTGATTCTGCAGCCCACATCGACGTCGAATCCACCAGTTTCGCCCGTCTATTACATCAATTAGCTTTGCCTTCCTGCAAATACCCAACATTTTTATCCCATCTTCACCGGCAATGTCATAAGGGCAGCCAATGGTCATTCACTTATCAAACCAGAAAGATATGGTTGCACCGTCTCAAGCTTCAGCCCTCAGAAAAGTGGCGGCAAGTGGTCGTAGGTGCAGGAGTTTTCTCCACATCCAGGAGCCTCTTGTCGTCCTTTCTAAGATGTCTCAAAAGGATGAATCTCTAGAAAGGTAATGTCTTGTCCACGCAACCCATAAAGACCTCGAGTTCAAAGATCCCCCCCCCATGCGATTTGCTCCTTTGTTGTTGTATGAGGAGTTCCTGACCATAGAAAGGCGGCACACATTCTTTCGATTGTTTGAAGACATCGTTTAGGTAGGCTGAATGCTGAACAAATTGTTTTACATCACTCATGATAAGTAATATCCATTGGCAATGCTTTCTACGCACTGAACACTGATGACTGATTCAGAATTTCAGTCAATTCAAAAGTATAAAATATGATTTGCTAAATGAATAATCATAAAACGTTATTTGATCAAACTAAATTATGATTTTCTGCTATCTACCAAATTAACCCCTTTTTCAACTACATCGTCTACGAGTTAATGTCAGAAGTGTGCCAATACATTAAATAATAAATACACACTGCATTGCATACACACATTCAATACGTATATAATGTATTCATATATGTTACGATGGTAAGCTTCCAGGGGACTCACCTAGCAGCTGGAGCTAGGCTGTTTCTTGAGATGTCAGGGCTCTCTATCTCGAGGAAGCTAGTGAGCAAGGTCTTACGAGATGATGATTGCGCCTTTGAGCCGCTTGAAGTCGATGACTTCAGCCCGTCCTCGTTTCCTCTCTCGATCCTAACTGCGTCTTGTATTGCCACTATCACTTCCTGCATCCTTGGCCTGCAATACCCACGCTGCTCAACGCATTGGTTTGCAACCTCTGCAACTCTCCAGATTGATTCGATCTTCACGTTGCCTATTATACATGGATCTATGATCCCACATACGTCTCCTTTACGGATCAGTGCTCTTGCCTGTTGATGGACAAGAAAAGCAAAGAGGGGATGTGTTGTTTGTGAATCTTGATATTGTTGATGTAGTGCTTTAAACTGTGAAAAAGGTGAAGACTTTTTGATTGGACAGAAGATGAAGAGGTGTTTACCCAGTGAACTATATTCAGTTCAGGACCGAAATCTTCCGCTGAGACTGGTTTCTTTCCGGAGAGTAATTCAAAGAGAACAACGCCAAAACTGTAGACATCGCTCTTCTCGGTCAGCTGCTGACTAGCATAATACCTGTCAAAACAGTCGTATCACTCGAAGTTCTGTAAAAAGGGAAGGCTTCATTTTTTTTATAAGTTGGATTGTTGGCCTTACTCTGGATCAAGGTATCCAACTGTCCCTTTTGCGACACTGGATACGTGAGTCAAGTCTTCCTCGGTCTGCCTCGAGAGTCCAAAGTCAGACACTTTGGCTCTCATGTTAATGTCCAGGAGAATATTGCTTGATTTCACATCCCTATGAATGATACTAGGATTGCAGCCAGTATGCAAGTATTCAAGACCTGTAATAATCTGAAGTTTCGTCTGTCCAATGGATTCATATTATAGCCACAGAAAATAATATAATCTTTGAAACTTTGCTTCAAACCTTTGGCAGCGTCCTCTGCAATTTGTAGCCGAATTGGCCAGTCTAATGGCTTGTAATCGTCTGAACCTGTCAGGAATTATCTCACGAGTCATTCGCAGAACGAAAAGCCAAACTTAGGCAGGAGAATATCTGGGAAATTGGTAAAAACCGTGTAAGTGATCTCCCAAGCTTCCATTGTGCATATATTCGTAGACCAATATATGTCGATCTGCTTCTTCACAATATCCAATCAAAGGAACCAAGTTCCTGTGGTGGATTCTCGATAACAGAGCAACCTGCACGTTTGTTCCAATTAACTTGTTTTATTAAGAAACTTTGGGCACCAAAAAGCCAAAATCAGCATTAGCAGTAAGTTAACAGCTTTGAATCAGTTAATACCTCAGTCACAAATTGTCTGTTCAAGTGGCTGGAAGTATCTGCAGTTATCTTAACTGCAACTTCTTTCCCATCTTTCATCCTACCATAGTAGACAGACCCAAAACTTCCTTTTCCAACTCTCTTGGAAAAATTATCGGTAGCCTCTTCGAGAACAGGAAGCGATATGAAATATGCTACACCTTCATCTAAGTGTCCGCCCCGCACAGCTGAATAAGCTACCAAACCTTTTTTCTTAGTCCCTTTGGAATCACCTGAAGAAACATGAATAAGACAGTCCTACACTGGGAAAAACAGGTACTTGATCAAAACCCAATGTCTATATACCTTTATCAGCTCTTTTCGTCTTTTGAAGGGCACAAAGTAAAACAAGACTTCCTCCAACTAGCAGCAATAAAATTGCGACAACGGCTATTGATATCCCCAGTATCAGCCTAAAATGCTTTCGCTGTGCCTCATTCTGAAGCTCAGGATTATTATTATATCTGGAGGAAAACATGTTATAGCTGCGTATTAGCACTTCAAGAGGAAACTCCATCAACAAATTATAAATTTTAAAACTTTGGTATGGTTATTTCATTTCCCGCATGTATACAGTAAAATGTTCCAATCTGGATAAAAGGGTAAAGTTATCTTTCCGTGCAAATGCTGAAAATCAACTTGTAGCATACTCACTTGAACAAAATGTTCCCTTTTAACAGCGCTGAAGGAATCGTTCCTCTGAAGGAGTTATCTTCTATAAACCTGCCAGATAATCACATTTGTTAAAACTGCCATATATAAAGTAGATAATTGCAGACGAGGTATTAGTATATAAGTCAATCGTTAAAGAAACCAAAACGCTTCACAAGGTTTCTGATTACATACAGTTCTCGTAGGTTAGGCAGATGGACAAGGTATGGTGGGAGTGAGCCACTAAGTTGGTTGTTTTCTAGATGCCTGCAGAGGAGATGAGGTTAAGTAAACCTTTATGGTATTGAGTGTTTTAAATATAAGAGAAATATTGGCAAGTTTGACAATCTTACATGATTTTCAGGTTGACAAGTTTGCTCAAGTCTGGAAGGATTCCAGTCAAACCATTACCATCCAGCCACCTATAAAAGAGCAAGTATACTCGAGTAAAGAATGACAGGGAGACAAAGAGAGACTAATCCAAGTATATATCTGTAATGCAGCATCGAACCACTCACAACTCTGTCAATGCCTCCATAGAATTAATCTCAGCCACAATCTCACCTCTCAGATTTTTTCTTGATAGAACACTGTTATAATATGCACACAACCAGGTCAATGGCAATCATCTTAAGAATACCATTTCACAAACTCTAATTACCTTATGTAATTAAAACATTGTTTTATAGATCTTACATTTTCGTGACTCGTGGTGGCGAGGTTGAGCTACAGTTTACCCACGACCAAAGAACTGGGATACAAGGGTCTCCTCCTTCATTGGCCCAATCGCTATCAGGGGACATCAAACGAATTGCATCAAGAACAGACACTGCAGAATTAGATAACTTCATTAAACTCCTTTTCAACAAATTTTGATTTCCATATTCTCAGCAGCATCATGGATGGGGGAAACAGTTATAGAAAATATTTGACTACTCACCGTCACTCCTGTCAGTTTTCAAGGAAATTTGTAGATACTTGCTAATTTCAATTGCATTTAGAAGTGGGCCTCGTGTAGAATCCTTTGTCTTCCCAAATGAGAACGTCAAAACAAAACCCAAAGTCACATTCATGTAGCTAGGTTCATAGAGAGTATAGCTCCCATTGGCATTCTCAGCAATATTCACCACTGCATTACTATAATCAGGAAAGTATGGTTGCACCAACTTAAATTTCCGGGTTTCGTTAGCACCAAGGTCTTCAATTTCAGCAAAGTAAGCATACGCACGAGCATTGGCAGGGAAGTCTTCCAGGTTTAATCTATAGCTGATCAGTCCTTGGGTGCCAACTACTGCTGTTTGCATGACTTTCATAGGCGGATACTCTCTAGTCATCGTATTTATATTCTTTGATGTACTGATTCTTGTCGTTCCAGGAGCCACACCAACAAGATAATTTGGCCGTCTATTAACATCTGACTCCCAGATTCTGTCATATGGATCATCCGGGTACCTAAGAGAGAAAATCTTTCAGCATTTTTTAATGTTTGTAATATATTCTTGCGAAATATATAATGGAAAGAAAAATTGTGGTAGGCTATTACCTCAAGGCATCCATGCTTGGAGCACCAAAATTCACTCTGGCAGCGACCTTCAAGAAGAAATTATCCTCGTAATCAGTGGCATACATCGAAAGGTTCAACGGGCGTAGCTCGAGAGTGGACATGAAAGGAGAGCCGGTGATAGCACAGCATACACACACATCTACATAACTTGAAGTTGCCCTAACAATTAATTCCTCAACATAAACCCTAGAGACTTCCTGAATAGTCACAGTAGCCCATTTTGTTGCATCTAAGTAGAGTTGAAACTTTGGGTACGCTTCTTCATTACTCGAGCTACCGTAGAGAAATGTTGTTCTGACAATGTATCTCCTCCTCTCTTTGGTGCTAAGTCTGTAACAATACTTCTTGTTATCAGTTGGAAAATCTCTTCTTCTACGGTATTGCATCGAGTTCCAATTGGTACTGGCCAAAGTTACCGATTTGCCGAGTTTGATGATATCTGAATCTGAAACCCATCCTAGTCCAGTTCTCGGGTCCGTGTAGTTACTTGAGCCACCACAATCTATACTTAAAAACTCTGCACATACAGCCAATTTATCGAAATTACATTCATTTCCCACTAGTTGCAGCAAAACGCTCGACAAGAGAATCTCAATACTCTTTCACATGAACATTTTTAACTAAAAAAGGTCTAGAATTGGAGAATTTGAGGCTTTGTAATTTGCACAACAAAAATAAGTTCTTGAACACATCAAGAAGAAGACTTTTGGAGGAAAACAAAAAAAAATCTCTTTGGAGCATTTAAACAAACAGATAATAGGCAGCATGTACCTGTAACTTGGGACTGAACATGAGGTACTACAACTACTATGAACAAGCATGTAACAGCGAGTTGAACTGAGCATATACCCATTTGAAGATCACACACACAACAATGCTCTTAAAATACCATAAATCAAAACAAAAATAAACAAATGCGTTTTGAGGGTCACGAGAAAAGAAGGAAAATAGTGTGAAGATGATGCAAAAGACTCCAAATTTGTGTTAGCTTTTGCTATAAAAAGTCGAGTCTCTGCAATGGTGACTGAGGAATTTGTCTTACTTTATTTGATAATATTCGAATTAGCTTTTTCTTTTTCTTCATTACAGATATTAAAGGCATCGGTTTTCACTTTCACCTTCACCTTTTCTCCTTTGGCTACTTCTTGCTTTTGTAAAAGTAGTGTCACACAGTTTCTGGAAACTTTAATTCAAGTTATCACACTATGCATGTGTGTTTTTATGTATTTAATTTTGACTCTTCAAAATCCATTGGGCCGATTTTCTGATACGTAAATGTTTTAAGCCCAATTACCAACAGCTAAAAGATGAGGTAATAGTATAGGCCTATATTTCATAATTAAAAGGCCCATATTGTACAATCTAGGCTTATATCATATATTTTATTTTTCCCGTGGAAACTCCTAATAAGTATGAAAATTGAAATTCATCTCGAGTAGGAGACTGCTATATATATATATACATGAGTAGTTTGCTACAAGGAAAATTAGTGTTAAAAAATAGATATAAATTTTTTTATAATTTTATAGATTTTTTTCTTTCATACATAGTATTTCAGATTTTTTTGAAAATTTTTCTTATTTAAAATTCATTTTTATGTGAAAACAAAATAAACAGCATATGCTATAAACAAATTGCAGAATTGGAACATTCAGCATCTTCCTTAAAGTTAACAAAGAGAGTAAAGTAAGGATTTGATCCAAAATATGAATACTGTTGTTAAATGAAAAGCTACATAAAAGGTAAAGATCGAATGAAGTTATGTGTTTGTGTGAATTAAAATATCGGTGCGACTTGTCAATATATTTATGTTGGCGCACAGCCACTATTTAATATATATATCCTAAATACCAAAAAAAAAATGTTTTAAAACCACAACTATAAATAAAAAATAAATAATACCACAAGCTTTAGGTTAATAGATTTTTTAAAAGTTCTTAGATCATTTAGTACTTGATTTAAAGCAAAAAAAAACACTAAACATGAAGTTTGTGCATGGGATTTTTAGAATTTTGTGGATTTTGACTGCATTTTTGGAAAATAAAAGATAAATTGTAGTATTTGATACTTTTATATAAATAGAAACTAAATTTAGGTTGTTTTCCACACTTTTTGAACTGACCAACTATGTTTTAAAGGATTATTGACTGTACGGTGTCGAAAGAGGACAAAGGTTTTTTTTTTAATAACCGTTGGAGTTCCGAACTTTTGGCTCATAATCTCTTTGATATCCGGAAGCACTCTTTCGATATTCCGATTTAAAGAATAATCCTCCGTATCAAAGGGGTTTGAACCCGGAACACAAGAGAACTAATCCTTTGTGTTACCACTAGCCATCACACTTTTGGTAAGTGGACAAAGTTTAACTTCTAAATGTATTGTTTCTATTTTGATTAGCAACTTTGACCTATATCAATCGAAAATTTATATTTACACACTATGCTAGGGTATTATCATTTTTTAAGAAAAAAAATAGAGGTATAAGATAAAAACTTGGGATATAGTACACAAACATGTTGATATACGAAAATAAATAACTCATATTTTAAAATATTTTTTTAGCTTATCAACAAAATTATTTTTCTTTTTGCTAAACCAGCAAAAATGTTAGATAGATGTCAAATTTATAGTCAAAATTAATGTAACATATTGGAAGAATATATCAATGTATGTTTTGTTTTCGAGCCACATTGGTTTATGGTCTTAAATAGTTTTGTTTATTTTCTTTCTAGACCTTTCTCATAATTTTTGAGCTTTCTAGATATTATCTAGTATTATAATAAAATGAGTTAAACATCAATATCAGGTATATATACCAATCTATTAAAAAACAAAAGTTGAAGAAAGCATAAATTGGTGAAAATCAAATAACCTGAAGTATGGTAGGAGGGGGTTTTAATATATTATACAAACATTGTATTTTATAATATTATATTGTATTGTAAATTTAAAGATGTTTGTAGAAACCGAATATATTTATAAAAAAAAAATTTGAAAAAATGAGAATAAGAAGAAGGCGAGAGAGTCCGCAAACAAAAAAAAAGATAAGAAGGGCGAAATTCATCTTGATCCTTCCAATTTGTTGGATACCAATCATACACTATATATACTTTTTCTTTTGGTAAACATTTGTTAATTTCTCCTTGTGGGATAAAGTACTTTGTTAGTGGGCATTTTCCATTTAGTTACTTTTTTAAATACTTATAATAATAATAATAATAAAATGTTAGAATCCTTTTGAATTTTGTATGTTTGTTTGAATGTTATAGTTCATTCTCCCCCCAACCTCTCAAAAGTTTCACCTTTTTTAGCCACTCCATTTTTCCCCATTTTTTAAGCTGAAAACGACGTCAAAATTTATACTCTTCTTGGTTAGACTTTGTTTGAGAGAGTCAGGGAGAACACAATCAATTGTCTCGAAACCAGTAAATGAGTAACACAACAAATATGAGTTGATGGCAATAACTTATCATGATTAGTATGTTTAATGTAGTTAGTATACTCTTTTTCAACGTCTATATACATATATATATATATATATGATTTGTTTTTTTTTTTAATATGACCCGTGCAAAATTGAAAATTTTATGAATAGGTTCATTATTTTTTTCAAATTAAATGTTAGAATCAAATGTTTCTGGTAGAACTTAACTCAATTTTATAAAATACTAGGTTATGTAAAGAACAATAACAAAATTAAGATATCATGTGCGGCTGCATTCTTTTGTTTTTCTGCATGTTGGTGTGGTAACCAAATGATTACAGAGACTTTTTATAATGTGCTTATCATTGGTTTCAGGAAAGTCATTCCATAAATGAACCAAGTCATCATTCTAAAATAAGCCTTAGCCATTTACAATCGATACAATTAGATACATGATTAGCCGTTAAAGAAGTAGCTATTGAGTAAAAACAAAATTATTCAAAAAAAAAAAAATAGCTAATAAAATGAAACAATGGTAGATTTTCCATTTGTTTATAGCATAGAAATTTTGTAGGTATACATGGGATTTAACTTTCCCAGAATAGGTCGGTAGGGCGCTAATGGTTTAATGAATCATAGGCTGTAATTCATTTGCAAGAGTATATAAATGCAAAGGCACGTTACAGAAATTGCGATGTTTGTATCCGTTGCACCTTTATTACTATATTAATATTGGGATAAGAATCTAAAGTTCTAAATGATTGAAGTGTTAAAAGAATCTATACTTATATTTATATTTGTGAAGTCGAAAATCCTATGTGGCATCGTGAGAGCCTTTTTCAGACCTGACGTGCCGAAAATACCTTTAATGAATGTCGAAATTACACTCCTTGCAATCAAATTTTCGTGAGCCATATTTTGTTCATCCAAAAATAATTTGGTTTGGCCCAAAAAATTATTGTAGCCCATGTTCATTAGTCGGTTTTTGAAAACCCTAATTGATACCTCCATAATTTATTATATATAATCCTTTCGTAAGACTTTCTGTTTTCTTCCGCATAAGTAGTGGTGATACAATGTAGGTATCATTAATATAAAATTATTAAAATTTGAGTAAAAAGAAGAAAGAGAGTGTTTTTGATTGAAATAATGGGGTGTATTGAAATATAAAATTAATAAAATTTGAGTAAAAATAAGAGATAATGGGTATTTTTGGAGAGAGAGTATCAAATAGTTGATACTTTGATACTTTTGAAGAGAGAAATAGTGTGTTTTTAATAATTTTATATTTAAAGAAAGTATAAAATTAATAAAAGTTGAGTGAAAAGATGAAAGAGAAGGTATAAAGTTGAATAAAAAAAAAAGAGTGTGTGTTTTAATAATTTTATATTTAATGATACCCATGTTGTATCACCAATGCAGATGCTCTTAGGTTTTCAATTTTTCTTCCTTATTTTTACGTTTGAAACAACCCGACCTGTTTTTTTTATTTTTTATATAGCAACGAATTAGCATTCCCATAAATGTTAACTCTCAATATGCTAAATTCACAATCACAACAAACCAGCGGAAACAATGACAATTACCAATAAACCATGCAACATCAATCAATAATCAATTTCACTTAACCATTCTACACCATTCAACAATCCAGAATTACTAACACCCTAACAGTTCCAAAAAACTCAACAATGACACAAGCAACCGAGCCCCTAGATCATTCATCTCGTCCTCGCCTTGATTCCACGATCACACTATATCTTTACCTGCATCACATGGCAAAACGAGATGCGTGAGTATTATCATAAATACCCAGTGAGACGGTCCTCCCATCTACAGGCCAATTACTCAAATGCAGAATGAATAAAATAACAGGGTTATCAATCAGCAAAGCATAGAACAAGCAACAACATAAACCAAACAGCAGCATCGATGTCGATCGACACAACCACTAGGTGTCGATCGACATGATGTTGTGTCGCTCGACACACCACCATTGTGTCGCGCGACACAGATGTCTGTGTCGATCCCTGCACAAATCCAGTGACCAAAAGACAACAATCCACACCAAAACACAGCAAACAATCTCACTCTATCCAATCCTACATCCAAGGACCTATGGTCGCGCACTCACCTTTGCAAACGGATTGAATGAAGACTAAGGAACCCAACACAAACAGAGAGGAATATCTCGCGACTCCCTCCACCAAAACCAAGTCTGAGACCTGTTCTGGAAACTAGACACTAAGAGCTTTCCAACGGTATATAGAACGTCTCCTGATTCTCTCTGGTTCGACCACCCTCGAAGTGGACTGATCGCAGACTCGAGACTGCAGAACCCTCACACAAACAAACGACCATAACTCAGCGAAAACACAACCAAAACACACGCGGTTTTCGCCTACGGCAAGAGGAAAGAAAGGAGAACTTACCCTCAAAGTTTCCCACCGATCCGTTCTGATCTTCCCAGCCGTCTGCCTCCTCCAAAACCGACGAAATCTTCTCAACACACAAGAGGAAACCCTAGTTCTCTCAACTCTCTCTTTTCTCTGATTCTAAACAAAAGAAAACGGCTAAACCTAGGAGGAAACGCCTTCTCCAAGTATATAAGTCCCCCAAACCGGCCCAACTCAAAACAAACCGGAAATCAAACATCTTTGAATGATTTAAACCCGTGTCGATCGACAGGCTTCGCCTATGTCGATCGACAGAGAACTCCATGCTCAAAACCCTTCACGAGACAAATCCCGTGTCGATCGACACTCTGCCCTACTGTCGATCGACGCTCCTCCAAAATTCCATTTTTTTGGATCACGGGCGTTACAACGTTTTCTCTACTTTTTTGTTTGCATTCTCTTCTGATGAATTAAAGCATATCATAAGTTTAGTTGATATAATACGTGTTATGATGTTTAATTGATATTGTCATCGGCTTATGTGTGTCTCAAGCAAAGAAAAGTTCCTGGAATCGGTTGAGTACATAGTAGGAGCTCGATGGTGATAGATGAAGAAGCTGAAGATCACCGTTGGGTAATCGTGGTTTCGATTCTGGTCCGTAAGATCATCGGACTTCTCCGTACGCCTATGGAATACACAGGTTTCATCGTTGAATTTTTACTCAATCTCTTCTCTGCAAATGGTGGCTTCTTCAGTTTGCTTTTCGGGTTAATTCAATGTACTGATAAAGTTTCAAACTTTGATTGGAAAAAAATGGCATTTTTATGAGTTTAGATGATTTTTAATTGTGTTTGCAGCGAAAGTTGTGGTACCAGAAAGAGGCACTGTGACGTTTGTTAGTACAATTGACAACTTGATGGGAGAATTGATCTGTATAAAGGTTGGAATTTCGTCAAACACTTGGAGAGCATGGATTTGGTCAATTCGGATTCTTCAGGAAGCGTTAGGCTCGAACCGGGAAGTCTTGGGCTTATGGATTTGTGTGTGATGGCTTCGAAGCTTGCGCATGAGAACGCCAAGGTTGTTGAAAATGTTGTTAATCTCCATTGGAAGGCAAGTTAGCTAAAAAAATAGAGACTTTAAACACATTTCATGAGAAAAAAAAAAGTTTCCAAGTTTGTAAATTTTCCATCTCTCTGCAGATGAATTTGATGGAGTTCTTGGATTGTTGAAATGGTGAGAATTAGATTGCAAGATGACTAAATGTGTCGTCAGTGAACATATTTTAATTAATTATTCTGATGCAATATACATGTTTTCTTACTTTTTGCAGGAAGATTTTGTTTCGTTTGTGTTATTCCAACATCACCGGATGCATTATGATTTCGGGTATGTATTTTATTCTATTAATATGTTCTTACTTAATTGTTTTTTTATGTGTTCTTGATTTTTATGTCGTGGAGGTTGTTCAATTAGTTAGCTTCTTCAATGCAATACCAATCTAACAAAATGGAATCATAGAGCAGTGAAATAAGTAGAAGCTGGACACTTTAACCCCACACTTATAATATTTGGTAAGGTGCCTTAATATTTGATTGTACTTAATATTGTTGTTACTTTTGCTTTATCTTCATATTAAGAGAAACACTAGAAGAATCATTTAGATTTAAGATATTTATGATATGAAAAAAAAACATAAGTCATAGTCGTAAAAATCTACTATAAAAAAATTTTAATTACTACTTTCCATTTTACTAATCTAATTATCTTATTTTTAGGTATTCATTGATTTTGCTATACATTTTATAAAAACCCTAGCCGCTACGTTAGATTTTGTCTTTGTATGTTTGATTTATTCTTCTATGTTTCTCTGTATTTGTTGTTTATATTCAGTTACTACCTTTTTGTTATCATGTTTTCTAATAATCAGATGCTCTTATTTTTTCAACGATCCTGATATATTTTTGGCCTCGTCTTGCAGCTGTTTAAAAACCGATAACACGTCCTAGATAAGAGTCGGCATCCTTTGTGTAGCAAATTATAGGTTTGTGCTTCATATTCTCTTATCGTCCTGTTATGTTTCTCATGGTTTTTTTTTTATTGTATTCTCTTATGTTCTTAATGTTTAAATTAGTAGTTAACATAATCCATATGAAATTCCTATGCCTCTCTTCCATGAATTTCATTTGTTCATGTTATCTTTTTCTTTTAATACACTACTATAATTTTGTGATTTTCTATTTTGTTAAGGTTAGGAAGAACAAGATTTCGAAACAAAGTAAGGAAAGGGATCAAAGCAAAAGCTTTTAAAAGGTGGTTCCTTTGATCTCTTTGTTTTGTCATGCTAATATTAGATTAATTTGATATATTCTTATTCTAATATTATAAACATGGCTATAGTATTTTTGTCTAATTTATTTATGAATTTAAAATAACCAAATAGGGGAATCATAAAAGATTGGAAGTAACAGTTTAAGAAGGTGATTCCAATATCATGCTTATTTTCGTTAATTTTCTATATATATATATATTTTTTTTGTAAACATTGGTCTTTGGTACCGGATAGTTTGTGTTATACGGATTCGATTCTTCAACAAGATTACACAACTATTAGTTTATAGTTTTGTTCATCAATCCATACCGTTTTATGTCTTTGTTACTGGATCTCCCAGTACGTTCTTCTTCTCTTTAAATGGACTTATTTTTAATGTGGATTCCATTTTCGATTGAATCATATTAACTTTAACAATTTGTTTGTTTCTTCTCTTTATTGAAAGTTGTACTGATCTTATAGGTTTTTTTGTTTAACACAAACTCCTCTTCTAATAGTATCGTAAGCAAGATCTGTGTGTCTGCTTTTGTTGGGTGCAGTTCTAAGCTTATGATCTTGGAAATCAATTTTTATTTTTTCAATTTTCGTTTAGAGGGTTTGGTCTTGTGTTTAAGAGTTTTAGACCAACTCTCATAAATTGAATGATACAATTTTCTCATTTAGAACATTGTCATATTGAATTTAGGTTTTTGGAATATTAGCACTTTTGATGGGTATCGTGTATTTTCGGTGGAGTAGAGAAGAAGATGTTGATTTGTTGACTGGGAAGAGACGCTAAGAGAGTGCACTCGATGGTGGAGTTCAGCTCCGACAACACGACGGCATGGGCGGTAGTGAATGGTGTTGGAGGAGCAATCGGTTTCATCACCACCTGATTTTCCTTGAGAGCCATGAAAGTACAGAAGAGAGAGTCGGCATGAAGAGGACGGTGGACAGCCATCGAGGAAAACAAAACGGTGTAAGCAGGGTCGTGTCCTCCAACGTAGCAGCAAGGGCTCGTGGCGCAGCAACAACAGCTACAGATCAAACAAGAGGCAGGGGAGTTCTGGTTTTAAGGGAAAAAGAAAGAAGAACACCAGTTCGAAGGTGGTGCTTTGGAGCTTAACCGACGGCAGCTGTATCGTCGGTTGATCTCACCAGAGAGACCAGTGTGACCATGCATTAAAATTAAATGCTAAAAATATTGGGGACGGCGCATGGAGGCTTTGCTTCCTGGACAAGAAACTCTTGAAAATCTGCAAAGCTAGATAATTCAATGTGCGATTCGAATGATTTATGTTGTTGATATGGTGGAGTCGAGTGGATCAGATTGTGACAAATATGATGGGTTTTCCACCGATTATGACAATGAGGATTATCAATGAGACTAACAGTGTGATGATGATGATTTTTAAGACAATAATGAAGAATATTGCAAATATGACGGTATGAGGAAGATGATGACGAAGATGAGATGGAGAGAATGATCAGGATTATGAATAAGAAAGAAGACAACGATGATGATGATGACGAAACCACTGCTTCCGACGATTACTCCAACTATTTTTTGTTTGGTTCCTCGAGTTTGGGTTTTTCGGTTTATTGACTTTTTTATTTTATTTTTATTTGCTTTCAGTCCGATTTCTAATGTTTTTTAGTTTGGTTTTAGTTAGTTCAATCCTCTAACTATGACTATGATTATGACTTATGTTTTCTATTCATATCATAAATATTTTAAATCTAAATGATTCTTCCAGTGTTTCTCTTAATATGAAGATAAAGCAATAGTAACAACAATATTAAGTACAACTAAATATTAAGTTTCAGTAATCAAACTTATATATGGTCATCAAATTTAGGTTTAAATCTAGATTTACTTTTGTTTTGTCTTCAACGTGTGTGTGTTAAGTTAAAAAAATGATCAATTTGCTAACTAACCAAAAACAAATTATAATTAGTGTAATAACTATGTAATAATTATTATTGGGAAACTAATACCTCACATAGTATAGACATGAGAAAACTAATAACTAATATAGAACAGACATATTTTATCTTTACTATATTACATAACATAGAATTTATATGAAGATAATTTTGAAATTGTGTACTAAATTCTAAACTCTAAACATTAAAACTAAACTCTCAACCCTATAAACCTTAAAACTGAACTCTAAAACTAAAATAGTTAACCCAAATCCAAAAAATATAAACTCTAGAAAATAACAAAATTTATAAAATTCATTATGTACTATACTATGTAGAAGTATATAGAATATAATATGAACAGTAATTTTGGCTACTGAATTAATTATAATTTTTTTTTTGTGTTTTTCAACAAATTATCCCTTAAAAAAAACGTGTGTTAAGTTTCAAAAGAAAAAACAAACGTGTTTCTTATTAATTTTCGAAACCTAAACCTTTAGATTTTTTATGGGTGTGCCTTGCGCGTGGAATAAATAAATTTTAATTAAAAACAAATAAAATTACATGAAAAAAAATTGTCATTGGTAGATATTTTTCTTTTTTTTTTGTTTGCCGGCGTAATTGGTAGATTAAGAAACCATAGATTCACAAAAGTTCAAGCTCTCTTTATTTTAAATATGTCAAGTTGTTGTATTGTGACTTGTGGCATACATGTATCATCCACACTACGAGATGGAGAGAGAATATGTAATAATCGCAATGAATTACTAAACTGTAGTAATTTAAACTAAAAACAAAATTGAATTAAACTTTTTTTTACAATGTTACATACAAACTAAATTTTTCTCTAGCCGAAATGAATTGAACCGTAGTTTTATTCAGTGTGTGAGGGTTAGGTCTCCCCTAGAGTTAAGGTTCTCTTATTAGGTTTTTGCTCCTCTTAATTTGCTATAAAAATAATTGTTTTAAACATTTTGCATATATTTATGAGGGTTTAGCTTCACATATTAATGTTGAAGACCTTTTTAATTTGCTAAAAATATTACTCAATTCCTTCTGATGCTTTACTAGCCATTCTTTTAATTGTTTATAACATGGTATTGCTTTATCTTATAATATATCGACACGTGTTTATTGTTTTATTATATGTATCAACTAAAGTCTAGATACAAAAGAGCTTATCAGAAACCATAGGGTGGCTCTCATCTTAGGTATCTTCGTCTTCCTCTTCTGAGTACTAGATTTCACTTAGATTGCATTATGTTTAGTACATCATGGTTAAGGCTCTATTGATTCATCTCTGTTCAAAAAGTTCAGTTTTCAAAACTTACTCTCGCAGATAAATTTGTGTTGGAATTAATCTCTATGGGATTCATGAATGTCTCTCTGCTTAAGAGGAGTTACTTGCGAGCAATAATCTGATAAGATGATCGTAATTTTTACGCCTATGTTTGCAGATATGAAAACGATGCGAGACCTTTCTAGCAATATATGGTGATTGCATCAACACGCTGTTCGGATTCCCAATACTTTGAAGAGCTTTATAACTATTTTACTACAGAACATGTTAATATTTCTCCATACGCTTAAGAAATATCTTTTTAAAGTTTGTTTCTTTCCCTTGATATGTTAGCCATTTGCTTTACCATGCGTGGAAGCAATGTGATCCAGAGGCAGAGAAAGTGTTCAAACTATTAAAGAAGAAAGTGTAAAAGTTGCCATTGTGTCCAACTTCGACACTCGATTAAGACCCCTCCTACAAGCACTGAGATGTGAGGACTGGTTTGATGTTGTGGTTGTTTCAGCAGAAGTAACATATCTTTTATATCTTTTGGTTGATGATCTCAAATGTTTTGGGAACGAATGTGTATTAAAATGATTATGGCTGATTGTTTGGCAGGTTGACGCGGAGAAACCAAACCCGATCATCTTCTTGAAAGCTTCCGAATTTTTAGGAGTGAATCTCGAGGATGCGGTTTGCGTGACGCTTGGCTCTGGGGAAGTGAAGTTACTTTTAATATGGTACAAGCGGCATCATGTTATTAAGATTTTTAATATCGTTTAGATACTTTAACAATCTAAAATGCTCACAAAAACATGAATAGTTATATCACTACGAAAGGGCATTAGGCATGTGTTTATTTTATTTCTTTGATTTTAGTTTTGGATTTAGAATTCGAAAAATACCTATTTAAAACCAATAGATCCCTATCTAGAATATGTTATTGATTGTTTTTGCACTGACAAGAGTAAATACTCGGGTTTATTTTTTTCATAACTTATTGTGGATAACAATATCATTTCAGTTAATCATAAAAACTAAATTTAGTAATGGCTATATCAAATCCAAACGATTACAAAAAAAAAAATATATATATATATATATATATACGAATATCTGATGTCAACTAAATTTTGTTTATGAATTTTCTAATTTTTTACGTCTGTTTTCTTATTTTGATGTATTCAACTCTGCAATTTTATGTTTTTTTTCTTATTTCTATTTATGCTTTCATAGTCTTTATTTTTGTTGTTTTGATAAGCTTTTTTTATAAGTATCCTATTGTATTATGACCCAATCTTATGAACGATTGCTAATGGTCTCTCTATTGAGTTTTGTTTTGTTTTGCAGTTTCATAGATATCGAGTACATAATTTAGAGGAACTATCGTAGTCTATTATGTTACGAGAGCGATAATGCATACCATTTTCATTGCAAATATGTCTATATAAATATTTACTTATGAGTCTTTTTAATTTTTTTAGGGATTCATGCAAACATATAAGAATAATGAAGGGATCATAAACATCGGGTTAGTTTGTATTTTAAATCAAAATATTATAAGAATTGCACATCTGCACTAAATAGATCATCGTCGTTAGCTTTCAGATTATGCGAAGAAAACAATAAACCAGAAGGTGATTCATCGTGAATCACCAAACGGAAGAGAAGAAAAATGCTAGATCAAAATTTTTCATCGAGAACATCAATGGGGGTTATGAATCAGCAGCGTCTCTCCAAGTGAACATTAAGATAAAGGAGTTAGAGTTTGTATGTCAGCCCAAAGTTGACAAGGAGTTTAACGAAGCCGACGAGGATCGGCAATAAGATTATGTTTGCTTCTTCATGAAGAAGAAGAAGAAGAAGGTTACGATTATTTTGACATGTGGTTTCAATAGCCATCTTCTTCCATCGTGATTTTTTTTTTTAACAATTTGGTTTGTCATTTCTATTAATGTTGTATTTTTTTAAAATTTGATTCACTTTTCACATAACTCCTTTTTATTTTTATGTTATGTTTCCAATCTTTCACTTGAGCAGTATTTTTTGTCTTCACGTTCATGTCTTTGTGTTTGTATGATTAAAGTTATAAATGCCAAAATAATACCTTCACTCCAATAACAACGATAATTATTATATATGGTTTGTACAAAATCAAACAAACACGAAACTTGGAATTTCTCTGACTTTTTGTTCACATAACGATCACGAACATACATAACCAAAACAGACGTTAGGTTCTCCTTACTTCTTCTTTGTAATCTTCATGAGATACCATCTCTTTATTTCTCCTTTGTGCCCAAGTCAATGAATATTATTCATTATATGATTATATAGATATAACTGATCTTTCTTGCTTTTATATTATAATTATTATTCCAACCTCGATCATTGGGTTTAATCTGATGGCACCAATACCAACCATTATTGACTATTTAATTTATGGACATGATGATAATGAATGTTTCTCTTTATATTTTTAAATCAGTAGAATTTCCGGCAAGATTATGAGTAAAACATAATTTGTTATGGGTTCGTGTTTGTTACATCTGAACATTACCTTTCCTATCTTTTTAAGATCATTATCTAAAAATTAAATCTCGCGCAAGACGCGGGTAATACACTAGTATATTCATAATCACTGCCAAAAAGAGCAACTTCGAAAAAATAGAAAGTTTCAAAAAAAAATATATATATATATATATTGGGATTAGTTTCTTGCCAACTTTCATTGCGTTTGAGACGTATAGCTTTAGTTAGTGCTCACATTAACTATTTATTCATCTAATCAGTACGTACTAAACTTTTATCAAAAAAGGTACCTCACTGCATTTTTTTTTGTCAACATTCCTCTCTGCATTTATTTGTTGATTTGTAACAAAAACCACGTATCATCTTTCTTCTTTTTTTTTTTTTTTGATTTATATTCTCTTCTTCTCTCTTTTCATATTATGTGATTTTAAATTTAGTTTTCGTTTTTAAGTGATATTTTACGTTTCCAATAAAATACCTTAACTTTGTAATTTTTTATATTAAAACTATACACTTTTACTAAAATGATAGAAGTATATGTACCGTACGAATATAATTCTAAAAGTTGTTTTCTTCTCTAGTTAGGAGAATTACAAATAATTCTGGGCACGGCAATGTACGTACATTTTTTCTTTTTTCCAAGAATGTGTTTCTTCCGTTTTACAAATTTTTTTTTAAAGACTTTCGCATATGCATGAAATAAGAATATAATGTTTCCTTAATTATCATTTATCGTTTTCAAGTAAAATTCTAGAAGTTGTTTTCTTCTCTAGTTAAGAAACTCCATTTAAAAGGAGAAAATTCTTTTTAAAATTTAGTATTGTTAATATAAATCAGCAATTTTGTGATACAAAACAAATACCATCAAACAACACTTATTATAACCTACAGATCTTAATATTTCAATTTATTTTATCTCTCATATTTTACATACTATTTTAGATCTTGAACTCTTCATAGATATTTGTGCAATGGGATTGATTTTCAAGCTCAACGTTTGAGTTTACATATTTCCAAATATTTAGGAGTACACCAATGATTTTTTCCACTTATGTTTTATTTGTTGTAATCTAGTAAACATAAACACACACAAAATATACATAATAGTTATGGTTATAAGAATATAGCATTTTAAAATTATAAACCCTAACTCTTCGTTTTGATTTATTATTACAATACAATAAACACCTACAAATTAGAGCCAACGTAAAGCAATTAGTCTCTATTATTAGTACAGTTCAGTAATTTAACAAGACTATACACATATATATATATATATTTGTATGGTAACTAAAACCATATATATATATATATATATATATATATATATATATGTTTGAATGTGGTAACTAAAAATGTTAGAATCAAAGGTATGGTGGTCTATTAGTAACACAAAAGAGTTAGTTTCTTTGTGTCCGGGTTCAAAACCCTTTGGTACAGAGAATTCATTAAATCGAAATATCTAAATGTTGATTCCAGATATCGAGAATATTATGAGCCAAAGGTTTAGAACTCCCACGGTCTATAAAAAAATATAAAAATGTTAACTGTTTTAAACTGAAGAATTAGCATTTACGTTTACAAATATTGTTGGTGTTGTTAGATCTCGTCCGTCGGATGTATAATAACGACAAGCTCAACAAACAAACAAAAAATACTAGTACATTCATACTATAAAAGCGATAAGGGTTACTAACAACAGATCTTTGAAAATAGCAAGTCATCTAAAAAACGATATAATATAGAATAAAGCGGCTAAATCACAGGAGTTTAATGTCCTTAAGCAGTATAAACATAATTATCTTCATCACCATAGGTCCATAACATATATATGCATATAGACATCTGGTTGGTGTGTACATAATTAAGTTGTTATGTCATAGAGTGGATGACACCGGTTTAATTAAATAGGGTGCACTAACACACTCCTTGGTTTTCCAATTATACTTTTTAATTACATAATTACTATAGTATTAAACATTTAAAATGGTGAATGAAGTTTATTTTTCTTTGTTAAAGGAGAATGGTGAATAAAGTACTAAGAAACTTCATTTAAAGGGACGATTTATGTTCAATGGTAGTGGTTTTATACTTATACCACCCAATAATTAGAGGGCTAAAGCATATATTAAGCATTGATTTACATGCAAATAATTGATGATTAGTGTTTCCAAAGCATCGCGTGGACGACACGAGCCAATAAAATGGGAACATTATGCAAATAAGGGGTTTACAATTTGACCACAACAAGTATGAAATGTCGGCAGGTGATTGGGGAAATTACTCTTTTGTGTATGGGTGGGTCTAATCCAACCTTAGTGGCGCATTATTATAACCTCTATATCTATTCTATATTTTTATATTCCATTAACCTATAGACGAATATATATATATGCACAAACACAAACACAAACACAACACATTTAAACTCATATACATCGTATTTTATCTTGAGTAGAGAGCTCTCTTATCCGTTCTGTTAAGCGGTTAGTTCTCATCAACATCTAACAAATAAAATTTGAATGGTAATGAAATAATATAATAAAATCATGAAAGTGAAACGAACCATTGTTCCTTCAAATGTGTGGGTCACGTGCGAACCTAGTCCTAATCCCATCAACAGATACATGCATGGTCAGTGCATTGTGCATATCCACAAACTCTCAAGTAATAACAGTGATTATATAAATGTATAATGCGTTTTCTTTTTCTAATAATGGCTAAAAAGGTTGTGCAATTAGTTAGCTGTCTTATAAATATAATTATATAAAAAAAATATGAATGAGGAAGTATCTGTTGTGTTTTGTCAAGTCTTCACAGGCCACGTCCTGGTCCATAAAAAAGGTTGTGCATGACAAGCTGTGTACCATTTCCCTTTTATTCTTTTGTCTTCCATTAAAATATAAAGGTCAAACATTTGAAGTCTTAAGAGTCGAAGACCAAACATTCGAAGTCTTGAAGGTTAAACGTCACGATGTCAATCGAGTCATGCAGGTTAAAAGTTAAAACCCCATGTCTAATTCGCAGGTCGATCTATTGGCGGATATTTTTCAACTATTAATGAGAAAAAAATTTATATAACTATGCATATATAGAATTACATGATCTATAACTTCAAAATGTTTTGTAACACCACATAACTCGCGAGTAACTTAAGGTTGACAAGTTAGAACTAAGTATAACTCAAACAAGAAATAAACTTTAACAAGATAGAACTCAATTAAACCACACTATGTACGAAACGAAGGGTATGTTTATAATATCAAAAGAAAGGTATACAGATAGTTAAATGTTAACGAAGTGGCAGTGGGTTAGTAGTTCACTTGAGATAAGAATTGTTACGTGGGTCTAGGCTGTTGTTCAATTTTTTTCAATCGTGGAATTATCTAACCACTCCCATTTGGCCAATCGAAGTGGTGCCACGTTTTCGGCCCATTAGCAAACCTGGTGAGTGAGCTACTCGACGGCTACACTTATTCTAAGGGGATTAGTCATGTGGTAAAAGTCTGGATTACCTCTGTTTTAAAAAAAAGTTAAATCTTTGTTAAAATGATTAGTTAAATCTAATAATTATAGAAAGCTTCTTAACAAATTATAAAATAAAATAAATATAGAAAGTGATATAATCCATAACATTATCATGGCAATATATTAAGAACAATTTGAAGAGCTACATTATTGGAGGAATATTGAGCATTGAAATACCTCAACTTACAAATCTAGAGAGAGAAAGAAAGAGAGAGAACTTTTTCCTCGTAGTGAACTTAGACCGAACTTAAAAAAAAAACTTAGACCGAACAAAAATTTTTCTCCGAAAGTAATCCAACAAAAACGAAGAGAAATTAAACCTCCTTTCTAAAATAGAGAAAAAAACGAATAAGAAAGCTCCGGGATGGGAGGGAAAATGCTAACGTGCGCCACAGTGACCGTTATCTAAATGGCGCCAAATATTTTTGGGGTCGTCACGTGGTAAAAGTTTGGATTACCCCTGTTTTACAAAAAAAAAAAGTTAAATCTTTGTTAAGAAAAAAAATGATTAGTTAAATCAAATAATTATAGAAAGTTTCTTAACAAATTATAAAATAAAATAAATATAGAAAGTGATATAATCCATTATATTATCATGGCAATATATTAAGAACAATTTGAAGAGCTACGTTATTGGAGGAATATTGAGCATTCAAATACCTCAACTTACAAATCTAGAGAGAGAAAGAAAGAGAAAGAACTTTTTCCTCGAAGTGAACTTAGATCGAACAAAATTCCTTCTCCGAAAGTAATCCAACAAAAACGAAGAGAAATTATAATTAAGCCTCCTTTCTAAAACAGAGAAAAAAACGAATAAGAAAGCCCCGGGACGGGAGCGAAAATGCTAACGTGCACCACAGTGACCGTTATCTAAACGGCGCCAAATATTCTTGGGGTCGTCTTTTCACAATAAAACGCAAACGCAAACCCACTCCCACCACTTTCCTCCTTTCCTAAAAAAGAACACTCATATACACACACACACACACACACACCACTTTCTCTCCTTACTCTCTCTCTCTCCTTGCTCTCTCTCTCTCTCTCTCTCTCTCTCTCTCTCTCATGGAGAAAGGCTTCTCTCCCGTCGGACTCAGAGTTCTTGTGGTAGACGACGACCCAACCTGGCTCAAGATTCTCGAGAAAATGCTCAAGAAGTGTTCTTACGAAGGTCTCTTCTTCTTTTTTCTTATATTTCATTCCTCAACAAAATCTACCTGATATGTTTCCTTAATTAATATTTTTCATAATAAACTCTGTTTGCAGTCACTACCTGTGGTTTAGCTAGAGAAGCTCTCAAGTTGCTTCGAGAACGCAAAGACGGTTATGACATCGTGATCAGCGATGTCAACATGCCTGACATGGATGGCTTCAAGCTTCTTGAGCACGTTGGTCTTGAGTTGGACTTACCTGTCATAAGTGAGAACTTGTCTTCATCAAGGAAGCAAAAAAAAAAATCTTTTAATGAGTTGTTGTATATTTAAATCTTCTTGTTACGATTACAGTGATGTCGGTTGACGGTGAGACCAGCAGAGTAATGAAAGGAGTTCAACACGGAGCTTGCGATTACCTGTTGAAGCCGATAAGAATGAAGGAGCTTAAGATCATATGGCAACATGTACTGAGAAAGAAGCTTCAAGAAGTGAGAGACATCGAAGGTTGTTATGAAGGATCCGGAGCTGATTGGATGACTCGGAACGAGGAAGTACATTTTCTTGGAGGAGGTGAAGATGTTTCTTTTGGTAAAAAGAGGAAAGACTTTGACTTTGAGAGGAAGCTTCTTCAGGATGAGAGTGACCCATCTTCTTCAAAGAAAGCAAGAGTGGTTTGGTCTTTTGAGCTTCACCAGAAGTTTGTCAATGCGGTTAACCAGATCGGATGCGATCACAGTAAGTACGTTGGGCGAGTTCGGTTTCATACCCTTCCCTAGCTCCCTTTTTAATCATGTCTTCATAGAGCGGTGATTTTTTCCGGTCTCTTTTGTTTGGCAGAAGCTGGTCCCAAGAAGATATTGGATCTCATGAATGTTCCATGGCTCACTAGGGAAAATGTCGCAAGCCACCTCCAGGTAAAACTTTACCTTCTCATTATTATTCAAAAGGGGAAGTGTAGATTATAAAGTTTTTTTTTTTTTTTTTGGGTCACTTTTGTAGAAATACAGGCTTTACCTGAGCAGACTTGAGAAAGGGAAGGAGCTAAAGTGTTATTCTGGTGGAGCAAAGAATATGGATTCATCTCTAAAAGATGCCGAAGTGAATTCAGGCCACCAAAGCCCTGGCAAAAGCAGCTATGCATTCTCTCTGCTCCATAAAGCTACAGAGACTGATCCAAAGGCTTCGGCTTCTGTGTCTGACCCTAACAGTGATGTCCATATGCCTCCAAATGCGAAAAAGACGCGTATAGGGTTTGATCCTCCCCTTTCCTCCAGTGCCTTTGACTCTCTGCTTCTGTGGAATGATGTTCCAGAGGCACTTGAATCGAAGCCCCCGATTCTGTATGACAACAGCTTTCTCCAGCAACAACCACTGCCAAGTCAAAGTTCCTATGTTGCAACTTCTGCACCGTCTCTCATGGAAGAGGAAATGAAGCCTTCTTATGAGACCCCAGCAGGACGCACTTGTGTGAGTACGGAGTTTATCATGCCGCAAGACAAGAGCCCTACTGTGACCCTTCAAAATTTGGACTTGTCCTCTCCCTCTGCCATCTCCTGCATGAAGCTACAGGAGTTCAGCTCAAATGTAACCAACAACAATACAGAGTCGATTCTGAGAAGCTTGAACTGGGAACTTCCAGAGTCACATCATTCTGGTTCTTTAGACACAGACTTAGACTTGAGTTGGTTACAAGGCGAGCGTTTTCTTGCAAACACCGGACTCCTACAGTTTCACGATTACAGTAGTAGCCCATCACTCCTATCTGAGCTCCCACCTCACCTATGGTTTGGAAATGAGAGGCTGCTCGAACCTGACGAGTATTCCTTCATGGTAGATCAAGGTTTATTCATATCTTGACCTCGTACCATTAACTTATTTTCATGTGTAATGCAGAAAGATTTTGTGGGTATACCTGAAAATAATCTTGCTTTCTCAAGAACCTTCCATGATCGAATGCATGTACAATAATCCATGAGTGTCATAGGCTAATTAAAGCAAACAGTTGGATGACAATGATAAGACCACATGTTTCATACCATAGCTTAAGATTTCCACACTGTCACATTGGTTTCCCTTCCATGTGATAAGACCACATGTTTTTGCTCATAGAAGAAAGATACTTGACCTGCCATATGTAGAGAATAAGATCTCTGCACATAGTATTTATTGGCAAACTCAGCATTTTCTCCTCATTCCACACCTTCACATCCTCATTCAACATCCCTGGCATGGCAAAAATTAAACTGCTGGACACTTCTAACTGTTGGGACTCTGTCCCGTTACCTTAAGTTCAAAGAATGTGAGCGAGGTTACGATTTTCAAGCATATCAGAAAAACGTTTTACATCGAAGAAATCTAACATTTGCTACCAAATCCAAGATGGGAAACTACAGAGAGTTTTGAACTATCTAAAATCTTGTACCAAGTGAAACCAATGCAGGCAAACGATTGGTTCACAGACTAAGCTCTAATTCACTCATAACAAATAAAACACCAAGCAACACCCTATCGATGTCAAAGCGAATCGATGTGCTAATTCCCCATCCTCAAATTCATCAAATCGGATGCATCAGTACTGCACAGAGCTAGAGTTTTTACCTACTGGAGTGATCAGGGCGGTTCTACTTTAACTCTGCAAACAGTCTTTGTTCTCCCTCATTGCAGCCTTGCTGAAGCTTTTGAACATTTCATTCACATTTCCAGTTAAGGATTTCTTGGAAATATACAGTGAGAAATTTTTCATACTACTACTTGATCAATGTCTAAGGAAAGTTGAACTCGCAAGTTGTAACCAACAGCTCTTTCTTTCAACAAATCTACAGATACAATAAGTTATATGTTACAAGAGATATAAGAGAAGCTGTTTCTCTGAGAGACGTATAAAGAAAATGTGCACAAAATAATGGGCATCTCGTCGCCTTCTGCAGCCCATATCAAGACGGTTGAGACATCAAAATTAGCCCATCAAGTGTCAATCGCTCAACCTTGGGCCCTGGAAAATGATATCATATCATTCTGGTGAGAAGACACCAAAATTCTACTGAAAATGTAGAAAAGAAACATTTGGTACCCGTTTACACTTACTTGGCTTTCTCATCTGGGCTTTCTTCACCTTCTCCGTCAGTCCCAGGATTCAGCGATGATATCTTCCCGAATGACTCTTTTGCATCCCCAAAAAAGTCTTTCACTTTGTCGAATACTGTTTTAAGCTGGTCTTGGGTTGGGAGCTGTCATTGTTCAGGACAAAACTTTAATGTTTCAGAGAAAACATATATGACTACCCCTTTTGGTCTCACTGTTTGGAGTTTGAGAGCTAATCTAAAAAAGTGGTTGTACACTTACCTCGATGACATCTGAGGTACTAAGTGCAGCTCTCATGTTTCCGTTTTCCTGAATGTATAACGCAGCCATAATAAGTGAAAGAAAACAACCAAACAACTTTCATATGGTCTCACAGAATCCGTCCTCCAAAGACTTCAGAGGTTAATAATAAAACAAAACGAAGAGCTTCCAAAAGCTGAAGACAAAGGATTCCAGATGCTTACAACAAGTTTGTAGCCATATCGAAACTCTGTGGCTGACCGCAAGACACGATGCTGCTTTATTGCTGTCTTTTGTATCTCCTTCTCATCCTGTTAAATCGAACATGTCAACAATCAGAAACCACACAGCCTAAACTGTATTATATACACCAAAAATAACTCATACTTACTCTGTAGATAACAGCAGCAATGTTTCTTGCAATGGTGTCTTTGTAGATATACTTCCCCAAGAGGTTGTCTTTTGCAGCAACCATGATCTTAGCAGTGGTACCACCAGCTATTATACTGAGAGGATACCAAAGATACACCTGTTCATGTTAAAAGAAACACTTATTTACACACAAAAACTCGCACTGATGAAACCAGAACAATTGCAATCGTCTCTATGTAGTTAGGGACCTAGGGTCGAATTGTTCAAGCTACCATAACCATTGAAGGAAATTACAGCTTTGCAAATTGAAAATGCGGAAAATGAGGTGATGAGTTAGAGAGATAAGAGACGAACATTGGCCATACGAATGAAGATAACGAATCTAGGGTTTCCATCGTCTTCAATCTTAGGCATAGGAGGAGGTGTACGTTGATACTGACGAGCAGCCATACCTTTCTTCCCTTTCGCCTCCACCACAAAAACCATCCGCCGCAGCACCGATTCTCGGCATGGCGTTCTCGAGGTGAACAACGAGTGTCTAGCTAAACCAATCTCTTCGAATCTTCCCGTGTTCTTCAGTGGAAGACGAGCCAACGCGTTGAGAGACATACTCACCTCCATTAAAGCACCAGATTCACCACTAGTCCAAAGGGGGAGTTTTTGGGGATGATGATTTCGTGAATCGTACCTTATCCATTGAGCGTGCCACGTGTCCTATTCGGTTTAACCGAACCGAAACTGCAAACCGGGAAGTCATTCAGCCACTCGACCAAATCTCATCTCCATTTTGTAATTCGAAGTTTGAGTTAGACAGACCATTCATGATTTTATTTGTGAAATCTGAATTTGGGATTTATTTGTTCGAATTACACAAAAATAAATGAATGATTCCAACTATCAACTCACATCAATAAGCGATGTCACTGACAACAACAACAAAAATGTCCAAGCTTCGCAAAACAACATTTTTCGGTTTCACCAAGCCGACAGATTCACTAGGTGTCTAAGAGGTCCTAATGTTAGTTCCAATGATCACAAACTATATTTTGTCCGGTTATCAATGAAAGCTTGTGTTGATGGCTCCCTTCCAAGAAAACTTGTGACAAGTTCCATGGCTTCTTTGCCTCCTCCCGCAGCCAACACCTAGTCGAAGAAAGCTGGCGTTACACTCACAGTCACAGACTACTAAATTAAACAATAAACAAATACGCTTCTCATTATCGTTTACTTTGTCTCTGAACTGCATGCCCGTATACAGATTCGGATGCCCATCCCCAAATTTTGAAGCATATATATCAGCAGCAAACACCTGTGAAAAATAAGCGGATTCTCAGATTGAAATCATGTAAAGAGCAAACAGCACGGATTAACACAGTGCAAATCGATCATACCTCACTCCATATACGGCTGTAACATGTTGCTTCAGAGCCAATTACAGCACGTGGGAAACATGAAGCAGGGTTTGTTCCTTCCACCACTGGTAGACCTATCATTACCTAGAGAGAGAGAGAGACTACATATAACAACAATTTTTACTCCCCGTAAATAAACCAGAATGCTTTGAGAGTTTCTGCTTTTACCTTCGGATGGAGAGTCCTGATTAGCTGGACAAAGTCAACATCATCGTCCGAATATATTTTTTGATCAAATAGACCTGATCATCAATGTTTTAAGCATTATTAGTCGATGCCACATTTAACCTTATCATGAGCTTCTTACACAGCTAATATGCCTCTTAGTGAACTTTAGCTTCCTCTAACTCAAAATGAAAACCTCAATTTCGAGGTGTTTAAGTGAATAAACTGCAATAAATCAAACTGAAATGTTCAGAGATTTCTCACAATATAATATCTCCTGAAGCGACTTGAGTGCAGAGAAAGAATATCGCCAACGTTTAAGTGTTTTGCAGACTTCATCCACAAGTGGCTTGGTGATATCCTGCAAGTCCAGTGAATTAAATAAATCAGTCACAGTCTAAAAGGGAAACAGGAATAAATCCCAAGTCCAACCAAATTATTATAACTAGTTGACCAGAGAAAAATTGTCAACAATTTCGTTGTAAAAAGCACTCACCTGACGATAACCTGATATTAACTTCAAGGTGAAACTCTCGTAACACCTAGAGATACCAAAATCATATTCCATCAGTGAGGATTTGTGTTAATAATACAGAAAGAATAAAACAACTATAAATTTACTTGCCAATTTTCCAATAATTGAGAAGGGATCTCCCGAAAATCAGGGTCAACACGAAGGCCAGAGAATCTAGCAAATGAAGAGCGATTGCAGATATGTTGAACCTATTTGCCAATGGTTAGCAAAGGAACATCAGCTCTTAACATCCGTTCATATATACAACATGATTTATTCCACTCTTCCAATTAATCAAATCTCATTCACGTACCACATGACCAAACTCATGAAAAAGATTAACCACCTCAGAGAATCCCAATGGCACAGCTTCACCACCACCATCCTTTGCAAACTGTGCAATAAGCAACGCCACCGGAATCTGGAGACAGAAACAGAAACAAAAAAAGAAAGAAGCCAAAATAGGATTATTAACACGTTAAATACATCCCCACAAGATCCCAATATCGATTTATATTTCGAACTGCATGAAACTTCAAGATAAAGGTCTGACAAGGATGTAGAATTGTCACCTGACATGCACCATTGGAGAACAATGCATTATTCTGAAGAGCAACCACACAGCTGTGACTAAATTTCCCTTCCCTGTCCAACAAAAATATGCTCACAACTCAAAACAAAATGGAGGGTCTGAAAGCAAAGAGGATGATGAACTAAGATTGATAATGGACCTTGTAAACATGTCAAGATAGAAATAACCCAAAAGCTTTCCAGATCCGGAGTCAAAGACGGCAAAAGCTCGCACGTCATAATACCAGACATCAATTTCTGTAACCTCCTCAATTTTTATTCCTGCATGGAAATCATAAGATTGGTCAGCAAGCTATGACAAAGATGAAACAAACAAATAAATAGTAAACATAGCAAAGCAGAAAAAATTATTAAGACCCCTAAACTCACCAAAAAGGTCCTGACATATTTTAAAGACCCCAGGAAGGACCAAACTGACGGGAAAATATTGTCGGATATCCCCAAAATCAAGATCAAACTGCAACTCCTCTGCCCTCTTTATATAATATAAAAGATCTTCTACGCCAAACGGAAGCTCGCCTTCATCTTTCCTCTGATATTAGAACCCCAAAAGTTAAGTACTGAGAAAGGCATCACTTTATACATGAAATACCAACATTATATTCTACCTTTAAGTCTTCTAATATGGAAAACTCTCTAATAGCCAATTCAGTTAAACTGGAAGAGATGTCCTCCAGGAACCTGTTCACCTGGACACAATAAGGGCTTCAGTACAAACGAGATAACGAACAATGAAAAACTAATCACTTGAGGATCTTTCACAAACCCTCATTGAGGTCTTTGACATCCTACGATCAAGAGCATAATCTGCGAAATGTGCATAACCAAGTAAGCGAGCTAATCTATGGCGCGACTGAACCTACAGAGACGAGAATAAGAAAAAGTCAACTGATTGAAGTGTGCAACAGGCTTCTGTCAAGGGTTTATAGAACAGATGCACAAGTACCAGTTTTTTTAAAACCGGAATATTGGCATCTCCACATCTCTTTCCATATGCTATAGCCACTGTCTTCCTTGTTTTGGCTATCTGCAAAGTGTAAAACAAAAGCCAAATTTTCAAAGACAGATTCTAACGCATTAACCTGGACACATATAGAGATGTTGAAATATTCCTGGTCATAAAAAAAGCCAGCGTCAAGAACTGACAAGCAACTGTTCCACCTTTTCTGTGGTGTGGCAATCAAAAAGGTACAGGGCAATTCTTACCCTGCACAACTCTAGTATAGCTGCCACATGACGACTTTCCAAGGTGAGCTTAAATTCTTTATTTTGAGTTTTTTCCAAACTCTGCAGGATGAATTGCAGATATGAGAAATTGTTCAGAAAATGTCATGTCCAAGACAGAGAAGGTCACAGATTAGTGTGCAACAGAGAAAGCTGATTAGGATCAACACCTGAAGAAATTCTAATGGCAAACCAGCAAGTTCAGCTTCAGTAAAAAACAGGCACGAACTATCTTCATTTAAATTCTGAACGTATCGCAAGCTTAGCTCATCAATTTCATTTGTCAGTCTCTCCACTTCCTCTCTTTTTCTTGCAGTAAGGTTCAGACCATTGTCCTCGAAGTCTCTAACCTGTCACTGATAAACAGAAATCAATAATTTCGTTCCACTCACACAGCTTAGTAATGGCAACAGAAGTCTGCAAGCAACTCTTGCAGATGTGCTATGAAAGGAAGCTCATTATTCCAACGGCTTAGAAATAATTAAAACTACTCTAAGGAGAAAACATTTACAAAAAAATAATGTATTCTAATATCAGTTGTTAGAATGATTACAACGACATTGCGTTAGCAGCAGGACGTTATACATTTGAGAGAGCTTTAACTCTTCAATTGTGTGATAGAGTAATGTATAGGATAGTAAAAACCTTCCGAGCAATATATATAGGTGGAGCACATGATTCAATTTTCATTACCAGACACTGTAGGTAGCATTTAGCTTCTGGCGCAATTGATTCTCCCTTTGCAGCATAAATTTTGATAATCCGGTAAACATCTTCACGTTTCCTGATAAGCTTGCACAAAAGTACGATATTCAGTTTCATATGAATTAAGAAAGTGGTTCAGGTATTCAAAAACAGCATTTCATAAACAACACTTAACACAGAACACCTGCAGGAGAGGATATGAGCGTCGATTTTCTGCTCTGCTTCAGCACTGGCTTTACGAACATTATCATGGGGAGATAACATCTTAGGAAACACACAGCATTGTATAAGCGAGAATTGTCTTGCTTCCAGTTCTGCTAGCGGCAATACAACATTCTCATAAGAGAGCTACAAGCATTTTAACAAAGATACGAAGATCAAGTCCAAATCCATCTTTTCAACAAAACTTGAATTGAGAGTGAGTTTCCACTTTCAAGTAATCTCAAATACCTTATTTAGAGGAACCAAGGCAACAGCATCATGAACTCTCGTGGACTTGGAAATGATTTCATCAGCCAAATCGAGTATCTCTCTCGCCGATAGGGTAACACAGACAGTATCACACCCAGGAAGACCTAGATTTCCAAAGAAAATCGAACAAATACGGCATTATAAAATCTCGAATTCATAAGAGAAGGCGGAATCAAGCCAATGGAAACTGAAAAGAAGACGAAAGAGTACCTTTCCTCTTATGTTTTTCCTTGTGAGACTTGTAAGCGAAGACGGCGAAACTAACGGCGAGTCCGAGCAGCCCAGCCGCTCCGGTGAAGGTTACAAGTTTGAGCTTGTTAGGGTTAGATCTTTCCATTTTCTTGTCGTTTTCATCGTTTTCTGACATTTTTTCTCTGGGATAAACAGTCGTGACTGGGAGGGAAAAAAGCTTTGTGTACTGTTTGTCCCTCTGCTCGATGATGGCCCCAAGGCTGAAAGTGATACGGACGGAAAAATCTTCGTGATGCCATCAAACAATTTATATTTAGGTAGATAACAACATATTTTGCATAATATCAATAATATTTTCGAAAATAACCTTGCTGATTACCTTGTTCTGCAATCCCTCTCTCTTTCTTGTTTTTTTTTTTATCTCATCTATTTTTATTTGATTTGATCTCTTCACTTACATAGTGATTTGATTTTGTTATTATATTTAAAAAATGTAAATTTCGTTTCGCATATATTGTGATTTGAAAAACTTAAAAAGGAGATCAATTTATTGTAAAATAATATATAGTTGTAACTAATTTATATATATTGTTCTATTCTATATAGAAAAAAGATAAATAGAATAGAATGAAATTGTTATTCTATTTACCAACTTAACAAAATACTCTAAAAACAGATTCTAAATATTGAACACTAAGACCCAAAATTGGAGACTAAAAATTTAAATATATTTTAAATGAAAACATAAACCCTTATCCTAAAAAATCAAATTATACAACCAATAATTTATAATTCATCTATTTTATTTTATACTTTCATATAGCATAATCTATGCATTTTATAAACTTTTATGAAAATAACAACACATTTTTGGATTTCATCCTCCGACATTTTTACTGCTCTGAATTATAATCATCTACACATGATTTAACTTATTTGCCTCTCTTTATTAGGCACATATATTTTAAGTAGTAGTTTAATCTAAATTCTCTAATGGTTTATGCTTATGTTACTGAGTAGAAAAGCCTAGACGGGAACATAAGTCAAGTTGCCTTAAAGCTTGTTAAAGCTACCGACACGTCAACCACTTTTGCCATATCGTTTGCGTCAACGCAGGGGTAGAAGAGTCAATTTTTAAGTTAATTTGCTAATCACTTAAATAAATCATGTTGTTGGCTATATTCTTTGTTTCTTAATCCAATAGTGTTAGTTGGCAAATAAACCCTATATATTTCTGATCTTTTTTGTGTCTGAATGTTTAGTATTGATAACTATATTTTTATTTTATTTTTGTCGTCGATAACTAGATTTTAATTTTTTACAATATATAGAAAATATTGAAAATATAATTAAATAAAATAAGTAAAAACATATTATTTTGATTCATATATATCAAAACTATTAGATAAATAATTATGTCGACCAAAAAATATTCGATCGGTATACGAGTCTTGACCACATTAATTTAAATTGATTGAATCGGTTTGCAATAACAGAACCAAGAACATGAAGCATTATCTTATAGTCTATGACGAAAAATGTGATTGAGTGGTTTACATTTTATAAATTACAAATTATATCTTTCCTATTTACTTGATATGAGGGAGTCCAATGTTTGAGATTATAGATTATAAGTTTGGTTATTGAGTAATAAATATTATATGGGTGTCAAAATAGGTTCAAATTGATGGATCAACCCAATCTAATCCAATCCATCAACCATAGTGGATTAAATATTTTTACCCTAATGGATTATTGGGTGGGTTGAAATGTGTTGATACAAAATAGATCAATGAATAACCCATTTTCAGTCCATCAGTTTTTTATTTATAAAATTATACAAATTTTTTTATATATATCAGCTCAGTTTTTTAATTACAAAAAATTTAAACAAATCAATTTTTTTCTCCCGAAATCTTCGATCTCCTTTATCGTTTTCATTATCGATCTCTCTTAGTCTTCGATCGAAACCAATCGATTTATTTTCGTCTTCAATCTCACTCTCTTTGTTTTGTTCTATTTTCTTCTGTCACTATCCAGTTCACTGCAAGAAACTTACAAATTTAGATATTCGAAGCTCGTTAATGGTGGTTCATCCATTCGATTGACTGACTCAGTGAGTCGAAACGAAGGACGAGTTATTTACAGGAAGCCCATCAAGTTGTTCCAAGGTAAATAAACTATTCAAGATCATTCTCGGCTAATTTTTCGTTTTCATTATACCAAGTGGTTTGGATCTTAGGTGAACTAATATTTGTTCCACTGGCCAGTGACAATAACACATAAACTTTGTAGATGTTACTTTGATGTTGGTCGGGTTTTACCTTTTATTCATATTCTCGTGTTTTGTTATCATGAAAGTTATGAAGATTCTAAAAAGATGTTTGTAATTATGGGTAGTAAGAGTAGCATTCTATCTTTAGACGTATGAGAAATCACTGAGTTAGCTGTTTGGATCATGGACAGTAAAAGATATTTGATGTTTGCATAAGTTTGGTATTATAATTGTTGTTGTTGAGTTTGGTATCTCCAAGAGAGGGAATCGTGCAGGGATCATGTGCTTCATATTTTACTTGGATGTCAATGGTTAAAAACGTGCATGTTTTGAGTGTGTGTGATTCTCATGGTGTTATGAGATTTGATTGAATTAGAAAGGAAAATGAGTGGAGAGAAGCTGCCTATGCTTTGTCTAAAGAAAATAGATTTGTGTTTTTGCTTTTTTTTTATATATCAACTCTTATGCCAATAAATGATTGTATAATCTGTATTTTTATGTCCAAACCTATGTGATGATTGCATGTACATGCAAAATAATTTGTTATCAAAAACAATACCACCATATCTGGCTAAAAACATGATATCAAATTAAATTTGTGCTGACTATTGTGTTATATCTCCTTTGTAGTATTATATCGCTTCTTTTTTTGCTAAGCATTGTGGTATTTTGATTAAATCACACACTGTTAAATTTGATGGACAATGAAGAAACATTTTCTTGTTGTGATCCCGTCGGACAATCATCAACATGTACATCACAATCTTCACTTTCTGTAAAAAGAACACAAACAATATTGTCAATGTAAAAATACTGTAGAATATAATAAAAAAAATGGTAAAAAATAGCATATTGTACTAAATGTTCAAATGACTATTTGATATTTCCTACTATTGGAACATCAAATCCGATTCGTCGTCATTAGAAATGCTCAAATGGTTTGGATGATGAAAAGAAGAGTAACGAAGATTGATTATAAAGTTGTAAGGGAGAAGTTTAGTCAGGTGATAATTGGATATGATATTTCTTTTTGTTATGTCGAATATGAAGAGCTTAGGTACTATCTAAAGTATTGAATCATAATTCTAAGTATTGTACCAGAAATACGGTTGTATCTGAATTGATTAAAACATGGGAGAAATAATAACATAAATTGAAATCTCAGCTATATAATATGTTATTAAGAACAATACCATCATATATGGCTAAAAACATGATATCAAAGTAAGTTTGTGCTGACTATTAAGTTATATCTCCTTTGTAGTATTATATGTTTGACTTTTGATTAATAGTCAACAATTTTTGGTGATGGATATATAGTTGTGATTGCATAATATGTTGATACAAAGTGGGTATTAAATATCTAGATCTTGTCATTTTGTAATATGCTTCCCCTGCACAGTGGTGATTCTTTCGCTATTAAAATTCATAAATGTTTGAAAGAGTGGAGAATAAAGATAAATTGAAAGATAGATTTAATTTAGATGAAAATTTGATGTGCAAAGGGAAATTTTTTTCATGTGCGATGTTGTGTACACCTCTTAAACCGTATAGTGTAAGATGGTTTAGTTATTATTAGTGATACTTTTGTCTAAGACCAGAGATAATGTGAAGTATATCAAGGGTTCAACATCAAGAAGGATTGCACTTGCAAAATGTGTGGAAGGTGATGTTCAAAGTAGAATGAATTCGACCTACTTAATACTTGAAAAAACTTTAAAGTACCAGCAGCCAGTGGCGGATCCAGAAAGGAAAAAGGTGGGTCAATTGACCTGGGTAATATCTTTAAATATAATTTAGGAAATGTAAAACAATGAAGATTTTATAACATAAATGGTAGTTTCTCTGAGGATGACCCACCAAAAACCTTGGTTCGAGTCTCCCTCTTTATAGCTTGAGATAAAAAAAATTGAATTTTTGATTTAAATATAAAAAAAAATTGGGACCGCCACTGCCAGCAGGCATTAAATAGGTTTAAAGTAGTTGACAAAAATTATAAGCAGTGGCTCTAGAGTTAAGAATCGAAGAGGGCAAAAATTATCCATGAGATTCTAATGCCTTTTTACGGTATTACCACTATAATGTCAGGGAGAAGCTACTCAACTTGTACTTTATGGATATTTAGAAGATTTTGTGTTTGTTGGAAGTGCATAGGGAGCACGATGATGAAGTTATTCAAACAATGATATTTAATATGAGGATAATATTCTTACAATGGGAGCTGTTTTGGATTCTATAATGAAATTGAAACTTCTGAAATGTTGTTATGATGAGCTTGATTCGTTTACTTCACAAAAAAAGTAGACCACATCGAGAGTAAACTTTCTATTCTTTTTAAATAATATAGAACGAATTTTTCACTGACTAATATTGTGAGCTATACAAGATAACACTCTCATGATCATGAACAAGGAAGAGAGAACTTGGGTGTGGTAGATGTAAGTATCCAGTTTAATGATTGTCTGATATAATATTATAGGGCTGATAGGAACAATCTTAATTCTTTATAGTTTGTGTTCAAAACAAAACATAAAGATTGTGTTTATAACAAAAAGTTTACATTTAGAACATGACAAAAAACTTGTAACATAACATAAAGATTAATTTTTTATAATGTGTTCAAAACATGATTGATCCTACAAATTAGTCCAGCTTATGATTTTACTTTGTAACATGTTTAAGCTTCAAATGATACATGATTTGTTTGAGTTAAATGATGTTTTAGACGTTGCTGAAAAAAAAAAATCAGCATTGCAGATGTATTTAGAGGATCCAAAATTGGAGATGAAAAATCATCCTAACTTGAATGTTTTGCAATATTGGAAAGAAAATATTTATCGTTTTGGTGTATTAACATATATGGCCATGGATGTGCTTAACATTCTCATTACCACTATAGCTTTTAAATCTTCTGTTATATAAACAATAAATATATATAAAAAACCATGAATATATACTTCAAAACTTCAACGATTGTGATTTACTTAAACAATTTTTTTGAGCAAATTGAGCATGATATGCAATTCCAACCACTACGTAATACAATATCAGTAATAGTTGTTTTACACACAAATATATTGTCATGCATTTAATAAGAAATAATTGATGTATTTCTTAGGTTGAGTAGTCATTGTTGTTGTGATGATATCTATGATGTAAATAATTAAAAAAAACTGAGTTATAATTTTTTTTATTAATCTCACATACTAAAATCAATCGTCGTAATCTATCTCATCAATCGTCATAAAACTTTATATAATAAGATGGAAAACCTTAAAAGGTTACACTACAATGCACATTGCACATATAATAAAAATAGTTTTTGTACATGTCGACATCTAGTTTGACTGATCAACAAATATCTCTATCATATTAATTACAAAATATAACTATAACATAGTTTACCAAATATATAATATTTTTATATGTATCTAAATTTAATTGGAAAAAGATTTATAAATGTGTAGGAATTGGGGTACATGTAAACTTAATTTTATTCAAACTAAAAATCAATTTACACTTGTATTTAATATTTTCATAAAATAATGCTTTTTATTTTATCTATTTCTATTCAAAATAAAAATATCCATAAGTTTGTATTTGTGCAGTATCTTTACTATTTTTTACGAATTATTAATTAAAAGATAACTAAAAATGCTGATATATGTTTTTATAATCTAATTGATAAATAAAAATATATAAAAAATTTTAAGTATGTTGTGAATAGAGAGAAAGAGAATGGGAAAGTTCATATCATATTTCATTAATCAAGTATTCTTTATATAAGGATCAATACATGTGATAAAAGGAAATTTCCTTTTCCTAAAGAGAAAAGGAAATTACCCTATGACTAAGTATAGATGGGCCGGACCGGGCTATACTGGACCAGAACTGGTTATGACAATCCACTATGATTTATAACACTCCCCCTTGGATGTCATAACCGTAATGGGCTTGTAACACGCTTTGGACGTTGCCTCATTAAAACCTTACCAGGAAAACCCAATTGGGACAAAACCGTGGTGAAGGAAAAAGAGTACAACACGTATTACTCCCCCTGTTCGAAACCTCACTGAAGGTCTTTCAGTCGACGCATTCCAATCTGATGAGTTAGCTTCTTGAACGTTGAGGTTGGAAGCGACTTGGTGAATAGGTCCGCTGAATTTTCACTTGACCGTACTTGTTGCACTTGAACTTCTCCTGTTTTCTACAAATCATGTGTGAAGAAGAACTTTGGCAAGATGTGCTTCATCCTATCACCTTTGATGTATCCGTCCTTAAGCTGTGCTATGCATGCTGCGTTGTCCTCGTATAGAACGGTTGGTTTCTGCTTTTCTTCGGTCATCCCACAATCAACTCTTATGTGCTGGGTCATTAGCCTTAACCAAACACATTCACGGCTGGCCTCGTGAATAGCCAATATCTCCGCATGGTTGGATGATGTAGCCGCAATGGTCTGTTTCATAGATCGCCAGGATATGGCCGTCCCACCATGAGTAAAAACATAACTTGTCTGAGACCGAGCATTATGTGGATCCGAAAGGTAACCTGCATCAGCAAAACCAATTAAACCGTCTTTGGATTGGTTAGTATAAAACAGACCCAAATCTCTCGTTCCTGATAGGTAACGAAGAATATGCTTAATCCCGTTCCAGTGCCTTTGGGTCGGACATGAGCTGAATCTAGATAGCAAATTCACGGCAAAACATATATCTGGCCTAGTGTGGCTCGCCAGATACATTAAAGCTCCTATGGCACTGAGATATGGCATTTCGGGACCAAGGACGTCTTCATCGTCCGTCTTAGGACCAAATGGATCTTTCTTTAGATCAAGAGATCTCACGACCATGGGGCTAGACAATGGGTGAGATTGGTCCATGTTAAATCTCTTGAGTACCTTTTATGTATATGCCATTTGATGCACAAGGATTCCATTGTTAATGTACTCAAGTTGTAATCCCAAACAGAACTTTGTTTTTCCTAAGTCTTTCATCTCAAATTCTTTCTTAAGATATTCAATTGTTTGAGAAATTTCCTTAGAGGTTCCCATGATGTTCAGGTCGCCCACGTACACAGCAAGGACCACGAATCCCTTATCAAATTTCTTTATGAAAATACACGGACTGATGGGGTCGTTCTTATAGCCCTCTTTCACTAGGTACTCACTTAGTCTATTGTACCACATCCGACCTGACTGTTTCAAACCGTAAAGAGCTTTATTCAATCTTATACAATGTTGTTCCCGGGAACTTGTCTTATCTTTGAGCTCAATACCCTTTGGGATTTTCATATATATCTCATTATCCAGTGGACCATATAAGTATGCTGTCACTACGTCCATTAGCCGCAAATCCAAATTTTCTCTTATAGCTAGACTTATTAATAATCTAAAAGTTGTAGCATCCACCACAGGGGAGTACGTCTCCTCATAGTCTATTCCTGGTCTCTGTGAGAATCCTTGTGCAACTAGCCGTGCTTTGTATCTCACAATTTCACCATGTTCATTCCTTTTCCTCACAAAGACCCATTTATGTCCAACTGGTTTAATGTCATAGGATGTCCAGATTATTGGACCAAAGACATCTCTTTTCCTTAATGAATTTAACTCCACGTTTATAGCTTCTTTCCATTTAGTCCAATCTTTACTCTGAGTGCACTCATATATTGATGTGGGTTCTGGATCCTCGGTTATGTCCATAAGTTCAAGTGCTACCTTAAATGCAAATATATCATCAATTTCTACACACTTTCTGTTCCATTGTATTCCAGACATAACATAACTTATTGAGATCTCATTGTTGTCAGGAACTTCAGGACCATGAAGCTCGGCGTCCCGAGCCTCATTGTTTGGTACCATCGGTTCGGTTATGTCTGGGGTTCCCTGGACCTCGGATTCCTTAACCACGGATTCAGCACCTTTCTTTAATTTCTGAGGGTTCTTATCTTTGGAACCTATTGGCCGGCCACGTTTTAATCGTGTTTTAGACTCTGTAGCAACTTGATTGTGTCCCTCTTGGACATCAATACGAATTGGTGCATTAACAGCTGGTAT
Organism: Arabis hirsuta; assembly: GCA_964056655.1. Lineage (NCBI taxonomy): Eukaryota > Viridiplantae > Streptophyta > Magnoliopsida > Brassicales > Brassicaceae > Arabis > Arabis hirsuta. Next base: position 17,394,244 of record OZ053311.1, on the reverse strand, counting down.
ATATGACTTAGTTACTCTTTTCGGGTCAGCAAAGGAATCTAGCAATTGATTAGCTAACTTTTGTAAATGTATTATCTTTTGGACTTCTAATTCACATTCTTGAGTCCGAGGATCTTGACATGTTGAGGACGTTTGATTCCATGTAATTTCCTTTACCATCTCATTATTATCTCCTCCTAGTGTTGGATAAACGGATTCGTCAAAATGACAATCCGCGTACCTGGCCTTAAATAGATCACCCGTGGTTGGCTCAAGGTACTTAATAATCGTGGGAGAATCATATCCAACATATATCCCCATCCTCCTTTGAGGGCCCATCTTTGTTCTCTGTGGTGGTGCAATCGGTACATAAGTGGCACATCCGAATGTCTTAAGATGGGATATGTCTGGCTCTTGACCCTTGATCAATTGTGATGGGGAATACTTATGTTCACTAGATGGCCTGATGCGAATTAACTCTGCTGCATGTAAAATCGCATGTCCCCAAGCTGAGACCGGGAGTTGTGATCTCATAAGAAATGGTCTAGCTATTAATTGTATGCGTTTAATAAATGATTCTGCCAAGTCGTTTTGTGTATGTACATGTGCCACAGAATGTTCAACACTTACCCCCATGGACATACAATAATCATTAAACGCTGGGGACGTGAATTCACCAGCATTATCAAGGCGTATGGTTTTAATCTGGAAAGTGTGCCCTTAACCGTATTATCTGGGCAAGTAATCTTGCAAACGCCAAATTTCTAGTTGACAACAGGCAGACATGTGACCATCTCGTGGATGCATCAATAAGAACCATAAAATATCTGAACGTCCCACAAGGTGGGTGTATTGGTCCGCATATGTCTCCTTGTATTCTTTCCAGAAAGTTTATTGTTTCCTTAGTTACTTTAACTGGTGACGGCCTAGTAATGAGTTTCCCTAGTGAACATGCTTCACACGTGAGATTCTTTGGGATAACTCTTCTTTCTTTCAATGTGTGCCCATTAGTATTTGTTAATAGTTTTCGCATCATGTTAGAACCGGGATGGCCAAGCCGGTTGTGCCAAAGAGTGAAATTCTCGGTAAACGCCTTGTTTACCGTGGCATTTGCTTCTATCATACTGATCTTAGCACAATAAAGGCCTGTAGAAACGGCAGGTATAGTCTCTAGGACTTTCTTATGGCCTTGGGCAATCTCGAATATTTGAAGGAACTCTTTGTTACCTTCGCCCTTAGTTTCAACATGAAGGCCATTCAGTCGGATATCTTTAAAACTCAATAAGCTTCTCTTTGAGCTGGGTGAATATAATGCATCAAAAATTTCTAGATGCGTGCCCTTAGGTAACAAAACATGGGCCTGGCCGTGGCCTTCAATCATATTGGCTATACCCGCAATGGTGGTCATATTTGCCCTTTTAAGTGTAAGATCAATGAAATATCTTTTGTCTTTTAGAATCGTGTGGCTTGACCCACTGTCCACAACGAACACATCCATATCATCATTCATTCTTCAAAATAATAAACACATCTTAGAGACTTTAAAATAACACCCCCTTTTTTTTTTATTCCATTAAGTTCAAAATAATAGCAAAATCCAAAACATAAACTAGTAAACGTAAATGCAAATTATAAAAGCAAACATAAAACAGAAAATCGAAAAACAACTTGGTCACTTAAGTAAATCTGAGGTTTCAAAGTTTGTCTGGTCATCTTGCTCATGGGCAAAATCTCCTTCGTTATCATGCTGGATCATATGGGTTTCTGGATTCTTCCCTTTAAGGCTCTCTTGGTAGAGGTTAACTAGATGCCTGGGAGTCCGACATGTCTTAGCCCAATGATTACTCATTCCACATCGATGGCATACTGATTTTGTGGTCGAGTTTTGTGGTTGAGAAGAGATACCACGGTTAGAATCTGTTCGGTACCCGCGACCTCGACCTCTTCCGCGGTTAAAGTCGTTTTGGAACCCGCGGCCTCGGCCTTGACCTCGGCCGTAAGGATGAAAATGGCCACGACCATGTCCTTGCCATCTCCCCCCACGTCCACGGCCACTTTGTCTATACTCTCTTTGGACGTGGTTAGTTTCTTTCTCATATTCTTTCTTTGCATTTGTGGCCACATTTGCTTCAGGAAGTGGGGCTGATCCAGGAGGTCTCAATTCACTGTTTCTCATTAGTAATGTATTGTTCTTCTCGGCCAGTAATAGACATGAGATAAGCTTTGAGTATGTCTCAAAACCTTTTTCACGGTATTGCTGTTGTAACAATACGTTGCTTATGTGGAAGGTGGAAAAAGTCTTTTCCAACATGTCATTATCATTTATCTTCTCACCACACAGTTTCAATTGTGAAACTATCTTAAACATGGCCGAGTTATACTCTTCCACGGACTTGAAGTCCTGGAACCTGAGATTCCTCCAATCATAATTGGCCTTTGGTAACAACACCGTTCTATGGTGGTCATATCTTATTTTCAACTCATTCCAAAGGTCCAGAGGATTTTCAATAGTTAGGTATTGGTCCTTGAGACCCTCAGCAAGATGATGGCGAATGATCGATATTGTTCTGTATCTATTCTTTTCGTTTTCATCATTACCCTCAGTGATACATTCGCCAAGTCCTTTTGACTTTAAATTTATCTTTGTGTCCAACGCCCACTGTAGATAATTGTCTCCAGAGAGATTGAGGGCAGCATAATCCAAGTTGCTTATTTTCGACATCTGAAACATACATCTTATTTTCTAGATATCATGAAAAATTAAAGTCCATGTTTATAATGCAAAACAAGCTGCGGATGTATGATGCTTATCAAACAAGTCTTATGTTTCTAACAAGATCAATCTAACATAATATATCTATATGTTCATGATGCAAACCTATCATGCAAATTCTAAACCGTTCATATTGCTCAGATTTTAATATGGTCGGATATTAAATAGAATATGTTCGGTCAATTACTAAGGCGTATGCAGGTGAAAGATGACGATGTAGTTTCAGCATTAAGATAATTAATCAGGTTTAATAATCAATCATGGCAATTAATTCAATCAAACTAGCACACGGATTCAATTCAATTAGATTACACAACCAAATTCGATTTTAGGTTATATATGCGAATTAGGGTTTCAAGCGATTTTAGGGTTTTGCTAAAATTAGGGTTTCATGTAAATTAGGTTTTCATAACGTGAATAATTATGAATCATGATGAAAGCAATCAAACAATCAAACAAAATAAGAACAAGCATGATTCTGATTTTTAGGGTTTCTACGGTTTAGGGTTTTATGGTCCTTTAGGGTTTTAACGTGAACAATTATGGATCAGGATGAAGACAATCAATCAATCAAATAATAATAAGAGTGAGCATGATTCAGATTTAGGGTTACGGTTCTTTAGGTTTTAGATTACTTACCTTAACCTCCGATTTTGTTTGAATGGATTGTGAAGGATGTTTCTAGTTCGCCGTAATCTTAATAGGCTGTATGAACTTTTTTTGTTGAGATCGAGCTGAGCTTTGTTCGGATTTGTTGATGGCGGGTGAGAAAATCGGAAATTAGGGTTCTTAATGAGAATCGGATTTTAGGGTTGGAAATTTAGAAACAATCGTGCTGATAACGTGTTATGAATAGAGAGAAAGAGAATGGGAAAGTTCATATCATATTTCATTAATCAAGTATCCTTTATATAAGGATCAATACATGTGATAAAAGGAAGTTTCCTTTTCCTAAAGAGAAAAGGAAATTACCCTATGACTAAGTATAGATGGGCCGGACCGGGCTATACTGGACCAGAACTGGTTATGACAATCCATTATGATTTATAACAAAGTAAGATTTATCCCAGAACTGGTTATGACAATTCACTATGATTTATAACAAAGTAAGATTTATCGGACATATGAAAAAAAAATTAATTGGACAAAAAATTGTATGCATCAAGCATTTTTCTTTCGCTATATTAGGAGGATAGAGATAACTAACTGGACCATGCTATAGGCCCATTTAAAGCCCATTAGTTTTGTCTTCCGCAATCTTAACCAGTCTTCCATACGTTGAAGACAAATGCAAACCCTTAAGCAAATATCTGTAGACGGATCCCGATTTCTTCTCTGGTGTTTGTTTTTCCTGAGAAAATTCCGATTCATGGCTCCTAAATCGAAAGAAAAACCCAAAACCCCGACTTCTCAGCCTCCTCCTGCAATGGAAGATCTCTTCACTTCTCTTAATAGGCATATCGAGCAATCTCAATATAAACAAGCCGTTAGGGTCGCCGATCAAGGTTTTCCAGATTTCTACCTCCCTCGTTCTACAATTATGGAATTTTTTTAATTGAAATTGTGAAATTTGTTTTAGTTTTGTCGATTGTACCTTCCGATGAGGATGCGATCCGATGCAAAGTTGTGGCTTTGATTAAAGACGATGAGATCGATGATGCTCTCTCTGTTATTCAATCGTTCAACAATGTTCCGATCGATCTGGACTTTCAGAAGGTCAGTTTTTGTTCCTAGACTAATTTTGCATCAATCGATCTTACTGGTCTTACGGTAATGCTCAATCTATAAGCTCTTGGGTTGTGGGTCTAATGGGTTCTCTTTTTCCTTTTTTGTTCTCTTAATAGGCATATTGTTTATACCGTCAAAACAAGTTAGACGAGGCTGTTGTGTGTTTGGAAGGTCAAGAGGGAGATTCAGCTTCGCTTTTGGAAGCTCAGATTCTGTACCGTTTGGGAAGAGCAGATGCTTGCGTTGATGTGTATCAAAGACTTCAGAAATCTAATATTGAATCCTTAGAGATCAATCTCGTCGCAGGGTTGGTTTCAGCTGGAAAATCTTCTCAAGTGAAAGGAGCATTAGAGGCTTTGAGGATCAAACCCACGAACACTTATGATTTGGCTTTTAACACTGCTTGCTCTTTGATTGAAAACAATAACTACACTGATGCAGAACAACTGTTGCTGACTGCTGGGAGGTATAATCTTTCCATCTCTGAGGAATTTGAGCCATATTATTCTTAGGATTGCTCTTTTTTATGTATTCTTTTAGGACTAGCTGTACTAAACAGGATCAGTAACTTCGGCAAATTTGTTGTTTCTCAGTTCCTTCTTGTCTTATCATCACTGCCAACTGTTTATTCATTTTCTCGTTTTGATAATCGAATCAAACTGGTATTTAGGGTTGCACATAATTTTCATTCTTCTGTATTTCTTATCAACACTTCAAGCACATTGATCATTTGACTACTGATTCGACAAATCTTGTACAGTGTACTAAATTCTGATAAATATGTACTGTTGTTTTGAGACAGAATTGGTCAGGAAACCCTTACTGAAGAAGATTTTGCTGATGAGGATATTGAGAATGAGCTTGCCCCAATTTCTGTCCAATTAGCATATGTCCAACAGGTATTTTTATGCTGCTCATCTCTTCTTTCATCCCCTGTCAAGATATCTTCCAGTCGCTAGTAACATACTTTTGCTCTTCATCAGCTTCTTGGACAAACTCAAGAATCGACCAGCTCGTATGTAGACTTCATTAAACGAAATCTGCCTGATGAATCGTCAATTGCTGTTGCTGTGAATAACCTTATTGCCTTGAAAGGTCCCAAAGATGTTTCTGATGGCTTGAGGAAGCTTGATCGGCTAAAAGAAAAAGACTCCCAAAATTTTCAGCTTACTCAAGCACTTGATGCGAAGCTTTCACAGAAACAGAAGGAGGCTATATATGCCAATCGGGTCCTTCTGCTCCTCCATGCTAATAAGATGGATCAGGTCCTTTTCAACTTGAAATCTAGTTTATTCCTCTCTGTTTTCTTCTTTGCTTACTTTGGTTGACCAGTTAATTGAATCTTGTACCTCAGGCGCGAGAACTTTGTGCTGCACTGCCGGGATTGTTTCCTGAGAGTGTGATTCCTATATTGCTCCAAGCTGCTGTTTTTGTGAGAGAGAACAAGGCTGCAAAAGCTGAAGAACTTCTGGGACAGTGTGCCGAAAAGTTCCCAGAAAAGTCTAAGTTGCTTCTCTTGGCCAGGGCACAAATTGCTGCTTCCGCCAGTCATCCTCATGTAGCAGCAGAGTCCCTGTCCAAAATATCTGATATCCAGCATTTTCCTGCAACTGTTGCAACCATTGTTGCACTCAAAGAGCGGGCTGGGGATAATGACGGTGCTGCAGCTGTTCTTGACTCAGCAATTAAGTGGTGGTCGAATTCGATGACCGAGGGCAATAAGCTTAGCATATTGATGCCAGAGGCTGCTTCCTTCAAGCTCAGGCATGGTCAAGAAGAGGAGGCTTCACTGTTATACGAGGAGATTGTGAAAAACCATAAAAGCACAGATGCTCTGGTTGGTCTTGTGACTACACTTGCTCGTGTCAATGTTGAGAAAGCAGAAACTTACGAGAAACAGCTTAAGGTGTTACCTGGGTTGAAGGCTGTTGATGTGGATAACCTAGAAAAGACCTCTGGTGCAAAACCTATGGAAGGCACTGCTGCTGCTGCATCATCGATGCAGGAAGAAGTGAAGAACAAAGAGAAGGCAAAGAGGAAGAGGAAGAGAAAGCCAAAGTATCCCAAAGGATTCGATCTGGCAAACCCGGGTCCACCGCCAGACCCTGAAAGGTGGCTTCCCAGAAGGGAAAGGTCAAGTTACAGACCCAAGAGGAAGGACAAGCGAGCAGCTCAAATCCGTGGCTCGCAGGGTGCAGTTACCAAACAAGATAAACCAGAAGCAGCACCTTCAACTTCAAAGTCTAATCAAGCGACCACCAAGAGTGCTGCTGCTGATCATTCCAAGCCTTCTTCCTCAAAGGCCTCTAAAAAGAAGTCTAGGAGATGAACAAAACAACCCCTGAAAAGATGGCTTCGTCTTTTCTGAGAAAAAAAGTACTTAAAATCACAACAGAAGAGCTAGATTTCCATTGTTCTTTTTTCTTTTTGGATTTATCAAGTTTTAGTTGTCTTCGACCTATTTAAGATTTTGGTTAATTTTTCGTTTGCATTGATAGCAAAAGCAAGAAGAAGAGAGAGAATCGATTAATCACAAAAGAAAAACAATAATCAAAGGGGATAATATGCAACAATTAAACGTCTACTGATCACTTTTCGATTTCTTGCGAAGATCCTTCATCCATTTGAACCCAAGTATGGTCTTTCTGCTTTTGCTTCCATCTTCTTTCTTCTTCTTCTTCTTCTTTATGCTCTCTTCCTCTTTCATTGAACTCGGAAGAGGGTCAGGGTTTGTATAGTCCCATTGATCAGCCCACGATAGCCCCGAATCCATCTTCTCTTGTTGCAGATTTTTCAGAATCAAAGAAACATTAGCAGAGGAACATCTATAATTGTTTATTTTTAGCTTTGTTGTTCTTGTTCATTGTCCTTGTGTTTGACTCTATTAGTTTTCAGTTTTTCTTCTGGTTATTTTTGGTAACCAACTCCTAATTTTCTACATTCCTCTCTGTTTCTGGTCAACTGCTTGCTTGGTTGGCACAAAGAATCAATCCTTTGTCCTTTTCTTCTTCTGTCTGAAAATTAGGCCATCTTTGCTCCAACTGTTTCCACATATCTTTACAATGAAAATATTTCACACGCAATAGAAGTAGGACTCTCTGATAACCAGATATTCTATAATACAATTCGATTAATATGATTAACTAGTGCTGCATGATTTCACCAGTTCATAAAAATATACAGCGCGAACTGTTCGGATGGATCAGCTCATGAATCAAAAGATACAAAGAGAATTTCAGATTCATCTAAAGAACTCAACATGATCAGCGATTTCTCTGCATACTAGTTTTGATTCCGCAGCCAAACTTATGCTTTTGGCGATGGCAAGCCCGGTTCGCTTGTGCGTAGATGTTGGCTCATATGATTTCACTACCCCATCCTCCTTCCCTAACAACAAAGCCTCCCTTGCAGGAATCACATTCTCCCACCAGAACTCCCTTAATACCTCATGTATGATTCCCCAATAGCTTCGGTCTCTCATCACTCGGAAAACCGCGCTTCCATTCCGTGTCCAGCAGTACAAATCGACCCATTCCCGGTCCATTATCTCCATTTGACCCTGCAACTGAGGCATGTAATAGAATGGCACTTTGGACCACGGTAATACAGTATCGGTTTTGCCTTTGTTGTACGGGCATTTCACTTCTAGAATACCGCAATCGAGAATTCCATCCGGGGAAGCACCAAGCCAGTGAAACTGCTCTTGGGAGTGAAGAGCAAATCCCATTGAGCCAACCTCACATCCCATTATTCTTTTGTACCTATCAATCGCAGCTGATTCCATCTGTACACCCCAGTTCATTGCAAACCGTGCAGAATCATCCACGACTCGTGAGTCTAAGTCATATACCTTCTCATGCCAGAGCTCAGAACGCCGGTTTTTCTTCCAAAAGCCGAGCGCTGTACTGAAAGTACTAGTGGTTAACTTGTCTTTCCGTAAAGCAAACCATTCTTCTGATTTCTGGGGAATATCTGATGGGGAGAGATGGCTTGACACAACTATTGATGAACGGGGATAAAGAATGAGTGAAGTTGTTAAAGTGATGAGTGGTGAATCAGTGGTAGAAAAGGACTGTGAGCTTGCGTTCATAGACCTTAAAGAAACTGAAGCGCTTGATTTAGGACAAAGAGTGTGAATCCCAGAAATTGAGCATGTCCTCATAGCTGAAAGAATCATGCTATTGAAAGCAACTTTATTTGGCTTCAAGACCCTACAGAAACCACAAACTGTTACAATCGTTAGAAGAATCATCTTGCATACAAAACATGAATTGAAGTTTAATAAAACCATTTCAATATTTGATAATAGTTATGGCCTAATTCTGAATACAAGAATGTTTCAAAAGTAGTAATAGTTGAAGCCTAACCCTTCTAATGGATCAGAATCCCATAACAACAACTTTGGAATCTTCTTCCCAAAATAAGAAGGAACAAAAACAAAAAAAAAATCAATCTTTGAACTTGAAAAGCATCAAACAGACACATGAACCAAAATAACCGAGGATATAAACTAAACCCAGATACACGCCATTAGCGACAACAAGCAGCAAACTGAAAGACGAACGTGTTAAGTCTGGTTTTGCGTTTCAATTTTGCCAATTCCACAAAAAGGAAATTGATTCCGCGATAATTTTCTTAGTCACTAGTATGTTACTCATCGAAATCCAACAACGTTCTTAAGAATCCATTAACCCACCACGAAGCGAAAATTAAAAAAAAATAAAATAAAAAATTATTTGAGGCACACAAGATGTTCGATGATATTACCAGAAGCAGAGTTGGGGTAGAGAACTCCGACAACATTCCGAGCCGAGGAAACGGAAAGAGAAGAAAAGGAATCAGTAGACGATACTTGAACTTGCCTTATCATCATCAACAAAACAATCAGTCACATTACAAATGAGAAAGAGAGGTTTCTAAAAAGTAAAAAACCTTCTCCAGCGGAACACAGAAGTAAGAAGGAAAATGTGTTCTTTCGAGTATCGATTGGTAATAACGATGTCGTTTCGTGTCATAAAGTAAGGCCCAAGGCCCATAGATCTTATTCGTCAAGCCCAATCATATTCTCATATGAAAACAACCTTTGTCTCATTTAAATGTAGTTTTAACAAGAAGTAAACACAAATGACACATGAGATCAATGCTAGGGAAAAACAAATTGAGATGTAATAATACTATTGATGAACATGAACAGTTGTTCATAAAATATTTTTGAAGTCATGGTTTTATACAAACCAAGAAACAGAGGAAACATAAGAAAGAAGAAGGTGTATATCACTAATGTGTTTTATTCCCAAATTCTAACATGAAAATCAACGCTCCTTCATTGATACATGAGGTTTTATTATTAGAACTAGATCTCCAATTTCAGTAGTTGGGGTCGGAGAAGAAAGCGTTGATAGAAGGCATGATCTGAGGAGTTTTGTTACGCACAAATTTCCTCAGACCGTGCTCTGCGTACCTCTCTCCTTCCGCAAAATTCTCAAACACACCAGCCGTCTGATTCTCCTTTTGTCACCCTGATCATAGTCATATACCAGTTTCAGTTTCAATTTCAAATATTGCATCTTTCATACACACAAAAACAAGGATAAAAAGATCTTTGTAGAGACAAGACGAAACATCTAGACGTTAGACCTTTGATACATAGAGGATGAAAAACACTTAGGTGCTGTTCGTTTATACATCTAGATAAACTATCTGGATGTAAATGTCAGATGATGTTCGTTTAAGTGTTATTAAACACATCATCAATATTGAGCATCTAGATGTAGTTGAAAATCTCTTCACCAAAATTGTAGATGTAGATGGTGCATCTAGATGACTTTAAATGTGCATCTAGATGTAGATGGTGCATCTAAAAATTGTAAACATGTAAAATACCCTCATTTACAATTATAACCCAAATAATATTTAATTTTTATAGATTTTCGTTTTCTATGTAAAAATCATAGATTTACACCAATTTTTTTTTTCTAAAACTCGTACAATAATGAATTATTATTTCCCCGCCAAAACCGTAAAACTGTAAAATCACAATTTGACGGAGAAATTGCAGAATATATATTTTTCTACAAAAAAAAAGATATTTTTCCGTCAAAACCGCAAAATTACAGTTACAATTTCTCCAGCAAAATCGTAAAATTGTGTTTTCCGTCAAAACTATAAATCACGATTTTGACAGAAAATTGGCGGAATTCCATTTTCCGACAAAAAAAAATTTCCGTCAAAACCGTAAAAATTTGTTTTTCCGCCCAAACAGTAAATCACGGTTTGGCGGAAAATCAGACAAAATTATATTTTCCAGAAAAAAAAATCAGTCAAAACCGTAAAATTTGTTTTTCCGCCAAAACAGTAAATCCCGGTTTTGGTAAAACGGACGAAATTATTTTTTCCCGCAAAAAAAAAAAATTTCCATCAAAACCATAAAAAAACAAATTTCACCAAAACAGTAAATAACGGTTTTGGCGGGAAAACGGACAAAATTATATTTTCCCGCCAAAAACATATTTTTCATCAAAACCGCAAAATTGTTAAATTGGATTTTCCCGCCAAAACTTTAAATCACGATTTTTGCGAGAAAATAACGGAATTATATTTTCCCGCCAAAAAAATAGATTATCCCTTCAAAATCGCAAAACTGTGTTATTATATATTTCCACTAAAATCGTTAAATTTGTGTTTTTCGCCAAAACTGTAAATCAAGATTTTGGTGGAAAAATGGTGGAATTGCATTTTTCCGTCAAAACCGCAAAATTGGGGAGTTGTGTTTTTTCGCCAAAACTATAAAATTTGGGAATTGTGTTTTTTAAATTTAATAATAAAATTAAAATTCATATATGTAAAAAATAATACTTTAAAAATTATTTAGTTATAATTGTAATTAAAATAAAAGAATCTCTTTAAAATAAAGACATGTCCATTTTAGTCATTCGGATATCAATACATTTAGATGCAAATGCACTTTGTCATGAACTAACCAAACAAACAAAACTACATCTAGATGGAACATTCAGATGAAATGTCCAAATGCAGAACTGAACAACAGTGAGATGCTCCATTCAGATGTATCATCCAGATATTCCATTCAGATGGATCATCCAACTGCACAAACGAACAGCCTCTTATACACATGATGAACATATGTTGTAGAGAAATCTCCATTAATCATAAAAATTAGTGACAGTACCTGACTTCGGGGTTAGTGGAGATGTTCCTAAAAAGTTGCATTCCGCAAATCCCAACCGCAACTCCCGTAGTAGCAAACAGAGGATACACCTGAAACGTTACACACTAACCAATCTAATACGCATTCATATATGTTTCAGATCAATTGAATTAATGACCCCATGCTTGCATCTCATTTTTTCGGGATCATCATCATCAAATGGTTATAATTAGAGAGTCAGGAAATGTTTACTATCACATGTACATAATCGACTAACTCTATTCTTATGCACACACCATAAAGCGGAGACTCCGTAAACCCTAATTCCTCGATCATATCTCGAAATCTCACAAACCAGTGAGATCATGCTTAAATCTCTCTTATCAAATCGAATACCTAATTAGGATATACCCATAGATTAGTGAGAACCAAATCGAGTAGGTAACGCAGAGTGGTAAGAAGCAGAGAGAATGAGATGGATACCTCGGGCCTGATCCATCTTGAAGAAGCCATGGCTGAAATGAGTAAGCTATGAAAAATGCAAGACAAGGGGAGAGACGAAAGTGTAGCCCTAAGAAAGCGTGAATACGAAGAAATGAACAAGAAAGGAATTGGAGGCGACGACGACTGCCCTTTACTGACCCAAGTCCTTCTGCGTTTTAAAGCTTAACAAAACGGCACACTTTTCTCATCTCAATTACTAACTTGTGTACTTCATTAACAATGCGTCCCGTTTTCTTGTTATTTTCCGATTCGATAACTCACCGATTCAACTAAATTTTTATAGTAGGGGGCAAAGTTGAGACGCAAGATATGTTGTTCTGAAAATCTGGATATTTAAAACGGTTAAATATGGAATCGATCAATCGAATAGTAAATATTTGTGGTTTTATTTTATTTTAATTAAATATTTGGTCCCTAAAAACAAACTTGAAAAGAACCAAACTGAACCAAGTTAATGGAGAGTAATTGGACTGGGTAGTTACATGGTCTATCTACCATTGAACATCACCAAAAACCAAACCCAAAAATCATTGTAACTGCGTCCCACGAAGATCTTGAGGATCAGCGACCAATTTAGGGTTCCATACGGCCAAAAGATTGGGAATACGATGTTAGACCATCTCTAATGTATATATCTATTTTTTATTCTAAATAGAGAAATTATAGTATCCCTCTATTTATTCTCCAATATATCATTATTTTAGAGAAATTACTATAAAATAGAGGAAAAAATAGTAATTTTCAATTTTTTCTATTATATATAGAGGAATGCTATAGTTTTCTTTATTGTAGAGGTAGAAATAGAGATAGATTGGAGTATATTTTACTCTAAAATAGAGCTTAGGGAAAAAAATAGAGGTGGATTGGAGATGCCCTTAGGAAAGAGGAAGAAGTTGAGTCGCAAACCATTCTTACATAAGAAACAAAGCAAGTTTTGACCTCTTTCCACTGGCGGTTATATAAATAAATTTTATTGGGTCATAATTCATATAATATATATATATTTTTACAATACTATAACGATAAGAAATGATAAAGTTATATAAATTGATGGGCACATTTGGAAATTTAAACATTAATTTATAGGGGTGGAAGACTAGTTTTAACTAAATATTTTACTAAATCCAATCAACTTTACACAAAAAATAATTAATTACACTAATTTTAGGGGGTCACATGACCCCTCCTTCCTTCTTACCTCCGCCACTGTTCCTCTCCCTCAAATCACTTGCTCTCTTTCGGACAAGAATATCAAATATGCTTCAAGATGGAAGTAGCTAATCTGAAGATGTTTCGATGAAGACGATTATTTCTCTCAGATTAGGGATTAAATGGTTTCGTCATTGTCGAGGTAGTATCGCTGAGCATCTTCTTGCCACTTCTTCCTAGGTAATCCAGTCGAAGTTTTAATCAAAGAAAATGTGGTTTCTGGACTCTGATTCCTGATTACACAAGAGACATGGAGGGTCAATTTCTAAACCCCAACTGAAATTCTAATTTTTTTACATTTAGCAAAGCTCAATCAAATATCTAAAGGATAATAATATTTTTTATATACTATGCGCTTTTCATATAAAAATACATACAACAAAATAAATTATTTATAGTACATTAATATTTTTTTACTGTCACATAATAACTCAATTCAAACCATTTTGCCTAACACCAAAATATGTTAATAACTTCTTAATCCAAATGAGTTCACAGTGCATGTTTTTGTCTTCTGTAATTACATTAGTCATTAGATACCATTTTTTGGCCTTCTATTGTAATCTTTTTTCGCTGCATTTCATCCACTCTAGCTGGTGTTCACATAAGACATTCACCTGTATTACTTAAGATTCAGCTTTATCTTGCACATCAATTAGTGCCTAAGTCAAACACTTAAATTTGGTTTTCCACTCAATTGTAATTCACAAGCCTTGACTTATTTTCAATATGGTTGGTATCTAGTTTGTGTTCAAGGGAAAAAATAAACAACGGTTGAAAAAACCAAAAAAAAAAAATTCAACGGATAATGATGAGTTAAACGCAAATAGATTCCAAACTTAAGTTGATTATTTTAAGAATATATACATTTCAAATATTGGCAATTTGTTATTTTAATTTTTTTAACAATTTTCTAAGCTATTCAAGAAAGGTTGGACAAAAATAAGAATCTGCACACACACATACACGCAAAAAAAAAAAAAAAAAAACTGAGAGAATTTCCCTATAAAGTAAAAACGATGAAATACATAACATATTTTTTTCGTTAAAAAAAAAACAGAATTTGTAGGTTGTAATATCCGACCCTAAATTAGTGATTCGATTTAACAGTTAAAAACAAATAACTAGATAGAACAAAAAGTAAACAATAACCGATATTTTGGTATTAATAGCAAAACACTCTTTACATTAGGTCATCCCCAATTCCATGCATAACAGGGAAGCATTGACTTTCCCAAAATTCCCACACCAAAAAAGGGGAAAATACAAAGAACCCAAGTGGTATAACTTTAATTAGGAAATATACACCTCAAAATTCCTATGAACACCTTATCACTTGCTTGTGAAACAGAAAAAAAAACGAATTAACCTGTCGTAAGATAACAATCCACAAATAGTGAAATTTATTTGTATAAATAAAACGAGAAATATCAACTTTTATCATTGCAAGACACATATCTAACAACTAAAGGTGTTGTGATTCCTTCACAACCTTGAAAAAAGACCGTCTAGCTCTCTCACAATATCTTTCTGTACCACTTTTTTATCCTCCATCCCAGTTTCAGTCTCGTTTTCGAGAAAACTGATCAGAAGTATTAAAGAAGAAGTCATTCAATAGTAAGCCTTTTAGCAAAAAAAAAAAAAAAGTATTAAAGAAGTAAAACCATCATGGGGAAAAATCTGTCACCCGAAAGCGAGGTTGGGTCCAAACAACAAAAGAACGTGGACGCTTGGTTGCCAATAACGTCCTCTAGGAACGCTAAATGGTGGTACTCTGCATTTCACAATGTCACTGCCATGGTCGGTGCTGGTGTGCTCAGCTTGCCCTATGCCATGTCCAACCTTGGATGGTACACATACCAAATCTCTCTTAATTTGCTTAGATACAGATTAAAATTCCGCAAGAAAATGTCTAGTTGTCTTAAACAACAGTTGTGATTACACCTTAATTTTTAATTTGGTGATAATTTTAAGCTTATAAGATCACATTGACGTATTATGTTCTAACTAATTAATGATTGGTTTTATATTCTGGCGGTAGGGGACCTGGAGTGACAATAATGATAATGTCATGGGTGATAACGTTTTACACACTATGGCAAATGGTGGAGATGCACGAGATGGTTCCAGGGAAAAGGTTCGATAGGTACCACGAGCTTGGTCAACACGCGTTTGGCGAGAAGCTCGGACTGTGGATTGTGGTGCCGCAACAGCTGATCGTTGAAGTAGGTGTGAACATTGTGTACATGGTAACGGGAGGGAAGTCATTGAAAAAAATCCACGACCTTCTTTGCACCGATTGCAAAGACATAAGAACTACCTATTGGATCATGATCTTTTCTTCTATACACTTTGTTCTCTCTCACCTCCCTAATTTCAATTCCATGTCCATCGTCTCTCTGGCCGCCGCGGTTATGTCTTTGAGGTATGTCAAAACTCATACACAACAATACGGAAAAAAATTCGTCAAATAATCAAAATTGATGATATATAGATTGTTTGTGAATTATCAACCATTTATCTTAATTCATATTCCACATTAGTTTTATAATTAACTTAAAATTTTTGATTATCTAATTCAAAATCAACTGATAATAAGTAAATTTGCATATGTTGCTTCTTTACTATTTGAGTTTTATTAATTTAAGATTACTTAAATATGAATATGGTTGTTATACATGCAGCTATTCGACAGTCGCTTGGGCAGCCTCCGTAAAGAAAGGTGTTCAACCAGATGTAGACTACTCGTTTAAAGCCACGACGAGGTCAGGAAAAGTATTCAATTTCTTGAATGCATTGGGAGATGTGGCATTTGCGTATGCTGGACACAATGTTGTATTGGAGATTCAAGCTACTATTCCTTCAACTCCTGAGAAACCATCTAAGATCCCAATGTGGAGAGGAGTAGTAGTTGCCTACATTGTGGTCGCTATCTGCTACTTTCCCGTTGCATTCGTTTGCTACTACATTTTTGGAAACAGCGTGGACGACAATATTCTCATGACGTTACATAACCCAAAATGGCTTATCGTCATGGCTAATGCTTTTGTGGTCGTCCATGTTATCGGAAGCTATCAGATATACGCAATGCCGGTCTTTGACATGCTTGAAACTTTTTTGGTAAAGAAGATGATGTTCCCTCCTTGCTTCCAACTCCGCTTCATCACCCGCACTCTATATGTTGGTAAGTTTTATTTGTTTCAAATTGAATCAATATGTACTTTTACATAAAAACATATGGATTTATAACATTGGACTTGCTTGATTAGGTTTCACGATGTTTGTTGCCATATGCATCCCATTTTTTGGCGGATTACTTGGCTTTTTCGGAGGATTTGCATTCGCCCCAACAACTTACTATGTAAGTAATTCGATACATAAATTAAGTCTATTCATTTATTTCAATGAAATCTTAATAAATTACTTGATATACACATTTTATTTTCTCTATGAATAGCTACCATGCATCATGTGGTTGGTTCTCAAGAAACCAAAGAAGTATGGATTGTCTTGGTCTCTTAACTGGGTATCTTCCTCTTACTCATCATTTTCTACTATATATATGTGTCTTTTTTTGGTTAAACATGACAATAAGTTTATGGTTTTTGTGTGAAATTGCAGTTTTGCATAGTAGTAGGTGTTATATTGACGATCATAGCGCCCATTGGTGGCCTCAGAACCATCATTATCTCCGCCAAAGATTACAAATTCTTCTCTTGAAAACCCAATGTCTTGCTTTTTATATTATTGTTGTTAAAAATAATAACATTTATACTATATAAAGTTAGGATGCTAAAATCTTAACAAATTCGTTTGTACCAGTGTATACCTTTCTGAGTTAATATTTATATATATACAAAATACAACAAGCATCTTTTCACTATGTCCATTACTTGATCATACTTCTCATAAAGCAGTCATCCACATTTTCATAAACGTGATAATCCACAAATTCCATCCCGTAAAAATATAACGAATCTAGGATTAAATCATTAAAATCATCAATATGCATGATTTGGTGTTGTTTCGATGAATTCTGTTGTTGCTTGAAACAAAAGTCTATTTTCGATATGTTTCCCATGGTTTGGGAGACTAAGGTTTCTCAATTTAAACAAATAATAAAAGTAGAAAAAGTAAGAGAGAGACATATAAGAATCTCTCATTTGAGAAACTTTGCTAAAATGTTTAGACTCATCCAATAGGTGTCATAGCATAAAATGATTGGTTCAACTTCTTTTCTAACTTAAATTTAATTGTAAAAATTAAACCATGCCAAAAATATTAATTTAGTAACAGATGAGATGGACATGCTCTTTCGACCAAAAAAAAAAAGAAAGAAGATGGACATGCTCTAACATTCTGACCTAGAGCTACCTTGTAATTGTATCCTCATGCCTTTTTTTTTTTTTTTGGCACAAATGATTGTATCTTTATGTTATCAAGAATATTTACCTCTCGGAATGAGAAAGTTCAAGTCATCATCATGTTAAAGATTGGACTGTCTTCAATATAACCACAAGTAGGAAATTTTTTTTATTCCAAACCCTCGAGTTCTTAAAAAGTTTGAAGGCCCATTTCAGAATCCAGCCCAATTAACAAAATTAGAAGAAGGCAATAGCCCTCCCGCCCAAAATGCGACATTTTCCCGCCAGTTCCGTACGTCGCCGCAACAAATCTCTCTCTAGAAACGCAGAGAGGAGAGAGAGAGAGAAAGCTTGGAAGAGCAATGGCGACAGATGAGGAGATAAAGAGCGAATTCAACCGTAGCGGTTTTGCTCTTGTGGAAGAAGATGAGATTCTTAAGAGATGTAAGCGCGAATAAACCCTAATCTCACTCTGTCTGATCTTGTATCCTTCTCCAGACCACACCAATTTTCGAGTTTTGTTTTGTCTGACGTCTTTGGGGTTCACAGGTGTTACTCTCTGCATAAACTACGGTCTAAAACCTTCTGATCTCGTTTCAAGTTGGGAACTTTATCATCTCAATCGGTAAATCCACATTTCCCCCTTCCTTTTGGTTTGTAAAACTCAATGCTTTTGATGATGCCCATAGAGATTGTATTGAAGTATATGTTATAATAGCTTAGCAGCTAGAATTTAATGGGTTCTCGAGTAATGAAGCAATAACCTTCCTATGTGTTTGGTTGGATACAGACAACTTGTTGATCAAACTGTTAAGAAAGATGAAATGGACGGGTTTTTATTGCATCTTCAGAACCAACAGAAAGAATCAATTATGGCAGAGGAATCTGGTCTGCATATCTACTCAAACAGAGATGTAGACATGTAAGTGCTATACCGAGGTTTCGTCTTTTTCATGCATCAACTTTTTTGAAGACATACATATTGTTTTTGGTCCAGGCTTTTGGATGTGATTCCTGAAGATACAGAGGAGATTGTCACTACCCCTACAAACAAGTCTCAACGGTTACATACAGATCCATTTGGTTCAATTAACAAATCAAAAGATTACGGGTACTCTTCCGGGAAGTCAGTTGGACATGTGACACCTTTTGGGAGACGGATCAATAAGTTTGTGGTGAAGTTCAACATAGGTAATGCGGCGTCACAAGCAGAGAATGGAAACAAGGATGATGTAGAGAACAGTGAGGATGATATGATCATTAAGAGAGTTCAAACAAGCCACAGGTGTTCTCTTAAAGTCAATGGGTCAGGCCCTGAACCGGGTTGCAGATTCATGTATGAAAGAACTGAAGACAAGTTTAATGCACTCCAGAACCGGATCATAAGGCATGCAGATGCATTTGTTGCATCGGGATTATACGAGGAACTGGTTGATCCAGCTGTTGCTTCACAGGTAGCCTTGGTCGTACACACTACTTTGGTGTCAAATAAGTTTAACATTGGTGTATGGAGTTGCTTACAATGTGCTATTGATTGCTTCAGAGAAGTATTTTTGCTGTGGGAATGATTTGTTGTGATGGAGAAGGGCATTTGAACGACAAGTCTATTCTATTGCAGAGCAGGTAACTCAATTATGGCTTCACTTGTCTTTGAATATTATTGCATTCGGTTTCGACTGTGCAATGGTATGAAGGATATTCTGTTTTATAAAAAACTTGCATATACAGATACATAAGTTTTTTGAAAATTTGGATTTTAGAATGATTTAATATAGATGCTGAACCTAGACATGTTGGTCCTTCATAGGTATAGATGATTAAGTTAGTTAATAGCATAACTGTCTTTCAAACATGAAGCACCTCAATTCTGAATATGCAAAGTTTCTCTATCCTAATGCCAACAAATTCTATAATTGCAGTGCTGAGCGTACTTCAGGACAGCGTGTTCCACTGGACTTGAACAGACTAAATCAATTCTCAATTTTTCCAGGCCAGGTGATAGCTTTAAGCTAACAACTTTAGGTTTTGTGTTTTTTTTCCACTGAAGACTCGTAATATTTATGTGGAGGTGGTCTAAATTTGATGCAGATAGTTGGCATTGAGGGACAAAATCCTAGTGGACATTATCTCACCGCATCCAAGCTGGTAGATTCAGTTCCTTTAACACATACTGCTGATGTGGATCTACCTCCTGCTAAGAAGCAAACCTTAGATCAGGAGGTCTTAACTCCTGAAGGAGAATCTCACGAAAGATCAGAGGTTTCATTTGTAAGTATGCAATCCTTCATCTCAAGGAAGCTGTATTAGTGATGTTTTGTTTGTCCTCAAGGAAGCCATTGTTCTTTTTATTCTGGCATATCATATATCACATTGATCAAAATGCTGAGATGAGGGAAATGCAGAATGTTGAGAATTTTAGTGGCCGCAAAGCTGTTTTGGTTAGCTAGAGTTGCAACTCCAAGGACTGGAGCTCCTTTAGTTATTGTCTTCGATATTGCCTTTAGCTACTGACTTCAAAATTAGTATGCTGTGTTCCCATTTAATTTGGTGATAGGTGAAAATTTTGTATCTATGTATGCTCTGTTCTGTTTTCTTGCATAGATATTAAGTTGTCATTTTCAATCACAAGGGTGTTTTTTTTAGAATCAGGTAGCATCAGCTGATGCTTAAAGGTCTTTATTTTGACAGATAATTGCATCCGGGCCATTCACAACAACAGACAACTTGCTGTTTGAGCCACTGAACGAGCTACTAGCCTATGCAAGAAGAAAGCCACCACAGTTACTCGTGCTGGTGAGTAGCTAGAATGTATTCAGACCTGCGGTAGAATAAATGTGTCGTTTGTGTCTCGCGGTTCACTTACCGGTTTTTTCTAAACTCAGCTTGGACCTTTTGTGGATTCTGAGCATCCAGAGATTAAGAAAGGAGCTGTTGATGCCACCTTTAATGAGATATTCCAAGTGGAAGTCCTCAAGAAGGTACTAAAATTACGACATTAGATATATTGAAACACTGACTGACTTTGGAATAAACAAAGATCTCTATGTTTTTTGAGTTTCTCAGTTGCAAGATTATGTGGAATTCATGGGTTCAGAAGTACGAGTGGTTCTGGTGCCATCCATCCGCGATGCTAACCATGATTTCATATTCCCACAGGTGCTCTTTTCTTTTTCCCTCAGAATCTCTCCTCTCTTTTACGCATTGGTCTTTCCTATTTTGACATGAGCAGTTTCTTCTTGTGTTTGCAGCCTCCTTTCTACATTCACATGCCTGATCTTGAACGTCAGGTACTTAATTCTTCTCATTAACTAGCCTCCATTTCATCGCTCAACTCTCCGTGCCAGGCGGAAATCTTTACTCTATTCTCTTCTCGCCTCTCACACATACAGATAACCAGTCTGTCAAACCCGGGGACCTTCGAGGCAAACCAGGTAATAAAATCAGTGATAATTCTCTTCTGAGAAGCCATATTCTTTCAAGTCCTTACAGCATTACATCTATTGGGGATTTTCAGGTGAAGGTAGATTGCTGCACGGTGGATGTACTAAAACAGCTGAGTGGGGAGGAGTTTTCGAAAAATCCAAGTGGAGTCCCCACTGATCGCATGTCCAGGCTCGCTAGCCATCTCCTCCGCCAACGAAGGTATACCACTTTACTTGTTCAAACTATTTTTCATAGCTACCAAATACTCAAAAATGCATTCTTATGGAACAGCTTCTATCCTCTGTATCCACCACCCGAGAGTCTCCCTTATGATTCCTCACTCGCTCCTCAGGCGCTAGAGATTTCATCAATCCCAGATATTCTCTTGCTTCCATCAGACATGAGGTACTTCGTGAAGGTCAGTCAGTATGTTTTAATAGTGGCATCAAATTCAGAAGCTAAAGAAGTTGTGATGTGAGTTAGTTTTTTTCCTGAATGTTGTGTAGGTTTTATCCGTTGGGGAAGATGCAGCCAAGTGTGTGTGTGTAAACCCGGGAAGACTTGCGAAAGGAGAAGGGGCAGGTACTTTTGTTGAGCTTACCTACAAGGGCGGTCCAGAATCGATGCACGCTTCCATCATCTCTATTTAAACACAGAATCTACAATGTTTGGCCAACTTTTTGCTAATTCATATATAAGAAAATGCCTTTGACTCCTTCTCACTTTTGTTACCATCAAGATTCACAAAATAGAAAAAACACAGAATCTACAATGTTTGGCAATGTACTCTTTGGATGTATAGTAAAGTCGTATCCCCATCAAGATTCACAAAATAGAAATCCAGAGAAGTAAATTGTATGGAACAAGTAACACCTCTATCAACAAAATTACTCTTTATTAATGTATTTAAGACATTCATAAAACCAAAATTGCTCAATTTAGTAAATGTAACACACCATTCATTCAATATTATCAAAAAAAAGTTCAACTTCATGATGCCAGAAGCAAAACTCACAAGCCGAAGAAGTATTCATGTCGTTGTCTTCACCATATCCATGCCAAGCACAATTCTTTCGTAAGAACATCTTAGTTTGGCCATCACACTCGCACTTTTCAGGAACATACGTTCTTTTGAGCTGTTTCATCACCGGTCTGCCGCGCCACCAAAGGCTGTCTCTAATCTTGTACCGAAGTTCCACAAGCTCCTTCATGGTATTTGGCATTAAAGGCTTCATTAAAGAAGACAAGATCTTGAAACCCTTTTGTTTTGTTTTGTCTCCAAAACATATTAGGACCATTCCATAAACATATATTGCTTCCTTGTTTCCTTTTTCCGCAGCTTCAGTTAATAATCTGAGTCCTTTGTGTGTATGGTTATCCAGAAAGAAGTTGATGAGCCCTTTGCGGTACAAGGCCTCGGAGTTTCCGCTCCTTCGACATCGTTTAAAAAAATTTGACCTTTCAGGGTTGTGAGTCCATGGGAAAAGAGGGATTTCATCAAGGGATAGCCGGTAGAGAACGTATTTATCATCGCAGATATGCCGAAACGATTTCGAAACTAGCCTGAGACTACGAATCGCTGACAATGAAGAAGCTGCAATACGAGAAGAGATCTCCACATGAAGTTCTTCTGGTAAAGAATCCAGAGAAATTCTTCTTTTGCGGGATTTTCTAGAAGAAGGTGATGAAGACAAAACAGAGCATACCATTTTGAGATTGAAGGATACAGAAACTCATTTCTAAGTTGGCCAATTTATATAGAGGCCTGAATTCGCTTTACCTCTTCTTTTTTTGAGAAGGAAAATAAATAGAGATAATATGTTTACCTTAGTAAACGTATACTCCCTCCGCCGTTTCGACATTTTTCACACAAATTAAGACAACATATTTAAAAATTCTATTATCCTTCTAGAAAACAGTTTTGACCATTGATTCTACTATTGGACAGAATTAGGGATAAACTCTATCAAAACGCGTTTATTTTAAAACGTAAAACTAACTTTAAAACGATACTTAATTTAAAACGGAGGGAATATAAGATAAATTACTCATTTTCCAAAACTGAAAAGGATAAGAAATAGATGGAGAAATAAAAAGGAAAGAAGTACATGAACCTTGAGAGATTCCACATGTTTTATAAGTTATGACAAATTGTTCGTCCATCGGACTGGCTTTTCCGGATCAAGAATTCACCTTAGCCGGTTTCCTTTTGGAGTTGTTCTTTGGTCGGACCTTTACAAAAGCGTTTTGGAGATCCTGCAACAACAACAACAAAAGGGTTTGTCGAAATTAATCAACAAACAGCGAACCTCTTCGTAGACTACTAAATTTTTTTGTAAAGGATACATTAGCAGATGAACACAAACAGAATAATGCCCACCGTAAATATCACAATACACATCTTAATCATAAACTTGATCCTAAAAGAGCAAGAGAGGCAAGTAGTCTTATGGTGGAGATCTAATGACTGGTTAGTTCAAAAGACAGTCCTTGCCATATCCTCATACCACTATAGTATCAAGGAGACATGCCATAGTTAAATCCCCCTCATCTCTGTAATGAACATACTACTTCCTAATGCCATCTCCCATCTTAACTATTGGATGATGTATAGACACAAACCCAAGATAAAAATTTCAGCTTTTATTCACGATCACCCGATACAAGCAGTAGTAACCAACCTACATCAAAGTCCTTGTTAGGATTGCAAAACATGTGAATTTTGTTTACCTGATCTGAAGGATCATTATCAGATTTCTCAGCAGTCCAAAGGCTTTCCAAATTGAAATAAACCCTTGCCTTCTCATCAAGTGCATGGACTACAAACTTTCCTACACGGAGAGGAATATCGCATACAGAGAATGATAATCACAACCACCACAAATCTAATGAAACCAGAAATCAAGTCTTGTTAGATACAAAACACGAACCGTAGTCAATGACAATCCACTTGCTGTGGTAGCCTTGCACAGAAGGCAGCATTATTTGTTTGGCTCCTTTCTGCTTTTGCTTAGCCTGCGTGAGCGAACAAACCAATGATCACTCTGAAATTGAAACATCTTATCACAAAATTAGACTATCTAAATGTTTGATTAAGGACTCAAGAAACAAATGAATCAACGATTCTCGAGGCAATACCCTGTAGACTAGAGCCTGAGCAATATTCCTTAAATGCCAGTCGGATCTTCCGGTGGCGATGATGGCGAAATCGGCCCAGTAACACTGATTCTTTGTGGGGATCACCGTGACGTTATCAGCTTTCACGTCGGCGAGTATCTTCTCCACTTCGGAAACCGTGAGAGCCTCTGAGATATCATAGGCCGGAGAAAAAGAAGGAGAGGCAGCGAAGAAGCGATTGGGAGCAGAGAAACCTAGCTTCCATGATTGTTCTAGAAGTGACGGTGAACAACGAGATCGGAGAGCAGCCAACATGAGCTAGCTTGGTTGCGAAACGGGGGCAATTACAGAGTCTAGCGGCACACGATTGACCTGAACCGTCCGTGATGCGCTCGCTACATTAAATGCAAA
This sequence comes from Arabis hirsuta, assembly GCA_964056655.1. NCBI lineage: Eukaryota > Viridiplantae > Streptophyta > Magnoliopsida > Brassicales > Brassicaceae > Arabis > Arabis hirsuta. The sequence continues at coordinate 17,369,568 of OZ053311.1, read as the reverse complement.
AAACAACTTTTAAATGCTTAAAAATACAAAATTTCGATTTTATGATTGTTTTCAGAATTTATATTTTCAATTATATTGTTGGTTTGAGAATTTTTTTTTTGTAATTCTCAGATTGATTTGGTGCTTACAATCTAACCGATAATTATTTGGGTAAACACACAAACACATGAGGTTTATAAATTTTACAAGGGGGTACTTGGTCCGCCCCTTTTTGCGTGTATATGTCCTTAGGGGTAGGCAAAAAATCCGAAATCGAAATGTCGAACCGAATCCGATCCAAATTATCCGAACCAAACTCAAACCGATTCTTCAAAAATATTTGAATGTATCTTCCACATCTAGAACCGAAAACCTGAAACCGAACCCGAACCGAACCGATAACCGAACGAGTACACGAAATATACGAAACATAAACTAACTTAAATATATTTAGAGTAAATGTTTGGTATGTTCATATAGTTTTTGTTATTTTTATAGTTTTTCTTTACTTTTTTTTTATCAATTCGGATTTTATGGATACATTTCGGCAAAAATAATTAATTTATGTTATTTTTTGAATTATTACATATTTCTTTTGTTATTTTGTTCTGGGTATTTTTGGATAATTCGAATAACAAATAATTAAATTAAACCAAAGAAAAAAGAAAGTAAGATAATTATAATTTTTTTGGATAACTTTTGAATATTTTCGACAATTTTTGAATATTTCGGATAATCCGAATCCGATCCCAAATTTTCAAATATCCGAATGGATATTATATCTCTAAACCCGAAAACCCAAAAATCCGAAACACCCTATCCGAATCCGAACGGCCACCCCATAATGTCCTTGAAGCAAAATTTATTGAGGCTTATGCATTTTTTTTTGACAAAGTTGTGAAAACAAAAGTTTTCAATCAGTGAGTAAAACCAATAAAGAAGTTGGAAGTCTTCTATGGATGGTTTGAATCAGATGCAAAGATGAGATGATCTCCATCTCTTATAACATCTACACCATCAATCTCTGCATTATTGTTGTCTTTGCTCATAACTTTGGTAGCAACAATACCAAACTTGTTTGAACCCAATTCTAGCAACTCCTTGAAACTCCCAGGAAGCAGCACCAGCTTCTCTGCTACCTCATCTTTCTCCGGGCAACTAATCGTTACCCTCACCGGGTTTCCGGTTCCACCTTCATCTACCGTGGCTAGCTTGTTCTTCTGTACACTCTGACTAGCTAATATCCCAAACAAGGAGTTGTCAAAGTTGTTAGTTTTCCGTCTTGGCCTTGTTTCCGGTATCCTGAAAGACACCTCTCTTGATGGGGGACGGATGTTGGGTTCACTAGTGAATCTTCCTAGGAATCGGATTCCGGTTTTGAGTATAGGGACCGAAGAACCTGACTCGATATGTGCTCTCTCGTGTTTTTTTTCTCGGAATAAGGCTTTAATATCATCATGCCCCTGTTGTTCAGCAAGATCCCTCGGTGTCCAACCATGCATATCTTGTTTGTTAACGTCTGCACCTTGCTCTAGAAGATACTTCACCATCTCAATGTTCTCTTCGCATACAGCAGTATGGAGTGCAGAGGTTCCTGTGGCTCTGGGACAGGTAATGTCTCCACCAAGTCGAACGATTTCTTTTAGGAGCTTCATATTGTTTTGCTCTGCTGCCGTGCAAGCAAAATGACCCACATCACCTGCGTCTATGGTACTGCCATTTTCCAACAGTACCTTTACCACTTTCTCATGCCCTTCCACCATTGCTTCCCACAGTGGTACATTACCTTCCGCGTCTACATTTACATTTTCGGTACAACCATAAGCTCAATATATCAACCTGAAATGAGTATCTGAATCGAACAACGTTTTTAGCAAGTACCTCTGCAATTTGGGTCCGCGTGGTAATCCAACAAAAGAAGTACGCAATTCAGACTTCCTTTTGATGCTGCTATATGCTGTTTCCATACAAGAAAATCAAAGTTATATACTCTCTCTAAGAGCTTGGATGAGAGAAAAATAAAAGAAAATTTGTCAACTTCACTGACCAGAGGGGTTCTGCCATTGTTATCCGATTCATTAGGATCGAGTCCTCTCTTTAGCAGCTGATGTAGAAGCAAATCGTCTTCTCTTATTGCAGCAAAACATAAATTGAGAGGAAGATCCATTTTGCCCCTTGCAAGCATGTTTTCTGTCTCTAGTAGAACATTCGCCATCACCGGATCATTCATTTCTTTCAAATGCTGTTCTCTCCAAAGAAAGAGAACCAAATCAAAACCAGTAAATCATGTTTCAATCTGAATTGAATTCTTTAATATTTTTTTCTCACCTGAAGAAGATTATTCATGATTATGGCACCATCACCAACATTAGCCTGAATAATATTCAAGAAAGTTGTTCGGTTCATACGCAATAGTTGGCATAAACGTTTTGTCCTCACTGTAAACAGCTGTGGTCTGTAGCACAACACACCTATCTCCCCTACAATGTTTCCAGCTTTAACCTCTTGCACAGCCTGAAATTCTCCATAAATACTCCTTGTGAATACTTTAACTCCAAGATAACGAGTTTGGAGACATAAGGATTAAGCATAAATTAAGAAACATATATTGTGATGCGACTTACAGTTTCGATTCCATTGTTGTGAACCATCAAGTCCTGCATCGTAACAGAGATGTATTAGAACTAACTTGGTGACACATTTACTCCAACTATATGTCAACTCAAGGAAACTGTATGTAAAATTTATTACCGCGGTACCGTTCACAAGGATGTAGAAGTCTGTTGGCGCTTCGTTCTGCAAGATCACATCTTCTTTTGGTGGAAAATACTCTGCTTTCATTTCCGAGACCTAAAGATCGAAAGTATGATATGAATGAATGATCTTTCACATGGAACAAGAGTATGCTTTATAATCAACTTTCTTACCAGTTGGAAAAGCAAGTCATTGGATACTCCGCGAAAGAGGTAGACTTTATCCATGAGGGAATAGAAAAGGAAGTGTGATATACTTGATCTAATGGCTTTTGGAAGTGAATCAAGAGTTTCTTGCTGCTGCAGCCCTTCAGAGTCAGTTCGATACTTCAAACATAAATGTGCAAGCATTTGATCTTGTAGACGAGGTGGTAAATGGTTTCTACGAGCAAAATTCGAAGCCGCTTGTATTGTATCTCTCTGGAAAACAGAAAAAAATAAGCAGATTTGTCATTGTCCTATATATAATCTCACAGTATGTGTGGAATAGTAGATTAATTGATGCAAACTTACAAAATTTCTAGTCCGACTTGTTCCATGGACTACCAAATTGGTCATGTTACCAATTAAGTATGCTGTTAATCCGAGGTTAAAGAGCATATAGAAAATGTCAAATATCATCTCCTTTGTGTTAACTGGATGCAAATCACCATAACCAACAGTGGTTAGAGTAGTGATAGACCAATACATGGAAGTTACATATCGCATCCACAAGCTATCCTCTAGGAAGTTATGGTTCGATACTCCAATCCAAGTCTTTGCTGGGTCATGATTGCGTGCTGCGATAAGATAATAGAAACACGCAGCACAATGAACCGCAAAAAGGGTGACCTGCAACATATATGCTCCTTCGGTTTAATACATTGAGAGTGTAGTTTAAAATAAAGAAACATTATTATACGTTTTGATGTTCTTACACAAACGAGTTTTGCACATCGGACCCAGAAGTAGTTAAAGTTGCGATCCTTCTCTAGTCTGTTAAAAGAGAATTAATGTCAACTCATTTGATGTTCTTACACAAATAGAGAAAAAAATAAATTGAACAAACCTGGCAAACAAGGCACCGACTCTGCGAAGACGCCAGAGACGAAGCATGTTAAATAAGCCATAAGACTGAGATGAGATTCTCACAGCCACCTCTGAGGGAATGGTTGATACGAGGTCAAGGAGGAACCAAGAACGCAAGTACTTATATGCAATCAGTTTACGATCATCCACAAGTAGGTAAGTCGATTTGTCGAGGTAACCCACAAAGAAAGTCACTATGATATCCATAGCGAAGAATGCATTGACGATGTTATCGGTGAGAGAGAGTGGTGGTCTTGGCTTTCTCAAGAACCCAAATTCAAAAGGGGAAGCCCAAGCAGTGTATACCACAAGAACCACTAGGTAAGCCTCCCATATCCTACATTTTCAAAACTCCACTTTCAGTCTTAATCAATAATCCATCACATTTCATAAATTCTTTTTATTTCTTTTGTTTGTTTGGTAGCCTCATATTTTAGAACACATTGTGTGACTCACTAGCTATTCTGATATTGTTTCACAAAACTACAATTCAACAAATATAAGTGTTCTTAGTTTTGGCAAGTCTTAGGTTTTGTATGGTGAAGTCCCGCACAATAAAAAACATTTATACTACTTAATTATATCTACTTATCATTTGTGTGTATTTCTTTTTCTTACTATCTTATATAATATTTTAAGATTCTTCAAAACCAAAGCTATGAGAGGCTGCCATATGGCACCCATTTTTTTGGCATTTGACATTTGAATTATCTATTGAAAAGAAAAATAAAAATTTTGTGTTAATAACTTGACCATTAATTCCAACAATTTAATGGCTAATTTCAATATTAAATGTGTTATTGTGAATTTGTAAGAGTTTGAAAAATAGTTATTTTATTTGTTAAATCTAACAATATAATATACAAAAAAATGTTTAAGACTTTTATTTTTACATAGGTAATTGTGATTTTGTTTTCTAAAAAGTCACAAAAGAGAAGTTTTGATAAAAAGAAGCCTAACATGAACAAAAAAAAATGCTGTGAAAAAATTAATATATGATTTTAAGATTTTTAAGATTGTTAAAGTCTGATTGGAAATATTCATAATTAATTTTTTTTAGTCTTCACACCTTCTAAAGCCAATTTCCTAACTACCCATTAATGAAATTAATACAATTTGTAGTGTGCATAATACTTCTATCCAAAACTCTTGAAAAAACTTTAATCCACCTCAAATTGTGAATTTAGAAAAACAGAATCACTTCATCAATTAATCGATGTTAAAGATGAAAAAAATCATAGCAAAACGATAAAAAGAATAAGACAAAAATACAATAAAACATCAATTATTTTTTCAATACGATTCAAAGTTCCATTGAAATAAACACAAAGGTACATTCCAACATCTTTCTTGAGATGATGCATATGTTTAAGTAAATCAAAATCATATTACTACTTCTGTGATCAATATTTTTTTTATAAATGTATTTGATGCAATAAAAAAGACAATATATCATTTTTAGGGAATCGTAGTGAATATTGATGAAGACATACAAGTTAGAGATTTATGCCAAAGAAGATGTCTTCTATATGCTGTAGTTTTATAAAAGGTCTATTTCTTTTTTTTCATATAACATTGTATATGTCCAATAATTTGTTAAAAGTGTTTAATCTTCTAATCTAGATAATTATTTACTATAAACATCAAATTTATGTAATATTATATACATTGGGTCCGAATGGAGAAAGCGTATCGAGCGGTGCGGATCGGGCGGATCAAGCAGTTCAATCGGAACAAATGCGGATCAAGCGGATCAGGCAGTACAAATGCGTATCAAGTGGTTCAAAATATATGTTTGAATGGTGAAAGCAGATAAAAAGCGGTTCAAAAAACACTGTATATATTTATTATAATTTATATGAAATTTAAAATTGTTATTTTATTTTTGTATAAATAAAAATAAAACAATAAATAAATATATACGTGATAATATTTAAATACATTATATAAAAATAAATTTAAATACAACACATTTGTAAAAAATACTTTTGATTTGCGTATTTTGATAAGAACAACATATGTATCATGTTAAATACGAAGATTTTTAATATCGATTATTGAATTTTTTTATTGATTATTTTTTGTCATCTTAGATTTATATCATATATAAGTCATATCATGACTAACTCGAATATTTAAAAGTAATATTAAAATATATTTAATTAAATATGACATAGAAAGTGCATGTAAAATATCACAAAGATAATTAGTATATTACAAATTAAAATTATCTTAAATAACTTTTTTTTTGTCAACCAAATTATTATTTAAAGGAAAAATTGGCGGCATAATACAAAAAAAATTATATTTGCAAATCCAATCAAAACCTCCTATGTAGCTAAATCTCACCCCTTGAATTTAGAGTTTTTGGTTAGATTTTCAAATATAATTTTTTGTTGGTTAGGTAACAAATTAACCCTTATTTAAAAGATGCCACCACAATTGGCTATTCAACTTGGCAGAGTGTTGTTTACAAATAAAAAATAAAAATTTCTAGTACGTGCAGAACGGGCTAAACAGTCCACCTTTAAATTAACCGAACGAGAAATCAAAGATAAAGAAAATTGGGGAAGCGATTCTGCAAACTCCTGAGTTGAGCTGATAGAATCGCGAACGCAGGCCATTCCTCTGGATTATGATATCTTAAATAATTGAATGTATTAATTTTCAATTAGTTATGATGATAAATATAAAAAAGAAAGTATTATGGCAAATTAATGTGTGATGATACTTTGTGCAGATGATCCACTTATATATCTGTTTACTATTTACTACCATAATTTGTTAAGCTATAAATTATATTGTATATTATATAATATTTATTTTTAAATTCACGCAACGCGTAAACAATCTTAATTATTAATAAAACAGCGTCTCACACCTGTGATCATCATTCAAAACCTTACTTTATGAAATTTGCATCAATCAACAAATGGACGCCTTGATTTTTCACATTAACTTTCTGATTATCCCCCACATTTCACGTTTTCATTTTATATTTTATCCGAAAAGCCAAAAGCAAAGCAAAGGCCGCTTTAAGCCAATTTAGCCAACCAAAGTTATAATGGAGGCCTCGAATTTTCCACTTGCCTTAGCATTTATTTCTGGCTATTAAATAAGAACGATAGGGAACTATAATTTGAATATTCCAAAAGTTCTTTACAAAAAAAAAATTAATATTCTAAAAGTTGAACAAAAAGGTGAACTATAATTTGAATATTCCAAACCTTGAATAAAAAGGAGCATTAGTCTGGTGAATATATATATATATATATATATATATATATATATATATTTTAAATCCTTCAATTGTAACGTGGCGTCAAAACTAATTGGAGCATATATAATTTTTACTGAGGTGAAATAAAATAATAGAATTAATACAGATGTTGCATAATTTGTCAAAAAAATGATTGAGTAAACAGCAATTCAACAGATAATAACTAAAAGAAAATAGTAATGATCGTGAATAGAGCTTTCAAAGAAAAACTTATTATTTTTTTTTCACAATTTATATATTCTTATTTTATTTTAGAAAAAAAAGTTATAACGAGCTATTTGATTGAATATTATTTTTAAAAGATATAATTATTTGTCATTCTCATGAATGAATATACCAATATTTAACGCGTTGACTAATTTATCTGAAAATCTAAATTAATATATCACACAATTATATGAAGGAGTAAAATTTGTTTGATTAAATCCATGTTTACATATTTAAATACATGCTAGGTGAGAGAAGATTCTGTATTTTGCGACAGTTAAATGACACCAGTAAAATTGGTTATAACTTCCATTTAATAAATTTGATGCTTATATACATGAATAATAAGAATCTCATACGTTTTATGGTAATTGAGGCTAAAATTTTGTGGTAGTTAAATAGAAAAATAAAATTGTCAATAAGATATACAACATCATGTATGTTTGCCGACAAAAAACTAAAAAATCGTTCAAAATATTTTATGCTTATGTTTTTGTTGTCGGCCGTCCAAAGAGTATTTTATGAGGGATTATTTTCTCAAGTTATTTTATTTTTTGTTAATCTAATTATTTGTGAATAAAAAAACAAATATTAGAGCAACTTTTTTTGGGGGGTAAAATATTAGAATAACTTTGGTGTTTCGGATCATCGAAATCAAAGAATAAGAAGAATCAAAGTTAAAATCTTTAAAAGGAAATAATGAAACACAGAGAGAAGAAATGATAGAAGAAGACCTGTATTTGTGATCGTAAGGAGATATAATGAATCTCTTGAGCTTAACTCGTCTGTTACTTCTTGCTCCAAGTGATGGTAATATTCCAGTCGAAAGACTGAAATGGCTGCTCTCTCTCGAGAGCTGTTCAAACTCATCTATTTCATGTCTCCTTACACTCCCCATGCGTTTGAATTCTGCACCGATTTTCTTTTCTCTCGAGAGCTCTCAATTGTTTATTTTCTCTTCTGGTTTCTTCTGTATAAGAGGTGCAGAGTAGGTTTTAATTTTGGGTGTGTCATTTCTGACTTTGGATCCTTCGCTTTCAAGAAAATGTGTCTTCTTTTCTGTATCAAATGGGACCCATCCTCACGTATTTAGCATTAACTGTTGATTAAATAAGATATCCTTGCTCGTATCTAGTTGTATCGATTGAGAGAAATACAATAATACTGTACGAAAGAGGGAAGAGTTGACTAAACAAGACATGATGGGAGGATTAAAAATTCCAAACATCATCACAAACCGTTACTATTTAGGTTTTTTTAGTGGTTAGACTTTGCGAATTTATCCTCTAAATCAATTAAATGCAGATTAACTTTTAAAGTAAGAGTCAACCTGTAATATAACCCGCATATTGCTGTGTATAACCTCTAAAAAAACTACGTCGTTTTGGATTCAAACACCTGACCTCAGGTTTTAAAGGCTTACAGCTTTACCATTGCATCTACCTCGGTTTTACTGAAATTACAAACATTTAATTTTATTATAGTATTTAAGAGAATCGCTTTCTCTTCCCTACGTCTTTCTCTCTCGTAACTTCATCAAAGACAAGATCCCTCCTTCGATTTTCCACCTGTCGAATCTACAAATCATTGATTTAAGCTCTAATGATCTCTATGGAGAAATCCCAAAAAGCCTAAACCTTCCTTCTCTGCAAAGTCTTGACCTTTCCTTCAATGGCTTCAACGGATCGTTACCATCTCAAATCTGCTTATTAGTTTGATTTTTGACAAACAAAAAAAAAGTAGATCGAGATGTAATCGATGAACTCAACGAATCATCTTGAACTCATCTTCACCCAAAAAAAAAAAAAAATCCGAATACTTCTACCTTTTTGATGGTCGCCGGAGGAGATCGAGACGTAATCGATGTTGGTGTTTTTGGCATAGATTCATCACTGAAGTAGGTATTTATATATATATATATTTGTTTCTACTTACGTTAAAACTTGTTATAGCACAACTGGCACATGTTAGTCCATTCATTTTAAAGATCACGAGTTCGAATTTTTTCATGTATTACTTAGGTTTTTTTTTTAATTATCAAAACGACGCAGGTTTGAGAGGTTATACACATTCATATAATATACAGATTGAAAAATCTATACACGGCCAAGGGTTATATTGCGGATTGACTCTTGATTCAAGGCTTGACCTGTATTTAATTGATTTGAAGGATAAATTCGCAAAATCTAACTACTTGAAGGGTTTATTTGCAGAAAATCCTTACTATTTCTATTGTTTGTTTGACTTCTAACAAAATGAAAAACTAATAATGTATGCCAAATTTTTGATTCGGGGTTATCTGTACTACGGATCAATCTGCAAGGCTTCTATATTTCATGACATTCAAAATTGCGTGTTCATCGTTTATTTGCGGGAGACTTCTATATTTCTCAGCCTTTGATGTAGATTTTGTTTCTTTATTGCCAAAATAAATTACTTTTTTTCGCAGAGACAGAGGATTGGATGGGTTCCAAAACCATGTTATTGTCTTTTTTTTCTGGTGAAGTGTTATTCTAATTTATTTTCAATGGTGTTGCTGCGTAATGTTTCTGATTGCCTTTTCTCTTCTCCTATATATCAAGTATGCCTAATTGGTCAACGACTTGAAATGGTGTTTTTCAACAGTTTTTGTGGTCTCCTACCGTATGGTTTAAATACGTAATTTGAGTTTTTGATTTTGTTATTATCAGATTTTAGAATAACAATCATAGTTAATCGCAAGGAATGAAACTATTCAGGAACAGATTCGGGAAAAACCAAAGTCAAGATTTTTTAACAGTGACTATTATAGAAAAGTTTTTGTATCATAAATGTAAATATTTTAGAACTATTGCCGAAAACATCGTATTTTATCATGTTAAGTGCAAGTTAGAAGTTTAGCCAAAAGATCTTTTAGAGCATCTTTATTGCAGAGAGAGACTCTCAAATATATACTTCTCAAATATACTATTGTAATAATTTTTGTTATTAAATTATTAAAAAGTCACTAAACCAATCAAATATGCACAAGTGTCAAATGTGTTTCTCTAAAAAGTGAAAACAGTTTCTTATAATTTGATTGAGAGCCCCTCTTCATTATCTCTTCCACTTTTTTTGTTGGTGAGAAATCCTTCAAGATATTTTCAATGGGAATGCTTTAACCACACACAATTCGCATTAGAACAATATCGAATATAGAGGAAAAACATTAACGACTCTAATGACATGTTAGCGAGTAACATTTGTTTACAGAAAGCATAGTCAAATTCATTTTTTATGTAAGTTTCTCACTACATGACACATATAATAGCTTATGAAATAATTTGTTTTTCGAAAATTTTGTATATTGACTTTGTAACTTCAATCTTAAAAAAATTATATGTAAAGGTATGGTAAGTATATGTTAGGTAATAAACTAATAATAAGTAAATGTATGGTAAGTATATTTACAATATGAAAAATTATCATCAAGTAATTTAAGTAACTAAAAATCATTATTTAAACAAGTAACTACAGAAAAATATCGTTTTTTCTCTCCACTTTTTAGGTGATTACGCCTTTTTATTTTCAACTGTCATCTCTCCTTAGAGAATGTTTACCGCCGGTTACCGACGGTTCCTCAAAAGAGATTATTTGAGAAGCCGTCAAAGATGAATCGACAACTTCCCATGCTATGTTTTTTATTCTACTTTTTTTTATCTCTTGCGTTAGGATTTCACAAATCTACGCAAATCAAAAAAAAGAAATTTCCTTTCCTCTGTGTCTCTTAATCATGACAAAGGACTCTACCAACAAATGCAAGATATTTCACTTGGAATTAGCGACGAAATCTTTATTCTTCCAATTGAACTGTGATGAAGCAGCCAGTGATATCTAATTTATTATAATCGGGAGACCGATTATAATGACCTCCATAGTGGCTAAACAGAACCAAGGCAAAGACCCGTTGGACAGTTCCGATAACACAGACAATTTATTAAAAATGAAGCAATAAGGACTAAAAGAGGTGTGTAAAACAAGCTACAACATTTCACACAAGTCAAAGACATTGCCCAAGCCAAAAAATTCGTAAGGTATCACATTTTAGCAAGTTAGACAGAACTAAAGCACCGGAAGTGTAGTTACATACAGAGACACAAATCAACTTGGACTTGGATTAAAATTGGTGAAGAAAAATAGATTTTATTTAGATTTCCAATAGATTTGAAACTATATATATCATTTGGAACTTTAGTCAAGAAGATACACTTGATGTACTGAAAACATGTCAAACTGCTCAGAACTGAAGCAAGTGTAGAATCGAGTCCAAAACCGGACCAATCTGTGGCCCAATGTTCCAGCGCGATGTCAGCACGCGTGAAGATGTCAAGAAGATCCCAGCACCGGTCAGATTTCTTGACCGGTGTCGTGACCGGTGTTTGTAACAGTTTCGACCAAATTGATTTTTTTACCCTAAACTTAACCCTAGAATACTCTAAGCCTATATATACTTGTTTTAAGTCTCTAGTTAGGAGTAAGCCACCATATGACACTGGACAAAACAATAGCCATGTTTGTCATAGAGATTTCATAGAGTTTTTGGATTCAAGTGTTTCAAGGGAGAAGATCCAACCTTTGTATCTTCGATATAGAGAAGAATTCTAAACCCTTCTTGTTTCGATTGTTTCTATGAATATGATTACTTATCTATCTATTTGTTTGTTGTTCATTGTGATCTCTGAGTAGTTTTGTTGTTAAGTTATAGGTATTCAATGAGTTCATGATTAATTAAGCGTTTATTTTATGCAATAGGAATCTACAAGTTTCTTAATATTTTTTGTTTTGTAATTCTGCATGCTTTTCTAATCAACTAGCATTAGACCTTGGGTCAATATACTCTCCAAAACTTTGTTATATTGCATGAACTAGTATTTGATGAGCTAAGCGGCTTATTCATTTGAAATGTGAGTTAAGGAGTTTAGTGAACAATTAAATCTTGAGCGAACTAATGCATGTTTTCAGTTTATAATAACAGGCGATATTTGAATCTATTAGGTTTTCAAAACATAGTGATCGAAGCCATGACAGTGGAAAAATTATACATTAGTGATTTGAGTTTTAGAACGGTTGCTCTAAAATTGCTAAAATTCGATCGATAGTTTATGATTCATGAATCTCTCCGATTGACCTATTGCCTAATGTTTCTATATTATTTTTTTCTTTGATCGTACTTGTTGCTTTTATTTAGTTGCTATTTCATTTTACAAAAAACTCAAAACATATTTTCTTTTTAGCTTGATTTAAATCTTATAAATTCATAGCGTAGCTATCTGATCTTCACTAGATCGATCCCTAAATAATATTGCGTTTGTTGTGAACTTGCAAACCTATTTTAGGGTTAAAACCTAAGCATATTATTTATCCTTACTAGTTTGGTCGAAGACAATTGCGTTTTGATAATAGGATGTACAAAAAATCAAGAATTTTGATCGGTCATTGAACCCGACTAGAAGAAGAACGACTCACCGATAGAATTAGGCATTGTTGAACATCCATTGATGATTGGAAATGAACACATAATTTAAACTTTGAAAACAGATTATAAAAGTGGAGAAAGAGACTGATCACATGCGTACGGATCCTGCTATTCCATTAGAAAGGATTTATGGACTCATGAAAGAACAACTCACTACTCATATATGAGAACAATACTGCTCATATATGAGGAACAATACTGGAAAAAGAAAAGTCGCAATCATTGGTTTAAATAGGGTGATCGAAACACACATTTTTTAATGCTTCAACAAAAAAACAAAGTCGCTAGGAACAGTATTGTTTTCTTACAAGGTTTGAATGGTGGAGAAATAAGGAGAAGTTATGATATCGCAAAAATATTTCAAAGATTTATTTTCAGTTTAGGAGAAATCGATCTCATAAATGCATGCTCTGCAAAATATATCCCATGTTGTAACATGTCAAATGAATCGACCATTGACAAACAAGGTCACAGATGAGGAAGTCAAACAAGCATTGATGTCATTAGGAGCTTTTAAAACTTTAGGATCATATAGCTTCACAACAGTTTTCTGTCAACAACATTGGGACATTGTGGGAGAATCGTTGGTGAAAATGGTGTGTCACTTCTTTGAAACATAAGAGTTTGATTGTGAGTTAAATGACACTAATTTACGTCTGACGCCATATATCAACCGAAGAAATGAAAGATTTTACCCCCATAAGCTTGTACAGCGTGGTGTATAAGTTCATATCCAAAATATTAGCCAATCGATGTGAGAATGTTTTACCATCAGTGGTCTCGAAAAAATCACACGACACTCATCCCAGGACGAGGACAATCAATAACAGCGAATGTCCTCATTGCACATGAGGTGCTACACTCACTGAGAGTTTTGAAAAGATGTGATACTGTTGGGGAAAATCAATAAGCACCAATGGCGCAGCGGAATAAATTTCCCCACAATTATGTGAACCTGTGAGAAAAATATAGAATACGGCAGCAGCAAATCAAAGCAGTAAAGTAAATGAGACAACAAATTATTTTACTGAAACATTTCCTCGATGTGAGGAGTAAAAACCACGGGACCGTAGTCCACTCAAAAATCCACTAGATCAAATTTGAGTTACAACCACGTCCTCCCTGTTCCCAAAGAACAGATCAGAGACTAAGGCTCCAAAGAGTAATCTCCAACACAAGAAACACCACAAGAGAGCAATACAAGAGCCTAGAAACAAGCAGTCCCAAACGACCCTAAATTCACTAGGATTCCGGTCACCAAATCAGATCTCCACCGTACAAATCCTAGATAAACAAGTCAGAAATATCTCTGCCAAATTTAAGCTCAATCCAAGAATAATTCACCGTCGGATTTCCCAAATACTCAAGACAACACAGTCTGAAATCTGAACTCGCAACAACAGCGAACAGCCTCGCTAAAACCCAGATCTGCGACGAACCAACCGTTGAAATACAATTTTCACCGTTGCATATCAAGACCACTGAGTCACGAAGCTAACCCAAAAATTTCAGCCAAATCGGAGCACGTTTAAGCCTCTAAACGTTCTCTTGAACAAATTCTGACGAAACTGTTTTTCTCCTTCTTAGCCTACGAAAATTGTCTCTCTTCAATTAATTTCTCTCTTCACTAAAATTAGGTTTGGAGTCATATATATATACTCCCTCATAACCCTTAGCCCAATAATAACCTCATAGATCATAATAGGCCCAAGTTTGGTTATTCTTAAACCAAACCCAAATTGGTTTCCCCACTAGGAGGAAAACCAACATATACATCATATCTGGCTATCAAAACAAATATAATTAAAGCTTACAATAGAATCGAGTAGATATTCTTCGAAGCAATACTACGTAAAAAAGGATTCTCTAACACATGGACAAACTAGATCATGTTAGGTGTTACAACAGTCTGTTTCGCTGTTCTGATCAAAGAAAGTCCATATGGAAGTTTTCAAGGTACGAGGGCTTTACGACAAGGTGATCATTTTGTTGCCTTTCCTATTTATATTATGCGTGCTCAGATCTTTGCTGTTTCAGGCGGAATCAAGAGGATAACTACAAGGTATCAGAGTGAGTAATGTAGGTATTCTAATCTCACACTTACTTTCTGCCGAGGACTGTTTAAGAGTAGAATGGAGATGGAGTGGATTGGAACAAATTTGATTGCAAACTCTATTTTAGAGTAATAATGGAGTGGGGTTGGAGATGCTGGATATATTAGCTAAACAAGCTATTGTTTGTAATTTTTATTGAAGTGTGTTGATATGTTAGCCAAACAAGCTATTGGTTGTAATTTTTATTGGTTTTCATTTAATTGTTGTCTTAGTTTTTTTGTTAGCTTCTATAATACACGGAGTTGAAAAATGAAATTGATAAAAGAGTTTAGAGGGAAAAACAAGAAACTAAGGATAATTGTAAATCATATTGAGAAAATTATATAATTTTGTGAATTATTTAATTATTTATAAATTTATAAATAACTTATTATAGTTTCAAATTATTTAACGAAGTGAATAATTTGAGTATCGGGATAATTATCTGAACTCTTACATGATGGAAGAAATTTATCTTAATCCAAACAATAATTTAATTTACTGTGACCCAAAAAATCAGGTAATTGAGATAGAATACGAGTAAAATGAGTTACCTATACCGAAATATGTGTATTTCTTCTGTTAAAAAAGCCTAAACAGCATATTCCCTAGCAAACTTGCAAACAAAGAAGCATATTCTGCTCAATCACATATGATTAATTAACAAATACAATTATGTTAACGTGCGTACATATATATTCGCATGGTATATTTTTGAATATACACTTCATTTTCTAAAATATATGATTTTAACTAGCCGATTTTAAACCTTTTCTTTGATAAAACTTGAATCAAATATAGAGTTCCATACACATACTTAAATAAATAAATAAATTCTATGAATAAAAAAAAAAAGAAATGTTCAGAAATTACCAAAGAAAAATAAAATAAAACTGATGAAAGGTAATTGAAAAGAAAAATAGGAATCGTGTAGACTTACTAGTAAAAAATATATTAGAAAAGCCGTTGGATTGTTGCCGAAGAAGAAGCGAGAAAACAAATTGAGATTCATGTCGTCTCTGTATTAAACGGTGGAAGAAGATTTCAACACTCTCACAAAAAGGATTCATGTCATCTCTGTATCATCTTCTTCTTCCTGTAACAGAGCTATCTCGCGATTGAAAGCCCTAAGAAGAGATCCATCGATCATCGTCTAATGGAGGAATCGACGGCTACTTCATCCTCTTCTTCGTTTCATTATCTCTCTATTTTCACGAATTACCCTCTGATTTCCGCCGTTCTAGCTTTCACCATCGCACAGCTCATCAAATTCTTCACCTCCTGGTACGTTCTTTGATCATAAGGTTTAGATTTTCGAGTTGCGATCTTTGATTTTTTGAAAGAAGTTTTGTGTAGGTATAAGGAAAGGAGATGTGATCTGAAACGGCTTGTTGGGTCTGGAGGAATGCCTTCTTCACATTCAGCAACAGTTACAGCTCTTTCTCTAGCTGTTGGTTTACAAGAAGGATTTGGAGGATCACATTTCGCAATCGCTTTGACTCTCACATCAATTGTATGACTTAATTTGCGTTTTTTATCACTTGATTTTGGTTTCAGGAGATGATTGAATAGTGAGGGATTTCTGTGGCAGGTTATGTATGATGCAACTGGTGTAAGGTTACATGCTGGACGCCAAGCTGAGGTTTTTAATTTTGCTTTTGCTGTCACAAGCTGTGTTTTTTGTTCAGTACTGATTTTGGGTCTGCTTTTCATTTATAGGTTCTCAATCAGATTGTGTGTGAACTTCCTGAAGAGCATCCGCTCGCTGAAAGCAGACCCTTGCGTGAACTTCTCGGTCATACCCCTCTACAGGTAAGTAAATACAGTTTAGTCAGATCATACACAGCCTCTCCTTGTTGAAAATCGTGATCAGTCGGGAGGAACTTAGAAATGGTTTTCATGGTAGAGACTGATTGTGGTCAGTCGGTAACTGAGAGCATATCTTTTGGTGTCATCAGGTCGTTGCGGGTGGAATGCTTGGAATCGCCACAGCAATTGTTGGGTATTTATTAGCACCTTGATAGCAACTTAGTTAAAGCTCACCTTTTTCTGTTCTTTTGTGTGTTAAAGCAACTGGTACGTACCTGAAACAGCCCTGACAAGCAAATGGGGCTCTGGAGACTGGGTTTGACGCACCCGAGTTTCTTTTCTTTCTTTTTTTTGTTGCCCAGCTCATATCATTGACAACATATATTTATAGGCTTGATCTTGCAAGGAAAACATGAAAATTCATTACACAGAAATATGAAGTGGTAAAATAGGAGCTTGTGTTTCAACTACAACGAACATGATCTGTTTAGAATTCAGCAGGATCAATACTTTGAAACTCACCTCTGTATGGAAAGCTCTATCTCTATCATGGATATTTGTTAAATTGCAGAGTATAGTCCAATCCGAAACAACGCCAAGCAATGGATTCTCTCTCAAAACTCTTGCGGATATCGCCCACCACGAACCTTCATTTCATTTCCATTTTAACTTCCATGATATCTACTTAGCATATTGATATGTTCAAATTTATCCTGAGCTACTCTCTCAAATTAAGAGATCGATGTAGTACTTAGGGATCGAATCCACAGGGAAAAGAATCACACAATCAATTAAAGAGTTCGAATTAGGCTAAGCAAATATATATGAATGAAATAAAATATCAAAACAAGTAAATAGTGATAAATGATCTAGGAAATCAATGAGACAAAAGGTAGGTGATGGGTAATTCTTCAGGTATGATTCGAAATTTAGTCGTGTCGATCGACACAGGTATCCCTGTCGATCGACACAGAGATAAAAAAACGTTGGGTTTTGTTAAGTACCGTTCTAGAACATAAACACTAATGTAAAGCCAATCAACTGTCGTTGCAGAGACTATCTATGATTAGATTCCTAAATCCCAAATTTCTTTGCGAACCTAGAGAATTAAATCAAGCTTTATAGTTCAAGTTTAATTGCTCACAGAATTCCTAAACCAAATTTCTTTGCGAAGAGGCAATTCTGCTCATCTAAGACTAGTTCAAGTTATTAGTAACACTTTCGTGTCTATTAAACAACCTAAGATCTAGATTCTAGGTGTACAGGCTAGATCCAGCATTAGAAACAATCTAGATGAAGAACCAAAAGATAAACCCTAACAGATTTTCAGTCCTAACAATTTCTCATCAAAACCCTAGAATTACCCACAACCTAACAAGCAAACTACTCAAGCATGGTGATTGAAACAAACATCATGAATGAAATAAATTGCATTAAAAAGATAGAGTTATAGGTAAAACTCTCTGAAATCTCTCTGAAAAGCTCTCCCTAACAATCTCTCTCAAAGTCTCAATGAAAAACTTGATGTCCACATAAAAATCTAGGTAAAACTATATATATAGGTGTCAAAAACGGAATGGGCCTTCTGTATAAATTTCTGGGCTTTTTAGACAAAAAAAGAAATTCTTCAAGATTGACATCTTCAAGCCAGACCGACATGTCTTCACTAAAACCTTCATAACTTTCGATCCAACCGTTGGAATTACCTCAAATTTCTTTCAGATGAAATATAACTCACTTCTCTAGCTTGTGTCAAAATTTCAGCTCGATCCGTCGGTGGGAAGGGCTTCAACGAGTGCCAAACTTCTTACTGTTCGAAACTGTTCTTCTCGTCAAACTCGTGTCGATCGACAGAGGTTAGTCATGTCGATCGACATAGACCTCTCTGGAATTTCTTCTTGTGTCTGGAAGCCCCGTGTCGATCGACAGAGGTAGGTAGTGTCGATCGACACAGACTCTTCTGTTCGACTCCGACTTGATCTCTTCAACTCTTCTTTCCTTGATGCTCCAAAACACTCCAAAAGCTTCCATTAAGCTCCAATAAATCTTCAACCTACAAAGACTCTAAAAGACTCGAAAATACCAAAAAGACTCTATAAAAAGTATTTATATCATGGTGAAAATGGGTAAAAACCATGATATATCAACTCCCCCAAACTTAGCCTTTGCTTGCCCTCAAGCAAAACATAAACCAAGAATGTGAAAGAGGTTTGAAAACACAGAACATACCTTCCTCTGATGAAATGAATTGACCCTTCCAACTAGTGAACCACATAATCCGGAACCAACCAGAATCAGACCACCATGTACTTCTCTGCAGACATTCGCAGCCTTCCAAATTCATCCACCACTTCACAGCATAATCCGTTAATCTTCATAGCTTGGTCTCAATGTTCTCAATGCCAAGAACCTTCTAGACTCATTCCCAGACTATACCATGACAAATCAACCTATACAACACTTGGTATTCCTCCTCTCCCCCAGACTTATTTTGTTCTCCATTCCTATTGTTTCATGATTGCTGAACTCAAAGCAGTGCATAATTCACTAATGTTGTTCCTTGTTAGGAGACAGGGTCGTGACTCACTATTATTGTTCCTTGTGAGGAGACAGGTTTGTGAGATTGCTCGTCTTCTTCATCCGTTTTACGGGACTCAGACTGTTGCTTTTGAGCTGGGTGATCACCTCTTGAGTATAGACTCACTGGATTTTATTCCTCGTCTTATACTCAAGAGCTATCATTTCACCCCAATCCTAACATAACTAATATAAATTTTCTCTCTAAGGGAATAGAGGGAAAGGGGTACCATCACTTTCAAAAAGGGGTTGCACTTGTCAGGTATGAATGAGGAGTCAAGCTCTATGGACATCGATCCCAAAGAAAACCGTGCAGTAGCTCTGACTTGGCAGATTATACCGGAAGTAACGGACGTCTCCAGTCAACTGATCAGCCTTAGGATTTCCCATTAGTCTGACTCTGAAATCATTCCTGGAAGAATGGTCACATGCTGGCTAAGACAATTCACTAAACCAAAAGAAGGGTTGTTCCTAACAAATTTTGACTCAATAAAACAAAAATTTTCAAATTTGACCTAAAATAAACCAAAACAAAAAGAAACACGTTAGTAGTTTCCTCCCCCAGACTTAACCAACACTGTCCCCAGTGTTGTTAAATCATGAGCTTAGAAAGAAAAGAAAAGAAAACAAAACACCAATGAAAAAGAGTACGAGAACTTACCTCTGCAGGGTGTGTCGATCGACACGAGTGATGTGTGTCGATCGACACACAGGTCTCTGCTCGTCTCCCTTTTTTTTTTTTTTTTTTTGAATGGAATAAAATCAAAACTAAAAGTTAGTAAATAAAAACCAAAAACGAAAAATAGTTAGACTTACCAGTGGGTTGCCTCCCACTAAGCGCTTGTTTTCAGTCATTAGCTTGACTGTGTCAGGACGCAGGTAACGGGTGGGTCGGTGAAGGGTACAACACCGGGAAGCAGCTTCATGGTGTTTAGCATCATCTCCTGGATCACTTCCTCTCCTTTCTCACTTAACTCCATAGGAATGACAATTCTGAACTTGGAGAATGGCTTGGAAGTCTTCTTGCGTTTGGCCTTAGCTGGGCTGGGTGGTGAAGTCAAGGGTGGTGAAGTCAAGGGTGGGGCATACGGGATCTCCTTTGTGTCATCTCCAAGGTTTGAACTCGACTCTTCTTCATTTGTAACAGTCAGACAAGAGTTCTTCTCAAACCGAGCTGAGGGGTAGAAGACATCCTTATTGATCTTGGAGAAAGAGATTCTCTGATTGGGAAAATCTACAATTGCACCCACTGTGGCAAGGAATGATGACCCAAGAATTAATGGTCTTTCCCTGTCATTCTTCGTCTCCATAAGGTGAAAATCTACCGGAACCAGACAATCTCCTACTTGAAGCATCAAGTCAGGAATGAATCCTTTCGAACATGGTGAGGAAGAATCTGGCAGTGTGATAGACATCTTCGAAGGTTGCAGATCTTTAATCCCTAGCTTCCTTGCCACAGACTCACACATGACATTCACGTTAGCTCCAGTGTCACAAAGAGAATTTTTAAATTCCATACCTTTGATTGAGTAAGGAATCATGAACATCCCTGGATTTGTTATCTTTTGCAAGCTCCTTAGCTGTGGTTGAGCATGTCTCCCCTTTTCCTCTGGCGATCTGATGCTAACAGCTCGTGGATATGGAAGCTTGGGCTTGTAGACCATTTCCTCTGCCTTGACTGAAGGTGTCGAAGTGGCTAGACTCGTCTGGGATCCATGTCGATCGACACGAGACCTCTGTGTCGATCGACATCCTTGTATCGAGGATGTGTCGACCGTAGAAGCGAACTCTCCGATTGCACAGACTTCAGAATCTAGATGATCAATGCGTGTCGATCGACACAGGTTCTGGAACGGCTTCGTCTTCTCCTTCAACCTCCTCTGAAGTCATGTCTTGAATCAACGCGCATACTTCTACGGAAAGTATAGCACTGAACTGCTCAGAACTCAAGTTCTTGATAGCCATCCTCTGCAAACACTTTCTGACCACCGGAGAGAGCTTCTCAGCACCTATCAATGGAAACTCCACAACGAGCTTTCCCGTGATGGCCTTGCATTGGGCATCCTCTATCTCTTGCTTAGACTTCCTCCTTGGAAATGGTAGCTTAGGCCTGTAGACCCTCTCTCCTGAACTATCCGATGACTCTGAAGAAAGTGGGCTGTTCTGGGTAGCATGTCGATCGACACTAGAAGTGTGTCGATCGACAGTAGAATTTTTGTCCGTTGTGTCACCGATCCGTGTCGATCGATATAAGCCACATGTGTCGATCGACACGGGGTGCGGTACAGAAATCTCGTCTTCTTCAACTTCCTCTTTGCTTCCCAAGGTGATGGCATGGACGTGCGGTCTTGGGTTTACCTCAGTCTTAGCCGGAAGGAATCCTTCCTGCCTTCTAACATTCTCCGCAGCTTGAGCAACTTGGGTGTCTAGCTTCTTAACATGGGCGTTCAAAGCTTCGAACTTCCCATTCAGGTCCTGGTACATAGCATCCATCTTTCCGTTGAAGCACACAGTCATCTTCTGTTGACCCTCCAGAATCTGCTCCAGCATAGACTTCATCTCACTGTTCTCTGTTGTCTGAGCAGGAGGTGTCTGATAAGAAGAAGAACCGTAGTTCCTTTGGTAGTTCCCGTTGAAGCCTCTGTTACCCTGCTGATTACCGAACCTCTGACCTTGATAACCAGTCCCACTGATGAAGTTAACATCCTTTTCTTCCTGTGTCGATCGACACAAGCCTTCCGTGTCGATCGACACCGAATCCAGAATGAAGGTTTCCACCTCCTGAGCAAATTGAACCGTCTTCTTTCCCACCAGAAGATTGTGTACCGTATCCAGCTTGGCTTTAACCTCTGAAATCTGGCTCCCATCCATGTTACCCCCTAGCTTCTTCCTTTCGAAATCCGCGTTCTTGGTGCTACTGCTGGAGGCTAGGTTGTCGATTAGAATCAGAGCATCTTCTGGATATCGGGTGTTGAAATTCCCATTGCTAGCTGAATCGAGGGCCACCTGATACCTCCAGTCAATCCCTCTGAAGAAGATGCCCAACAGCTGGACATCACTGAATCCGTGATGAGGGCAAGCTCTCTGGTAGGATTTGAATCGAATCCAAGAAGTCTTAAATGCTTCAGTAGGACCCTGCTTGAAAGTAGAGATCTTGGTCCTCAGATCCTCTGATCTCGCCTCATCAAAGAAATTGTTGAGGAATGCATTCTTGGTGTCCTCCCAAGTAGTCAGCGATCCCGGCTCCAACTGCTTCAGCCAGTAGGCTGCTTCTCCACTAAGGGAGTATGGGAACAGCTTGCAGAAGAGATAGTCGCTGGACACTCCATTAGCCTTGATGCTAGATGCCAAGTCCTCGAACCTCTCGATGTGATCCATGGGGTGCTCAGATGATAGGCCATGGAATGGGTGCTGAGCAACTAGTGAGAAGTAGGCTGGCTTTAGCTCAAAATCGCTCCTCTGGAACGCAGGAGGGCGAATCGCAGCCCTGTTGGCATAGAACTCGTCAGGCCTGTTGTACTCTCCCAGAGTACGCCCACGCGCAGCTGGCTCATGGCGCTGTACGACCTGCTGTTCCTCTACAATCACAGCCCCATTCTCATCCAGTCTCTGACCCTGAGCATTGCGTCTGCGACCCTCAGTGTCCTGATAGAACCCATCATCACCTCTGATAAGCACTAGCGGATGAACCATCCTGAAACACACAAAACAAAAAAAAGAAAAAAAAAAGTAAGTAAAATAAACAAAAATAAAAAAAACTTAGACAAAATTCTACTAACAATAATCGAATGGTGAAATCTAGTCCCCGGCAACGGCGCCAAAATTTGATATGCTCAAATTTACCCTGAGCTACTCTCTCAAATTAAGAGATCGATGTAGTACTTAGGGATCGAATCCACAGGGAAAAGAATCACACAATCAATTAAAGAGTTCGAATTAGGCTAAGCAAATATATATGAATGAAATAAAATATCAAAATAAGTAAATAGTGATAAATGATCTAGGAAATCAATGAGACAAAAGCTAGGTGATGGGTAATTCTTCAGGTATGATTCGAAATTTAGTCGTGTCGATCGACACAGGTATCCCTGAACCTTAATCGATCGCCTATCCTCTCATGGCCGAATCTCCATGAACCTTAATCGATCACCTGCACAATCAACCACTCAAAGCACCAAATTCACACAGCAAACAATCGCATCATACACAATCCTATATCCGAGAGCCTATGGTCGCGCACTCACCTTTGCAAACGGATTGAAAGAAGACTAAAGAACCCGACACAAACAGAGAGGAATATCTCGCGACTCCCTCCACCAAAACCAAGTCTGAGACCTGTTCTGGAAACTAGACACTGAGAGCTTTACAACGATGTATAGAACGTCTCCTGACTCCTACAGGATCGACGGCAAAACAGCCCGCAATCTCGCTATTCGAAACTGGCAAAAACAGAGATTCAGAACCGACACCCTGAAAACAAACGAATACAGAGAACGGAGCTTACCTCCGAAACAGGATCCGAAACCTGATCTAAAAACTACACAGAGAGGGCTTTCCAAAGGTATATGAATCGTCTCCTGATTCACACTGGTTCGACGGAAAACCTCCCTCGAAGTGGACTGATCGCAGACTCGAGACTGCAGAACCCTCACACAAACAAACGGCCATAACTCAGCGAAAACTCAACCAAAACACACGAGGTTTTCGCCTACGGCAAGAGGAAAGAAAGGAAAACTTACCCTCAAAGTTTTCCACCAATCCGTTCTGATCTTCCCAGCCGTCTGCCTCCTCCAAAACCGACGAAAACTTCACAACACACAAGGGAAAACCCTAGTTCTCAACTCTCTCTCTTTTCTCTGATTCTAAACAAAAGAAACGGCTAAACCTAGGAGGAAACGCCTTCTCCAAAAACGCAGCCCTAAACCTTTCCCTTGGCTTATATACGAACCCCCTAGGGTTTTCCTTAACCAACACGCAAACCGTGCAATTAACAAATCAACACTCGGTTCGATTTAACTCTGTGTCGATCGACACGCACAGACTGTGTCGATCGACACAACCTGCACTGCCCGACTCCTCGCGAGTCAAAATACCCGTGTCGATCGACGCACAGCCTCGTGTCGATCGACACCCTATCCAAAAATCCACTTTTGGATCACGGGCGTTACATAAGATCTAGATTCTAGGTGTACAGGCTAGATCCAGCATTAGAAACAATCTAGATGAAGAACCAAAAGATAAACCCTAACAGATTTTCAGTCCTAACAATTTCTCATCAAAACCCTAGAATTACCCACAACCTAACAAGCAAACTACTCAAGCATGGTGATTGAAACAAACATCATGAATGAAATAAATTGCATTAAAAAGATAGAGTTATAGGTAAAACTCTCTGAAATCTCTCTGAAAAGCTCTCCCTAACAATCTCTCTCAAAGTCTCAATGAAAAACTTGATGTCCACATAAAAATCTAGGTAAAACTATATATATAGGTGTCAAAAACGGAATGGGCCTTCTGTATAAATTTCTGGGCTTTTTAGACAAAAAAAGAAATTCTTCAAGATTGACATCTTCAAGCCAGACCGACATGTCTTCACTAAAACCTTCATAACTTTCGATCCAACCGTTGGAATTACCTCAAATTTCTTTCAGATGAAATATAACTCACTTCTCTAGCTTGTGTCAAAATTTCAGCTCGATCCGTCGGTGGGAAGGGCTTCAACGAGTGCCAAACTTCTTACTGTTCGAAACTGTTCTTCTCGTCAAACTCGTGTCGATCGACAGAGGTTAGTCATGTCGATCGACATAGACCTCTCTGGAATTTCTTCTTGTGTCTGGAAGCCCCGTGTCGATCGACAGAGGTAGGTAGTGTCGATCGACACAGACTCTTCTGTTCGACTCCGACTTGATCTCTTCAACTCTTCTTTCCTTGATGCTCCAAAACACTCCAAAAGCTTCCATTAAGCTCCAATAAATCTTCAACCTACAAAGACTCTAAAAGACTCGAAAATACCAAAAAGACTCTATAAAAAGTATTTATATCATGGTTGAAAATGGGTAAAAACCATGATATATCACATATGCTGATTCGATCCAACTCATTTGGCCCACTAAACACATAACTTGGGTCTCCTCTCATCCTCTGCCACTTTTAAGGTGGCACGAGCTAGCTGATATGATTCCTTCAATGGTGATATATAAGGAGGAACTCTAACTTTTTCTGTCGATACGACCTAATGAGAAGAAACAGATAGATATGGCAAGTTTTATCGGGATGTGTTTCTGTCACATCAAACCTAAGGCATAAAGGTATTAATTGCGATATACAATGTTTAATATGAGGTGCATAAGAAACAATAAATCATGTTCTGTTTGAAAAAATGTGATCAAAGCGCTAACAAAAAGATTGTAGTAGGCTTTGTCACCCGACGAAATGGCCAGCTTTCACAATCGACTTCGAAGAATTGAAGCAAAGCAGGGTAGCTTTTTCGTCTTTCTCATTATCCTTTCATTCCACCCTTAGTAACTCAAAAACGGATATGTTAGCACGTAGTGCCCGACACTTGCTTGATGTTTTGTATGTGAACGTTATTCTTTCAGTTTGGATTTGTGAACTGTATAGTTTATTATAAGATGTTGCTAGAAAAAAAAAACTATGTCAGCATATATATATTCTTATTATTAAAATAAATAGCATACACATAAACATAATTAGAAGAAAATTTAAAAAAATTATGAGAAATAGATATAGAATGTTTTAAAAAAAAATAAGATTTCTGACAAAAATTCAAAATTTGTGAGATAGTCAAGTTTACATTTTATTTTTTCACAACAAAAAATTACCAATTTCATTTAGTGAAAACAATTTTCAAGTCACGCATAGGAAATTTTTTAAAGTTAAGGTCTTGCTGACATGGATGAAGTTCTGGATCTTGGTTCTTCTACATTTTTTATTCTTTCTGGTTTTGTTGTATAGAGATGGACTATGTTTAACTGCTTGAGTTCGTCATTCAGATGGTAGTTCATTGCAGATGCATCTGCTAGCCTTCCGCGAAGGTTTTTTCATGTTTTTGGGGGTTGGTTTCAAGACGAAACAATGGATTTGATCTTATGTTATTCTCTTGTATGGAGTTGCCGGTCTTTAATCTATAGATAGTTGAGGTCGGTTTGCAAGTGATTGCATGTAAAGTTGTTGGTCTTTTTTTGGTGTCACTACAAAAAAAAATAGGCCGATTGTGTATCATTTATTTTATTAGTTTATGATACAACTAAAATTACATCATTTCTGTAAGTGTCTTTAAAAATGGTGACTCTAATATTTTGTATCAATAAAAAAGACCGACGTAAATATTTTTATCATTTATTATAACTGATGTTAATATGTGTCGCATCTGAAAAATGAAATTAAAGTTTACATTAGTTTGTATAAATGATGTTAAATATTTTTTCAGTTATAACAATTGATGTTAAATATTTATATCATTTATTTAGTTGATTCTATAATTACATTAGTTATTAAAAAGTTTTTTTATATTACTTGGGATTAATTGATGATAAATTTAATATTAATTTTTTTATTAAACATAATTTAATAAAAAAAATCTAAAAAATTAATCACGTTTTATTGGAGTTAAGTCTCCTTGATTATAGTTGCCCATAATCGACTATGACCTTATTTATATAATGATTTTTTTTTTCAATCACTCCACAATTGTGGATGTGGGACAATTTGACTTTATCAACTTGCATCAATAATTAATATGAAATAATATCAGTTTAATCTAACTGATGTAAAACGATTAAATAATTATAATTATAATTTTATTAGTATCAATTTTTATTGATGTAAAATTTGAATAATGGTTTTAATGATGTTAACATAAATTAGCAAATGCATCAATTATTAAATTGATACAAAATCCATATTTTTGTATCAATTTTGTTAAAATGATGTAAACTAATAAAAATTTGTATCAATTTTATTAAATTGATATTAAATTAATCAATAATAACATCAATTAACATAAGTGATGTTAGACAACAAATTTTGTATCATTTATTAATAAATAATTTCAAATAGTATCCTTCAGGTTTGTGATATTATTTAATTGATACAATACACACATGTTTTTGTAGTGTGTCTTCCCATTTAGTGTTCGAGGTTTTGCATTTAAAGCATATTTTCTCTCGAGGTCTCTTGTTCTTTGGAGATGTAGTGATGATGCAGAATCTTTGTTGTGTCCTTTCACAATTTAGTGTTGTTGGTTGAGCTCAAATTACCTCTGTCTCAAGTCTTCCATTCTTTGGGAGATGACCTAGGATTTTGGGTCTGCTTGAGCCTATATTTTGCCGGCACATCTTAAGCAATTTCAGATTTTCTTGGAAAGTCATGCAATTGTTCAAGGCCAGCGGGTTAAAAAAAATAGGTTAAAAAAAATAGAATTTGATATATTTGCATATTTCAAAATATACAAAATAGCCCACAAAAATCTCACTTTAAAATAATACTACGAATATCTAGCGTTCTTATGAGTTACGCAGAAAATAAATTGATTAATTCAAGTTATTAAAAACTTAATAGTAAATTATACACAACATATTCCATTCACTCACATTCATTTTCATCTACCTTTTGAAGAATCAAATAAATTATACTAACTAAAAGGACTTATTTATTTGAGGCTTCTCAAGGCCTCTACATCAGCAAAAAGAAAAAGCTCTATTATCATGCCACGTCAGCTTTCTTTCTTTTAACAAGAGTAGTTTTAGGTTAATGAAGAGGGCTCTAAAATCATGTGAGGCCACAAGCGACGCCAACACTTCCTCTTCCCAATTAGTGCTTACATTATGTAAGTTACATAGTCATTATCAATGCTCAGGGACTCTATAAAGCGTGCCCTTTGAGATCTCCACACCAGATCCCTATATTATTACTTTTTTGTAGTAAAATAAATTTCAAACGATGATGGTGAACACCTAAAAGCATGGAAATAAAATCTTAGTTTATTTACTACTCTCTTCGTTCCATAAAAATTGATAGTTTGGTTTTTTCACACAAATTAAAAAACAATTAATTTTAAGTTATTAATGCATTATTTTTTAATATTAACTATTTTTCAATACATATTAACCAATAGTAATTCAAAATTTAAATATTTTTTATTAATGTTTTTTGAAATTTGCAGAAAATATTATTTAATAATCTAAAACATCAATCTTTATGGAACAAGAAAAAAATTCAAAACATCAATCTTCATGGAACGGAGAGAGTACAATAATTGGACCTAAATTTTTGTTTTCTTCTATTTTATGTAATTTTATTTAACATCCAACCGATTTCTAGAACACTGATTTAAACTTTAAACTTTTCTATTGTTTATCTATCTCGTTTAGGTGTGTAAAATATGCTCCGAATTTGGGTCACATGTTATAGAGAATCGAGAGATCTATTTGGAATTCTGAATTCGTTTGGGTCATTGAACTATCGTTGTTTTCTACAAATTGAAATTAGATCTTGTTTTGGTCAGATTTATCAATTCATTTGTTGTCACAATTTCAGTTTACAAATCTTGGCATATCTTTAATTCGTTTATTTGTATTCTATAAGTGAAGTGTGGAAGTTGACGGATAACACTCATTGAGAATTCATGTTTCATGCTAAAAGGAGAGGCTCTCTTAGTATCATTAGTGAGGATATTAGTTTTCATGATTTTCTTGGTGTTGTGTTAGTAGATTTTAGGATTAACAAGGATGTGAATGCTATCAAGATTAATTATGCATTACCCTCTAAGAAATAGTTCTTACCAATATTTATTAGGAATGATAGGCAACAACAAACTTAAATGAATAAGTCTATAGAAATAGAATAGGTATTCAATTATGCGTGATATTGGATGAGGTATCTTAAACAAAATTTCTTGTTTTAGACGGTTAAAAAGAATCAAACACCAAAAAGGTCATGTACAAATTTTGTCCAAAGGTGAATTACAGTATATGTAGTTTAAGAATTTGAAAATATAAAATATACTAGGATTTAACCCGTGGTACACCACGGGTCTATGTTTTTTTCAAAATTTTTATATCTATTTTATTTTAAGGTTTGTATTGTTAGAATATCATAGTGGTTACTTTATTTTAACGTTTGTATTGTTTGTATTTTATCTTTGGTTTAATTGGTTTGAATCTCTGACTTTAGTATAGACTACAATTCATTTTTGTATACATCAGTTTCTTATATGAGAATATAAATGCTATGACGTAGTTCTACAGAATAGCGGATTATTCAGAATAGCGAATATATAAAAGACAATGAAATAATTTTTGTTTGATAAGTTAAACGCACATCATAGTAATACAAATATACCACATCCAAACAAAATACCAACAACTGATAACTTAACAGACTTAAGAAAAAAGACATTAAACCACATAACAAACTTCATAAACATCAATTTCCCATTTTCGATCATCTAATAGGTAATAAGCTTTTAAGACCCGTGATTTAAGAGTTTATTATCGATTTAATTTGTTTCCATAGAGGAATTTTTCGATTTAGGAAGAGAGAAGAAGTTTTTAAGACCCGTGATTTAGGAGTTTATTGTCGATTTAATTTGTTTCCATAAAGGGATTTTTCGATTTAGGAAGAGAGAAGAAGCTTTTAAGACCCATGATTTAGGAAGAAGAATGAATATTTTTGATCATCTAATAGGTAATAAGCTTTTAAAACTCGTGTATCATAAATTATTGTCGATTTAATTTGTTTCCATAGAGTGACTTTTCGATTTTTGATTGGAAAATATCCTAGATTAGGAGTGTTTGGAATTTGATTGGCAATATCCTAGATTAGGAGTGTTTGGAAACAAACTTAAAAGGTTGCAAAAATAATGATATAGACCCGTGATTTAGGAGTTTATTGTCGATTTAATTTGTTTCCATAAAAAGACTTTTCGATTTAGGAAGAAAGAAGAAGCTTTTAAGACCCGTGATTTAGGAGTTTATTGTCGATTTAATTTGTTTCCATAGAGGGACTTTTCGATTTAGGAAGAGAGAAGAAACTTTTAAATCCATGATTTAGGAAGAAGGATGAATATTTTCGATCATCTAATAGGTAATAAGCTTTTAAGACCCGTGATTTAGGAGGAATGAAGAATATTTTAGATTTAGAATATGGAAAAAGCTTTTAAAACTTGTGTATCATATATTATTGTCGATTTAATTTGTTTCCATAAAGTGACTTTCGATTTTTGATTGGTAAATATCCTAGATTAGGAGTGTTTGGAAACAAACTTTAAAAGTTAGATTAGGAATGTTTGGAAACAAACTTAAAAGGCTGCAAAAATAATATATAGATTATATAATAAAAAGAACAATCACTAAGTAAATCTCTTTCACGATAAAGTGGTTGGGTTTACAACTTAATATTAGATCAATAATAAAAGGTTACCCAACCTATGGGCTTATGGGCTATGTTCGATACATTCACACAATTCCATGAATTTTTACTCACTCCTCTTCCTTGGCCCATTTGCATCTTTTTCACTTAGCCCATTATTAACTCCATTGCTCTTTCTTGAATAATGAGTTAGGATTTCATCGGAATTTTGGGATAGGGATGTGACAAGGATCTTCGGGAAATTTTCACCAACGGCAACCATCCAGCAATAACTTTTGTAGAGACACATCCAGATCTTGCTCTTAATCATATTCCTGCGCATGCAGTGGATCGACATATTGCTAATGATGTTCTCACTCTGGTCGCCAACGCACGCCAATCAGAACTCTACCAAGCTGCCTTGAACCATTTAGTTCTCCTTTCACAATTAACAGTGGTGGTGATTGCTGGGGATGCGGACTACTCATTTATTCTAAAAAGGTTGAAGAATATAGGCTGCAGAATCATCGTAATCACTCCTCCGTACCCTTCCCGGCGTTTCAGAAATTTCTGTGAGACTTGTTCTTTTGTCCCACTGTTAGACCATAACCCGGTATGGAGGGGCATCTGGAACCCATTGCATGCGGCTGCCCAATCTAATGCTGTTGCGAATGCCCTCCTGACCCTTGCTTAGGCAAGAGGAGTTGTGATAGATTGGAACCACGTCAAGGTAACTATCGCAATTGCGAGTCAGAATGTATTGAAACAGCAACTTATCTAAGAAGGTAGATATATAAACATTTTCAGTCAATTTCATTTAGCTTTTGAGTTGTTATCTAAGAAGGTAGTATGTCGAGCATCTGAACATGAGTTGTTAAAACAAATATTCACTTACTTTTGTTTGTTATAACATCCAATTCGGGTTTTAAATTTGATCCAAGGGGTACTCGATTCTAATAGTAAATCTCTATTAATCCCTGGACCCATTTGTTTCGATACCTTCATAGTTAATCATGTAGATCTTGGCGTAAAAACCCGAATTATAATATTGTGCAACAATATCATGAACTGTAACATGTCCCACTATATATATATAAATATTCTATGCATGAAAAAAAACTCTAAAATTCACTTTTAGACAACCAGTATTATATTTTGTTTATATATTTTAATGTTTTCTCCTTTGTGCTTTGATATATAATGCAATAACATATTTAACATGAGATTATTTACATGCTCTATATTATCATGGAATACATAATTTTATAAAAGATTAAATTAGAATCATCACATTCACTAACTAATTAACATCCATTACATATATATATCATGTTGAAATAAATAAATAAAATAAATTAGTTGGCAACTCAATCGACTTAAACTTGTTAAAAGTCTACTGAAGATAGTTCGTTATTTGTGAAGCACATACCAGTTTTGTTCTATATATGATTTGAAAAAATGTAAATATAAAGAATAAGTTGTTTCCAGGTTCTTTTTTTACACTTTTTGACCTAAAATATTTTTGCATTCGATTGGAAATACACATCCTTGATTCAGTTTCAATTCTTAAATTTGGTACTTGTTAATATTAGGGTTTGGTTAGAGCTTCTAAGGTGAAGTTGGAATCTTGATATAAGATATTGCTTATGATTGTTGTATGGTGGGAGGTTTAAGAGTTCTAAAATTTTTTGTTTGTTGTTGGTGAAAACTGAAAATTAAAGCAAAGAACTCAAAATTTGTTTTGTTCTTTGGACTGAGTTGAATTACATTTGAAGCTATCTTCTCGATTGTAGGGAGCATGTAAAGAAGAAAGGGAGAAAAGATGTTACGGTCGATGAACTGATCCGAGTGATCACTCCTAAAGGCAGAGGTAAAAGATGAAAGTGGAACATAGAAATCAGTTTCTCTGTATCGATCAATAGCTAGATGCGTTAGTTAAATTTTCCATGTTAGGTAAGCTTGAGTTTCTTTCTATATATGCAGCTTCAGTACTAGATTCTGTCAAGGAAGAGCCGTTGAACAGAATTCAAAACTTCATTGTATCAGCTGCTCTTTGATGGTGTTTGTTTGCTACAAATTAAAGATGATGATTTTGCTCTCTATGGTGGCGGTGGTTTTCTACTAGTCTCTAGTCTCTTAAGACACACACCTTAAGCTATCCAACTGAGCTAAAAACATAGTCTCTTAACAACATGCCACGTGGCATCTTCAAACAAATTTAAAAATAAAAACAATTTCTACCCTTATTTTTTGTTTTTTTCAATACATTTAATTACAAAAATCAATGCAACCCTTCCACTTGAATCTTCTTTCCGTGAGTGATGGCGAAGTTGTTGATCGTTTCCAAATCTGACACTAATTCTCTAATCTAATTCTCGTCACTTTCCTCTAATCCTCCTTGCTTTTACGTTTTCCGCTCTAATCAAATTTGTTTCTTCTACATGCTTAATTCGTCTAATTTTCGTCTCTGATTGCAGGTGGGATTCGTAGCTCCCTATCTAAAATTGGTTACTATTGTACGAGTTCGGATTTGAAAACTTGAAATCGCATTTAAACTCCAACGTACGCTCGGGCCTTTTGAAGTGGCGTCACAATTAGTAGAAATCTGGCCAATCCTACCCTTTGCAAAATTTGGGCGTGGTATGGCTATTTTCCTAAACTCTTCTGATTTTAGCATTAAACTATTTAAATTTGGTTTGTGCTTGAGTTTACAGTGGTCAACAGTTTGTCTTTGATTTTTCAATACCGTAGAGTTGGGTGGATTGAGTGTGAATATTTCAAATCAAATTTTAAACTCGCCTCATCTCCCTCACCTTTTAGGTCTCACAAGTCGGACGAACAATGACCTTCAGGAGCAGCAAACCAAATGTCTCAATTTCGTAAACATCGATAAAATTAATTGTTTGAATTTTTTTTATCGGAAGTTAATTTCTAGGCTAATAAACCTTGAAACAACCTAATTATTATTATGATTATTACTTTGGTTATTGAAAAAAAAATATATATATATATATATATATATATATATATTATGCACATACCGTCGAGAAAATAAAAAATCTCGGTTGATGGTCAAAGATATAACCTCGGAAAAACCTACATAACAATAATTAAAATATGCAATTACAATCATTTTATATTATATAATTATTTTATTAAATACAAATATAACTAAAAA
Source organism: Arabis hirsuta (assembly GCA_964056655.1). NCBI lineage: Eukaryota > Viridiplantae > Streptophyta > Magnoliopsida > Brassicales > Brassicaceae > Arabis > Arabis hirsuta. The sequence goes on along the minus strand of OZ053311.1, from coordinate 17,335,760 downwards.
GCTAACCTGCCAACCGACTTTAATACTGTTGAGATCGTTTTGCTCGTAAGACTCCGATGCGAGCCAAGTCTGCCCCAAGCTGAATTCATGAGGCCCTTCTATCTTTGGTTGCCTCACGATCATTGTGACTTGAGTTCCGTAAATAATTATTTCCTTGTCTATACCCCGATGTAAGCCAAGTCTGACCCAAGCTGAATTCCTCGGATCCTTCTATCTTTGGTTGCCACACATTCGCTGTGAATTGAGTTCCATAAATACTTCTTTCCTTTGCTATACCACCTGAAGCATACTGTAATTTCACAAACATTTGTCAAAATCAGTAAACACACACCTTATAATAATGTTGTATAACTGATTTAAACGTATATAGTAATCTTCGAATAGAAACATTATGGGACTGATTTAAAATAAAAGTATGGTACAAAATTAAAATTATTTAATTAAAAAAGAAAAAAGATATTTGTACCTCATGTCCAATATTATATGTCCTTGGTACTCCAAGCTATGGGATCTCTTTCTGATAAGATCTGATCCTTCGAAAAGGAACCGATCCCTCCCTCCGGACATCTTGATCCATTATGGTGCCAGACCTGCCAACCGTATCTTGACTAAGAATGCAAGCTCAAGATGGACTCAACTAAACTGAAATGCAAAAGTGAATGACAAAAGTGAATAACGAAAACAAAATGATTCTAAATATTTGGACCTTTGCTTATTTGAGTAAAATGGGACTTCTTTTTCTTTACTTGGAGTTGGAGTTGAAGGTACTATATATAATATAGGGACAAAGACATGTTTTGGAACATCATGCCCTCTCTCTTTAATTTGGTTCATGTAACATTCAGTTTTAAATAGTTTACAAAGAAAATTTACATCAACTATTGGTCATTCACTTTCTTTACATTGGACATATTTTGGGAACAGTTAGATCCTAAAAATCCTAAGAAATTTCTTCAATGTTTTTTAGTAAAATAGTACTAGTTAACGCCAAATATTACATGAATCAAATTATAGAGAGATGAGCATGACTGAACACAGTGAGCAAAACAAAAGCGTTTTTCAAGCAAAACAATAGCATTTTTCTACCAGAAAAGTAACATTTGTTTTTTTTTTTAAATCAAAACAGCGTTTTTCAACCAAAATAGTGTTCGTCAAAATAGTGTTTTCCTACAAAAATAAAAAATTTTCAACCAAAATAACTTCTTGCTTTTAAGATAGCGTTAGCTCATATAATAAGGTTATCTCATCAAAGGCCAGATGGAGATTTAGTGGACTGCATCAAAATAATTTAGTGGACTGCATCAAAATAACAAGTGGGACCATTATGGCTGAGGGAGCGATTAATGTTACATCCGTTTTGGGAGGCACTCAACTCGATTTGACTATTAGGATTTGGAAGGTATGTTTTATTGTTAATAAACGTTCTAATCAATAAATATATATACACACACACATATGTATATGTGCAAGATCAAAAGCTCGGATGTTGGTGGTTGGGCGTCATCTTTTTTAACGGTGTTCTGGAGTCCGTTGGATATTGGCCAACATTTATTTTCACTTGTCTGATAGATCACGCCAATATAGTGAAGTGGGGCGGCGAAATCACTAACAAACATCTTACGAAAACGCAGATGGGTCCAGATTCTTTCCAGATGCCGGTTTCAGAAAAGCTGCGTATATGCACAATCTGAAGATTGTAACGACGGAAAACAATTTCCAAACAACGGTTCAAATTCTTTCGACTAGAGCAAGATTTCTATCGCTCCGGTGTCTCGAAGTCGGACCGTGGTGACTTTGATACCCATTTCTTCTATGGAGAGCCTGAGCAGGTTATGCATGGGAATGCATTTCACGTTTCATGTAACTCTCGGCCTTTGTATTTTTATGTTTATTGTTTTTGTTTGTTTATTTATTTATTTTATTTTTTGAATTTTTTTTTGTTTGGTTAGTTTCGTCTTCTTTTTTTTATATTGTGTGATTTCAAATTAAAAATTATTTAGTAGTTTGGTTTAAATGTAATATAAACGATTTATTATGTACAAGTCGCTTTGAACTACCAAATCCCTTCATAAACATACATCATCTTAATAATTAATGCATGTGAAGAACATAAACATTTTGTAAATCAAGCAGTAGAAAAATCATCAATTTATTTCACTTCACTGGCTTAACTTATCCACGTCGTCTCTTCCTCCTTCTTCATATTCTTGATTCAATTGATGCGTTTGATAATTTCAGTAACATAACTTGTCACATGTACCTCTCAAGAATGTGTTTTGTAATAATTCCGATAGCTTAACGAAACTAAATGCAATTCTAGAATCATTTGTATTCCATTCCATAATTGTATTACTTGTTTTTGCAACAACAATATTTCTTGGGATCTTTAGGATCCTTAGGATTACGAGAACATTTTCCACCTCGATGCCCGTCCCTGATACAGTCACTAAAACATGCCATAAAATCGTATCGAACCGTACACACTATGCCGGTGCAGAAATTTGATATTTTTTTGTCCAATGCACCTACGTACACAACACAAATCCACATTAAAGTCAGTTGTAACTTGTAATGGATACAAAGATGTGTTTAAATATTTATATATAACATGTTCATAAAAAACAGTTGATATAACATGTACATGAAGTATAATCTTTTACAATAATTCTGTATGCATATCTATTAAAAATTCTTCTTGCTAAAAGATAATCAACGCTAATTAAAAATCAATAAGACATTGGATTTTAAACAAACCTGATGCCAAAACGTTGTTATTTGACAACAAAACTACTAATACTACACCGAATAAACAAGCTATAAGAGGTTTTGTTATACCCATACGTATCTATTGAAAATAAAATAAAAAATCTTTAGTTTTTCGGATCTTAATTTTTTTTTTTCTGACAAACACAATTTTATTGAAATCAAAACGAATTTACAAAGGGATTACATAAACTTCGAAAGAAAACTATTACATAAGCAGAAATATGCGTCATATTAGGTTGTAGGAGTGAGAAACGATGTTGATTGTTGTTTCTGCGTTTCTTCCGAGCCTCCGTTTGACGGATGAGATGGACAATGATTTTAGCATTTCTCGGGTTTCCTACAAGATCACCGAGTGTTGAGTATGGCTGATTGCTTTCTTCCATAGACAACCTATAATTTTGTAAAATGTGAGTAAATAAGAACTTACAGAACTTTGGTTTTCACTAATACAGTTAATGATAGAAAAAAGAAGAAGATAACCTTAAGTCGTCGTTAAAATTTTGTGAATGTCACGACGCATATGGCAATCGTTTTATAGATAACTCAGAGGGCAATTTTAGAATACGAAGCGACGTATTTAACTCTCGATGTTGAAAAGATAAAAAAGTCATTTCTGAAACGTTGTTTGCAGAGGGTTCTGGAGATATACCTCTTCGTGAATTCTGAATTAGGGTTCTTAAAAAATGCCAAAATAATTGTAACGCCCGTGATCCAAAAATGAAATTTTGGAGGAGTGTCGATCGACAGTAGGGATGAGTGTCGATCGACACGGGGTTGTCTCGTGAAGGGTTTTGAGCAGGGAGTTCCCTGTCGATCGACATGGTTGAAGCCTGTCGATCGACACGGGTGTGTGTTCGCGTGTTGGAATCGACCAGGGAGGTCTGTGTCGATCGACACGGTTTCGAAGTGAGAATTGGGAGTTGTTTTTGGGTCGGTTTGGTCGCGGTTTGGTTTTAGGGGTTTTAGGGCTTCGTATATAAGAGAAGGAACACGGTTTCCTTAGGCTTTTTAGCCACTTTTCCGTCAGAGAGAGTTGAGAGAGAGCTAGGGTTTCCTTGAGAGCTTTTGAGGGTGTTCTGCCGAATTCTGGAGGGGGCAAACGGCGGTGAAGATCAAGTCGTTTTGATCGAGACTTTGGGGGTAAGTTCTCTGATCTTTGCTCTTGAGTTGAGAAGAAACCGCTTGTCTTTTGGTCGAGTAGTCGCTGAGTTATAGTCTTTGGAACTTGGGTAGTTCGTGCAGTTTTCTGCAGTTTTCTTCGGAGTAGCAGTTTTCGGGGACGATTTTCTGACGTTTGGCTTGGAGTTAGGAGTCTCACGATACACCTCTGGAAAGATCGCGGAGTCTAGTTTCCAGATCAGGTCTCGGATTTCGTTTTGGTGAAGCGAGTCGTGAGATATTCGCCTTTGTTCGCATCGGTTTCCCTTGTTCAAACCGTTGTCAAGGTGAGTGCGCGACCATAGGCTCTCGGATATAGGATTGTGTATGATGCGATTGTTTGCTGTGTGAATTTGGTGTTTTGAGTGGTTGATTGTGCAGGTGATCGATTAAGGTTCATGGAGATTCGGCCATGAGAGGATAGGCGATCTCCATCGAAAGGAAGCAATCCTGTCGATCGACACGGGGTCATCTGTGTCGCACGACACCGAGGTGGTGTGTTGAGCGACACGCAGGCCGTCGATCGACACCTAGTGGTATGTCGATCGACAGGGGTGCTGCTATTCTGGTTTTGTGATGCTTGTTTGTTCTATGCGTGTTGAGTGATAACCCTGGTATTGTATGCATTTTATATCTGAGTAATTGGCCTGTAGATGGGAGGACCGTCTCACTGGGTATTTATGATAATACTCACGCATCTCGTATAACCATGTGATGCAGGTAAAAGCAGGTGTGGTCGTGGAATTGTGGCGAGGACGAGATGGTTGATCTAGAGGCTCGATTGTGTGGTTATGTGGAGTGTTAGGTTGTTAGTGGAATCTGATAGTAAATGTTTAGGTTGCTGGTTACTTGCTGAATGAATTGGATTCTTGGTTTAATGGAATTGAATTGTGAACCGGTTGTAGTGATTAGTTGGTTAAGTTGATTTATGGTTAATTGTATTGATTTCGCTGGATTGCATTTGATGAGAATTATAGCATGTTGAGAGTTGGCATTTATGGGAATGTTAACTTGATGCTATTTAAAAAAAAAAAAAAACGGGTCGGGTTGTTTCAATTTGGTATCAGAGCCCATATGGTTCTAGGGCGGGAGAATGCAGTTAAGTGATTGTGTGCTATCATTGCTTGGTTTGTGAACTGTGGTTTGTGGTTGATTGATTAGTGAATAGTCAATTGAATGTTGGTTGGGTTTGGAGTCCTAGATCATCATCTCCGAGCCTTTAAAGAGATTCCACGGTATGTGTTGTTTGGCCTTTCTGCTTTAGTACTTAGTCTACTGTTGTGGTGCAGTGTGAGATGGCTAGAGGTGCTAGAGGTAGAGGTCGTGGTGCCCGTGGGGGCAGAGGGCGTGGCCGTGGGCGCGGTCGGGGACAGGTGTCAGTGTCTGCTGACGCGAGTGAGTCTCATGAGGTCACGCAGGGGCAAGCTGCAGAGCCACAAGCATCTCAAGGGTCAGCGAGTGTGGACACAGTGGGTGTCGAGGGGGCTAGTGGAGCCGGTGGTGCGCAGGGCCCAGGAAGGGGTGCTGGCGCAGGTGGTGCTCGGGACCGAGATGATCGCTTGGTGGAGCTGCTGCAGTTGATCTTGGCGCGGTTGCCAGTGGGGGCGCCAGGGCAGGGTCAGGCTCCGGTGGTGCAGCCTGTTATGCAGCCCGTGGGGGCTAGGGTTCAGCCGGTGGTGGCTGGTGGGCAGCCGGGTGTGGCGGCTGTGGGAGAGCTCCCATCCTATCTGAGGATGATGGAGCAGATGCAGAGGATTAGCACAGTGTTCTTTGCGGGTGGTGCCAACCCTAGTGAGGCGGATCAGTGGAGGAGTAGGTTGGAACGTAACTTCCAATCTTTGAGGTGTCCAGAGGAGTTTAGAGTGGACCTTGCGGTTCATTACTTGGAGGGTGATGCACATCTGTGGTGGAGAGGTGTGATGAGCAGGAGGCCTCAGGCGGGGATGACCTGGGCGGATTTCTTGGCGGAGTTCGATGCCAAGTATTTTCCGCAGGAGGCGGCGGACCGGATGCAGGCACAGTTTTTGGTGCTGACCCAGGGTGAGAGTTCGGTCCGGGAGTATGACGAGCAGTTCGGTCGGCTGTTGGGGTATGCTGGTCAGGAGTTTGGGAGTGAGGAGTCCCAGATCAGGAGGTTCATGCATGGACTTCGACCGGTACTGAAGACGCTGTGCAGGGCTCGTAGGTACGCCACAAGGGCGGAGTTGGTTGAGACTGCGGCAGCTATTGAGGCCGATATGGGGGCAGAGCTGGCTGCGGTGGTTAGCCCACCGGTGCAGCAGCAACAGCAGAGGAGGCCGCCACAGCAGCAGACGGGTGCGAGCCGGGGCGGTAAGCCGGCTCAAGGACAAAAGAGGAAGTGGGAGGGCTCTTCGGATTCTGGTCAGAGGGCCCAGAGTGGTCAGAGTGGTGCGGGGTGCTTTGGGTGCGGAAGCATGGAGCATCGAGTGGTGAGCTGCCCGAAGAGGAGAGAGAGTCAGACTGCGCAGGCGTGCTTTCATTGTGGAGAGCCGGGACATATCAAGGCAAGGTGTCCTAAGTTGCAGTTGGCATTGGCGGTGGTTCAGCCAGTGCAGGAGGCTCCGATAGAGGCGCAGCCGTTGCGTCAGATTGTGGCGCCGCGAGTGAACACTCCGGCGGAGAAGAGAGATTGAGGAGGGAAGCAAGGGTCTAGGAGCGGGCCGAAACTGGAATTGTTTCCTTTTTGCTTTAAGTTTTATCTGTTTCAGTTTCAGAGTAGCATGTTCGCTACGTGTTTGAATTTATGACTTTTCGTTGAGGATTAACGAGTTTTCATTTTGAGATTTTATGAGAAGAGTTTCTATTTTATTTCATTTAGAATTTTATAAGATTGAAGAGTTCTCTTTTGTTGGAAGTTATGGATGAGTACTCTTATGGCTTGAAATTGTAGGATAAGGAATTCCTATGATTAGTCATGTGAAATCTTGTACGATTGAAAAATAGTATGATGGTGTATGTAGCATCTTTGGTCTGGTTCTGGTCTTATGGCTGGTTGCACATGTTCTTGTTTGATTGTTGTGCGATCAATTGAGTCAGTTGACCTACTCTAGATCAGAGGTGAGACGTCCATGAAGCTCAGTTGGTGCCACAGAGTGGATTATCAGGCGGCGGTGCCATTTGATGCCATTCTTGGGCTGGCATTGGGGAAGTAGTGGAAGCAGAAGCAGTAGGTTAAGTCAGGTAAGGGCGGTTTCGGGGAACCAGTATTTGCATGCCTGATCTTTTGAGCGAGCTTAGCAATGGAAGAGTTGTGTTAACTCGCAGGAGCCGTTGGATTATAAGCAGTGGATAAGACAGAATTGTTGAGCAGGATTCAGGTAGCTCAGGAGAATGATCAAGGAGTGATCGATGTTTCTCGGGTTACCGGTTTAGAGTATCGGGTGTCGGTGAATGGGGCGATACTAGTGAACGGATGATTTTGTTCTAACCAGGAATGAGAAGTATGTGGGAGGCTGCACGGAATGTAGCCAGATGTGTCTGTCAGGAATTCGAAGGTTATCTCAGCGTTGTGGGAGAAGTTCGGAAGGAGATAGACATTACGGTGCATAGGAGTGCAGCATATCATTCTCGGAAGGATGAGCAGACTGGGAGTAGGATTCAGAATATGGAAGGTGTTGTTGAGGATGTGTGTACTCGAGTAAGGTGGTCCGTAGGCGGATCATCTGATTCTGGTAGGGCTGCTTAGAGCAACCGCTATCAGGCGAGTATTGAGATGGCTCCGTAGGAGGCTATTATGGAGGGTCATATAGGGAATCAATACGCTGGACTCAAGTGGGGGAGAGGAGCATGTTTGGTGGAGAATAAGCTAGGTCCAGGGTTGTGGAGCGGGTTGGACCGGTAGCTTATTGGTTGGAGTTACCTCAGGGTATGAGGGTTTTTCTTCAAGTTCCAGGTTTGAGGCTGCAGAGTGGATGCAGGAGTCTGAGAAGGGTTGGCTAGGATTCCGGAGAATCTTCGGCCAAGAGGTGTTGGTGGCGAGACCTGTGTGGATTCTCAGAAGGAGAGTCAGGGTTTTTCGCCGGAGGAGGATAGTATTGGTAGTAGTCGAGTGGGACTGTGCCAGTGTTGAGGTGGGGACTTGAGAGTCAGAGTCGGAGGCGGAGGACTAGTTGCGTGAAGTGGTTCGGTTTGTGGTAGCGGGTGGCTACATTGGTTGTACTCTCGTTGTTGTGGTAGCGTTTGGCGTTCTGGAGTTTTTAAGGTGAAGGATTCTTTTAAGTGTGTTGAGCTGTGGGTTCTTTTAGTGGATGATTGGTGAGGTCATGGAGTCAGGTGATGGCTAGGAATAGAGGTTCTATGGGAGTTAGAATCTGGTTGTGGTGTAGGGAGAGTCTGGAAATGAGGTTTCTGTGGATAGAACCGTATTTCCAGGGACTCAGTGGGAAACACCCAGGGTGAGTGGGTGGTTTCGGGTGGCCTAGTGGAGGGGCGTGGGGCATGATATTTCAGGTGAGGGAATGTCATGTTGGCGACGGGTGCTTTGAGGCACGTTGCAGGTTAGGGCTCCAGGGAACGGTGGGTTTCTGGATACTTGAAGGATAGAGATCCTTCCAGGAAGTGGATTCCTGCATGCTTGAGAGATTGTGGCGTCTCTCCGGGAGATAGTGGGTTCTCCTCGGTACTTGAGAGGATAGTGGGTTCTCTCCAGGGACGGTGGTTGCCCTGCATATATGAGGGAAAGTGGTTTTCTCTCTAGGAGGATGTGGATCTCCTAATGTGCTTTGAGAGGTTGGAGGTCTCTCCAGGGGAGGTGGTCCTCTGCATACCGTAGTCCAAAGGGTGACGATCCTGCGGGTAGGTATGGTGTACATATATATGGGTATGAGTATGGGTTGTGAGCAGTAGCGGTGGGCTTTGGGATCTAGTCTGGGGTTAGTATTATCGTTTGGGAACTTGATTGGATGACTCTGGAACTGATGTATCGTCTTGATCGTGCATGTTCTTGTTTGATTGTTGCATGATCAATTGGTTCTTTTGCCGGGTCTACGGATGATCGAACATGTTCTTGTTTGATTGTTGTTCGGTCAAACGGGCAGGCTTGGTCAGGACTATAAACGGTACATCCTGGTGTGGTTTTGGGGTAATCTGGTGGGTTTTCGGGCGGAAATGTTAACCTTAGCAGAGATCTCAGGGGGTTATGGACGAACTACCGGGGGATCGAGGGGGATCTCAGGTGGGTCGACCGGTGGGGTCAGGTATGCGATGGGATTGTAGGGTCCAGTCTGGGTTAGTACTTGCGTCTGGAACCTCGATTCCGACGATTTTGGGGACTTATGTAACGTTGGTCGTGCATTTTCTTGTTTGATTGTTGCACGATCAACATGTCCTTTTTGTCGGATCTACGGTGGGTCGGACATGTTCTTGTTTGATTGTTGTTCGATCAATCGGGCAGACTGGGTTGGGACTACAACGTTACATTGTGGTGTGTCTTCGGAAGAATTGGGTTGGGTTCTCGGCATTAGTGGTAACCTTAGCATGGATCATGTCGTGCGTGTATATGGGTATAAGTATGGACTGTGAACAGTAGCGGTTGTGTAGGCCGTGATTAGGAGACTGGCTGAGTCTCGGGGATCTGGAGTGATCTCAGTGGATGCGTCTAGTTAGGGTGAGTACTTGCGCTCGGGAATTCGGGTTAGGTGATCCCGGTAAACTTGTGTAGCATCGTGGTCGCGCATGTTCTTGTTTGATTGTTGCGCGGTCACTTGGTTCTATTCTGGGACTACGGTTGGTTGGGCATGTTCTTGTTTGATTGTTGTACAATCAACCGGGCAGGCTTGGATAAAACCAGGTAATGTTGCATTCTGGCGGTTTTCGGGTGAATCTGGTCGGGTTTTGGGCAAGAGTGCTAGCCTTAGCAGGGACGGGTTGGTGTAACTTGTGATTCGAGGATGAATCCTTGTTAGTGGGGGAGAATTGTAACGCCCGTGATCCAAAAATGGAATTTTGGAGGAGTGTCGATCGACAGTAGGGATGAGTGTCGATCGACACGGGGTTATCTCGTGAAGGGTTTTGAGCAGGGAGTTCCCTGTCGATCGACATGGTTGAAGCCTGTCGATCGACACGGGTGTGTGTTCGCGTGTTGGAATCGACCAGGGAGGTCTGTGTCGATCGACACAGTTTTTGTGTCGATCGACACGGTTTCGAAGTGAGAATTGGGAGTTGGTTTTGGGTCGGTTTGGTCGCGGTTTGGTTTTAGAGGTTTTAGGGCTTCGTATATAAGAGAAGGAACACGGTTTCCTTAGGCTTTTTAGCCACTTTTCCGTCAGAGAGAGTTGAGAGAGAGCTAGGGTTTCCTTGAGAGCTTTTGAGGGTGTTCTGCCGAGTTCTGGAGGGGGCAAACGGCGGTGAAGATCAAGTCGTTTTGATCGAGACTTTGGGGGTAAGTTCTCTGATCTTTGCTCTTGAGTTGAGAAGAAACCGCTTGTCTTTTGGTCGAGTAGTCGCTGAGTTATAGCCTTTGGAACTTGGGTAGTTCGTGCAGTTTTCTTCGGAGTAGCAGTTTTCGGGGACGATTTTCTGATGTTTGGCTTGGAGTTAGGAGTCTCACGATACACCTCTGGAAAGATCGCAGAGTCTAGTTACCAGATCAGGTCTCGGATTTCGTTTTGGTGAAGCGAGTCATGAGATATTCGCCTTTGTTCGCGTCGGTTTCCCTTGTTCAAACCGTTGTCAAGGTGAGTGCGCGACCATAGGCTCTCGGATATAGGATTGTGTATAATGCGATTGTTTGCTGTGTGAATTTGGTGTTTTGAGTGGTTGATTGTGCAGGTGATCGATTAAGGTTCATGGAGATTCGGCCATGAGAGGATAGGCGATCTCCATCGAACAGAAGGTGTCCTGTCGATCGACAGGATTACTTCCTGTCGATCGACACGGGGTCATCTGTGTCGCACGACACCGAGGTGGTGTGTCGAGCGACACGCAGGCCGTCGATCGACACCTAGTGGTATGTCGATCGACAGGGGTGCTGCTGTTCTGGTTTTGTGATGCTTGTTTGTTCTATGCGTGTTGAGTGATAACCCTGGTATTGTATGCATTTTATATCTGAGTAATTGGCCTGTAGATGGGAGGACCGTCTCACTGGGTATTTATGATAATACTCACGCATCTCGTATAACCATGTGATGCAGGTAAAAGCAGGTGTGATCGTGGAATTGTGGCGAGGACGAGATGGTTGATCTAGAGGCTCGATTGTGTGGTTATGTGGAGTGTTAGGTTGTTAGTGGAATTTGATAGTAAATGTTTAGGTTGCTGGTTACTTGCTGATTGAATTGGATTCTTGGTTTAATGGAATTGAATTGTGAACCGGTTGTAGTGATTAGTTGGTTAAGTTGATTTATGGTTAATTGTATTGATTTCGCTGGATTGCATTTGATGAGAATTATAGCATGTTGAGAGTTGGCATTTATGGGAATGTTAACTTGATGCTATTTAAAAAAAAAAAAAAACGGGTTGGGTTGTTTCAATAATGTTAATGGGTTTTTAATTAGGTCTAAAATAGCGTTACATAGAAGCCCAGATATCAGCCCAATTGTACTTAAAATGATTAAACATGGGTTTCACTCCAAAGTCAAGTATTGGTTCAAACGTTATATAGTTTATGATATGTCCCTATATAACAGTTATTCATAACATTGTATCAATCACGCGGACACAAATAATTGAATTCAGCTAGCATTTTACATAAATATTTATTTATTAAAAATAAGATATTAATCGTTAACGAAGTGGGATAGTTATATAATAACAATTAAATTATTTAAAGTATTGTCAAACTTGTTTGGATAAATTTCTTATATAATTTCTTAGCGTTTTTAAATGTGTTAGGGTTTTTTTTTAGCAATGTATATTTAATCTAAGGTATTTCTTAAAAATGGATATAATATTCTAAACGGTTGTTTGGAATTATAAACGAATCGGTTAGTTAGTTATCATAATAGTATTATTAGGATACGTCTGAAGATTTGAAAGTTCTTTATTATTAATGTGGCACTACTGGTTAGAGCTTAGATACAAAGATCTCATTGCACTTTATTTTTCATACTTATCTTACTCTGTTTTATGAATTTCTTTATTCTACTTACAAGTATAGATAAGCATTAGACAAAGAATCTCATATTTGAGATCACTAACTCTTAAAGTACTTATTGTATGGTTTTTGTAGTTTATCACATATTGGTTTGAGATCACTAACTCTTAAAGTACTTATTGTATGGTTTTTGTAGTTTATCACATATTGGTTTAGAAGTATGCTGTCTCATAACATCCTTATCATTATTTTCATTTTCAACTTCACCACCTCTAATTATTATCAGTGAACCTAAATTGTGATTAGAGTATTTCATGCTTTTTTTTTTGATCGAAGAGTATTCAATGCCAATGAACTTGAAGTTCTATTGCAGAACTTGCTACAACTAGCTAATTACGAGAAGAAGTAGGTTTCGAATCTGATTAGGAGGTGTTTAGTTTTGTTCGATGTGTAATGGAGCATTGCGACACAAGCGGGCTGATTCTTTTTTTTGAAGCAGGGGCTCTACAATAAGGTCACATCATATATGAATTTTGAACCAAAAATCCGCTACACTTTTAAGTAAAGCTCTCATTCTTTCAACATCTTTGGTAGTAACCTAACATACAAACGGTCCAGTACATTAAATTATTGACAATCACTAAATCAGTAACCAATTAACATCAAGGAATTCTTTCTATTTATATAGGTTTGAAACTTGTGAAGTTCACTTCATCAATAACTCGTTTTCTCAATTGATGACATTGTCAAGAGTCTACTTCGACTAAAGTGATAGGCAAGGGTAGCTTCGATGTAGTTTATAGAGTAACAATTTCCTTCATTGAAATTTTGCGGTTGAAAAAATTAGTGGAAAGAAGGAAACAGAGTGTTTATTTCAGTCCTGGATAGATTCAACATCGGAACATAATCATCATTTTGTTTGGTGTTCGAACCGAAATTTATAATTCTTGTTCTATGATTAACTTCCCAACAGTACTTTAAGTTTTTTGTTTAACGGTGCTAATAAAGGAAGAAGAACTATTTCTTATTTCACGACGATTCTCTCCAACATACACGACGATGTTAAAGCCATGACTGAATTATTTGGTACTTGTTCTTTTCAAAACTTATAGCAAACAACACCATAGTAATGCGTTATAGTTTCAAACAAAATAAAAAAATCTTTGTACTTTGTCTAAAGAGAATTCTTTGTTCTCTAAATAAAGAGAACGATTAAAACAGTGAAAACTCCATAAACAAAAACAGAGTAACTCCATGGAAACAGATAGTCTGTGATTGGTGCCAATTATTACCATATAATTGTGATTTTGACATCTACATATTTAGACATTTAGAGAATAAGAAATTAATCGGTCCTAAAATATATTATTTATCGGATTAAACAAGAAGTGTTAGTAACTTGAGAAGTGTCACTTTTTCAAGAACTCGACTTCTCAATAAATGACACATATGTAGCAATCAATAACATGCCTAAAGGATCCTTTGTTCTTGTCTAAACAGGATTCTTTGTTTTTCTGAATAAAGATAAACCATCATAAAAAACAATCAAAAACCAAAAAACAATAACAAAGCAACTTCCTACCAATTCTGCATACATTCAGCTCCCTACCTTCTAAAGTATTCCATTGTTCTCTTTCGACAAATATATAGAAGCAAGAAACGGAAGATTTATTTCATTCCTGGATAGAACTAAATTCTTTGGCTGCAGGAATATATTGCAATTTAGTAGAAGATCACAATAGAACTTGCAACGATTTGGTTTACCTCTGTTATTGATTGTATATTGCATAGATTCACAGGAAGTTGAGATACTTATCCTATTTGAGTTAGATTTGTTATAGGGAATTATTTTGAATTAATCTTTTGTAAATCAATGACAGTCAATCCAAAAATAACATCATAGCTAAACGTGATACAAAGATATTGTTTGTTCTATAACTAATAATAGAGATAGGTAATTTTTAATAATAATCAGTATAAAGAAAATATTAAAATAAGAATTTGAAATATAGGAGTGTAATAGTAGATACATTTTATAACTTTATCGTTTAATTTAGACTACAATATAACGACATAGTGGACATACACCATTTACTTGTAACCAACTAAGTAGACATCCTTCACAAAACCTTCGACCACATGGAATACATAGTAAACATTGATGTTTCCTAAAAGGTTCTAAACATATCATACAACTGCTTTCTTTCTTTCCATGCATATTTTCTTCAACTTCGAATAACTTTCTTTCCAAAGCATCGATTGATGCTTGAAAAGCTAGTCTTTGAACAACAACGGCCGCATCAAAAGATTCTTGAATTGCTTGCTCTTCCGTAAGATTAGTTGTGACGTCGCATATGTGAAGTGACACATGGTAAGTTACGTTATTCATAATTGAATAAGTAGATGAAGATGTTTCATTATCAACAAGCATAATGATGTTCATCAATATGGTGTTTGGATTATCAACTCTTTCTCTTCGCAAGTACTCATAAAAGTATTCTTTGTCTTCCGATTCATCTTCGAATAAGAAATCACTAAGATTAAAAAAAACGTTCTTACCGATGGTGTTGTCGTGAAATTACGGTAGATTGTCGTTTTGATAACAATTAAACCGCCTATTTCTTCTTCAAGGGATTACTATAATCTGATATCGAATGTGGTAATTGTATTGGCCATTTGATTGCCCTTGAGGATAGAACCTACGATTATGAAAATACATGTGTTGTGGTTAAACACACACAATTTAAAGTAGTATGAACTGAGAAAACAACACAAGATGACTAACAAAAGCATGACTCATGATATATAGGAAAATTAGTGAAAAACAGAAACGCTACAATTCACTTCTTTTGGACTAATTAAGAATAAATTACAACCGTTCGATGATAACTTTTGGTGTTTTTATGTTACGGATTGTTTCTAAATTTCTTATTCATCATATACAAGCAATATTGCGTTGTATAAAAATATAACAGGAACTGACATATCGGATAATAGAAAATCAGACAAAATTAGACTACAATGATAATTATTAATGAGATTACCTATTTTTCTAAATTGCAATTTATTAAAGCGTTGCTTGTATTCGAAGAAAGACTTACAAGATCGAGTCAAGCAATGATTTTGCAATGAGCATAATATAAATTGATGTGGATTCTTTGAAGAAGAATATGGGGAATGAATATTTGACAGAGAATACGGCGGTTTCGACGAAACGTTACGATATTCTTCTCAACGGTGAACAATCAAACCAAAACGCAAACCAAAGTGTTTGAAATTTAAGAAACTGAAAACAGTGACTTTGAAATCTTCGTGAAGGATGGAGAACTCAATCAAAATTAGAGATGAAAATGTCATATATAATATGAATAAACGGTTAACAGTGAAACGGTGTTAGTATCTTAATTGTATATGTGACAAACAAATATTATCTATAATCTTATTTATATTTTATTTCAAATAACCGTCAATGTAAATATGTATGTAAATTTTTAAGTTTTAATTATAGAGTTTGGATTTATACAGTTTTGATACTTGGAAAATCGCTACAGAGTAACAATTTCTTTCAGCGAACTTTTTTTCAACAATCATTTGTTTAGAATCACAAATAGTTAAGATAAATATATAATAAGTATGTAGGTTACAAACATTAATAAATAATTACAACAACTAAATGAAACACAATTATTCATAGAAAAACTTAGCTTCTCACGGTATATTTCTTCTTTGATGGACGTGTATTAATATCGTCATCAATTAAGAATGAATGAGCTTCTTCTTTGTCTGCATGTGACTTTCTTTTATTACCTTTGAAACTTTCTGCCTCGCTCGCATTGTCTTCAAAATTTTCATCTTTAGGAAACTTCTGTTTCTCCAACTTTGCAAAAGGATACCTAATACTCTCAACTTGAAGATCGTAATCTGTTTTATTGCCTTGTGAAGGATGAGCAGCAACAACATCTTCATTGCCATCGTTAATCTCATCGTCACTACAATCATAAAGAACTTCATATTGAGGGAGATTAGGGAGGTCACTACCTATTAGCACCAGACGAACATAGATATAATGAATATCATTATCACCATTAGTAGAAAAGACTTCTTCATCGCTGTCTATAAGCACTGGACATTTCTCGTTAGCATAAGTCAAAATTCCACATTTTTGACATAAATTACGAACTTGCTCATACTTAAAACTGATAACAGAGTTATCCATATGACCAAATTGGTATCTTCGTTGAAATCGCAATGACTTCTCAATATTCCAAAGGACTCGGATTCAAACAAAGTCAACCGGAGTTGTTATTGCATCAAAATCGATCGCTAGAACCGGCGCAAGCATACTTCCAATGAAACCGATCATGGATCTAGTAAGTAACTGAAGTGGGATACCTTGATTTGAATCCAAAGAGGGATCGATTTCCATGAATCATCAACCATATATGGTGACCATCGATGGAGCGTGATCATTCAATCTGCAAACGACCAAGGACCACGATGGAGGATAAGATTCATCAAATCTTTAGATGGAAACACAAAGAGGACTTTGTTTGGAGCAATAATCCGACCAAAAACCAAATCACCAACACCCCAAAACCATGGCATCTGATGAACCAATAAATGCAGATTCTGCTTCCTTGGATTCAGCGGGACAGTGACGAGAGCGAATTGATTAGTTGATGCTGCTTGAAAGCATATCTCATGAGGAATAACAATTGGTTCATCTTCAATACCCAAAGGAATTTATTGCATATTGTAGAGATAATTGCTCATGATTGATGTGTATGAGAGAATAGAGAAGAGGAATACTTGATCATCAGTACGAAGAAGTATAAATAGGTGACAAGTAAAGGTTAAACCTTAAGAGACACAACCGAAACCTTAAACGACACAACCGAAACCTGAAACAGTGGAAACCTTTCGCTGTATTATTCAATTATTTCTGTTTTTGTTTTTCCAATTTATTTACACCTTGTTTTTATTTTAAAATAACGTCGTTGACTAAAAATAAAAATCTCTAATTTTTCTTTCTTTTCAAAATTAAAATATTACAAAAAAATAATTTTACTTAACTTCGGTGACTTCACCTGCTCTACATACACTAATATTGATCCATCACGTATTATTACTTTTGTTTATAATAATCTGCAACAGTTCCTCCTCGATGATTGTCCACACCAAACTCAGTACTTAACAATATACACATTTTAAATTATATGCTTAAAAAATTATAATATATTGTTTGCTTACCCTTTCCCATAGATGGGGGTCCGTTTTTCTTGTAAACGACAATGGTGTTAATCTTAGCTGTGTTTTGGATTCAGAATGTTTAATGTTTGGTATGTTTAATTTTTCCACCGGCAAGACGGATGTTTCACACGGTGTCTCGAGTATTCACTAAAGATAGTGTTCAGCTGCTGATATAATTTCGTACACGACATGAGAAACACAAACGGTTTTTGGCACAGGTTACGGCTAACCGGCCTGGAGCTTAAAGCTTAGGCAGTGCAATCCGCCCGTTTGTACCAATGCAAGAAATTCTACTAGGCATTCACATTTCCCATGGAGAGAATATTTGGACTGTGTAGCCTCATGAGACCGAGATAGTCCATCTCTTGTACCTGTCGTAGCATATCGACTACTGGAGTAGTACGGCTGAGTATATAGCTTGGTTATATTTACTTTAGATTAAATGCTTGCTTGTTGCCATTTTTATAATAAAACAATTTAATTACAATGTAATTTCATAATACTAATTAAGTAGAATTGTGCTATCAATTTATAAATTGAATATTGAATTTTACAGCCTACGGAATCATTTAAAATTGAAAATTTTATATGTTTGTGAACTTTATTCTATATTTTAACTAACAACAGGGTTATTTCTATGTATGAAAATGAAATTAAATAATATATTAAAAATATAACAACAACCATAACAATTTAAACTTTCTCGGATGAATTCAAAATTATTAAGTAAGTTTTACATGAACTACGATACGTTTTTCCTTAATAAATGTTATTAAAGACTTTTTTATAAACAATATTACAAACTGTATTATTAATATCTTTTTCTTTGACGGTTTGATATATCTTCAAATCTTGCATTGATATAGCACGTGAAAGAGCAACATATAATTGACCATGACTAAAAACAGGTTTTGGAAGATATAATCCTACTCTACTTAGACTTTGACTCTGAATCACCATGGGCATTTTTTATCTGCCTGCACTAGTGTAATCCTTGGTAGTAGAATAATTTTTCTTTCGTTATGTCCAGTTATTATTTTTGCTTGAATCACTCGATAACCTAGACGTGTTATAACTATTCGTGTTCCATTGCACAAACGATCACGCTGACAAATATTACGAATAAGCATCACAGGGGAATGAACTTTAAGACACAATTTGTGATGAGGAAAATTGAAAAAAACCATTACATTTAAGTACTCAATTGGATATTGAAAACTATAATCCACACCATCTTCTAAATCTAGTATATCATATTCATTAGCACTGATAGAATCTACACTGGAAAAAAGTTTGTGATTTTCCTGGGCTTAATATTACTCTTTCTTGTAGGTAGTCTGTCTTAGTATAACATTGTTATGATATCTGGTAACACTACAAGAAAAACTTATATTCTTAGCGCGAAAAATATGCTATCATAGGTAATACATAGCGAAATAACAACTGCTATGATCTCGGCAGCTATGGTAGATGCCCCACCTACGATAGCATTAAATTTGTCTGCTATAGTATGTTCATATACCATAGCACTTTGTTAGTGTTATTATTTAGTTTTTAATAGCAATAATTTAATGCCATTATTTAGTTGTTCATAGCAATTTATGAATTTTTTCAATTTTTTTTTATAATTCGAATTGGGTGCTATGATAGATCACTATACAATAGCAAATATTTGTTGCGTTAATTTATGTTTTCATAGTGCTATCTTTAAAAATATAACATGCTATCATATGTAATATATATATATATATAACCTGTAAATTTAAAATGAAACCATTTATAACATCTCAAAAACATTCCAACATACTTAAAACACTTCCGCATCATACCAAACACAATTCCGAATCCAACATACCAAAAACAATTCCAAATCCAACATACCAAACATTAAACATTCTGAATCCAAAATATATAAAGAATAGTCTTAACCTAAATTAAGATAGCTGGACCAAAGTTGCTTCATCCCCTGCAATTAATAATGGACATTGTCTTATATCAGTTTTGCACCTGAAAAACCAAAAACACAAGCATCAAAATAAAAAATACTTACCTCAGTTGGACGATAGTCAATACATGACCAAGTAATCAGTTGGCCATGCGAGAAATGAACCAAGTGCATCTTTCATATACTCAATCTCATCTGATGTCCTCCAAACCGCTGCATCATCTACCTGGACTTTATCTACCCAAACTTGCGCAGCATTAGGACCCAAGGGAGCACAGTGTACACGCATCTCTGGATCAGTTGAAATCACCCGTCCTTCAGCAACAACCTGGTTCCTTTCTTTAATATCCAGTAACATACACTTCTGATTTTCCTTTATAGCTCCTTTTTTCCGCTGACAAGTTGACCATATTAACCAATTACTACAGTAAAATGAGACAGAACCATAATCAACTTTAGAACATATAAATTAAAGTTACCAGAGATCTTCGAAGAGTGGACTGTGCAGCTGTTTGAGTTTCCATTGCATTAGATTTTGGAACTGTTGTTGGAGACTTCTCACATGATGCTGAGATTGGTTGCATATACGACTTAGAACCTGTTGTTGCGGATTTTTTACTTGCTGATGCTGATCTTCCATGAGCTGGTTGCGATTTAGAACATGTTGCCGTGGATTTTTGACTTGCTGATGCTGATTTTCCATGAGCTGTTTGAGTAGATGCATAATTCTGAATAGGAGATAACCGACCTGTTCCATCTGGGTTATTTTCAAAGACAACTTTGTTGAAAGGCCATGCTACAAAGGACATTAAACAGTCCTCTATGTATGTGACATCCATTGTAGGCCTCCATATGAATGTATTGGCTTCATGTACCACATCAACAAACACTTTTACAGCCTTTGGTCCGAGTGAAAGTCCATTCACCAAAGCTTTATGATCTTGCGTGGTCCAACGGCCTTCAGCAACAACTACATCATCGTTAGACAGATCAAGTAGTTTGCATTTGTTCAAAGAATTGGCTCTTGTGCCCTGTTAAACGCATAAAACAATGTCAGTATTTTAAATCATCAACAATCTGTATAAACTTATTAATTAAAGAACAAGTTAGAAACTTTACTAGTGGTGCCATGTCTTCTTCCTGAACCCCCTGTTCTAGACTAACACACTTCGTGGCAGGCCATGCAATCATATGCCCAACAGATTCTTCAATTGTTGACATTCCTATAGCATTTCTCCAAAGGAATGCTTCTGGTACCGTGGCAGTCTCAACCAAAACTTTATAATCTAAAGGACCTAAACGAATCCCATTCACAACATCCTCTGGATCAGTAGATATAATACGTCCCTCAGCAACATTCGCATCATCACCAGCCCAGTCAATTAAAATACACTTTGGTTGTGCTTTTTTGTTAACACTCTATGCAGATTTAGAGTAGAAAAAAATAAGTCAGACTATATAGTTATAAAGAAATCAATTTCATGGATTATTAATCACTTACCCTTGCAGCAGATCTAGAGTTTTCACCAACTTCAGTTTCTTGTCCCTGTGACATGCCAGAAAAAATATTAACTTTTAATTAATGTTACAACCCAACAGCTTAATGTACAAAAAATACAAAAGTCCATTACCTGGTTCTTCAGTTTACCAAGTTTATGTTCTAGCTCATTAACCTTGTCCTTGAGATGAATTTGATTCTTTTCTATTTCAACCATACACTTGTGATTAACTTGGAAACAAGCTAATTTGGTCTTAGTCATATTTCTCCCCATTGCCCTCATTCGACCGGGATTATCAGGTCCTAATAGTTCGACAAGTGTATCTTGTCCTTCATTTGTTTCAACAGAATTAACAAGTTCAGCTGCCTTTTTCTGCAAATTTAGTTACATATCAAAAAAAAATTGTATAATCTAAATCTATACTGAAAACCAAATTCACGATGTACATAACTTATAACTTACAATTTTTTCAGCTGCATTAGTATTCACTGGTGTCCCATCCTTTCTAGTACGCGATCTCACCCACACATCAGTTCTTGTCACATCAGAAGGATCTGATTTCTCTTGTCTCTCTTGTTTCTAAACAAATAAAAGAATAGATCATTCAAAATACTTGTTAAACTGATGAGAATTAATAATCCAAAGCATTTGGCGTACCATTTCTTCAGCTAGTCTAACTATTCCTTTGCGACTAGTAGTGTGTGGAATATGTAGGCTCTTCCTTTTCTTGTAGCTATCACTCACAACCTAACACATGATTATAGATATGTCATATTATTCATAAACAAACATAAAACTTACTTACTTCAAAAAATAATACCTTAAACTCAGGACTAGTTTTGAGCTTGACAAATTTATGCCAAGCAGCTTCCGTAACATTCTTAGGTCGCAGATCCATCCTATCTTTCAAAGTCGTAGCTACATTAACTTCCCTAACCACTCGTGACTTGTGTGACCTCCACAAATTTCCCATCTGTTCAATCAATGCTTTCTTTTGGTAATCTTCTTCTACTTCAAACCTTGACTGCAATCAATCACATTTTAAGAAAAAAACATTTAAACCTGGAAAGATTAAGTAAGTAGATGTCAAATTACAGAAAAGATTACCTTGACAGACATCCAAAGCATTGTCTTCATATCCTGAGGGACTTTTGGCCAACTTTCAATTGATACAGGAACGTGTTCTCGCACAATTATACCAAGATACGTTGACAACTTAACAGACCCAGGACCATAATGTTCTCCCATGAAAGTGAAGTTAACCTTTAATTTGCTATTTGGATCCTTGGCGATGTCTCTCAATCTTGTTGGTCCTCGCTTTCTCTTACGTGTAGGTTTAGCTACATGATCGTGCTCGTCAGTCCCATCATTAACTCCAGGCTGAGCTTCTACAGGCTGCTCTTCTGAAGGATGCTGAGCCTGCTCTTCTACAGGCTGCTCTTCTGAAGGATGCTGATCCTGCTCTTCTAAAGGCTGCTCTTCTAAAGGATGCTGAGCCTGCTCTTCTAAAGGCTGCTCTTCTGAAGGATGCTGATCCTGCTCTTCTAAAGGCTGAACTCCTTCTAGACGCTGGATGTGTTGTAAGTTATGCTCAGGTTGTGGCGGGTTTATTGTACCCAAGAATTCTGGCTCCTTCTAGACTTGACTATGATTCATGTTAACTAGTGTGAAACCATCTTCTATCTTAGCTCCATTACCCATTACTGCCCAGTGACACCGGAAGAGAGGAACATAAAAAACATTATTATCTAATAGTATGATGTCTATCACTCTGCCGTAGTAAGATACCAAATCAACCACTTGTGAAGTATCTTTCGCACTAGCCCTACAGACTGTTGTTGCCTCATAGAAAACCCCACTATTCTGATTTTTCCTATCAACTGAACTTGTATGAAACCGTTGACCATTCACTATGTAACCTGTATATGTCCGTCCCATATAACGTGGACCGTAAGCCAACCATTTTAGAACTTCTCCATGTCTGTCTGAATCAATTGGTATCTACGAGAAATAAAATATAACAAATCAGACACATACACACAAAAACATAAAATAACAACAGAAAATAGTAGATTTGATGTAACTTGCCTGCTGTTTTAACCAAGATGCAAAATTCTCAGAATGCATAGCCCATAAAACTGATGCATCACGTCGGCATCTTCCATTGGTGTCTTGTAGATGCTGAAGGTGCTCACTTGTACAATATTAATAATAAGAAGCTTAATCAGATACTTTATCATAAAACTGTAAATAATAATAGAACAAAAACTGTATAGAACTTACTTGATATAAGGTTCGACGACAGCCATATTTTGGATGACAGCAAGATAAGCTATTTTCTTATCCATTTCTGAGAGAGTTATGGAAGTGGCTGCGGATATAGGATGACCCTCTAGTATAAAACTATTCTCATAGTCAGTGTTTCTATCTAGTTTTTCCTGTACGTTTGTAAACTTCTTTAAGAATTCACTACAAAACTGGACATTCTTCAGCTAGATAACACTCAGCTAGATAACACTCAGCAATACACCCCTCTGGTCTTGCAGGATTTCTCACAAAGTCTTTCAGAACTTTCATATACCTTTCAAAAGGGTACATCCATCTAAACTGGACTGGTCCACCTAACCGAGCTTCCCTTCCAAGATGAACCGTCAAGTGAACCATGATATCAAAGAAACTTGGCGGAAAAAATCTTTCAAACATGCATATCGTTTCAACAACCTCAGCTTCCATTACCACAATCTGCTCCATATCAATTACTCGCTGACACAATTTGTTGTAGAATGCACATAAGCGTATAATTGCTAGCCTAGGACCTTTAGGTAACAAACCTTTAAGTACAACTGGAAGGAGTTGTTGCATTAATACGTGGTAGTCGTGTGATTTCAGACCTGTCACTTTACATTCGTCTACAGATACGCCTCTTGCTATGTTTGAGCAGTATCCATCTGGTCCTTTGAAATCAACAAGACGACTACATTATATTTTTTTCTCTTTCTTCGATAAAGACCAAGGAGCTGCAGGTAGATATGTTCTTTTCCCTTGAATCCTAGGGTGCAAATCCTTTCTAATACCAAGATGCTCCAGATCTTTACGGGCATTTAGACCATCCTTTGATTTCTTACAATGTAACACAGTAGAAAGAATACTTGCAGCCACATTCCTTTCTACATGTATAACATCTAAGTTATGCCTCACAGGAAGATCCTAAAAAATACATAGAACAAATACAATAATTAACTCTAACGTTAAACAAAGTTTAATGAATAAAATTTGAAAATTAAATAATATGGAAGTTTAAACATACCTCCCAATACGGTAACTTGAAAAATATAGACCTTTTCTTCCATCTTGATAACTCATCCTCATCTACATTTACTTCATCTTCTTCATCATCTTCTGACTCACTTGATAACTCCTCGTCATCAGACTCCATACCATTAGACTCAGTCTTGTTTCTCTTGCGTCCAGATCGTTTCAGATTTCCAAAGTCATTTTTGAATTTTTTCAGGTTTTGAGAAATTTCTTTTCCAGACAATATTCTTCCCTTTCTCCCTGGTTCAGTTTTTCCATCAAACCATGACTTCTTTAATCTGAAACTATGCGTTGCTGGCAGTCTCTTCCGATGGCACATATACACATGTTTTCGGCTGAACTTCAACCACAAACTGTCTGTATTTTTGCCACATAATGGACATGCCATCTGACCCTTTACTTTGCAGCCTGCAAGATTCCCATAAGCCGGGAAGTCACTAATCGTCCAAAGCAGCATCGCCTTAAGATTAAAAGTTGATTTACTAAATGCATCATATGTCGTCTCTCCATTGTTCCACAGATGAATTAGATCATCTATGAGCGGCTCTAAGTATACATCAATGCTGTTACCAGGCTGTTGTGGTCCAGGTATCAACAATGTAAGCATGATGTTCTCCTTCTTCATGCATAAGTCTGGTGGCAAATTATAGTTTACTAGCAAAACAGGCCAGCAACTATAGTTGTTGTTCTTCATGTCGAATGGATTAAATCCATCTGTTGAAAGACCAAGCCGCACATTTATTTCTTCAGCTGAAAAGGAAGGATATTTCGCATTCATCTGATCCCATGTTACTGAATCCACAGGGTGGCGGAGTTTCCCATCATTGCTCTTGTTACTATGATGCCACCTCAAGTCCTTAGCCATCTCCTCAGATCTAAACATTCTTTTCAGCCGTGGGATTATTGAAAAGTAGCGTAACACTTTCTGTGGAACACCTTTCTTTACTTCACCATTAACCGTGTTCGTCTTCCATCTAGAAGCTTTGCATTTAGAACAATTCTCGAGATCCTTGTACTTCTTTCTGAATAAGCAGCAATCATTAACACAAGCATCAATCTTCTGGTAGCCCATATCAAATGACTTAAAAAATTTCTTCACATCATATAGTGATGTATGTAGCACATTGTCCTTCGGTAGCATCCCCGATAGTGTCTCCAAAAGATCATTGAAACTCTTGTCAGACCATCCATTTTGTGTCTTAAGTCTGAATAGGGACACAATTGCCGAGAGTTTACTGTGATTCACACAACTTGGATATAAGGGTGTTGCAGCATCTGAAAGCTTTGCAAAGAAGTCATCTTCTTTCTTGTTCTCACAATCTGCGGTCTCATCAGGTTCATCATCTCCAACAAAGTCGGCATCCATGAAATCAGCAGCTTGATATAACCCAAATATCTCATCCATTTGACTGAATTTACTGTCACTTTCAACCCCAGAATTTAACTCTCCATGATGATACCAATCAGACCGCCGCTTATAATCCTCATCCATACCCCTTCTAACAAGATGGTCAACTACAACACTTCTTATGTGACGATCTATATTACGACAGTCGATGCAAGGACATACAATCATATCACCATCTACCAAAGCCGCAGACACAACTCTTACAAAATCTGAAGCCCCTCTTTGATAAGCTGGATCAGCTCTTCATTTAAGAATGAAGAGAAAAAAATAAAAAAGAAAGAAATAAAAAAAATCTACAAACCCCTATTGAAAACTTAACATCTATATAATTAAATTTAATACCTGCAAAGATGCACCCAATCTTTGTCCAGCATTATATGATATAAGCTTAATTTAAAACCTTTAGTATCCTTAACATCATATAAGAACAGAGTTATTGAAAAAATCAGACACATCAAAAAATAACTTTGTACTTTAAAACAATTCAGACACAAATACACCTACGTTCTTTTAGAGCTAGAGAGAAACAACCATATCACATATATTTATAAATAAGTTTTTTTAATAAGTGTTCTTTTCAATCTTATATTTTTTTTTAATTCCTTTTTTAAGTGGTTAGTTAAACCGCTCATTTTTTTATTTTATTATTCTATTATGTTTGAATTTTATTTTATATTATTATGTTTAAGTGGTTGATTTAACCGTCCATTTATTTACTTCTAATTTTATTTATGTTTTAATTTTATATTTATATTATATATATGGTATCCGCGTGTATATATATATATATTTAAGTGTAAAAATGATATATATGCCCTTTAAGTATCGTGCTGATAGAAAATAATAACTATATATGTGATCAAATTAGTTTATGAAACCTACGATTAGTTTTATGATTTTACTAATTGTAGATATGGTGACTAATCGTCGTCATGTAAGTTAATTATGAGGTATGTCAAATCTCATTTTTGTCCATTTATATATATATATATATTCATAAGTATAAATACATAAACATGTATATTTGCTACATTCTTTCATCATTTTAATTTCACAAACTTAATCTAAAATTAAGACTCAAAGATAAGAAAAAAACAAAACATCATTCGCGAAATGTCTAACTATTCAAAGTTTCGTGCCTAGTTTAATCCACAAAAATCAATGGTAGGTGTAAAAAATGTAGAAAATACTACCATTGATTCTTTTATTGTTTATTTTTAAGGCCATACACTAACGATTTCTTTTGCAGGATGAACTTTGTATGTATTTGATGATCTTCCCAACAACATCATGCATGCAAAGATCAAATATAGCGTGGAGGTTCTATGCCATTTCCTGTGATATTTTTTAAGTGTTCATTTAGTGTATAGTTATGGCATTGTTGGTTAAAATCCAACGGAAAGTAAGTGTTGGCATGGTTAGCGAATGCCCCACGTTCATATGAATGTAGTGGGCGTATTTGACACTTTCTAGTATCATCGGTCGTAGAGAGAAGGGATTGTAGTCTAGGGTCGTGATTTACCGATTCCAATTCACGGAGATATGGGATTGTAGCCTAGCACTATGATATTACAATGGTTGGATCGGTTGGTCTTTTGGCCTTTGTGAGTTAAAAAGGATAATGGAAAGGAGTTGTCAATTCGGCGTATAAGATTTGGTTGTGTTTAAATATTTGTCTGCATGTGCATTATATGATTATTGTGTGATTACTTGTTGATTATTATTTGGTTGAAGAAAACCTGAACTCACTAGGGAACATCAGGTGACTCACCCCCTTTATTCTTGTAGGGAATCCTTTAGAAAGAAGGTTTAATGGAAGTTTAGAACGTTATGAGTCGTTTTGTTGTCTCTTGCAAAAACTGGTGTTGATGTATAGTATGTATTACTATTTTGGCGTTACGCCTTGTCTAGACCTACCTATATATTTTGTAATGTTTTTATGGATAATATTATGAGATGTTTTTGTTTAAAATGGGTGATTGTTCAATAATATAAGTCTTGCCCGGACTAACATAACTAACGAGTGTGGAATGGGTTGACAAGTCTTAGGCCATGCTCTTGAGAGGCACAGAATTTCACGGATTAATTATATAATTTAATTATTTTTAGATAATTAATTATATTGTTACTAGGAAATGCCCACACGCTGCGTGGGGTTTAAAAATTAACATTAATAATTTCTAGTTATCGATTATTTATGTATTTAAATATTATATAATTTTGGTGGTTATAGTAAATAATTATCTAACTTAGAAGACTAAATATTTGTAGCAAATTACAATGTTATATATATATATATATATATGACCGTTCATTACTAAAAATTACATCATATGGAAGACATTTTCTTTAGTACAAATCTTTAGCTTGTATGTCTAAATCAATATTCACTACAGTTCCTAAAAAAGTGATTCGTCGTCTTTTTGCACCAAATAGGACAATTTGCTACAAATCTATTGTAAGACAAGTTGCAGTATGCTTTGCTTCTACCGAAACATCTATATCATCTCAACAAATATATTTTTCTGGATTCACATGAACAAGAGTCTTAGTTACTTTGTCCAACACATTGTTTTACATGGTGATTTGTAAATTGGCTTTAAAAGCTATGAAAGTATTTAAAAAAAAAATTTAAATTCTAAATTTTTCCAATCAAACTTGTTGGATTTAGTATCCCTAAAAGTCCTAAAATCATTTTTTAATTTTCTCACATCATGTTTTTTTTCTTCATATTATGTTTTATTTTATTATAGCTTTTCTTTTGTGATTTTTTTAATTGTTCACGTTTAACTATATAAAGGTTAAAAAAGAAAAAAATTGTATAGAATATTTTTGCATTTGATAAATAAAATAAATATTTTCTATACTAAATTTAAATTAAAATATAGTAATTTACATAATAATTACATAAAATAAACAAAACACTTAATTGTAATTTGTTGAATTAATTTACATATGAATTAGCTATTAAATTGTTAGCTATTTAAATATATGTAATTTTTATTTTCTTTTTAATAAATGAATTAAAGAAAAAAAATGTCAAAAGAGTAGTTGCCACATGGCAGCCTCTCATATATTCGGTTTTGAAAAACATTAAAATATTATATACTAGGGATTGTCCACGCGTCTCATAGCTTTGGTTTTGAAAAATCTTAAAATATTATATACTAGGGATTGTCCACGCGTTGCGTGGATTTCAAAATTAACATTATAAAATATGCAATAGTTTTTGCTTATTGATTATTTGTAAATTTAATATTAAAATCATTTGGTGTTTATAGTATATAATTATTTAGGTTAGAAGACTAAACATTTGTAAAAGATTATTATTGATACAATGATATATGTAAAAATATCGTTCATTAATAAAAAAAATTGTATATGAATTGACATAAACTTGTAGCAGACATGTATTATATATGTGAGATAATACAAATATAATGTAAATTTAAAAAATATGTTTGGTCTTTTTTCTTGCATCAAACACGTTCGTAAGAAAATTTATTGATCTGCATCATCTCAACAAAAATGTTGGAATGCGTTTCTTTTTCTATTTCGTTAGAACTTTGAATCGTAAAAAAAGAATAATGCTTGCTTGATTGTATTCTTTTTTTTTATTGTTTTGCTGTGATTTTTATCTTTTACATTGATTCATTGGTGAATTGAATTCTATTTTTGTCATCATGATTACAGTATGGAAGGAATAATAAAAATGAAAAAGAGTTTTCTCAATTCACAGAAGTTTTAATTGCACTAATTTGTTATTAAGTTTTGTAAAAAAACTTTAAAAACTTTAATTATCACAAAAGTGTATTGTTGGGTTCAATAAATAAACTATCTATTTTACAAACCATTAAAAATTTTATAATAACACATTTAATTTAGAATCATATTTTTTGTCAGTATCAAAAAAAAAGAAGACAATGTCTAATGTATATTATAACTTATTAGAATTAAATAATATTAGAATTAGCTATTAAATTGTTAAAATTAATTGTCCAAGTTATTAGAAAGAGAAAAAGACTTATAATTTTCATTTTCTCTTAAATAAATAAATTAAAAAGACATGATAAAAAAATAGGTGACACATGGCAGCTTCTCATCACTTCAACTTAAAAAAACTTTACTATATTATATAACATTTTTAATATAGTATATTGTTGGTTCAATATATAAAATATATATTTTCCAAACCATGAACCATAATAGAACATAGTTAACCCAAACATAAATAATATAAAGAAAAATAATTTTTAAAAAGTGGCATTTTTGTAAAGATTTCAAAAGTGTGACATTTTTGTAAAGTGACACTTTTTAAAATTTCTCTATATATTATAACTTATTAGAATTAATTAATATTAGAAATAGCTATTCTGATAATAGGTGACACATGGCAGCCTCTCATCACTTCAACTAAAAAAACTTTACTATATATAAGATATTTTTGCATTTGATAAATAAAATATATATTCTCTGTACTAAATTTACCTTAAAATATAGTAATTTATATAAGAATTACATAAATATTTACAAAACACTTAATTGTAATTGGAATTAATTTACATATGAATTAGCTATTAAATTATTAGAATTAATTGCTAAAGTTAATAAAAAGATATATGGTTTTTCTTTTCTTTTTAATAAATGATTTAAAGAAAAAAATGTCAAAAGAGTAGTTGCCACATGGCAGTCTCTCATAATTTTGGTTTTGAAAAATCTTAAAATATTATATAAGATTATATAAACTAGATGCCCTATATTGTTATCATATTGTGACACTTCACGACCGATCTTTTCCTAGAATGTTTTAAGGGTGTTACAACCATAGTGGATTGGATTTCTATTTCCAAGTGGAGAATGTTTTTTCCATTTCCACGAGGAGTGGTTTTACTCCTTTTACTAAGAATTACTCACATTTTTTATTTTTCATTTCCACTTGGGAGTGACATTCATACCTTAGTTCTACCTAAAAATGATTCCCACTTCCGTTTCTCCTCTAGAAAGGGTTTTCATCCCCTATTTTCTACTTTAACTCACCCATTTCTGATGTATTTTTGCCTTCTATGACTAACCTTTAGAAGATCCCTCCTATTATGGTTTCGAGATGTTACAGTTTTTTTTAAGACTCTTTAACTTTTAAGTCACAACAACTGAAGAGAACTTATTTATCGAGAGATAAATGTGGGTGAGGTATGAGGCTCCGTCTTAGGATCGCGGTCTCATCAAGTAATTTAGGTATTTTCACGGTAGAAGAGATAAATTTTTAAGGAAAAGTGAGGCTGGAACTCCTTTTCCATGGATATGTCGTGATGGATCGTTTTGCTACTACGTTTTTGTCGTAGAGATCTTCTTTTTGAGGTATAGTGGTTTTACTCTCTTTCTCTGAACGTATATCTGTATATGAGGTATTTATAAAAGATGCTATTTTGGGACCTTACCTGCAGCCGAGTCAATGATTTTCTAGATTTGTGGTTTTCACATTATCATTATATTTTGTAAAGGATGGAGTGCAATTTTTCGTTGATTATTAGTATATGGATCTCATATGTCATACTTTCAACAACTTAGACAATATTTCTGACTGTTTAATAAAACGCATGACGTCCCATATTAAGATAGAAATAAGTTAGTGTTTTGTCGACATAATAGCTTTCCATTAAAGAGAATAAAACCATTCCCATTATATACAGAGCCGGCCTTGAGCTAAATTTAAGCAAAAAACAAAAATCAGTTGAATGTAGGCATGGGCGTATTAACCGCATCCGAAGATCGGAACCGGTACCAACCCGAAAAATGTGGTTCGGATCGGGTTCGTTCCCATAAAATATCCGAATGAGTATCATTCATAAAGTACTTCGGAGCTTGGTTCGGATTGGATATTACCTGAGAACCAAACTAGTACCCGAAATATCCAAACATAACTAAATATATTTATCCCTTTTATATAACTTGAGTCTAACTCCGAGTAATCCGAATATTTTTGGAAAGTTTGGGAAGATTCCGGTAGTTTGGTTTAAGGTTTTAATAATATTTACGGGTGTTTACGAGTATTTCGGATAATTTTGGATAGATTTGGATAATTTGGTTTAAGGTTGTTATGTTTTTTTCTAAATTTTTCGGGTATTACAAATACTTTCGAGTAAGTTCGGATAAAAAGTAACCGAACCGAACCGTAATAAAAAAATATTCGATTCTCTAAATAATTATCTAAACCATTCCATATTCAAGCCAAATTTTAAAATATTTTATTAGTATCAAAATCTCTAAATCCAAAATATCTGAAACCCAAAATATCCGATCTGAATCCGAACGAATACCTGAATGTCCAATACAATAGTTTTTTTTTGTCATCAATTTTCATTTTTGGTGTGGGCCACAACGGAACGGTTCACTAGCTCTTTTTTTGCCTCACTTGTAGGAGGACGTGGTCGAACCCCGGTGTCACAGAACGTGCAAGTGGAACAACGTCACTGCACAACGTTGCTCTTGGCAAATGCAATAGTTAAAAATCGAACACAACACTTGTCGACACATAAATTTAAAATTTGATCACCAATATACAAAAAAAAAATTCTATATATTAGACCCATACATTTAAAATTTATCAGTGATATACAAAAAAAAAAATTCTAAATATTAGACTGATATACAAAAACTTTTTTTCTAAACTGTTAAATTATATTTTAGTTAGATTCTCAAGTACATACTTGGCCTGTTTGAACTCAGGACCAAACCTGATTATATACATCATCAATCAAAACATTTATTTACATCAAAATCGATAGCAATTTACATCCACTGCGAATTTGTTCTATTGTTATTAATTAGAAAACAGTTTAACAAAAAAGAAGTACCATAATAATGAAATCCATAAAAGACCAAAAGACGGTCCACAAGCAGTAAGGGAGACTCTGTCATGGACCACGTGACTTTGTCAGTCCAATTCGGACCCGCTTTCCCCCTAACCCGGACCGACAAAACCCATCTCTAGCCGCTCCTTCCAAAATCTTTAACCGTACACGTGTCATAATCTCTACCAGACTACCTTCATCTACTGAATCTAATCTAAAGTTACCGTTAAAAAGTACAACTGTATATCTAAAAAATACCGTCCTCGGGAGCTACATTAGAAGTTTTAACTTTTTCCTAACTCTTTCCTCCTCCCAAGATTCCTACTAATTGTTTTGTGATTGTTCCCATTTACATTCGCATTATTTAATTAGCATTATAATATTTGTATAATGGTGATAGTTACGAGTCACTTTCTCCCCACGTACAAATGATTAATATTTTTACACCAATTTCACAACCCAGATCGGAGCGTTACTATAAACCACATTTACAGTGTTTTTTCTTAAAATAAAAACAAACTGTGGGTGGGGCTAAATGATTCTATGCCATTCCTATAGAAAAAAACAGAGTGAAATTGAAGTTTTAAAGACTATCATATTCTCTCGTCTATACAACAACCCATCTGGCATTAATGTATCATCTCTCACTTCATCAAGTTGGGTCTACGAGAGAGTGACGACTCTTTGATTGCTTCGCCACATCTTTTCATTATATCCTTCCAAGTCATTATCTCTCTCTAATGGTTTCTGATTTTAGGAAGTTATAACTTGTAATAGATCTCTTGTTTTATTACATTTCATTTGGAGATGAGATCTCAAGGTGTTGAAGATAACAAAGGGTGGCTTGGACCAGCGACTCCGGAGATTTCAAACGGAAATGGAACCATCGGCTTTGAGTTTCAGAAAGGTGCGAACCGGACACCTAACCATCACCGGTCAACCATGGGAAAACCGGCGCCGTCAAAATGGGACGACGCTCAGAAATGGCTCTCCGGCGTGGGGTTTACTCGTGGCGGCAGCGGAGGAGGAGGGGAGAAGGGTCACCACTCGAGGAGTTGTAAACCGAGAAACTCAAACGCCGATGATCTTAGACTCATAGCTTCGGCTTCGCAGAGAGAAAGAGAAGGAGAAGATCAGTACGTGGAGTACGACGAGGACGAGACGGCGGCGGGAAGGCCGGAGGTAGAGACCAAGAACGTAGACTTTGGAGAGTCTGGTGGTTCGGTTTGGAGGAAAGAGAGTATTAATCCGACGGCTGTGATTCGATCGGTTTGTGTGAGGGATATGGGGACTGAAATGACTCCGATCGGTAGCCAAGAGCCTTCTAGAACAGCTACGCCGGTTCGAGCCACGACGCCGGTGGCCAGAAGCCCTGTGACGTCACCTGTGAGGGCAACGCACGGTGTGGAGGCAGTGAGGACGGCAACGGAGACGGTGACCGCGACGGAGGCTAGAAGCATAGCGAGTAGTAATAATGTGCAGAGTAGCTTTGGGGATAGTAAGAAGGCAATGAATGCTATGGAAGCTCGAGCCATGGCTTGGGACGAAGCGGAACGCGCTAAATTCATGGCTAGGTGATTAACATTTAATTAATTAATGACTGGTTTAGTTGGTGTTAACGTGGCTTGATTAGTTATCAGTATTAACGTTAATTAATTAATGACTGGTTTAGTTGGTGTTAACGTGGCTTGTTTAGTTATCAGTGTTTGAGATTTTGTTTTTATCGGAATGGAATTAGGTACAAGAGAGAGGAAGTGAAGATTCAGGCTTGGGAGAATCATGAGAAGAGAAAGGCGGAGAGGGAGATGAAAAAAATGGAGGTAAGATTATCAAATGGAAGAATATTGCACATTTCCAATCCGAATTTCGGTTCGGTTTTTTGGTTTTTCGATTAAGAAATGTATCAAAATTACTGCTAAACCAAGTGGATAAGTATAAACGGGTTTGGTTCGGTTTAAACAGTTTTGATTCGGATACAATTTCTAATTAAATATTCGGTTTTTGGTTTGGTTTGGATTAGATCAGTTCGGTTTATCCGGATTGAACATCTTTAAAATTTAAAAAGGAATGAGAAAATAAAATGTGTGAATGTTTGCGTAGGTGAAGGCAGAGAGGATGAAAGCTAGGGCGGAGGAGAAGCTGGCCAACAAGCTAGCGGCGACAAAAAGGATAGCGGAAGAGAGGAGGGCAAACGCGGAGGCAAAGCTGAATGAGAAGGCAATGAGAACATCGGAGAGAGCTGATTATATAAGGAGAAGCGGTCACTTGCCTTCTTCTTTTTCCTTTAAGCTTCCTTCTCTCTGTTGGTAGCCTTCTAAAGGCGGTCACTTATATAGTTATATTCTTATTGTTGTGTTTAGAATGTAACCGTGTATGGATTTAGTGATGCAATAACTAACGGAAGAAAAAGTTTTTAACGGTTTTTGTTTGTGGAAGTAAATAGAAGAGAAAGTTTCTGAAAAAAATAGAAGTAAATAGAACAAAAAGAGAAGGGTTGGGAGATATATGAGGCGTGGGGTTTTCGGCTTATTTGTAACCGCACTCTAGAGAAGTGCGAAAATATTTACCCATTTTATTAAAGAGTGTGTATTTTTACCCAGACTCTATATAATGTACTTTTCGTACCCAAATTAATTAAATTAAGCATATTTATACTTCAGAGCTTACGGTGTTAATATCTCCGTTAACGGTACTGAGTGTGTTACTTAGTCACTAAAACATATATAACAACTCAGATTTATGTTTTAATTTTTTGTTTTCTCAGATTAAAAAAAAATGATGTCGTTTCTTGTGTTTTGTTAAAAAAAAAAAACAATAAAACCCTAATATAATTATCTCTTCTTCTTCCCTCAGCTCACGAGTCTGAAAACAAAGAGACAAAAAGAGTCTTCTTCGATTTCTCAGAAATTCGAGTAGGGAAAATTGAGTTACAGGGTTTGGAGTTTTGATAGATGGCGACTAAAAAGTCTCAATCGAAGCAAATATCGTCGTCTTCTTCAGGTAAATGGTTAGTAGTTAATTTTTCAAAATCTTAGTAATAAGGAGTCACAATTCTAATAGGCTCCAATCGTACATGAGGTAATGGGGGACGTCGAGGTGGAGAGAGAAGAATGCCGCGAAGGTGTTGATGTGGAGAAAATTCAGTTTTGACAACTTCCAAAACCATTCAAATGGATCGATGAATCTATGGTGGAAGAGATTGAAGATTTTAAGCATATTATAAGTGAGCTCAAAGAAGAATGGAGAATCTGCAATTTGAGACAAGAACTTGTGAAACAGTCGTAAGTTGCTTTGAGAAGGAGATGAAAGATATAAAAGCGAGTGTTCTTGGATGTGTCAAAGGGATTGAAGAAATCAAAAATGCTGTTGATTGTTGTGAGAAAGATGTCAAAGAAGTCGTAAGTGAGATACATAGCTTGAAGAACATACTTGTATGTGGTATTTTCATGGCTGTTTTTTACTACTACTTCGTGGCTTAAGTATGCAATGAGTTATGGTTGTGTAGTGTCTTGAAAGATTGAGGAACATGTGAGCAATGACATTGTCCGTTAAGATCCTGCAATGACCATCTTTGAAACAAGTATGCTCCTCCTTAAATGTCTTAACCAGAAATTTACCCGATGTTGGATCAAAAGAACAATATATCCTCCACAGACACGGCTTTTCCTTATTTTTTACTCCACATGTAGCATATGCTTTTACCCCTCCGCCTCTCCCATACTTGATATTGTAACCTTCTTTCAAGACATACTCCAAGACAGCTTCTTTGAAGTCTTTTGTACTCTGAAAAGCTTGTACTATTTCTAACTTCCCACTTTCACTACAAGAAAACACAGTTTTAGCATCGAGATTTTGCGTCGGATTTGTGTCGACGCAAATATAGCATCGATTGTGCGTCGATTTTGTGTCGTTGAAAACATTCGACGCAAATTCGACGCAAAATTGGTACGAAAAATAGTGACGCTAAAGAGATGCAATTTAGTGTCGAATTAGCGTCGATTTAGCATCCAGATTATTAATTCGACGCTAAATTAGCGTCGATTTAGCGTCGGCAAAATAGCATCCGATATAGCATCGAATATTGCGTCAAAGTTGGTAGGTAGGTGGCACGTTTTTAATGGGTTCACCTACTTCTATAGCGTCGCCAAAAACCGATGCAAATTCGACGCGAATTCGAAGCAAAGTCGCCGCAAAAAATTTGATGCTAATTTGATGCTAAACTCCAGTGCCAATTCGAAGCAAAATCGCTGCTAAAAGTTCTTATAAATACATCCCCCAAACGCATCCCAAACCAAAAATTATTGAAAAACAAAAATCTTTTCAATAAATTTTCTTAGTTACATTTTCTGAATAAGATGGGCGATATATACGAACTAAGAAGCTGGATGTATCGACGTAGATATGAAAATGGAGGAATTTCAGAAGAGTTCTTCAACGGACTTGAAATTCTCATGCCTCAAGCGAGTAGTGTGCCTACAATTCAACGGACCGGAGTGATGGTGTGCCTGTGTCGGAAGTGCAAAAATTCGAACCGCAGACAATTGATGTAGCTGGTACGCATTTAGTTAATAGAGGGTTCACACATGAGTATTATGTTTGGTTTTATCATGGAGAAGGATATGGAGATGAAACTTCGGGTAGTACTAGGTACCAACCTATGGATCAGGGTTATTCGAATGAACAATATGATCAGTCACAATTTGTTAATAATTATGATCATGATGTCGGGTTAGAACATAATAGGTTCGAAGAAATGGTAACCGATGCATTTTCTGGAGTTATGTCTACTCATGATGATGTTGTTGAGGAACCGAATGTAGATGCTAAAAAATTTTATGATATGCTTGATTATGTAAATCAACCAATCTATGAAGGTTGTAGGGAAGGTCTCTCTATATTATCGCTGGCATCTAGAATGATGACAATAAAGTCTGATCATAATCAATCTGAGAGTTGCATGGATGATTGGGCAGCTCTCATAAAAGAGTATTTGCCAGAGGGTAATCAAGCTGCTGAGTCATATCACGACATACATAAACTAGTCTCTAGTTTAGGTTTGCCCTCGCAGATGATAGATGTTTGCATTGACAATTGCATGATATTTTGGAAAGATGATGAAGATCTACATGAATGTCGATTTTTCCACAAACCAAAATTTAAGTCTCAGGGAGCTGGTAGAAGTAAAGTGTCGTATCAGAGAATGTGGTACCTACCCATAACAGATAGGCTACAAAGGCTATACCAATTAGAACGAACAGCTGCATCAATGAGGTGGCATGCGGAACATTCAACTAGTGAAGGAGAAGTCCATCATCCTTTTGATGAAAAAGCTTGGAAATACTTCAAATCGGTACATTCTAATTTTCCTAAAGAGAAGCGCAATATTTATCTTGGCCTGTGTACAGATGGTTTTAGTCCGTTCGGTATGTCTGGCAGGCAATATTCTTTGTGACCGGTTATATTGACACCTTATAACTTTCTGCCTGATATGTGCATGCAGAGGGAATTTCTGTTTTTGAGTATGTTAATCCCTGGTCCGAAGCATCCAAGAAGATCTATTGATGTGTTTTTACAGCCGCTGATTCACGAGTTGAACATGTTATGGTCTCATGGGATTCGTACATTTGATTACTCTAGGAAAAGAATTTTACCATGCGAGCTGTGCTTATGTGGTCGATAAGCGATTTTCCAGTCTACGAAATTGATATATCATGGTTTTTACCTGTTTTTTACCATGATATAAGTCCATTTTATAGAGTCTTTTTGGTATTTTTCGAGTCTTTTGGAGTCTTTATAGGTTAAGGGACGATTGGAGCATAATAGGAGCTTTTGGAGCATTTTGGAGCATCAAGGAAAGAAAGGCCGAAGTGATCAACTCGGAGTCAAGTTTTAGAGATTGCGTCGATCGACGCACCCAGGCTGCGTCGGTCGACGCACACATGTCCTTCGCGAAGAGAAGTCGAGCTTTGAAGCTGCGTCGATCGACATAGCTTATTTGCGTCGATCGACGCACATGTATCTGACGAGAAGGAGTTTTGAAGAATTTCCTCTTTTGCCCGAAAAACCCAGAAGTTTACACACAGGGCCCAATCCGTTTTTGACACCTTATATATAGTTTTCTTTTAGGTGTTCATGGAGAGATCTTATTTTCTATTGAGACTTGGATTTGGATAGCTTTTGGGAGAGATTTCTACAGAGTTTTCGAACCCTTTCTGTATCTCTAACTCTATCTTTTTTATGCAATTTATTTCATTCATGATGTTTTCTTTATCTATGTCTGAGTAGTTTGCTTGTTAGGCTTTGGGGATTCAAGGGTTTGATGAGAAATTATCAGGATTGAAACTCTGTTGGGATTTATCTACTTGTTCTTCATCTAGATTGCTATAACTCTGATTTTAGGACTGGCCAACTGAAATTGGAAACCCTAGGTTGATTTAATACTTGCGAAAGTATTATTAACAACTTGATCTAATCTTAGATGAGCAAAATATTCGCAAAGAAATTTGGCGTAGTGATTTTGTGAACAATCAAACCTGAACTTATTGCTTGTCTTTATTCACTAAGTTTGCAAAGAAAATTGGAATTTAGGGATTTAGTCATAGATAGTCTCTGCAACGAAAGTTGATTGATTTTACACTAGTGTTCGAGTTCTAGAACTGCACTTAATCAAATCCTAACAGTCTTTTATCCCTGATTTCGATTCATTCCTGAGAATTACCTATAACCTAACTCTTTTGTCTCATTGATTTCAAGAACCTAAATCATCATATGCTTACTTGTTTTGCTATTTTATTTTCATTCACACATTGTTGCTTAGCCTAATTCGAATTCATAATCAATTGTGTGATTTGATTCTCTGTGGATACGATCCCTAAGTACTACTACGATTTTTTAATTTGAGAGAGTAGCTCAGTGTAAATTTGAGCATATCAGGAATGTTATCTGGTTGGACAACACATGGTAGATTATCATGTCCGTATTGCCAAAATGAAACAGATGCCTTCCAACTAAAACATGGTAGAAAATTTTGTTGGTTTGATTGTCACCGGAGGTTTCTCCCTATGAACCATCCGTACCGGGAGAACAAGAGGTTGTCACAAAGGGCAAACGTGTACGTATCCCCCACCTCCATATCTTTCAGGAGAGCAAATTGAAGGTCAACTTGATTATTATGGAGCTCAGGACACATCAAAACGTGGTGGTAACTGGCTTAATATCCCGACCAATCTCCCAGATGGATACCTTGAAGAACATAATTGGCATAAGAAGAGCATTTGCTGGGATCTACCGTACTAGAAGGATCATCTATTGCGCCACAATCTTTATGTCATGCACATTGAGCAAAACTTTTTCGATAACATCATGCACACCATCTTAAATGTTCCAGGCAGGTCTAAAGACAACTTGAAGTCTAGACTGGATTTGCCTCTTATATGCTCCAGAGTTGAGTTACATATGACGGGAGATGGGAGAACTCCAGTGTCTATCTTTAGATTGTCAAACGAAGGCAAATCAACATTCTTCAACTGGGTTTCCACCGAAGTTAAGTTCCCAGATGGATACGTGTCAAAACTCTCTAAGTCTGTGGAGCAAGGCAAAAAATTCTCTGGTATGAAGAGTCATGATTGTCATGTGTTTATGCAGAGATTATTGCCTTTCGCCTTTGCGGAGCTTTTGGTAACGAATGTGCATGAATCACTTGCAGGTATATTTTCTATGACGATATATTAATATATAGACAAATGATGTGTGTTATTACATTTCGATCTCTTCTATTGATATTGGAAATCTAAACTTTGGTTTTAGGTGTTAGTGCATTTTTTCCGGATCTGTGTGTGCGAACTCTGACTCAGGATGGAATTCAACAACTAAATAATAACATCGCGATATTGCTGTGCAAACTTAGAGAAGATATTCCCTCCATCTTTCTTTGATGTGATGAAGCATCTTCCTGTCCATCTCCCATACTAAGCCGATTTAGGAGGGCCCGTTCAATTTCGTTGGATGTATCTTTTCGAGAGATTCATGAAACACTTAAAAGGAAAGGCAAAAAAACCTAGCGAGGGTTGAGGGATCAATTGTTGCGAGAAGTTTAACCGAAGAAACTTCTCATTTCAGCTCATATTACTTCCCTCCAACTGTCCGGACACGTAAAAGAGCTCCACGTAGGTACGACGATGGTGGCATCACACTAACTTATCCAGTTTCTGATGTCCCAGATATATTATGTGCAGTTGGTAGGCATGCCGGAATCATAAGAGAAGAAGACTAGTCCTCGCACGAAGATTACAATTGTGCACACACATATATTCTCTTACAATGCGATGAAGTTAGCCCATTTCTGATGTACATATAATTACAAAATATAGATTGAGGTCAAAAGGGTTATTTTTAACGTATATATGTTTATGATTTCATTTGTTATAACTATATTTTCTATTAGTCAATTCATTCGCCAGGTTACCGAGGCTTTTCCAAATGTATCACCCGGCGAGATTGAAAAACGTAAAGACTAACACTTTGCTAAATGGTTGAGGAGTCAGGTAAGTTAATTAAAAAAAAGTTTTATAAATTTATGGTTTCCATTAAAACATATATATATATACACTGTGTATACTATATTTACATTGTATATACTATATTTGGCAGGTTGATTATGGAGACATGTCATACCCTGTATGGTTTAGAGAGTTGATCCAAGGTCCGTTGGGAAAATTTATGGCATCCCCAATGTATTTTACACGAGGTTATGTATTCCATACGTTCGAACGTGGGAAAAATAGAGCAACTGCGAACTATGGTGTCGTCGTTCGAGCCAGGGACATCGATTTTTATGACATTATACAAGACATTATTGAAGTACAATATCCTGGTTTGGTTAACTTAAAGTGCACACTTTTCAAATGCGAGTGGTTTGATCCAGTTATCGGGCAAGGGGTTCCAGTAGGAAAGTTTGGTGTCAAGGACGTTAATGGATCGCGTTTTTATGCAAAGTATGATCTATTTGTGTTTGCATCACAAGCGATCAAGTTTGTTTCATTCCATATCCACTGCTCAGGAAAACAGGAATTCATGGCTATCTGTGCTCAAAATAGCTCCGAGAGGAATTATAGTTGAATCCGACGACGCGCCAATGCAATATGAAACTGCCGTGGATCTAACAACTCTAGAACAAGATCTAGACAACATCATTCTGATAGATCCGCAAAATAGAGAAGTTGAAATACTTTCCGATGCTACCGATGCAGAAAACCCCGAAAACGAGTTTATGAATGAAAGTGCAAAAAGTACCAATGAGGATGACGATACCTCAAATGATAATTCAGACAGTGAAGCATAAATGTTATCTTTATTGTATCTTAATTGCGATTGTATAAGTATGTATTCCAATTTTAAAACAAATGTTACGAATAAAGATTTCACAAAACCTATATAGTTTTACATATATCATCAGTAATAGTATATAAAATCATGTATGTACCAAAAATTTCAAATTTTAGAATCATTCGGTTTGAAGAACGATTGACATGATTAGGATTATTTTTGTATCCGTTCTGCTTTCTTTACCCTAAACCCAAACATTTAATATTTTTGGTTTAGCGTCGAAACAACACATTTCGATGCTAATTCGACGCTAATTTGTAAAATTTTGGTTTAGCGCCACCTGAAATTTTTCGGTTCCTCCAACACTTGAACCAATGTAATTCAATATAGCGTCGGTCTTGCGTCGAATTCCAAAAAATCCGATGCAAATTCTATTCTTTACCCTAAACCCCCAAACATCAAACATTTTAAGTTTAGCGTCCAAATAGCATCGAATTGTCAAGGTTCGATGCTATTTCGATGCTAATTAGCATCGAAATGTGTAGTTTCGATGCTAATTCAACGCTAAACCTAAAACATTTGATGGTTGGGGTTTAGGGTAAAGAAACCACAAAGGATACAAAAACAATGTTAACCATGTCAATCTTTCTTATAGCCGAATGATTTTAAAATTTGAAAATTTTCGTACATACATAATTGTACATAAGGTTAATGATGATATATGAAAAACTAAAAAGGTATTTTGAAATCTTTATTCATAATATTTGTTTTAAACTTTGAATACATAATTATACAATCGCAGTTAAGATACAATAAAGATAACAACTACGTATGAACATAGGTTAATGATGATATATGAATAAAGATTTCAAAAACCTATATAGTTTTACATTTATTATAATTAACCTTATGTACAGTTATGTATGATCAAAAAATTTCAAATTTTATAATCATTCGGTTATAAGAAATATTGACATGGTTAACATTATTTTTGTATCCTTCATGGTTTCTTTACCATAAACCACAAACATCAAATGTTTTAGATTTAGCGTCGAATTAGCAGCGAATTATACATATTCGATGCTAATTCGACGCTAATTAGCGTCGCAATAGCATCGAATCAACATATTTCGACGCTATATGAAAATCTTAAATGTTTAGAGTTTAGGGTAAATAATAGAGGAGGCATCGGATTTTTTAATAATAGACGCTAATTCGACGCTAATCTGAAATATTTTGGTTAAAGAGTTTGAGGTAAACCAAAAAACTTCTACGTTAAACCCAAAATATTTCAGATTAGCGTCGAGTCGACGCTAATTCGACGCTAATCTGAAATATTTTGGGTTTAACGCCACCACGCGTCAACACAATCTTGACATGGGAAAACAAAAATCTTTTAATGATTCGACACTAATTCGACGCTAATTAGCGTCGAATTAGCGTCGATCAGCGTTTATATATAAACGCAACAGTCTTCTTCTTCTCCAGTTCCGACGAACAAAAACAGAGAGAAATTTTTTTGTTTCGTGGCTCTCCGATTTCGTATCCTAAATTTTGTGGTTGTATCAGTCTTATCACTCCCTCTCTCTCCCGATTTCATTCCATCTCATCCGATTTCACTCCCTATATTGAAATGGTATGTGTATTTTTTTTCTCTTTTGTTATGTGTATTATGCTTAGATGTGTAATTTAGGTTTTGAAAGAAGTATGAAATAGAATTGTAGGAAAGGGAATTTATGAAATGGAACTCAAAAATAGATGTGTATGAAATGGAATTGTAGGAAAGGGAATTTAGGTTTGCTATGGTGTATCAAATTGTTTTAGAAATTAAATTTTTGGATATATAGAAAATAAAAAAAAATTTGATTTAAAATTTATGAAATTATTTTTCAAGTTTTGGATTTATATTTTCTTAAAATTATTTTACAAGTTATTTATGGAAAGTAAAATAAAAACGAATTTATGATTTTATCTTTTTTGAAAATTATTGTACAAGTTATTTATGGAAAAGATAAAATTACTTTTGAAGTTAAATTTATGTGTTTGTAAGAATAAGTTATATATAAAATTTATAAATTTATGATTTGCTCTATCAAATTATTTTACAAGTTTAGGATTGATTTTTTAATAAATTTTTGTTAAAAAAACAAATTTATTAATTTAGTTTTTACGTATTTTAATTTAATAAATTCGTTTTTATTTAACCATTTATGTTTACAAATAATTGTTAGGTTTTTTTTTAAAGATTATTAAGATTATTAGGATTTTTTAAAAATAAAAACAAATATTTCGTGTTTTAGATGTTTTTTAGATTTTATAATGTATTTAATTATTGTAATCTTATTTAATATTTTTATTTTACATTGTTTCTTTTAATAAATTCGTTTTGATTTTATAGGTGGGTCCACCTTCATACGGAGAGGTATACGGCGAGGATTCTATGATTCCCGGATCCGTAGGTGGTGGTCGTGGATCCCGATGATGCGCAGCAGGCACCTGCACTGCCAAACCCGCCTCTTATGATGCGGATTGCTGAGCTTCTTCGCCAACCTGGTCGTCACGAACGGGTTTCGATGCTCCATCCGCTGAAGCCTCCCAACACTTTTTGGTATGTTTAATTTTTTGCAATTTTTCTAATTAATTTATAATTACATGTTTTAAATAACTTCTTAACATCGAAGTATTTTTTTTTATAGGTTTACCGATAACTGTGTCTCTCGTTCGGTCACCAAAGTCATCATCGGCTATTTCCATATGTCGCATGCTAATTGGACGCAGACGTCGCAATCTGTTCGAGATATTTGGTTTGAGTCATGGGCGGTAAGTCATATTATATTATTTATTTTTATTTATTAAATTATTTGATTTAGAAATATTACTAATATTATTCGTATTTTTATAGCAAAAGTGGCACTGGGAAGAATTTCGTACTCACGAAGTGCGAGAGGCCTTCGAGAAGAAGGCTAAATTGCGTCTCAACGGCACTGTCGGTAATTGGAAGAAAGTTTGGCGGGAGAAAGGCGATGATGCGATGCCTTTAGGGATGGATCCCGATGTTTGGTCGGGGCTAGTACGGT
This sequence comes from Arabis hirsuta, assembly GCA_964056655.1. NCBI lineage: Eukaryota > Viridiplantae > Streptophyta > Magnoliopsida > Brassicales > Brassicaceae > Arabis > Arabis hirsuta. The sequence goes on along the minus strand of OZ053311.1, from coordinate 17,291,117 downwards.
ATTGGGAGGAACCATCTTCGATAGCTAAATCATCGAAGTGTTTTGCATCCCGTCTTACGCCAGTGGCCGAAGGAGATAGATCTTCTAAGCATTGTGCGGATCAATCATCATACGCCACAATACGATTGGATATGATATGATTTTAATTAAATTAGTTTATTAGATTATTTGATTGATATATTATATATATAATCTAATTTTTATTTTTATGTATATCTTACTCTTTTTTTTTTTTACACTCCGATGGCGACCAGCTTGCTCCGATTGTGAAAGTCATGGAGAAAATTTATCGGTGCAAGGATGGGACGTTTGTTACCGCTCAAGCGGAACAAACGTTCAACGCCTACAACGCTCGAGTGGCAGAGCTAGAGTCACTGTAACGCCCGTGAACCAAAAATGGATTTTTGGTGGCGTCGAGCGACGCAGGTGGCTTGCGTCGAGCGACGCAGGTGTCAGCTGTGGCGTCGAGCGACGCAGGTGCTTGCGTCGATCGACGCAAGTGTCGGCAGGCTGGCTATTTAAGTCGAACAAACGCGTTGTTGGCAGAAAACCGAGATTTTTAGAGTGAGAGAGTGAGGTTTGAGAGTAATCGAAAGATTGTTGTTGTTTCCTTCGTATTCTTGACCATATAGGCTTGTGTGGGTGTGTGAGAGTTTGTGAGAGCGTGTGAGGATCGTGCGGGGAAGGATTTCAGATTTTGAATTTCGTGTTCGTCGCGTTCTTCGTGTTCTTCGTCGATTTCAGAGCCTTTTCTATTCGAAATCGAGGTGAGTGCGTGACCATGGTTTATCTGGGTAAAGGTTTTGATAGGATACGATTGATTGTTGCTTGTGTTTGGATTTCGCGTTTATTTATTGGTTCTATGCGATTTATTGTTGTTTGCGAGTGTATTTCATGATGTATTGGTGGGCTTTGTGCCGGAGATCGATGGAAACGAGTTCCGAGAATCGATCCGTGAGAGGATAGGTTCGATTCCGGTTTCTGCGTTTCGTGCGTCGATCGACGCAGGTGATTTGCGTCGAGCGACGCAGGAGCACTGCATCGATCGACGCCGGGGTTGAGCGTCGATCGACGCGTGTGAGGTGCATCGATCGACGCAGGGAGGTTGCGTCGATCGACGCACGGGCGAATGTGATGATTCGCGTTTGTTTGTTCGCTGTGTCTTGCGTGTTGCTTGATAATCCTGGTATTGTATCATTTTCTTATGCTTGTGTGTATAGCCAAGTAGATGGAATGACCGTCTCACTGGGTATTTATGATAATACTCACGCATCTCTTATAACCATGTGATACAGGTAAAGACAGTCTGTGATCGGGGAATCCTGGCCGGGACGAGGGGATGATCTAGTGGCTCGTTTTCGTGTAATAAGTTAGAATTGTTAGGGTGTTAGCAATTTCAGAACTATGTGTATTGCCGAATTGATATAGTAATTAATAAGTATGGGCTTGTTAAATGATAATCGTACTTGATTGTTTAATCACTTGTTTCCGCATTGTCTTATATTGGACCGTTGAGGATCACTATTTATGATAACAGTTATCCGGGTCGAAATTTTTTTTATTTAACGGGTTGGGTCGTCACAGTCACAGTACTCTCCGGGTGGTAGTTATGTCCAGTCTACATTGGGTGTCGTAGATTACGATAATATTTTTTTAGTTTTTAATATAATATTTTAACTTATTTTCTATCACATTTTTAACAATTTAATTTTATAACGTTCTCATTTTATAGGTTGCACCAAAGAAAAAAGGACGGATCTTGGGTGTTGGATCCATCGCCTATCTCCCAGCAGATTCTTCTACCGCTCGGTATAGTTACACTCCGAGTTCTTCTGACTCGCAGTTGGCTACGCAGTTGACCGCTGCTAATGCTGAGATTGAGCAGCTAAAGACGGAACAAGCGGATCTCCGGTCAACCAACAGTTCGATGCAAGGCCAACCAACGGTATTGACAAGTGTGATGGACATTATTGCAGTGGATAACCCGACTTTAGCTGCTGCCCTCACCTGGATACCGCGTCCTACACAGCCACCTCCACCTACAGGTCAACCGCAGTTTGACGAAGAAGCTGAAGCTATGATTAATGAATATAGAGACGAACATTAAAATTAAAATTTCTGTTTGTATTTTCAGTGTTTTTAAACAATTTCTGTTTTCATTTTTAGATTTATATATAAAATTTTCTAATTTTTAAAAAAATTTGGGATTTATTAAAAATATTTTCATTTAGAAATATTTTTAAAAAAAAAAAATTCATAGAATTCGATACCAAATCGACGCTATATAGCATCGAATTAGCATCGAATACGTTCTATGTCGACGCTAAAATAACGCTAAATTAGCGTCGATTTAGCATCGACATAAGATAGAACCAATGCTAAATCGACGCTAAATTAGCGTCGGAACAAATCGATGCTAATTCGATGCTTAATTATCGTCGACTTAGCATCGAAATGTAGCATTGAGTTAGCGTCGAAGATATTCCGATGCAAAATTAGCGTCAAATTTAGTTTAGCGTTGACAATTTAGCGTTGTAATGTGATTCGACGCAAAAACGATGCTAAATATCTTTAGCGTCGATTTAGCATCGAATTTTGCCGACGCTAAAACTGTGTTTTCTTGTAGTGTTCTTTTTTTCTACCTCACATAGTTATCTCCTTCCCCTCCTTCCTCACAATCTGATTGAGGTGGAGTTCTTTGATATACATCATCCTCGTCTTCTGAATCAACAATGTCAGCAACAAGAGCTTCCACATAAGCTTCCTCTTCACACATCTCTGTTTGGTCATCATTCATATATTCATTTGCATCCTGATTTTGCTCCTCTACCATGTCTTCATCTACTATAGGCTCAACAACATGATCATGAGCATTTTCAGCTTCCAAATATATATCAAAACACTTTGTCCACATTGAAGCCGCAATCAGTCTCTGAAAGTTGTCACCACCATCAGACAAAATCTTGCACTGACTTAAGTCTTCCCCAAGGAAATTTATACCATATCCTCTGCCCATATAACGACATTCCCAACCCTTCAGCCAATCCAGTAAACAATCATGCAGCCGGTGACAGATGAAAATGTATCTCTCCTCCATCGTAAGTAACATCACCTCTCTCATGAGTCACAAACTTTCCCTTGAAGTAAACTTGGAAATTGATTTCGTCACTGTTGAAATAACAAAAACAAAATTGGTAAATTCGAATGAATTATCTCATGGGGCATTTAATCGAACACTTGGTATGCAACATGTATTCATAGTCCTAAAATCTTATAAATCGAAATATAAATCAATAAACATTCACCTACGACTACAATAGTCCTATAATCTAAGCCAAAAGACGTCTAAACAGAAATCTATATAAATCTTTTTCACATGAAAACCCAAAAAAAATTCAGAGAAATCGAACTCTTACCTCATTTTCCTGAGAATTCGAAGAACTTAGAAACCAAATTGGCGAAATCAACCATTCAGTTTTCCCTACTCGAATTTCTGAGAAATCGAAGAAGACTTTCTTTGTCTCTTTGTTTTCAAACTCGTGAGTTGAAGGAAGAAGAAGAGATGATTATATTAGGGTTTTATTGTTTTTTTTTTTTAAACAAAACACAAGAAACGATGTCGTTTCTTTTAAGTTGAGAAAAAACAAAATTTAAAACATAAATCTGAGTTATTATATATGTTTTAGTGACTAAGCAACACACTCAGCACCGATAACGGAGATATTAACATCGTAAGCTCTGATGTATAAATATGCCTAATTTAATTAGTTTGGGTACGAAAAAGTACATTATATAGAGTCTGGGTAGAAATACGCACTCTTTGACAAAGTGGATAAATATTTTCGCTCTTCCCTAGAGTGCAGGTACTAATAAGCCGAAAACCTATGAGGCGTGTGACTTGAAGAAATTGAGACATGGACCCTCGCTGTTAGTCAAAAGCCCCACGAGTCGTTTGACTGTGCAGTTAATGTCTGAGTAGTGAAAACTAGGTCCCTAATACATAAACACATTGGAAAGCCCATAATATTAATTTTTCCCAGTAATGCATAAACTCTTTTTTTTAATAAGTTTTTTACTTTTTTTAGTGGTAAAAAAAGTACAAATGAACAATGATTTATATGATGGAAGAATTTACCAAAAAATACAACAAAAAAATCATAATTTAAAAACTAACCCAAAACCTCAAATCTAATGGTGTCCAGTTTGCCACGTACCCTATTTTTCCTAATTTTTTAATTTTTGTTTGGTTATTCATCAAAAAGACCCTTATATGATTTGAATTTCGACCTACCTAGTCATGAACACAAACAATCAGATGAACGAGAGTATAAATGATTAGATGAACCACAAATTAGTGTTTTTTTTTGGACAAAAGAAATTAGTGTTCATATTTGCATTCCGTAATGTTGTATTATTGATTGATGGATAGATAATTAATGATAGATTTTTAATGTGGTAAACTTTATGACTAAGTTTTGGTGAAACTAAATCAGAATAATTACCAAATTTTTCTCTCTTCTGAGAAATCTCTTTTTAAAGAAAACTCTCGACTTTTTCAGTTTTTCGATCTGGTTTTCATTATGGCTAGCGGTTGTGGATTCCCAAAGCCACATCCTCGGTCCGTATCATATATTTTTTTTTGTGTTTATGTTTAAGTGTTATAGATCTATGCTTTCCGTTTGTCGGATCGGCTTTTCCGCTGTGTCCAGTGTATTTTTACGACTAAATCTGAATCTTGCCATTCTACAGATCTTCAATCCGGTGAAGATAGTGAAGCTCTCTCCCTCAACTTTTGCTCCAATTTCTTCTTCCCTAGAAGTAATGATGTATTCTTTCCTCCATAAATAAATATGGGCTTTTGATACTCTTATGAATCTTCTTTTTCTCACTTATGTGTTTTGATTATGGTTTCTAGATACTTTGTTTCATTACTGCAAGCTCTCTCATCTGGTAGATTTTTGTAAAGGTAGTGGAGATAAGTGTCTGACGGTGGGGGTGATCGGAGATGAGGCTCTTGGAAGCTGAAGAAAGGTAGATCTATCAAGTAGATTATCATATTTGTTCTGTTTTTGGGCTTTCTACAGTGGTTTGTTGTAGGGTTTAACGGATTTGAAGGAATTAGAGAAGATTGTTGTTGTTTTTGTCGGGTCTCGTCTCTGATGAAGCTGCAATGATGGTTCGGGGTCGAATCCGTCGGAGGAAATTTGTCAGCCTTTCTTGCATCACAACTGTTAGCTCGCGCTAATCTTTTCGGATCATGTTAATTTCTTTGGAGTTTTTGGCTTACAATTGTAATGTAAAGGATTGGGCTATTTGTAGTTTTATGTCTATTGGAATTAATAAAAATGTTGCTGACAAAAGAAAAACAGAACAATTGTGTTTGGAATGAATGTTCACTATTTGTCGGACGCTATGGTAAAGTTTACCGAAATTTTTTAGTGATTTTGGTGAATTTAGAGAGAGATTACACAACTGGAAAGTAAAATGCCGATAATCAAGAATTGACTGTCCAATGTTGTCATTAAGAAGTCATTGCATAGAGAAGCAGTCGTAGAAGATTCTTGAGAAGCAATCCTGTAGGAATCTTGAGAAGCAATATGAAGATGATATGTTAAAATATTCCGACCCAAAAAATAAAACATGTAAGTTCAAATTTAGAAAGCATTCATTATTTTTGTACGATCAAATCACATATTTTTTTACTATCAAATCACAAATTTTATACATTCTCATAATCAATCATATAATCTCTTACTCATGAGTCATGATCATGTACTCTTAACAGAGGCGGTTCAATATTTTGTGAGGCCCTATGCAAATTTTTTTAAAATTGGTTTTTTGTTCACAAATTTTGAAAAATTTGGCCATTTATTCATAATTATTTTAAAAAACTGGCCCTCTAATTTTTATATTTTCTTTCGATTAGGATTAAAAAAATTTCTAAAACTTTTGGACCGTGGCATTAGCTCCTCCTGCACTTGTCTAGAAACGCCCCTGACTCTTATACGTCTTTTTCTGGCCACACAACATCTAGCTCAATGTATCTCTGTTCACAGCTAAACAACATATATGTAACTTGATATCTTTCAGTTACCACTATCCTATCTACTACATCCCTTGAGCAGGTCAATTACCACTATATTTCTTCAAGCCCATCATGGTCTGTTACATCTTAGTCATGACACTCCTCGAACTTTTGATTCGACACATCTCAGTCATCACAATTCTCAATCCACTGTTTAACATATTTTAATAATTATGATCCTTAAGTTTTTGGTTTGGCGATCACCACAAATTTCTTTTGAAATCATTATCAAAACAATATATGAACTTAAAATCTTTAAAAGTTTCAAAAAAAAAAAATTAAAGTCTTTAAAAACTGTCCTCAAAAAAACAATTTTCTTAATATAGTTTTATCTCTCCTATATTATAAACTATTATAGTAAAAGGTGAAAAAAATATTATATATATATATATCTATGTGTGTTTAACTGGTGAGGAAAATATTATATATATATATATATGTTTGTGTATAGAGGAAGGTACTCGCGAGAGAGGTGAGAGATTAGGGAGTGATCATCCTCTTATTGATAATATAGAAACATATATATAGGCAACATAAATTATTAAACTAATCTTGTGAACCGACTTAGTATGTCGGCTAAACCATCATTTATTATAATATTAAGGGATATTTATCCTATTATAATAAAGGGATATTTATCCTATTATAATACTCCCCCTTAAATATCTATTTATGTTTGGACATTTTTATACTGCCTCGTTAAAAATCTTATCATGAAAAAACTCAGTGGGACAAAAACCATGACAAGAAAAAAAAAGATGCAGTCTCTCCCTGGAAAAGATCTATATAATATTTTCCTTATAGGTCTCGTAGATGGTGCATTCTGATACTTTGAACATGTTTCCGGAATGTTGTAGTCGGAAGCGCTTTTGTAAATAAATCTGTTGCGTTATCACTTGAACGAATATATTGAACATCAATCTCCTTCTTCTCTTCGAGTTCCCGAGTGTAGGGGAAAAATTTTGGAAGAATATGTTTCGTCCTATCGCTCTTTATGTAGCCTTCTTTGATTTGAATAACACATGCAGAATTATCTTCAAATAAAATTATCGATTCTTTGTTGGTGGTTATTCCGCTTACTTCTTGAATATGTTGAGTCATTGACCTTAGCCAAACACATTCTCTGCATGCTTCATGAAGTGCAATGATTTCGGCATGATTCGAAGAAGTAGCTACCAAAGTCTGTTTCTGAGACCGTCATGAGATTGCAATTCTACCAATTGTAAAAATGTATTCAGTTTGCGGATCTGATAAATAGCCTGCATCTGCAAAACCAACTAAACCAACCTCGGGGTTTCTTGAATAAAATAATCCAAAGTCAATCGTACCTTGAAGATAACGGAATATGTGTTTTATTCCGTTCCAATGTCTACGCGTGGGAGATGAATTGTATCTTGCAAGTAGATTAGTAGCAAAAGCTATATCTGGTCGAGTACAATTAGCAAGATACATAAGTTCACCAATAGCACTCATATAAGGTACTTCCAGACCTAATATTTTCTCGTTATTTCACATGGTCGAAATAGATCCTTAATAACATCAAGTGATCTATTGACCATTGGAGTACTCAATGGAGTCGCTTTATCCATATTAAAGCGTTTTAACACTCTTGTGGTGTAATTTGATTGATGTACACAAATTCCATTGTTGAGATATTATATCTGAAGCCTTAGACAAAATTTTGTCTTTCCAAGATATTTCATTTCAAATTCTTCTTTCATATGAGTTCTTGCATCATCAATCTCTTTTTGAGTTCCAATTATGTTCAGGTCATCTACATAAACTGCAATGATCACAAATTTTGACGAAGATTTCTTAATAAACACACAAGTGCATATCGCATTGTTAATGTATCCTTTACTTAACAAATATTCACTTAAGCGATTATACCACATGCGTCCGGATTGCTTTAATCTATACAGTGATCGTTGTAATTTGACTGAACATATTTCCTTAGAAGATACTTCATGCATTTTTTATCCTTCCGGGATTTTTAATCCTTCTGGGATTTTCATGTATATATCATTATCAAGTGATCCATAAAGATATGCTGTCACAACATCCATTAGGTACATTTCTAAATTCTTAGATGCCGTTAGCTCATTAAGTACCTGAATGTGATTGCATCCATAACTGGAGAATATGTCTCTTCATAATCAATTCCCGGTCTTTGAGAAAAACCTTGTGCCACAAGCCGGGCTTTATATCTTGTGACTTCGTTCTTCTCATTCCTTTTTCGCACAAAAACCCATTTGTATCCGACTGGGATTAAATTTTTGGGTGTAACGACTATAGGTCCAAAAACATCTCTTTTATTAAGAGAGTTTAATTCATTTCTCATAGCCATTTGTCATTTCTCCCAATCAGACCTTTCGTGACATTATAATACGGACTTTGGGTCTGGATCATCCTCATCAATTTCTTTAGATACAGAGAAAGAGAATATTCTATCAGTATCATTGATTTCATCTCTAACCCATATTTTTTCTATTTTGGGTATAATTAATGGAAATTTCATATGTTTCTGTATCATGTTCATCTTCTGAACATTTCTCTTCATCTGGTTCTTCCGGAACCTTTTCATACATATCTTCTGGATATTTTTCTTTGTGTGATTCCTCTATAATTTCTTTATTTTGTTCTCCCAATTTCTTTTTCTTTCGAGGAGTTTTATCCTTTGAGCCCATCGGCCTCCCCCTCTTTAATTGAACTTTAGGTTCATTTGCTTTGTGTCCATCGATTTATTCTTCTAGAACATTGATTATTGATGGAACATTTGCAGCAGGTATATATAATTTTGTCACCCTTTTTATATCTGTGAACGCATCAGGTAATTGGTTTACCAGATTTTGCAAGTGTACAATTCTCTAAACTTCCATTTCGCGTTGTTTTGTAGGGGGATCAAGACATACCAAAGATGGTGTACACCAAGTAATATCTCTTGGACTTTTTTAATTCCTCCCCCTAACGCTGGGAATTCATCTTCATTAAAATGACAATCGGCAAAACGTGCCGTAAACATATCACCAGTTTTTGGTTCAAGATATCGAATTATACTTGGTGACGTATACTCGATATATATCCCAAGTCTCCTTTGTGGTCCCATTTTTGTTCTTTGCGATGGAGCTATAGGAACGTAAACCGCACACACAAAAATATGAAGATAGGATATATTGGGTTCTTGGCCAGATGTTAACTGTAATAGGGAAAGTTTATTATATGCACTTGGTTTTATCTGAACCAGTGTCGCAGCATGCAATATAGCATGTCCCCATACATAAATTGGGAGATTTGTTCTCAAGATTAACGGTCTTGCAATAAATTGCAAACGTTTAATCAAACTCTCAGCCATGCCATTTTGTGTATGAACATGGGGAACATGGTGCTCAACATCAATTCCCATTGACATACAATAGTCATTAAAAGCATGTGAAGTGAATTCACCGGCGTTATCAAGCCTAACTTTCTTTATGACATAATCAGGAAATTGTGCTCTCAATCTGATTATTTGGGCAATGAATTTCGCGAAAGCCGTATTCCATGTTGTCAGCAGACACACGTGTGACCATCTACTCGATGCATCAACTAATACCATAAAATATCAAAATGGTCAACATGATGGATGTATAGGTCCACATATATCACCATGTATTCTTTCTAAGAATACTGGATTTTCATTCCCAACTTTAGCCGGTGATGGCCGAGTTATTAGTTTTCCTTGAGAACATGCAGGACATGAAAATTCTTTAGATTGAAAAATCTTTTGGTTTTTCAATGAATGTCCGCTAGAGTTTTGCACAATTCTTCTCATCATGACTGATCTCGGATGTCCTAACATTTCATGCCATAATTTAAATATACTAATAAACTTCTTGTTTACTGTGGCATATGATTCAATCATATTTATCTTTGTGCAATGTAATCCAGAAGACTTCATTGGTAATTCTTCCAATATATGTTTCTTTCCTGAAGTAATGCAAAAATATTCAATGCCATTTTTATTCTTAGTTTCGATATGATATCCATTTTTCCAAATATCTTTGAAACTTAACAAGTTTCTGTATGAATTAGGAGAATATAATGCATTATTTATCTCAAATTTTGTTCTCCTTGGCATTGAAAACCTTACTTTTTCTGAGCCAATGATAATATTTGCATTACCAGATACAGTACTCACGCTTCCAGCGGAGTCTTTTATATTAAGAACGGAGAAATACTTTTTATCTTTAAGTATTGTGTGCGTTGTCGCACTATCTGCCAGACACGTATCTCCGTCCTTGATCTTAATTTCTGACATCGTCTGGTGTCACAATATTAATAAGAGATGCATTAATATGCCAAAACAAAACCTTATATAACATGAAGTTACATAACTATAATAAAACTATTTTACAGAATTATTTTAACAAGAAACAACAAAACCAAAGCATATTATACAAAGTACTTAAAACTTTTAGCATCATGTCTTATGGATTTAGTTATCATTTCTTTCTGTTGATTCTTCAAGATCAACAATGAACTCGACACCATCGAAATGAGCATCATCACTTAGACCGTTAAAGGAAGGTCCAGCTTCATCAGAGATGAAATTTGTTTCCACATTCTTCTGTTTTGCCTTTTGTGATTCTTGATACAGATTGACCAAATGTTTTGGCACACGACATGTTCGTGCCCAATGGCCTTTCATACCACATCTGTAACAAGCACTCTCTGTTTTTCTTTTATTTACGCGACCAACATCATTTTCCTGAAAATTTTTGTTGGCTTTCCACGTGCCGGAGTTATTTTTCTGGGATCCTCTTCCTTGTCCTCGGCCTCGTCCACCACTTCTTCCACGTCCGCGACCACGGCCTCTACCGCGACCTCGCCATCATTCTTAAAAATTATTCGTATTGGATGCTACCATATTCGCTTATGGGAGTGGAGCCGTTCCAATTGGACGAGATTCATGATTCATTATCACGATTTCATTATTTTGTTCAGCAACAAGGAGGACTTGCATCAAATCTGAGTAACGGGTGAATTCTCTCGCCCGATATTGTTGCTGCATGACTACATTTCCAAGATGAAATGTTTGGAGTGTTTTCTCGATCATATCAAAATCACTTACACTCTCTCCACATAATATCATTCTTGAAGTAATTCTGAACAAAGCGGAATTATATTCGCTAACACTCTTGTAATCCTCAAACCGCAAATTCAGCTACTCATGTTTTGCCTTTGGTAAGATCACATATTTTTGGTGATCAAACCTATCTTTAAATGACTGCCAAAAATCTGCAGGATTATCCTTCGTGATATATTCATCCTTTAACCCATCATGAATATGGTGGCGTAGGAATATCATGGCCTTTGCCTTTTCCTCTTCGGACGTGGTCTTCCATTTATCGATAGTGTCAAGAAGCCCACTTGCTTTTAGATGCATCTTTGCACCTACTGCCCAGGTCAATTAATTTTTCCCAGATAAATCAAGGGCAGCAATCTCAAGTTTTGCCAAGTTTGACATGATAACTATATAACAAAATTTTAAATATCATATTAAAATTCAATTTAAAAGTAATAATGATAAAACAGTTGTAATGATAATAACAACATAATTAAAAACAATAACAGGAGGCAAAGCCTTTCATATAAATGAACATAAATAAACAACAGAAATAACTAACGGTAAGAAAATAGCAATAAATCAAAGAGGCAGAGCCTACCATGAGATTATGGAGATATAAAATTTTAAATTGATCAAGGAGGCAGCGCCTACCATAATAATAATCAATTCGGAAAAGACATAGCCTATTATATGGCTTTTTCACTGATAGTTAGGAGGCAGAGCCTACCATAATATCATGAGGACACAGAGCCTACCACTCCGTAAATAATACATAAATTTAAATTTAAATTGAATAACACATAAATTAAAATCTCACATTTTCGGTATGAAACGGTATAGGATTATACGGTATAAAATGAATATAGAGACAATCGTGTTGATAACGTATTATAAATTATTATAGTAAAAGGTGAAGAAAATATTATATATATATATATATATATATATATATATCTTTATGTGTGTGTTTAGTTGGTGAGAAAAGTATTATATATATATGTGTTTGTGTATAGAAGAAAGTACTCGCGAGAGAGATGAGAGATTAGAGAGTGATCATCCTCTTATTGATAATGTACAAATATATAAATAGGCAACATAAATTATTAAACTAATTTTGTGAACCGACTTACAGTGCCGTGCGTAGGTTCGTAGGGGCTCTAGGCGAAATAAAAAATAAGGGCCCTTATAATAATAATAAAAAATATAAAATATTTTAAAAACGATAATTTAAAAAGCCTAAGACATAATTTTTCTTCCTTCTTTTTCAATAAAATCTTTCACCAAACTCTCATAATCTATGTTCTTAACTAATTCTCTCTCCATAGATATGATAGCTAGACCATTTAGTCTTTCTTGTGACATAGTTGATCGTAAATAAGACTTGATCAACTTTAACTTTGAAAAGCTTCTTTCAGCAGAGGCAACTGAAACTGGAATCGTCAACAATATTCGGTAAGCAATCCATGAGTTTGGATAACAATTTTCCATTCCTCTCAAAAAATTCAACACTTCGAGAGGTCTCTTGCAGTCTTTTGGCAAAGCTTCTTTTAGAACCGTTAGTTCAAAATACAAATCAGCCCCAATCACATCTGAATGATTTCCATGTCTTAATGAGACTTCAAGATTGGTACAAGATTCCTTCAAACTATCTTCACTTGATGACTTCATTTTCTCCAAATCAAAAAGGAAACCAAACGTTTGTTCATACTTCTGAAACTGCTCAAACCTTGTCTTAAGAGAATAAAGAACTTGATCCATAACTTGAAGGAAATAAGTAATTCTAAATCTCTCTTCTGGAGATAAATTCGCTGTTTCTTGAACACTCTCTGATTTCTCGTCAAAAAACCTATTTTTTCTTACGACACGTCTTTTCTTTTCGGAAAATTTGGCTTCAATCTCCATAGATTTTGCTATTTCTTCAACTTCTGATTTTGCACTTTCAAAACCTGTATCTCTGTAACTCTGTAAAAAAGAAACAAGTCCTTTCAACTGAGAAACAGCAAGTTCAATATTCATGTCTTCTGACTGCAAACTTTTGCTTACGGTGTTAACAGCAAACAGAAGTTTGTACCATATCACCATAGACAACAAAAACTCATAATTTCCAATTCCATGTGTTTCACTTGTCGCAAGACACTCTGCTTCACTTTGTGCTTTTGGATCATCAGTAGTTTCTGCTATATAAATTAAAGCATCTCTTATTTTTGGAGCTTGAAATCTTATTACCTTGACGCATTCAACATGACTCTCCCACCGAGTTTGCGATAAAGATTTAACAGTTAAACCTCCCACCATATCTTCCAATATCTTCCACCACTTTGTTGAAGATCCAAACAAACAATAAATACGTTGGATTATCCCAAAAAATGAAATCGCTTTTTCAGAAGTGGTTGCCATATCACAAAGTGCAAGATTAAGACTGTGACAACCACACGGTGTATAAAATGCACGTGGATTAATATCAAGGAATCTCTTTTGCACTCCTTTATGTTTTCCCTTCATATTGGATCCATTATCATATCCTTGTCCCCTCACATCATCAAAGTTTAAATCCAGAGCAACCAACACATTTTGGATCTCACAAAAAAGCCCTTCTCCAGAGGTTTCATTAACTATCAAGAATGTGAGAAAGAACTCTTCTATCTTAGTTGATGTTGTTGAAACATCAACACATCGAAGGATAAGAGTCATCTGTTCATGATGACTAATATCTGGAGTACAATCAACAATGATAGAAAAATACTTCGCACTTCGGATCTTTTTCATGATCATACCCTTCATCTCATCAGCTATCCTTGCTATTAGCTCATTCTGAATTCTATTACTGAGATAATGATAACGAGATTCGCCATCTTCAAACCGTCTAACATGTTCTCTCATTACTGGATCCCACTCAGCCATCATATCAATAAAACTTAAAAAGTTTCCATTACCATCTGCTTTTAGCTTTTCGTTACTTCCACGAAATGCTAAATTTTGTTTAGCAAGAGTTGTTACCAACGAAAAAATTCTCAGCATCACATCTTTCCAGTGGTTTCTCTCTTTCATGAGTTCTTGTTGCACATGCTTATCAATCGTCTGGTTTTTTTTCAGCCTCAATTCAAGTTCCATCCATTGACTCATGCATTTAATATGCTCATGACTAATCTCGTGGCGATGAAGTATGTCCAAAATATTCTTCCAATCACAAATTCCCTTCGTCACCAATTGAATAGTAGTTTTGTCTTGGGTGAACAATTTACAACAAAAACAAAAGACCGTATCTAATGTCTTTGAATAAACTAGCCAACGTCTGTCTTGTTTCTCTTTGTTACTCAAAACTCTTATATAGTATGAATGAGAAAAACACCGACCACTAATTTTATCTTTTGGAAAAATAAAATCAATTGGTGGTCTTGTAGCAGGACCTTTTTCAACCATAACAATTCTTAATCCAGAATCGACTTTTCCCCAATTTCCAGGATCATAAATGTCTAAATATCCATGATGCTCTTTAGATTCTGCACTTTTCTCATCTATGTTAACATTCTCATCTTCTTCTATGTTAACATTCTCATTCTTTGTCTGATCATCAACCTCATTGTTAATTCCAACAGATGTAGATGCAGATGCAGTATGATGTTTTATAACAAATTTGTCCATAGAACCTGCTATAGTTCTCAAATATGCATCATCATTATCTTTCTTTTGTCTTTTTTTTGCTCCAGACAAATACGATCTTGCAGACATATTTTTGAATCTAATAAATTGAAATAATAAAATATATCAAATAACTACTATCAAAAAAATCAAACACATCTATTATATAATTATATTATATTTAGCAATTGACACACCACTATCTAAACAATCAAACGCATTTGTTATATTATATTTAGCAATTGGCAGACATGTGTTCCTCAAAGTCAAACTCAAAAAATAAACAATAATAAAAATACGAAAGAATAATTGAAAAATCAAAAAGGAAAGTGAATTGGTTATGTGTGAAGGAGAAGAAGAAGAGAAAAGCCAGAGCCGTCGTCGTGGTGGAGGAGGAAGAAGACGGGAGGAAATTGATGAAGATTTAATGGAAAACTAATTGAGATTTAGAAGGGTTATTTACTTATTTATAAACTAACAAAACTTCCTTTTAATTCGCGATTTCCTATTAGATTTAGGATCGAGATTTCCTTTTTGGTTTGGACTTTGGAGGAAAAAAAAAGACACAAAAGAATCGAACCTGGGCAGTCTAACCGAGTTTTAACTTCTGAAACTACTGAACTATATCAAATTTTTAGAAATATGGGGCCCCAATATATTTATATATTTTCGGGGCCCTAGGCAGATGCCTATTTTTTAACCCATAAGACATGGACCTGCCAACTTAGTATATCGGCTAAACAATTAATTATTATAATATTAAGGGATATTTATCCTATTATAATATCCTATTTGTTTTTGTAATATACGAGGATGATTGTTGCACATGAAAAGAACAAGAAAAAGCAAAAGATATAGTACATATTTTAGATATTTAATTATCATTTATATTAAAGTTAAAAATTAGTAATTCCAAAATTTTGCGTCAAAAAACAAAATACAAAACTTAGGGGCTTCTTTTAGTAAATCAAATAAACTTGAGGGGAAAGTACTAAAATTGATCTACGAGGCCTAAATATCGGTAACTAGTTTTACGATTACGTCCTTTTGCTCTCGACTCGAGAGACGCCCTTCTCTCTCTCCGCCATAGCTCGTTCTCTCTCGCCGGTAAGCCATCTCCACCCGTACCACCGTCTTCAATCGGAGCTTATCGACTCTCTATCAATCGAATTTTGCTTTCTACATCTTCTTCGTTTTCTTCTCGTCTTCGGTATCCTCGTGTCTCGCTTTCGATTTCTAGGGTTTCGCGGTTCAGATCACAAGTTCTGCTTCAATTTAAGCGATTCGATTACGAGTAGCTGTTTTGTTCCGTGCCTTGTTCGGATTTCGACATCTCGGGATTTCGTCTCTGCGATTCTGATTTGAACAAGGCTAGTCACTTTGTCTAGAAGCTGATTTAGGGGTCCGTTCCAATAGGATTTTTCCGGGGGTTTTGTTTAGCCCTTTTCTCACTGAAGTTAAGATTGGAACTGTTATATATGGCGGCTGGGAGGAATGTAAGATATCCTGACCACGAACTGAGAGATAAAGAATCGAATTCTAGATTTTCCAGACGGGAAAGTGGGTACTCAAATGAGAATTATGACCATGTAAGGAACACTGCTCTTGATAATGATAACGGACGGGTTAGTAATTTAAGACACGGAGATAGCGGTAAAGATAGAGATAGGATTAGGTCCGGAGCTAGACACAGAGATATTCAAGAGAGAGATATGGTTAATAGTGGGTTTCGGTCATTGAAGAGCAATCCAGGTAGTAGGGAAGTCTTTGTTGATCGTGGTCCTAAAAGATGCGGGTTTTCAGCTAGGTCTGTGGATAGGGAACCAGGTGAGCTCTCTAGTGAGAGTGGTTCGGATGATCTAATCGAGTCTGATTCACTGGTGAAAGATAATGGAGTTGTGAAGCAGGTAGAGAATGGAGGTCAAAGCCCTGTAGAAAAGAAGAGAAAGTTTTCACCGATAGTATGGGACAGAGATGACCATGAAAGACGGTCTTTGAGCAGAAATGAAAAATCTGTGGAAATCACCCCTCTTCCTCCCCCACCTCCACTAGTTAAGAGGTCAAGCAAGTCACCTAGTGTCAATGGTGATGGCAATTCTCATCTTTCGTCTGCGGAGATTAACATGCATCAAGATCCAGCTCAAGTTGGTATTCTTGCGGGTTCTGTGCCTACTTTTTCATCTCCGGTAGGGATATCTTCTTTGTGTGTGGTAGAACAATCATCAAACGCTGTGCAAGATGCCAAACAAGTGGATGCACCACACCTGGAAAACGAGGAAAACATGCCAACAAGGCATATATCATCCTCTAGGTGGGCTGCTGGCAACAGTTCTCCAACTGACGAAGGTGAAATAGTAGAAGAAGTGGGAATTAATAAAAGGAGGAAGAAAACTCTTCCTGTGGAATTCCTTCAGGGGAGATCGCGTGATAAGTCTCTAACGCCTGAGGCCGGGGAGTTCGTGAGGGAAGGTTATAGATCATCTGATTCTGATGAAAGGAGGTACCATGCTTTACCGTTAAGCAGAGATGATTTTGAGGAGAAAGATGCTGTTAAGGGGGACAATATGGAAATAGATGAGGTGGAACGTAGAAGAGGAAATACTAGTGACAGCCTTAGTGAAACAGATTCAGATGAAGAATTTGTTCGGCATGAGACACCTGAACCTGCTGGTCCACTGAGAAGTATAAACATGCTCCAGGGTTGTAGAAGTGTTGATGAGTTTGAGAGATTAAATAAGATTGATGAAGGTACTTATGGTGTTGTTTATAGGGCGAAGGACAAGAAGACAGGTGAAATTGTGGCGTTGAAGAAGGTGAAGATGGAAAAAGAAAGAGAAGGTTTTCCGTTGACTGCTCTTAGGGAAATTAACATTCTTCTTTCTTTTCATCATCCATCAATAGTGGATGTTAAAGAGGTGGTTGTGGGTAGTAGTCTTGATAGTATTTTTATGGTTATGGAATATATGGAACATGATCTTAAAGCATTGATGGAGTCGATGAAGCAGCGTTTCAGTCAAAGTGAAGTTAAATGCTTAATGCTTCAACTTTTGGAAGGGGTCAAGTATCTTCATGACAACTGGGTACTTCATCGAGATCTGAAAACATCTAACCTGCTTTTGAACAACCGGGGTGAGTTGAAGATATGTGACTTTGGTTTGGCTCGGCAATATGGCAGCCCGCTGAAGCCGTATACCCATCTGGTTGTTACACTTTGGTACAGGTAAAGTGCCTTTTTACCCTTTTCTTGTTAAAATGGGCACATTGGAATATATTTGTACTTCAACTTTCTTGACTTGTTGTGTTCTTTGTCCTGACTTTCACTTCTTGTTTTAGCAATAATCACTTCCTCCTGGACAAAGCCCAATGACTGCATGCATTTGTTTTTCCAGGGCACCTGAACTTCTGTTGGGAGCAAAACAATATTCTACAGCCATTGACATGTGGTCATTGGGCTGTATCATGGCAGAGCTATTATCAAAAGCACCATTATTCAATGGGAAAACTGAGTTTGATCAGCTTGACAAGGTATTTCAAATATAGGTTCTGACTTGGATCTCCAGCAATCCTGGGAGCACATACAGCTTATAAAATGACTGCTACTCGTAATTTACAGATTTTCAGAATCCTTGGTACTCCCAATGAATCAATTTGGCCTGGGTTCTCCAAGCTGCCTGGAGTCAAGGTCAACTTTGTCAAGCATCAGTAAGTGTTTTTAATTCCTTGTAGTATTCAGTTGTTATGGAAACACATAGTATGAATTTGCTTAGACTCTCTAATATTGTATCCAGGCTTTCTAGCTTTAGGTGATGTGGTCTGGCTCTCTGGCTCAGTAGTGAATTTTTTTGGTTTTTCATAGTTGTTATGTCGCTCTTCTCACTGCTGGCATGTCCTTTCAGGTATAACCTATTACGTAAGAAATTCCCAGCCAGTTCGTTCACTGGTTCACCAGTTCTATCCGACGCTGGGTTTGACTTGTTGAACAAGCTCCTAACATACGATCCTGAGAGGGTAATGAAATATATTCTATATATATTGATTGCATGTTCTTCCAGTATGCACCTTGATTGTTCCTTGACTTTTGAATCTGTGGGCTTTTTTTATAGAGAATAACTGCTGATGCTGCTCTTAAGCATGATTGGTTCCGTGAAGTCCCCCTGCCAAAATCCAAAGATTTCATGCCTACTTTCCCTGCTCAACATGCCCATGACAGGTGCTGAGATCTATTTAAACTGAAACAATCACTGGTTGACTTTAATTCTGTGACTAACTTTTATCTTCTGTGCCAAGGCGTGGGAGGAGATTGGTAAAGAGCCCTGATCCTTTGGAAGAGCAACGTAGGAAGGAATTAACACAAACCGAACTTGGGTCTGGTGGTCTGTTTGGCTGAAGTGTGGCTCACCGATTGAGGACAGCAGTTGGTGTCCAACCTTGATACCTTCGAATTTCCACATTTTGGGCGAGGGCTGCCTGCTTCTGCGGAGGTTGGAACATTTGTATCTTAGACTATCATTTGTACTTTCTTTACTCATTTAGAGGGTCCATGGTGATTTGTGAAGATGATTTTCCTCCTATCGCCAGCTAGATTCCTTGCAGGTATAATGTCTTCACAAGCTAAGCTGGTCAGTTAGTAGTGCCATGGCTTTCTGACAATGCTTGTTCTGCAAGGTGTGGGATGACAATGAAAACTCATTTCCTACTAAAACTTATGTATGTAGCTTAGTGTTATTGAATAATGTCTTTTTTTACTACAATGAAGAAGAAAACCTATTTTTCACAATGAATAATGTGTTTTTTATATATATAAGATTGACATTGTGATTGCAAGAAACACTGGTGTTGAAGTGGAGGTGACACTCTTGTCTTTGAAGAAGAAATTATGGTTGCCGAGGAATCTTTTCAAGGTAACATATGATCCGGGTGTTTGTAGGGTTGTAACTTGGTTTTTTTTTTCCGCTCAAAATCGCGTATAATGGTTCTCCCAGATCGGATGATTGCTATGAAACCGTAGAAATATCGTAGTCTTTGGTTTTTTAGGGAAAGTATGTTCTGTGGGATTCCTTTTTGTACTTGGATTGAGCGTAGGAGCTCATGGCAGAAAATAAAGTAAATCTTTGCTAGAAACCCTTTCTTAGGTTTTCAGTAACAAAGTGAAACTACATATACATTTGCTTGTCTCGATCTTAAAAGAAGCATATGCAGGGAAGTCTTAATGAGTGATTATTTAGAGGTTTCTTAAATCAGCCGTCCTTTTTTGGATCCGTGAAAGTTTTTTCTTGCATATGTGCATGGGCATACATACATTCGATGATTTTGACATTTTACCGTGATTTTAGCCGGGAGTAGCAGTATTTAAGCTGTAACCCTTACCCAGAGACATGTCATGGACACTAGAAATGGTGCTGCAAGCTGCTAGCGCGGGTCAAGGTTAGAGTCATTTTCAGAGAGTTAATGCTTGAGAGAATGGATGGTAAATCCATCATAAAGTCCCGGACTTTGCATTGGGCATGTATCTATCATTTAGCATGCAACTTGCTGGAGTGTTTTGGTGGTGTAGAGCTTCCTGGCCCATGCTGATTTCTGGATTTCTGGACAGGAATCGAGTGATTTTGCATGCCTGAGGACCCAGGGATATTGATATGAGAGCACTCACGAAATGGTCAATCGGCAGTTGCTGTTGTAGAAGAATTGGTCCAAAGTTTGGGCTGTGCGTTGTGGTGCCGATCCATATTCAAAATGCCAAAACTAAAAACAGTCCGTAAGATTGTGCAACAGAGGTTCTATCAAGTTTAGTGGTAGGAAATCTAAATATATAACTGGAATCATAATTTTGGGTTTATGGTCTAACTAATGATCTTCCAATCGCCTTCATATGAAAGAAAAGAAGACTATAGATGTGTAAAGCCTCATCAATTAAGTTTTATTATACACTCTTCACGTGAGTAAATTAAGAGAAGGTCATGACAGGTTTCTTCTCCT
Organism: Arabis hirsuta; assembly: GCA_964056655.1. Classification (NCBI taxonomy): domain Eukaryota; kingdom Viridiplantae; phylum Streptophyta; class Magnoliopsida; order Brassicales; family Brassicaceae; genus Arabis; species Arabis hirsuta. The sequence goes on along the minus strand of OZ053311.1, from coordinate 17,270,310 downwards.
ATCAGTTGCAAAATTCCCTACATGACAAAGGGTAAGAGCATTGTATAATACACCAAACCCTTTTTTTGGTCATTCAGAACTAAAAACTACAGTCTTCCCAAGTACAAAGGTAACAAGAGAGAGTTCAATGAAGAATATTGTGTTAATCAGATGTCTGTCTACAGTCCACCAGAATATCGTTATCCCCCCTGGATTCATCTGCAAATACAACACTGCAACAATCTCCTAGTCAGACTATCATAGCGGGACTGGCGGAAAAGATCAGAATAACAAAAGGGTAGAAACAATCCTCACCGAAAGCTTGTCTTTTGTGATACGAGGACATGGACATGTGATATATCATGGTTTTTACCGGTTTTCAACCATGATATCCGTTGTTTTATCGAGTTTTTTTGGTGTTTCTAGTGTCCTTTAGAGTCTTTTCAGGTATTTGTACGTGTTGAGTGGATTTGGAGCTAAATGGAGCATTATGGAGCCAAAGGAAGTGAAGTGAAACGAAGGAGCCATGAAGAGAAGCGAAGATCACGTTTCAAGAGCTTGTGTCGCGCGACACATCCTCTTGTGTCGCGCGACACACATGGCAACCCAAGTTTCCTTCATGCGTTCGAAGCCCGAAAAATACCCATGAAGCCCAAAGAAGCCCATCACGGATTTTATGCCTTTAAATAGGTTTTTAGTTGCTTTTTATTGGACACACGGAGATTTCCAGAGATTTTGACAGAGTTTTAGAGAGATTTCTACAGAGTTTTCAAACCCTACTTTATCTCTAACTCTATTTTTATGCAATATTATTCAGTTATGATGTTTGCTTCATTCACCATGTCTGAGTAGTTTGCTTGTTAGGTTTAGGGTTGTTCAAGGGATTATGAGAAATTGCTAGATTTGTTAGAATTGCTAGGGTTTATCATATGGTTCTTCATCTAGGTTGTTTTTAATGCTAATTCTTGATTGATCACCTAGAATTAGATCTTAGGTTAATTATTAGATACGTAAGTGTTGATAATTACCTGAGCTGCCTTAGATGAGCAAATTGTCTACTTCTCAAAGGAATTTGGTTTAGAGAATTTGTGAACAATTGAATCTGTTCTTAATGCTTGTTTAACCTATTAAATTTACAAAGGAATTTGGAGTTTAAGAAGTTAGACTTAGATAGCTTTCACAACGGAAGTTGGTTAGCTTTACCATTGATTTCATGTTCTAGAACGGTTCTATTAATCTCCCTAGCATTCTACTCGTCTGCAATTTTGATTTCCTGCGAATTTCCCGAAAACCTAGCTTTTGTCTCTTGATTGAATCTCACTAAATCCGACTTCTTATTTACTTCTGTTAGTCACTTATTTTAATTCACTTAGCATAATTCGAAACTGAAACTAGTAGTGCAACTTTAGGTCTCTTGGGAAACGATAACCCTTTATACTATAACTGCGATTCTGTGCACTTGCAGGGATTGTTTCTAGAGTAAAACTTTAGAGCTATCAAGTTAGGATGTGTCGCGCGACACAAGCTCTTGAAACGTGATCTTCGCTTCTCTTCATGGCTCCTTCGTTTCACTTCACTTCCTTTGGCTCCATAATGCTCCATTTAGCTCCAAATCCACTCAACACGTACAAATACCTGAAAAGACTCTAAAGGACACTAGAAACACCAAAAAGACTCGATAAAACAACGGATATCATGGTTGAAAACCGGTAAAAACCATGATATATCAACATGTATGAAGGAAATTGGTTATTAGTAGGCATCCTCATATGGTAATCCATTGATTCCACATCACTTTCTGAATGGGAAATTGGAAAGGAGATTGGTGGATTCGTGGCGGCCTCCAAGTTGACTCCACTAGGAGAAGTCCTTATTTGAGTTGAATCTATAGACGAGCAGGACATTATTGCATGCCATTTACTTGCAACTGATGCTATTGCTTGAGCTCTGTGAGATATTTTTGTTGCTGCTTGCAAACACAGAATTATCCCAACAACTTGGACAACCGCCGAGAGCTGAACATAACATTCCAAGCTTAACCTCACTAAATAAGAACATAACCAGCCAAGAAGAAGAAGCAGAGATGTTGACTTACCGCAAAGTCACCACCGTTTATATATGTGATACGCCCGCTGTACGCAGTGGTCTGGAAAAGTGTAGTAAACTGGCTAACCGTGACGACCAAAAACTGTAGAAGGAGAAAGATGCGGAACCTATGGCTTATTTTGGAAAGATAATGGCGCAAACGGATGTGCTCGTAGATGAAATGGGAGATTTCGGACTCCGTGTCTAAGATCTTTGCAGAATCTTCAAAGTGAATGACTTGCAAGTTGCAGACTAAATGAAACATGGCACTGGCAGCTAGAAATATAGTGCTCAAGTAAGTCCATGACAAGATCATGGATACGAGGATTGCAACAGATAGCCATGGCTGGTCATGAGGCACGTATAATATCCGAATGATCTCCCGAACAGCTTTCAATGCAAAACATGGGAACGACCAAAATGCAAGCAGTTTCACAGAGTTCTGCAGCAACAAGCAAAAACCAATTCAGCTTTGCACATGTAATGTTTTTTTTTCTTGAAACCAATTCATCTTTCCACAAGAATCATTGGTTCTTGAAACAAGCAAAACCAATTCAGCTAGAACTAATGATTCTTTCACCATAAGAGTTAAAAATTTCAACAACAAACAATTCCTCAGTCCAAAATCTGAAATCGAAGAAAAAAGAGTAGAAGAATCATCACCGAGATTTGCTGAATGTAAAGAGCCTTGAGACGTCCCATTCGTCCACTGAGTTGATCAACGAACAAAAACTTTCGAATCCCATGCTTTCTCAAATTATGAGAAACGCAAAGCAGAGAGACACCAGCCAAACAGGCCTGTGAAACAACGATATTGAGCTCGAAACTCTTGTACTGATACCTCTCACAACCTAAACAATGCCCTAGCTCCAACACTGTAACCGGAATCACCAAACCAATCGCCAAAAACACGATCCAAGACAAAACAAGGCTTCGAATAGACGATTGATTAAACCCAAGTAGCGTCAGAAACGTCTCCAGCCATCGCAGCGTTCGATCAAGGTCGTCGTCGTCGTCGCCGCCGCCGGTATCAATCTCCGGAGTAGGTTGTTCTGAATCCTGATTCGAATCGAGTAACGGCGTTTCAACGGCGGCCGGTGGTTGGTCGCTCGACATCAAAGCCAGAATACGTTTACAGAAATCCACCGCAACGGATTTGAACAAGGTAAACGGAGAAACATCGAAGCTCGTTAATGGCGGTTTCGCTCTCATTTAAAATCGCCATCAGATCGACGGTTGTAATTCATTTTTCCGATTAATCAGAAAATGGGAAACGAGAAATAATTAGCGGTGCGGCAGTTCATATATATATATATATAATCTCGTTATGTGTTTTAAGCCGTTAGATTATCAGATAAATGGAGTTAGGTTGAAATTTTAACGGTCGATGTTGGATGAGGAACATATATGATAGAGTGAAATCTGTTCCACGTGATGATCTTTTTTTTGCTGGGTATTTATGGAGAAGTTATTTGTTTAATACGCAATCAATTGAGTTCTTTATGATTTTGGTGGAGGTGTCCGATTTTGAGTACATGCAACGTTTAATTTGGGTTGACCAAAAAAAAGTTTGTGATTTGGAGATAATATCCACTCTTTGGTTCATCGCAGGCCTAAAACGTTATAAGTTTCTACCTTTTTACTTATCAATGTTAATTGTAAGTGCTAGAGCTGTTGTAAGAGAGAGTACTACAGATACTAGTACATGATACGAACATAATACACAAGGGGTTCTTTTCTCCAAAATGTTTTTACTAGATCAAACGATAAGTACACTTACAAGTTCCACTTATAAACTTCAATCATAGCCTAACGTGTTCACAAATCACACATGATCTTGTGAACCTATTACTACCCCTTAGCCCATTTGATCAAGATCTCTTTTTACTAGACAATCTCCAATCCCCTTTGCTAAGACATATGATCTAATTGTGTTAAACGTCTCTCCACATTTTTACACTCATATTTATACACAATAGGAACCGACGGCTAACCCTAGCCTTGGTCTTCGAGTTTGGAAGATATCACATCTTTGTAGAATATCCCCCTTTCCTTAATCTTAGCCAAGATATAAGGAAATCTTCATGCTCCTTGATCCTCCCAAGGAACGCTTCCAGCTCACCTAGAGCATCAAGTCACGTCCATCCTAGTTTGGTACAGCCTACTCTTCAAGCCCACGAGGCCTTAAGCTCAGCTAGTCCGCTCGTACAACCTCCTGTAGTACTTCACGACTGGTACATGTCACTGCTACAACCCGAAACTGCTTTCTTAATATTTCAGATAATTTATTATCCGCTTCTCAACTCCATAGATTGAACAGCTATATCAACTCATATTAAATTCTAAAACTCATTCAAACATACACTTTCATTGATATCATTAGAATGAAATATTAGCTATTACAAAAAAAAAGGACAATTAGTCTACTAATCATATTGGGACATATAATAAAAGATATAGCCATTCTAATTGTTTTCTGTTCTGCCCTAATTGTTTGCACAATCCATTTTTGACTTTTGTTCTTAACGACAAGATCTCATAGGTGTACTACTTGACTGCTAGTAACAACTTTTTCTTCTCCATTTAAACCTTACCTGCTTAAAAAATTGATTTGAGCAGATTATGCTTTTAAAATATGGGTTATAGGCACCATTATCAAAATTAATATATATGGGTTAGGTAACACGTTCATTTTGTAGGTAGTAGTTGGAATTGCATTTTAACAGTAACTACGAATACGACTAGAAAGACCGCACAAGATGGCAAGAACACATACGTAATAGTGGTTAGTGTAAACTTAACTTTTGTGTTGTACGTATAATATTTGCAATTTGGTTTTCAGTGTCGCTAGCTATAATAATAATTATATTGTACAATTCAAGATTTTAGATGCGTTGACAAAATATTAAACCTTAGATTATTATCATGGTACAGTGAGACAAGAAGTAGATATTCCGCATATGATCATATTTAGAGACTCTACCACAAAACCACCCAATACGACATAACAGATTACAGTGTGCATACATCTAAATGGAAATGCTGTTTGGGACACCACGACCAGTGACTCCATGTGGTGAAGTAGGAAGAAGTAGCTCGTAAGGAGGCATTCCAGCTCCTGTTCTGTTCTTGAGTTTCTTATCTTTGTTTCTCTCGTTGATCTTCTTCTCTATCTCCTCAACTTCCTCCGAGAACTTGTTAAAATACTTTACCACTTCCTCATCTTGAAACCAACGTCTCTGAACTTCTCTCAGGTCGATCAAGTACTCTTCGTCAGGGGAATGCGTCGAGAGCGTCTCTTGAACCGCCATCACTTTTGTTGCTTGAAGTTGTGTTGGTAGAGAGCTTAGAAAGCTGTATTGAGGGTTTCTCATGAACATTTCGTAGTCCGGGTCGTTTTCGTGCGGTATAAGTTTCCTCAACAACGTAGGTCGGTTCGGGACATACCCTCCGAACGGGTACTGGCCAAAGTTAATGGCGGCGTGTTGACCCGAGGCGATCCATATCATGTTGGTTAGGATTTGGGACAGGTCTTGTGTTGTGTTGAGTTTGGGCCACCACGGCTCGTCTTTCTTGTCGTAGTGACCTTTGTTCTTGATCTCATCCCACCAAGCTTGGAGCTCAAAGTCAGATGTTATCGATTTGGGATCAGCGTAGAAGTGTTTGACGTATGATTCAACTAGGTTCTTGATGGCTTTCCATACTAAAAGACCGTCTGCTGCATATGGATAATCTTCGATCACAAGCTTCACGCCACATTCGGCCGAAGAATCCTCCTCTGCCATTCCCCTGTAAACGATTCAAGACCGCATTAGAGAGAGACATATGAACCCAAAACAGAGTGTTTTTTTTGTTTTGTTTTTAAAGCAAAGCAAAGAGGTTTTAACCTCCGAACAAGATCGGCAGGAAGTCCTTCCATGTCAAACCGCCACATACTCTTGTATGCTGCAGAGCTTAGTTCCATTGCGTATTTTCCGGGAGTGAAGCAACTTTCGATAATTCCTCCTCCATTGATTAAGCTTTTACGCGCACGTGCATTGATTTCTAGCGTGTAGCGCATATGCGGGTGAAGCAGCTTGTATACCGGATGCATAGTACTCAATTGTCTATTAGTAGCAATGATGTAAGGCTCCATGGAAGCGTGAGTCCTTAGCCTGAGAGTTGCAAAAAACAAAACATGTCTTTTGAAATACATCAACGGAGACAACAAATCAAGCTTGACAAAGTTGAAGTAGCTTAAATTACCAGTGGTTCACTAGTTGGTGAACACCAGCATCATTTGAGCAGACATGAGCTTTGGCTAGTTTCCAAATCCAGTGAGTAGTAGCATCATGTCCGTGAGTATAAACAAACTTGTTCTCGGATTCCACTGAAGGAGGCAACGAGAGCTCTATGGCCAACGGCCTTAGAGCGCCCGCCTTTGAATAGAAGAAAATTGTTCTGGAAGCATATGTCTTTCTTGGATCCTCTTTGATAGAGTTGATCTTCTCTACAAATGGCAAGAGCATGTCATGGTAATCCACGAGAAACAATCTCTTCTCCTCGAGCGCCTGCATTGACCAATTTACTAAACCATTTAGTCGCGATCAACAAGACGAGAAGAACTGATTTCAATCAGAAAATATACAAAACTGTCACAAGCAAACCTTTTCTATAGTCATTCCATAGTGTGCCACTTCTCGAGCTATCACTTCTTCTGTGAGAGCAGATTCTGGAGATCCATATATGGCGGGGTCAAGCTTGCTTCGAATTGGCAGCTCCTGTCAAAACATACAGAAAGTTTCAGAAACTCTCAAAGAAAAATTCCTGAGTTTAAAAACATACCTTGAGCAGCTCGATGTTCACAGGGTTGACACCAGCAAGAGCTTGACGTCCAAATTCATTGTCTCGCAGCCACGCAAACCTGTCCCCTGTACAACAAAAACACACATAAGAGAAGAATAAAATATGCAATAATATGTTTCAAGAAAATGATGGTACTCTAAAATGAGAACAATATCATAGACAAAATTACATTTTATAACGGCAGGAGTGTCGTATTTCAGCAGTGTTTCGCCAACGTTGAGTATCCCATCCATGAAACCGCCAAGAAAGCCGCCAAGGCCTGTGTCTTTTGGTTCACTAGGTCTCAAGACAATGTCACATTTGTATAATCTATCGATATCCGAGAAGCATGTGAAGGGAATGTCTAAGTTTGACAATGCTGCTGCAATCGATGGCACGAGATTGTGAAAGAGAGCCTTAAATCTCCCAGCTGTAAAAGTGTCTCTTTTGATTTCCTCGAAAACTTCGTCTCTCGGAACATAAAACTCTTCCTTCTCTTTTCCTCTGCTCTCACACGGTGGATCTAAATGATTTCACCAAGTCAAAAACCAAAACATTGTCTCAGTGAAATCACACACAAACTATGCAAAGTGAGTGAAAAAAAGAGGGAGAGATCAATCACCTTTTGAAATGAGAGGCCGGCCAGTCCTGCAGCGTCTTGGATACGGCGTCTCTGGAACACCGAGAACAGGCCTAACTCGATCTTTTTTACGTGGATCGCCCAAATCGTTGTAAACATCGTAATCATAAATCCTCTCATGCGGTTTTCTCTCGCCTTTTCCGTTACCACGGACACTGACTAAGTCCTTTTCACGTAGTTCTTTGATCCCAGCCGGAGTTTGTGAAGGTAGGCATGGCTATAAAACAACATAATGAATAAGTTGCCACTAGTTAGAAAAAACACAACTCAATGATAAAAAAGAAGAAATGATTCTCACTTGACTTCTGAAGATAATCCTGCCTCGAGGATTATCATTCCTGGAATGGATCCAGGTGTTACCAGGGAAGAGAATGGTGTCACCGGAATCACGGATGATAATCTCAGACAAGCAAATCTCCGAGGAAAGGAGATTGGTGACAAGAATGGCACCAGGTTTACCAAAGTCAGTAGGGACTGTGAAATCGGCAGTGAATTCGAGGAATCTTGGATTGTTCAGAGCCTTTGGGAGTCCAAGCACTGGAGTTTCTGAACTCCTCCTGCCTGTACCAGTTTCTGTAAAATAAAATAAAAAAAGAACTGATTCATATACATATCCAATCCTATACCTGACATAACTTGTAACTATGCAAGTGTCCAAACAAAAACGACAAGAACAAGGTAGCGTATTGTTTTATTAGTTTGATGTTGTTTCACTATCCTAATTCGAATCGGAATAATGTACTATTACATATTATTGTTAGAAGAAAAAAGTAAATAAAAACGTGTTGGTAAATGCCTAATGCCATATAACTTCAATTAATAAATTCGAGAGACGTGGAAATATGGAATTAAAAGACTCGCTAAACTTTTAGTATTATACTAAAGGGTCAATACTAAACCCCACGCATGTACTATTCTAAAAAGTATATTCTGAAAAGTAGTAGAAGAAAAATACTAACAAAATGGAAGGCAAGTTATTTATATCAGATCTAGCCAGGAAGATGAAAGATTCGGTTTTGCAATATATTTGATCCCACTACATCTTTAGAATGACCAACTTGTTCAAGCACAAAATACATGACAACTTCGGAAGAAGGGATATACTACTATATTAGTAATATAGAATTGACTGGGTCTTTCATTAATAATCATTAATCAAAATCCATAACCATAGAAATATCATTAATTATGTACGACTAATTAGCTGTCATTTCGAACCTAAACACCAAAAAAAAAAAAAAAAATCAGCTGCGATCTAAAGAAAATTCAGGTAGCAAGAAGCGAAACCGGAAAGGAAAATAAAAAAGCTAATTTTCAAGACTGTTGTAATAAATCCAAACAAGACAAGAAACCAAAACACACAGAAACGAACAATCTTGTAACTCTAAAGTGTTCATTTTGTTCTCTAGCCCAAAAACTTTTATGACAAAAAAAGTGACTCAACTGATTTTCAGATACGCAAAAAGAAAACAAAAACAAAAAATAAAGGCAAAAGCACCAAATTTATAAGAAATAGAGAAAGAAATTTACGAGGATCGATGTCTTCACTAACGAGCTGAATCAACAGCCCTTGACCGATCGCTTTCATGAGAAGTTCTAATTGATGTTCGAACCTCTCCAGTAGCTTCTCCTTCATCTTCTTCCTGATCTTCACCATCGCCGTTACAGTCTTTGATCCCGAATACTTAGATCTCTGCCATGGAAACAAGCCACTTGTGTTCTGTTTTACAAGTTGTGGTTTTTTACTACTTTTTTCTCCTTCTTGATCCACCGCTTTTTCTTCTCGGCTGATCACAGCACGAATCTGTCGGGGAAGTGGAACTCGGTGTGTTCGCCGCTGTGGAAGAGCGGCAAACGCCGGAGATCTCACTAGACCGGCGCCGTGGAAGTTTGTCTTCACCGGAGACGCTACGAACATTTTGTATTAGTTTTTTTTTTTTTTTAGTTTCTGAGTTTGGTTTTTTTTTTTTAGCAGTGTGAAGAGAGGAAGAGATGATAAATAATAACACGAACGTCAAGTGATTGCTCGTGCCTCGTGGACCTCGTGCTAGAGGACCGGGACGGTAAAAACTGTGGCGTTTTGGTTAGTTTCAGACAAATAAGATTTCTGTTTGACCGAGAGATATAGACATAGAGAAGTGTCGTCATTTCATTTTGCACTGTAATTGGTATTTGTACCAACCGGGTGACGGTGGAGTTTCTTTTGGTTTAAGGGATTAATGAATTCATATTAACAAAGAAAAAAGGTTATGAAATATTTTAATTCTTAAATGACCCGGCAAAAAACTTTTTGGTCAACACAATAAAAACAAATATCGATAATTTTATGATCGATTTTAAACGAAAGTTTGATTGCCATCTTCATTCACATCAAGTTTTAACGCTACTAGACCAATACATGTGCATCCGCACGGGTTTTCTTTTTCATATATGTGTTAAATCATTCTTTTAACATGAACCCCAAGATCTTGATCATTTAATTAAGCACATAATAGAATCATAAATAAAATTATACAAGTACCTCCATTCATTGTGGAAGTGAAGCCTCCTTGACCTTTTTCTTAGAAGTGAAGCTTCCTTTAATGGTTTGTGGACTAAAAACAATGAAACTCTTAGATCTTTAGGTAGGAGATAAGGTTTCTCTCCCCTTCCTATAAACCTCTTTCTTTATGTGTTGTTTGTTCTTGTTGTGATGAATTGTGATGGAGCAAAACATCTATTTATAGGTGGGGAGGGGACCTTATTCCTCATTAGGGCTTTTGCCATTGATTCAATCTCAACCATCCATCATGGTAGAGATGAACACATTAGTGACAAGTGTCTTGCATAGCTTGTGACAAGTTTCTTACTTTGCCTCCAAGTTATTAATCTTACTCACTAAGTAGTTGTGATCTTTGGTGTAAAACTTACCACATGTTCTTTTATGATCAACACATTAGTGACACTAAGTAGTTGTGATCTATGGTGTAAAACTTACCACTTGTTCTCTTATGATCATAAACTACTTGTCCTCTTATTAACCTTTAAATTCATTAGAAATTTAACTCCTTAATCACCAAATTTTATTGGTTACCAAATGTTCAATAAAAGTTGTAACAATCCCATTAAAAACCAATTACTATAAGACCACATTTATGAGTTAGAAAATATTTTCTAACATTCTCCCACTTGGTCGTTAGTATAGTTCTTTTATAGTTTTCAATCGGGAATCATTAGGCCGGCATAATATGTAATAACTCTATTTTCATTTGGTCATCATTAGTGTCTTGGCTACTCGAGTAATCAATGGGAGTCATGGCGGTCGCACATCATTTTGCAACATGATTCCTTCCATGTACTACTGCATTGACTACCTTCATAGTTAGACCTTTAACATAAGTAGGAGTTATCATAATGGTCCCTTTAATGTTTTAAATAAAACTGTATTCTGTTACCATAAATTTATCATCAATCATAAGTGTGCACATTAATTAACAGAATATATATATAAAGATGTAAAAGACATATAAGAGCTCAAAAGAATTGTCAAAATAGGCTAATCATAAACAGACATTACTATTAAGAGCTACCCTCAAGACCCATGCTTTCAGCATGCCTTTGAAAGGTCTTTGGAGGTAATGCTTTCGTAAATATGTCTGCGACCATAACTTCAGTGCCTATGTGTTCAATGACAAACTTTTCTCTTTTAACATCTTGTTTCAATGATAGATATTTAAGGTCCATGTGCTTGGATCCTTTCGATATCCTGTCATGCTTAGAGAAGAAGATTGCGGCTTGATTGTCACAGTAAAGAGTTAAAGGCTTGTCAACAAAACTCAGAGGCCCAAACTCAGAGACGAAGTTTCGCAACCATGCTCCTTGAATAGATGCCTCATAACATGCCACATACTCAGCCTCCATAGTTGATGTATAAATCAACTGTGACTTCTGGCTTTTCCATGATATGGCACCTCCGTTAAGGAGATACACATAGCCAAGAGTGCAGTGCCTAGAGTCATGGCACCCACCAAAATCTGAGTCTGAAAATCCAACCATCTGTGGATGTGTTGATTTCTTATATGTGAGCATAAAGTTTCTTGTTCCCTTTAGGTATCTCAACACTTTCTTTGCAGCTTTCCAATGAGCGAGTCCTGGGTTACTCTGAAATCTACCCAACATGCCAACTGCGTGGCTGATATCAGGTCTTGTGCATACTTGCGCATACATCAAACTTCCCACCAGAGATGCATAAGGATACTTTCGCATTTCATTACGTTCCATTTCATTATGCGGACATTGCGAAAGGTCAAGTTTATCACCTTTCTGCATAGGAACAATGCTAGAAGAACACATCATCATGCCAAATCTCTCAAGAACTTTATCAATATATGCTTTCTGAGACAATCCTAAAATCCCAAGTGATCGATCACGGAATAATTCAATTCCTATCACATAGGATGCCTCACCCATATCTTTCATCTCAAAGTTCTTAGAGAGATATTTCTTTGTCTCATGTAATAGACCAAGGTCACTGCTCGCCAGTAATATATCATCAACATACAGTATCAAAAATATGAACTTACTCCCACTCATCTTGAGGTATATACATGGATCTACTATGTTTTCTTTGAAACCGAATTTCGTAATGGTTTCATCAAACTTTAGATACCATTGTCTCGAAGCTTGTTTCAGTCCATATATTGATTTCTTTAATTTGCAGACCATGTCTTCCTGACCTTCGATTATGAAGCCTTCAGGTTGACGCATATAGACTTCTCTTTCAAGTCTCCATTAAGAAAGGCAGTTTTCACATCCATTTGATGTAACTCAAGATCATAATGAGCTACTAATGACATGATAATTCTGAAAGAGTCTTTCCTAGACACAGGTGAGAAAGTCTCATTATAATCGATGCCTTCTTTCTGATTAAAACCTTTAGCTACAAGTCTGGCTTTATATCGGTCAATATTACCATTACAGTCGAGTTTGGTCTTAAAGATCCACTTGCACCCGACTACTTTGTGCCCTTCAGGTAATTGAACAATATCCCAAACTTCATTCTTAGCCATAGATTCCATTTCATCTATTGTGGCATCAACCCATTTATCAGAAATAACATCTTTCATGGCTTGTAAATAAGAAACCGGATCATAAATATTTCCTTCTCCAGACTCCACTTGATAAATGATGTAATCATTGGAAATAACAGATCTCCTCTGACGAGTTGATCTTCTTAATGCTAATTCCTCTTGAGTTTCAAGTGTATGATCATTATTGGCGATATTCTCTTCATGGGGTGTATGATTATTCGTTGGGGTTTCCTCATTGTGTAACGGTTCTACAACAGGAAGATTCCCAACAACATTCGGAATAGACGGTAATGGGATATTAACCCGAATTTCCTGAATAATCACATCTTGAACTTTATCACTCCCACTAATTTCGCCATTCTCAAAAAATCTGGCATTATTGGTTTCTACTATTCTCGTACTATGGGTTGGACAGTAAAATCTATATCCTTTAGATTTCTCAGGGTAACCTATAAAGAAACCACTGATCGTTCTGAAATCTAATTTCTTTTCATGTGGATTATATATTCTTGCTTCAGCTGGACATCCCCAAGTATAGAGGTGTGACAGACTAGGTTTCCAGCCTTTCCACAGTTCGAAAGGAGTCTTTGGAACTGCTTTGCTTGGAACCCTGTTCAAGATATAGACTGCGGTACGTAATGCATCCATCCACAAGGATATAGGTAAGTTAGCATGACTCATCATGGATCTAACCATTCCCATATATGTACGATTACGCCTTTCAGCTACACCATTCTGCCATGGAGAACCAGGCGTTGTGTACTGTGCAATGATTCCTAATTTCTGGAGGAGCTTGGCAAAAGGTCCAGGATGTTGTCCTGTTTCATCATACCTGCCATAAAATTCACCACCTCTATCTGACCTAATGATTTTCACTAATCTATCTAATTGTCTCTCCACTTCAGTTATGAATGCTTGTACAGCATCTACAGCTTGAGACTTTTCATGTAATAGATAGAGATAACAATAACGTGAATAATCATCGATAAAGGTAATAAAATACTTTTCACCTCCAAAACTTGGAACGTCAAAAGGTCCACAAATATCTGTATGTATGATTTCAAGAAGCTGTGTACTTCTTGTGGCTCCTCTCTTAGTGTGTTTAGTTTGCTTACCCTTAATGCAATCTATACACTCTTTACAATTGGTAAAATCAAGATTCGGAATTACTCCATCTTTTACCAATCTCTTAATTCGTTCACTGGAAATGTGTCCGAGTCTTTTATGCCACAAGAAATAAGAGTCTTTTGCACATGATTTGCTTTTAAGACCACTTTTAGCATGCAGGGTGAGATTTATGTTATAATTTTGATCAGCCAATTTTAACATATAAAGGCCATCAATTAATATTCCTAAACCGATTCGAACAGAGTTTAGAAATATATTAAAACATCCATCTCCTTGAGTTGAATTAAAACCAGCAATATCAAGTTTACTTAATGAAACTAAATTACGGGAAATAGATGGAACATAAAGAGTTTGAAATAAATCCAAACAAAATCCACTATCTAAAATGAGACGATAAGTGCCAATAGCTTTAACTGGTGCTTTGTCTCGATTTCCCATCAATAAGTAGTTTTCACTTGACTTTATGGTTCGGGTCGTAAGGAATCCCTGCAAGGAATTGGATTCATGCACATTAGCACCGCTGTCTATCCACCAAGTTATAGAAGAAACATTAGTAAGATTTGATTCGAAAAAGCTTACGAAACCCATAAGGTTACCTTTCTTTTCGAACCATCCTTTTCTTTTAGCGCAATCTTTCTGAAAGTGACCAACCTTTTTACAAAAGTTGCATCGGTCATCTTTCTTTGCCTTTTTCTTCTCATGAGGTTGGTTTGAGCTATTCGTTTGAGATGATGCTCTTTTACGGTTACTTTGATGCTTGTGCCCAACTTTAGATCCAGCTTCTTGGACATAATGAGCAACTTTAATGCCTTCTCGACCAAGTCTAGCCTCCTCTTGGACCAATTTATTAGCCAATTCATTTGATGTCCATCTTTCATCAATGGCATTATAATTAATTTGGAATGGTCCATACTGAGGAGGTAGAGAATTTAGGATAAACTGGACAAGAAATGTATCGTCCACACTCATTCCTAAATTCTTTAGCTTAGCCGCAAGGTTGATCATTTCAATGCAATGTTCATGCATAGACCTTGTGCCATCATACTTTATGGTTGTAAGATCTGCCATAAGTTTCCCAGCAAGAGATTTGTCTGCAGTCTTAAACCGTTCTTCTATTGCTTCAAGATAAGCTTTCGCTTTATCTATAGTTGGAAGGGAAGATTTGATGTTGCTAGCTATTGTCATCCTAAAGAACATAATGCTCAATCTGTTCGCCTTTTCCCATGCTTTATAGAAAATATATTCCTCTTCAGTACTAGTATCAGTTACTGGATTTGGTTCCTCTTCACAAAGAGCCAAATCTAATTCTAGTACTCCTAATGTGAACTCAACTTTCTCTTTCCATTCTGAGAAGTTGGTTCCCGTGAGGAGTGGAACAGTAGAGACCATAGATGACAAATTAGCAGGAAACGATGCTGCAATTTTTAGAGATACGACAAGTTTTTAAATAGGCTTCTAAATTTTTACAACACATACATAATTTTTCTATTAATGAATGTATATGATAAGAAATTATGGTGCTCATGTGGGTAGTCACCATAATTCCATAAAATTCATATAATCCAGGATCTTTTAGTGAGCGATGTATTGACTTATTTAGACAAAGTTATCTGTGGATATTCTTTGTCTACACATATACAAAACTCCATAAATAATTTGATCATATTTTATGGTATTAGTCTACCTGTGGGTAACTAATGAAATCATAAATATATATCAAATTTGCAAACCATTCTAGAGTAAGCTCACTGTGGTGATTTACGAACTCTATATATTTGCACTTCATACAAAAAAAAAAACATTATTCTCCACGAGTTATGTGTAGAATAAGTATAGATCAATTTTAACTATATTTTTTTTTAATATGCTAAGATTTTCATTTACATACAAATTCATGTATGTAAGAAAAATACATACATGCATATCTTTAACAAAATTTAAAACCGTAAAATTCTCTAATTCAAGAAAATTTCGTTTAGCATACTTGAAATAAAATTTAATTTTAGATGTAGAAAAATCCATAATTTTCAAATATCTAACTTTCAATATTTCAAATCATAACCATCCTATTATACTTAACGGATTAAATAGATGTTTAAAACCTAAGCTCTGATACCACATGTTAAATCATTCTTTTAACATGAACCCCAAGATCTTGATCATCTAATTAAGCACATAATAGAATCATAAATAAAATTATACAAGTACCTCCATTCATTGTGGAAGTGAAGCCTCCTTGACCTTTTTCTTAGAAGTGAAGCTTCCTTTAATGGTTTGTGGACTAAAAACAATGAAACTCTTAGATCTTTAGGTAGGAGATAAGGTTTCTCTCCCCTTCCTATAAACCTCTTTCTTTATGTGTTGTTTGTTCTTGTTGTGATGAATTGTGATGGAGCAAAACATCTATTTATAGGTGGGGAGGGGACCTTATTCCTCATTAGGGCTTTTGCCATTGATTCAATCTCAACCATCCATCATGGTAGAGATGAACACATTAGTGACAAGTGTCTTGCATAGCTTGTGACAAGTTTCTTACTTTGCCTCCAAGTTATTAATCTTACTCACTAAGTAGTTGTGATCTTTGGTGTAAAACTTACCACATGTTCTTTTATGATCAACACATTAGTGACACTAAGTAGTTGTGATCTATGGTGTAAAACTTACCACTTGTTCTCTTATGATCATAAACTACTTGTCCTCTTATTAACCTTTAAATTCATTAGGAATTTAACTCCTTAATCACCAAATTTTATTGGTTACCAAATGTTCAATAAAAGTTGTAACAATCCCATTAAAAACCAATTACTATAAGACCACATTTATGAGTTAGAAAATATTTTCTAACAATATGCATATATGCTGCTTTTCTTTCTTATAAATACTTCTTTCTAATTTTTCATATATATAAACATTCTGTTGAGAAGAAAGTTTGTTATTGTACACCTAAATTTAAAAAATGCATGAAAATAATTCCTGATAAATCTTAGTAACTTGACATATAATAACGAATAATTATTTTTGTAGATAGATATTGCAGCAAAAAAAAACAAATCTCAGCATGATCTAAACTTTTGCGGAGTTTTGAGTGTTGACTTTCCAAGTCTTAAAGAACTAATTAAAATCAAGTCTTAAAGAATTAATTAAGACTTTCCAAGTCTTAAAAAAACAAACTAAAACCAGAGAAATAATTGAAGGGAACTTGCTGATGGTACTTGATGATGGTACTTGGAAATAACACTTATACAACGAAGATCAAGTAACACTTACTCTCCTCCTTTGCCAATGTCTTCTTTCTCGATCCAATCCATTTTCTTTTTCTTAACAGTTAAATATTTTTTTCAAAGACAATAAAAAAGGTGAGAGACAATAATTTCTTGACGACAATGTTATTCAAGTTCCTCTACACTTGCATCTTTTTGGCTTCTCTTCTGACATGATGGTTCTTCCATTGAAGTTGTCCACTGCATACATGTAAAACCCTCCAGATTTTATAATAATCAAAACCTATGTTTTTAAGACTGGGAAAACCATGTCTTCTATAAGTGTTTAGATCATTGAGATCCTAATCGAAAATGACGATGTATAAGGTTATCACAACAAAATTTCACTTTCGTCGAGTCTTCTTTAATGTATACTTGATCAAATATCATCTTCCATCGTTGGATAGATCTCCACTTGCTCACGGTGAGGATTGCATGAGCAAGTTTATCAGAAAAGAACCAAATTGTTAGCTACAAAGCATCAAAAGCTTGTATCCAACTATTATTTAGTGATCTAGCTTGTCATCAATCTTGGACATAAAAAAACCAAAGAAATTCAACGCACCAAACATAGAAAAGGAGATGAAGCATTCTAGTAGAGAAGATGAATAGACGAATGTTTTATTTTGATAATTTAATTCGAGTTTTGATATTCAAAGAGAAAAACTTAAAAAGGGACATGTGTCAAGCTGCCGGAGAGTGATGATTGTCCTTTCATATATATGATTTTTAAACTACACAAAACAAAACTTGATTATCTATAACTATATCAATTTTGAAAAATTATGTCTAAAACTTTCCAGCGTCTAAAATTGGCGTCCTTAATTAAACTTAAATCCATGATTTAAAATTAATAATTGAACTAAACCAATATACACCTAAACCGAGTAGCGTTTATCTCTTTCATTTTCCAACATCTTAAGTACACTCTCTCTAGGCACGAGGCCGCCGTTGGAGCTCAGCCTCTTGATCTCCGTCGTCAACAATGAAGCTCTCTGCCTCTCGATCTCCGTCGATGGTGCCTCTCGCCTCAGCAGATCATTCTCTGCCGCAGAAGCCATCGCCTCACCGTCTCTCTGCCACCTCGGTTTCTCTGGTTCAACGATGTCGTCCTCTCCATGGCCAAATTCGTTGTCCATGACGAAGCTGCTGCAGTTTCTCCTCGAGCTGCCAGATATGAAGCTAGCCGCCGTAATAACTCAACCCTCAAAGCCACCGGATCCTCCGCGGTTGCTAGTCTCTGGCGATATCATCTTATCTCGCATCTTGCCACTGTCCTCTTCCATGGAGAGACTGTATCTCACATCTTACTCTTTTATGGAGGTATCGTTACAACAAGTTTATCTTAGTGTTGATCTTTGTTGCCCCTATTCTTTACTCATGATGACTAGCTCCAACAATGGTCTCTTTCGAATTGGTGTTATGGGCACGATTCATCTGTTGGGCAAGCTAGCTTATTGGAATCGTAAGCCATTGTTTCAATTCTCTTTTGTTGACTATCTAAACTCAATCATTGGATTCAATCCTCCTTTCTCTTGGAGTGTTGTGGGAACGATTCAACCTCGTTATTCTATTCGGTGTGTTATGATATTACCTTGTCTTGAGGGCTCTACTAGCATTGTCCTAGTTTCTTGGTTTGAGACATCTTGCATTGTCATAGCCTCTAGCAGTATGCAGGCTATGTTATTTGGCTCTTGGTGCTATAAAATTTTTCTCACTTTTTTGTGGCAGGTTAAAAGAGATGAGATTGTTAATGCCATATTTCTAGTGAATTTGGATTGTTTGGGCACTTATTGCTTTAACTTCTCTGTTATGGAGTATGTTTTCTTTTCAGTGTTTCCATTTGTAGTTTCGTTGCAGGCAGGTTTGAGTCGAAGATTGCAAATTCTTCGGCTCTCATCCTCTTCAAAGACTCTGTAAGCCAGTGTACATCTGCGCTTGTAGCCTAAATCATGACTGATTATTCGGTCTTAGTTGCAATTTCAATCTCGGACATTGGATCACTATGTGTGTTCTTTGTTTTCGACATTGTCTCACCTCTTAGCAACATTGTCGTCAATCTCTTTCACGGCTTTAGTTGTTTAAGCGCTTGGACCGCATCTATCCCTTTACTCGATGCTTTACGTTTTGCATTAGTAGTAGTGTATTTGATTTCCTTGATGACTTTTGCTTCGTGCTTTGTAAACAATTCATCTCTTCATGGAGAGTAATTTGAATTATAAAATCATGGTTTGAATTAAAAAAAAAAAGGTACACTCTCTCTTTCAACATCTTCAATTTCATCTATACAAAATAAAAATAAACCAAATTTATGAGACAAACAAATTTGAAACAAAAATCCATCATAACTTGTTCTAATTAAACTATAAGTGGTTCTAAAATTCATGCGGAATAAGATGAGGCACGATTAAGAGTTTTTTTTTTACGAGAAAAACAAAATCGTTTGTCTTTTTTTCCCTTCATTCATCAAACGACGTCGTCCAAACTTCTAATCATCACAGTCTGCACAATTAACAGAGATTAAACATTCTGGTCAGCAGGTTTAACAGATAAACTAACATCATAACATATTATGTATGTGTACATCTAAATTTATAAGTTTGGGCATGAAAATTTGATTTATTTGGAGTTTGCCGATGTAGATACACTATCTAAAAAATTAGAAAAATATGTTCACATGTGCCTAGAGTTGGAATACGAATAAACCAAGCTTTTGGAATTTGGGGTAAGTGGATGCACTTTTCCAAAAATTGGAAAGATACTTTCACGGGTATCTAAAGTTATGGTACAAATAAGATTCAAAGAACTCAATTAACATTTGTGAGTTGAAGTTTATTTAGAATTGTTTTGTGTTCAATTTTTTTTAGAATTGTTCTTTTGGTTTTGTATTGCAACATATCAAGACCAAAATCTCATAAACTGATTGTGGCTGCGAAAATGTATACAACACATTATTAGATTAAAAAAAATTTATAAGAACATTGTAACATCCCTATCCCATGCCCATTAGAAATGGATCAGGCCCGCAAAATGGAGAGCTAGGAAGGAAAAGCCCAGAAAAAGGGAAGCCTAGTAAAGGTAATTTGGACAATTCCCAATGGAGACTAGGGTTTCTTACGACTCTAGTATTTAAGGAGGGAGAAGGAGATTTTCAGAGGAAAAAGAGAGAGATATATATGGCGAAGCCCATGCCCATTCAGAGAGAGCTTCACCGCCGCCACTGCCAGAGAGAGAGAGAGAGAGAGTCCCTGGTCCGAGTAAGAGAGATCCGAGCGTGGGAGAGAAGAGGAAGAGAGGCCGACCGCGAGGGAAGAAGGTTGTCCCAGTTGCAGCCGTGACTGTCGCCGGAGAGATCTCACCATGTCGTGAAGCCGGCGCTGCCGATTGCCGCCACTCTCATCTGCGTCGTTAGGGAAGGAAAAACCCTAGTCGTCATTTGTTTTGTGTTCAGGATTCTTAGCCGCTCTTATGTGCTTTGCTTGTCAACTGAAAGGTTAATGTGATGGGGTGATCTGAGGATACACAACACTCGTAACCTTTCTCGCTTATGTTTATGTCATGTCTAGGGATACGTGTAACGCCCGTGATCTAAAAAGTTGATTTTTGGATAGGGTGTCGATCGACACCAGGGCTGTGTGTCGATCGACACGGGTGTTTTGACTCGTGGGGAGTCGGGCAGTAGAGGTTGTGTCGATCGACATAGTCTGTGGGTGTCGATCGACACGGAGTTAAATCGAACCGAGTGTTTGATTTGTTAACCGCGTGGTTTGGCATCGGTTTAGGGAACCCTAGAGGGTTCGTATTTAAAGGAAATCAGAGTGTTTGGCGAGTTTTTGGAGAAGAAAACAAGGGTTTCTGGGAAGAAAGCAGAATCAGAGAGTTTGGGAGAGTTTCTGGTGATTTTCTGAGAGAGGGTTGATCGTTCTTGGGGATTGTGCGTTCGTGGGAGGCTTTTGGATCAAGGAAGGATTGTTGCTGGGCTGATTCGGGTCTGGGAGGGGGCGAATCAGGGGTTGATCTTCATGTTCTTCATCGTTCTTCATTCGTTTCAATCCTTTTTCGAGGTGAGTGCGCGACCATAGGTCCTTGGATGTAGGATTGGATAGAGTGCGATTGTTTTGCTGTGTTTTGGTGTGGATTGTTGTGTTTTTATCACTGGAATTGTGCAGGGATCGACTGGGGATTGTGTAGAATCGAGCCATAAGAGGATTAGGCTCGATCTCCATGATCTGTAAGTGCGTGTCGATCGACATGATTGCTTCGTGTCGATCGACACAGGCGCATCTGTGTCGCTCGACACCAGGGTGGTGTGTCGAGCGACACAACATCATGTCGATCGACACCTAGTGGTTGTGTCGATCGACACCAATGCTGCTGTTCTGGTTTGTGTTGTTGCTTGTTCTATGCATTGCTGATTGATAATCCTGGTATTTTATTCATTCTGCATTTGAGTAATTGGCCTGTAGATGGGAGGACCGTCTCACTGGGTATTTATGATAATACTCACGCATCTCGTTTTACCATGTGATGCAGATAAAGATAAAGTGTGATCGTGGAATCGGGCAAGGACGAGATGGATGATCTAGGGTCTCGCTTGCTTGGTTATGTTGTTTAGAATTGCTAGGTTGCTAGTAGATTCTGGAATTGCTGTTGTGTGATATTGGTTATTGGTTATTGTTGAACAGTTTAGAATGAATTATATTGAATAATGGTTTAGGGTGGTTTATGAGATTGATTGAGTTATTGGATTATTTTGGTTATTTGTTTTCCGCTGGTTAGTTGTGATTGTAAGAATTTAGCATGTTGAGGATTAGTATTTATGGGAATACTAATTCGATGCTATTATTAAAAAAAAAATGGGTTGGGTTGTTTCAATACGTAGGTTGATTAACGAATGTTAATGTAATACCTGGTTGTGTCGTCTCGTTAGTTGACCTATCACGGGCTAGGGAACCGTGACAGTTGGTTGTCGAGCCGCATACCGATCATACTGTATTATACAGTGTATCTATTGGGGTGTTGGATCCCCGGAATTATGGAATTTTGGGATGTTGAATCCCCGTGTGAATAATCTATTGGGGTGCTGGATCCTCGTGTATATAAGTGTGGTTGCGCTGGTTGCACTAAGATTTGGCAGATAGCCTACTGGATGTGAAATGGTGTGGATATATTGTGAAGTGATTGTGGGTTGGTGGTGTAGGTACACCTTGGTTGTGTGGAACCATTGTGTATCTATCTCTAGGCCTTATATACGTATAGGTTGGATTGTTTGTGGGTTATGTGTATCATGTGAGCAGGGATGACTCTCCTTCACTGAGTAACTTGTTACTCACCCCTTTTTCCCCTCCTTAGATGAAGAGATGGAATATAAGCTTTGAGCGGACTAGTGGAGTGCTTATTTGGGAAATGCCAGGATTTCATTTCCTATTAAAGACTTAAGTTGGTTTTACTCGATTTTGGTTTAAGACTTGATTCCAG
The DNA here is from genome assembly GCA_964056655.1 of Arabis hirsuta. NCBI lineage: Eukaryota > Viridiplantae > Streptophyta > Magnoliopsida > Brassicales > Brassicaceae > Arabis > Arabis hirsuta. Next base: position 17,247,847 of record OZ053311.1, on the reverse strand, counting down.
TTTTCATGTTAAACCTTTCTGTATTCTGGTTTTAATTCAATAAATGCATTTCAAACTCTTCAGTTACTTGCATTTATTACTATCTAATAACAAATCGAATAACAAACCAACCCGGGTCCGATAATCCGGGAGTGGGATGTCACACACATGCATACAAGTATTGACTTGGTTAGGTTTTTTTTTTTTTCAACTCTAGGTTAGTTACGTTGTAGATTATAAATGTAATTAAGCACGTGGCTTTTAATTCGAAACAAATTTTAAAACTTGGTGGTTTCCTCAAATCTCTGAATAAAACCTTTGAATCTAATCTGTAGATACGTCGAGAAGACTATGCGTAGTCAAATTATTAATGGAGTCTATCTCTATTAGAAGAATAATTCTCTCTAAAATTATAGGACTTTCGTAAGTTATAACTAACTGCAATGTTATAAATCTATTAAAATTACAACTTGTCTGAAATCTGAATTAACTAGAGGAACCGTGTGAACAGGTCACAAAAACAATGACTGGGAGATGCATTTTATATTTGTGACTCCGAATTCATGTCATGCCAACCAAACTATTGATTTTCTGCAATAAAATAATTTATATGCTAAATGAAGAAGAAAATAAATAATATAAGATTACAGACATATAATATGTTCCTCGTGGACAAATAGTTGTATAATTTGTGAATAAATATATTAATACCGTCAATTTTCATGTGTGGATGCACATCAAAGAATTATGATTACCCAAGCCTGCCTTCACGTAGTTTCTTCCAGCTATGATCTTTGTATGTGTATTTATTTGATTTATAATTTGAGAATCCGGATCTTATAAAAGATTGAAAAAAAACCGTAGAACAATTCTCATTCCGTTTTAAATTATTAGATATTTTGGAATTTCATTAGAAAAAATAATAAGATATAAGATATGACAATAAAAAGTCGACGATCTATTTTTCTACGAGAACTATCGTATAATTGTATATATCTCCCAAACTAAAGCTTTTTTACATGTGGCAGATTTTATCGGGGTTTATGAGGTAATAGGTCGTCGACCCGACAATAAATTCACCACTAACTAGCAAAACAGCTACGTTTCATTAGGATTAACATTTTAGTACGCGAAACTACATATTAGAATACATTTCATTTTTGGAGTGGACTCAAAATATTGGACAAATAGTAATATTTTGGCATGCAGTTGCTGAATTTGCGTATGAATAGATTTTTTTATTATTATTTGAAGTTGATCCGCAGTAAATTTGGACAAAAATGCGAATAGAGAAAAAAAAATGTAGATTGGTATGACTTTTGTCCGATCCAAAGTGGGCCGTACAATCATTCAAAGCCTTTGTGTATACCATACTTAGAACTTCAATGCATTGAGCTCTTTTTCTTATACAAAGACATTACACACCTTTAACTTTTACCTCCTTTGAAAAACAATTCAAGAAATAGAGTTACACAAGAGGGAACTTAAACCATCGTTGAGTAACTAATTTTATATTCTTAAGAGCAGAAACATGGAACAAAGAACCGCAAAACCTTTCTCGGAGCAAATCCATTATCAGAACCTACTAGACTACCTTTCCCCAAACTTTGTTGGGAAGTGAAGATGAACCTTTGTGCTCAAAGGATTTTGTAGAGGTGGCGACGCAACTCGCACTAGTAGATCCGAGCCCATTATTAGTGATATAGAACCGTTTGAAAATGAAATCAGTTTTTACAATTGACTCTAAATGCGAATGCGAAGAAGATATTTAAACGTCAAAGAAGACGGTGACACGCACCATCTAGTAGAGGAGGAGAAGATAACCATCACATAACAATATCTCCATGTTGCTTCCGTAATGATGTAAATGCTTTTACCCCACAATAACGTAGAATCAGAAAAGTCCACTAATGGCTTCTGCATGCCATTTATAAAAAGAAAGAGACACCACTTTATTGTTCTATGGTGGATCCTCTCGTTTAACAACATTACTCCTTCAACATCTCTTTCACTCACCACATTCCCTTTCCAATTTATATTTGCTTCTTTCACTAAATCTTTTTGTTTGTTTGTTCAGAGAAAGCTTAATTTGTATGCTTGCTATAGTGCTTTAGTTTGAACAACCTTAAAAGAGGAAATAGTTCCGGGAGAGAGGGACCGAATTGGCTGGCTCACACGCGAGGACCTCACCGTTCGCTGTGACAACGTATGTCTCTGGGTCCACGGTGATGTTTGGAAGCGCATCATTCAGCTTCATGTCGAGTTTTGTGAGCCCCCTCACGTTGGAGACCGCTACAAGCCTCTTCTTGAGTCCGTATACTTCTTTTACCCCGTTTCTTAAGGCAGCCTGGGTTAGGTAAGAAAAAAGAAACTACACTTTATGTTACCTGAATCCACAAGTCAATTGGAGAAAGAATGGAAGAGATTAGAGTGATAACAGGTTCCATGCCTTGCTGACAAATGCAACTGAGTTTTCACTTCCGGCCTTTCCAAATGCTCCAAACATAGGTCTCGATATGACCTACCGTCATACATAAAAGCAAAGAGTGTTGTTATATTTTCAATCCAGCAGATACGTGTTGTTATCCCAGCGATCGGAATGCTAGTGCTCGTCGATATATAGGTGAGGCAGAGTAAGATAAAATAGTAGTCAGTGATGATTACCGGCTCAGGCGTAGGTATGCTAGCATTTGCATCCCCCATATTAGCCCAGGCTATATTGCCACCTTTAATTATCATTTCTGGTTTTGCTCCGAAGAAAGCCGGCTTCCACAAAACGAGATCTGCCAGCTTCTTCTCCTGCAAAGCAGTGCATTTTTCAATTGAGTAAACAAAAACATAGGTGGTGTTAAGTAGTTACTTCCACTATTCAACGAAAGTTGAGTTTTTTATATTCTTCCTAATCTACAATATAACAACCACTACTGCTGACTCAGAATCCAATATAGCCCTCTATCCATAAAGAATCTAATAACAGAATGCAGGAAATAAATTGTGCATCAGAGAAGATGTTTCACACAGTTTTGGCATCTATTGGCCGACAGAACTAAAAACTTGCAACAAGAAAAGAAAGCTATGTAGTAAGATATTAGATGTGTGTGTTGAAGATTAGCATACCTCAACCGAGCCAATTAAGTCAGAAAACCCATTGGCTATGGCTGGGTTTATAGTGTACTTTGCAATGTATCTCTTTATCCTCAAGTTATCATCATCAGATGTGTTAGGATCAATGACTCCCCTCTGAGCCTTCATCTTGTCAGCAGTCTGCCAAGTTCTGCTTATTACCTGTAAACAGGAAATGGAATGACAGTTTTTTTAGTGCAAACAGTTGGAGAGAACATGCCACAAAGTAAGCAACCTCTGCAGAGAGAAGCTAGAAATACGATCACGGTACCGTTCTCTCTGAGATCATTTGCTTTAACTAATTCGAATACTATGAACCAGGGAGTGAAGAATTCTCCCTTGATAAATTTCTAAATAAGTTTGCAAGTTTTCTGATATACATAAAAAGCTACTTATGAGAACCTAAAATCCCAAGTTGATTTCACAAAACGTTTTATGGTTAGAGGCACGAACCTCTCCAATGCGACCCATTGCTTGTGAGTCAGAGGAGATAATGCTGATTGCTCCCATATCATGTAATATGTCCTCAGCTGCTATTGTTTCAGCTCTTATCCTTGATTCAGCAAAAGCTACATCTTCTGGGATGTTCTTGTCAAGGTGATGGCAAACCATCTGCTTGTGTTTGCATATGAGGTTATTAACAAGACAAAAGTAAAGTAATTAATCATTAGTTATGTACTCCTATTACATTCTCATACCAGCATGTCAAGATGTTCATCCACGGTATTTTTCGTATATGGCCGTGTTGGGTTGGTTGATGAAGGGAGTACATTTTTAACACCACAAACTTTGATGATATCTGGCGCATGTCCACCACCAGCACCTTCGCTGTCCAGAAGAATTTAACAAACAAAAATAGCACTTCAGTACATGCTTCAAATATAGGCAGTGACCTTACTTTGTTATTATTGTTACATATTTAGTTTTATCAGTCAATTGACTTCATAACTAGCTAGTGTAAGGGGAATTGGCTCAACGAATTTAAGATACTAACAATAACTAAGATTAAGAAGCAAGCGTCTGAGAGGTACATGAAGGGGTAAGATGATGAGTAACCTGTGATATGTATGTATTGTTCTCCCTCGAAATGCATTGATTGTGTGCTCCACAAAACCCGATTCATTTAAGGTGTCAGTATGAATGTTCACCTGTCAAATCCAAACATTTGAGTACATTTGGGAAACTACCAATTTTGTTTCTTAGAAGAGGATGTCATGGAAAAGAGAAAACCTGGATATCATATTCTTCTGCAACTGCTAAACAATTATCTATTGCAGCAGGAGTAGTTCCCCAGTCCTCATGCAGCTTCAATCCCATTGCTCCAGCCTCCAGTATGTGACGAAGCTCTAAGGGTTTAGATGTATTTCCCTAACAATGATACATTTGCTAACCGTAAGAGTTCTAGTCAGCTATTGGTGTATCTGTCAGAAGAAGTGAAGACTTTCGAAAAAAGATGATTGCATGGATCACAAGCATATCATTATCAAGAGGAAACATATCCCACCTTCCCTGTAAACCCAAAGTTTAGTGGCAGACTATCCGTGGACTGCAGCATTAACTTCATATCGAACGGCGAAGGGGTGCAGGTAGTCGCACGTGTACCGTATGCAGGCCCTGTCCCTCCTCCAACCATAGTTGTAATGCCTGCACATAATTATGAATGTGCGGAAAGTGACTAAATCAGTCTTCTAAGACACTTGCAAACTTAATGCTTTCTCTCTAATCTGTTCAAGGAGAAATATGCAGTCAGGCTACTCTGCTCACCGCTTGACACTGCCTCAAAAACCAATTGAGGACATATGAAATGCACATGGCAATCAATAGCTCCTGCAGTAATAATCATTCCTTCTCCAGCAATAACCTCAGTCTTACCCTAAGAAAATAAACAAGAGGAGGTAAGTATCCCACAATGATGTTTATTGTGTTTTATCCAGTGAATAGAATTACCCCAATAAGCATATTGCTCTGCACACCATGCATGGTATCCGGATTGCCTGCTTTCCCAATACCGACAATATGGCCATTTTTAATGCCAATATCTGCCTTAATTATTCCTGAATAATCAATTATTACACAGTTGGTGATGACAGTATCCAAGGAAAGAACTTCAGATTGCTCTATTCCTTGACCCATGCCTTCTCTTATAACTTTTCCACCTCCAAATACACATTCATCGCCATAAACCGTATAATCTTTTTCGATTCTTGCATATAAGTTGGTATCACCTAGCCGAAGCTTGTCACCAGTGGTAGGACCATACATATTTGCATACTTTTCACGCGACATTGTAGTCGTAAATCTAGGATCTTCCCCTGCAATCCCCTCACTGCAAAGAGATAAATTAAAACTTATTTTTGTAGAAAATAGCAAGGGGTAACCATGTCGAAACCCCATCTCAGAACAGAGAAACTGCAAAATAACTAGGACTGAACCTAGCATCTGCATCTTCCAGGTGCCCAAAGCGTCTCCTCTCCATGGTGTCCATCACAACTGTCCAGTTGACATCAACAACCAGACTGTCAACAATTCCATTTCCTCCCCTTATCACTTTATTTCCACCAATATTCACAAGTACAACACTTTTTCTTTCTCCTGGCTACAAAAACCATAACAATTTTCACTGACAAGACTAAAAGCTGGTTTTATAATGTTAATCTTGGTTTCTTTGTATTTCAGTTCCAGCACAAACACCATCTAATTGAGGCCTAACGAATAAGGTATATGAGAAATGAAACTAGAGATAGATATTCAGAAATCTAACCTCAAATCGTATAGCTGTTCCAGCTGGTATGTTTAGACGCATACCAAGAGCTTTACGCCTGTCAAACACCAACAACGGATTAACTTCAATGAAATGGTAGTGACTTCCAACCTGAAAAGAGATTCTGCAATTAAATATAATGGATTTCGCAATCAAACTCCATCTATAATTGAAACACGGAAGAATCAAGAAGCACACCTGTACTGGTCGGTCTCCAGTGTTGACAACTTTCAGGACTAGTGCTTTCCTTCCAATATTTATTATTACACTTCCATCGCCATATTTTATATCACCAGGAATTACTTCCTCATGAGCTTCTGGAAATTTATCCAATGAAGGGACTACAAGACAAGCCATAATCATATCAATAATCTCTCCACATTAACAGTATTACTACTTTGACTAACTTCTATTTGGCATGAAAAACAAAAAAAAAGAGATAATTTAAGTTGGTTTATCCTAAGCTTCTAAAGCATAGTATATCATCAAAGCTAGATGAATATATAGTAACCTTTACAAAAAACACTTTGTCTTGTTAATATGCAAAGATCAAATCGTACCTGGAAGGAAAGATCCATGTAAAGCTAGTTCAAGGTTCCCGTTTTCACGAGAAATCGGTTCATGAACGGTGATTAACTTTGTACCATCACGAAATGTCCCTTCGACCTACAAACCCCTTAACAAGTTGTAATAAAAAAGGCAAAGCAAAGAACATAAAGCATTGAGCATTTGGAAAACCAAAAATCACCTGAACCGTATACAGAAGATGTACAACAGCAGGAAGAACCTGTCTCCTATTACAGAAGAAGAAAATGCAATTAGTACTGAATTTATTCAAACAAAACAAAAGTGGATCATTCAAGCATATAGTTTTGATACCTTCCTAATAGTTGTCTCCCAATGTCCATCAGCTCAGCAACGCTTTTTTCACCATCACGAACAAACTCAAGAATCTACACAACCGTAGAAGAAACCGATGTGACGAAGGGAGACTCGGATCTGAAAAAAGCAATATCTCCCCATAAGAATGGAAGAATGAGAGTACCTGAGTGGCAATGAGAGCTACAGATTCAGTGTAATTGAGCCTAAGACCACGAGCAAGACGCTTCTGGGCAAGGAAACCAGCTTGGTGAAGCACTAACTTGTCGGTTTCCCGCGGCAACAACATCATTTCTCCTTCTTTCCAATCAAAGACGGCGCCGGGAAACAGATCAACAAACGGAAGACTCCGTTAGCACGAACCCCTACCGGTAAGAAAATGGAAGTGGAGTAGACGGAGAAGAAGCGTTGACAACGGGGGGATTTGCGTCATCCATGGGTGGAATAACTAAAAAAAAACATTTTAGTATATCTTCAAAAGTATCATAATCCGAAAAATAATACTCCCTCCCTCCGTTTCAAAATGTAAATTGTTTTAGCTATTTTTTTTGTTTCAAAATATAAGTTGTTTTAACAATACTAAGTACTTTTTAACTTTATTGAATATTGTGTAACCACTAATATTTTGCAATCTTTTATGTGATTGGTCAAATTATTTTTTTATTAGATATGTTAAATGATACTTTTTAGTAGAAAAATATTTTTTTAATATGCGTGCTTTTAAGTAAAACAATTTATATTTTGAAACAGATGGAATAATTAAAAGTATTACAATTTTCTAAAATTTTTTTGAAAATACCACAAAACACTGTACATGTTTAGAAAAAACATTTCTATATAAGCTGTAACAACTGTTTTTTTGTTCACCTCCGTCTCTCATTTTGTCCACCACTAACCACCGTCGTATTTATTTTTGTTCACCACCACCCATCGTTGTTTCTGTCCATCACCACCATCTCAATCTTTGTCTTTATCTCCGACCACCGTCTCTATCTTTTCCACTACCATTGTCTCTGTCTTTATCCACTACTACTGTCTTTGTCCACGACTACCATCTCCGTCTTTGTCCACAACCACTGTTGTCGTCTCTGTCCACCGTCCACTCATAGGAAGGACCAACCTTAGATGAACATAAGTTTTCTCCAAAAAAAACATAATTATTACCGTATGTGCCTTTGAGAAAGACTAACTTTAGAAAAACACAAATTTTCTCAAAGAGGACATAACTTATACCCTATGCTCGTCCGCTATTTTCAATGGTGGTCATGCTCGACACAAAAGATCGTGAGATGACTTATCTAGAATACCAATTTTTCAATACCAACAAATATTCTATATTTAATTTTAATTTGATCAAACATAATTATTTTAAATATTTAATTTTTTTTTCGGCCACATTTTTATTCATTAAGCCCAATGAACATAAAACTAAAAATGGTTTAAAATATACAGCTCAATCTTTTACATTACGATTATAAGCCCAAAATCCAACAATTAACACAATCAGAAAGATTAGGGCGAGCTAATAACTATACACCACACGTATGACACGTGTGATGCAAGAGAGGCTGCTGAATCTCCTACGACAGATTCGACCCGAACCATCGTTGCAGCTTCATCAGAGGCGAAATCTGAGTAAACCAAATCGTCATCTTTAGATTTTTCAAATCTGCCAATCCTACAATAAACCATTGTAGAAAGCCCTAAAACATAACATGTCCGGTAATCTTCAATCACTTTCACCTTCAGATACGTCTCTCCACTACCATTACAAAGATCTAAGAAGATCTGAAGGCCCATAATTATTTATGGAGGAAAGAAGGCATCATTACTCCTATGTAAGAAGAAATTGGAGAAAAAGTTTAGGGAGGGAGCTTCACTATTTTCACCGGATTGAAGATACGTGAAAGGGTAAGATCCGGACTCAGCCGAAAAACACATCGCATACACCGAAAAACTCGAACTGATGAACATAAAGCATAGATCTATAACATTAACAACATAAAACATAAAGAAAGTTAAAATATATATAATCTTGATCGACGATGTGGCTTTGGAAGCCCACAACCGTCGGCCGGAATAAAGACCAGATCGAAAAACTGAAAAAGTCGAGAATTTGCTTTCATAATTTAACTTAATATAGTCCATTGGTTTAATTAAATTTATTTAGTTTTCCTTATATTTAATATACTATTAAAAATTACGATTATGAATTAAATTTTTTTTTGGGTCAAATTATTAAAATCTTCTAAAACGTAAAAGAAATATAAATTATTAAAAATCCCGTAAGTATCTATATATAATAGTAACCCCAAATAAATGAATATTTTTGGATTGTGTCTTCTCGGAAAATCATCTTGTACTAGGCCGATACCCGCGTATACACGCGAGATTTTATATACAAATGTTATCATTTTTTTTTACTTTATTGTCATATACAGTATAACAACTTATGTGATTTTTGTTTTTAGAGATTAAGGAAATGATCTTAATTTTATTTTTACTTTGTTTTTCCCCTATTTCCTCTTTGAGATATTTGTTTGAGCAAAAACTATTACATTTTCCTTCGAATTTATCAAGCAAAACTATGAACCTATGACATTATGTATATTAGTTTTGTAAACAATATTTTCAATATGTTCTCGCATATTTTCTCATTTGGTCTTCTAACCCGTAAGTGAAAAGCGCACGCTTTTTATAATCTGATTTCGTGTGATTTTGTGTGAAAATTTTGAAAAACGACAAAGCTGAAAGGATTATACTTTTAAGATTTGGAGATTTCAAACGTTCAAGATTAGGAGATCTCAAACGTAATTTGATCATTCAGCTTCCATCAAAATATTTAGGAAGTGAGTTAAAGAGTAAAGCAAAAATTCACTTTTTAATTTAATTTGAGTGCCACGTGTCAATCATTTGTAGAGGGTTCCTTCTCCTTTCATATATATGATTTATAGGTTTATTCTAGGGTGAATTTTTTCGGAAAAACCGCATTATGGTTATTTTCAAAGGTTGCATCTTTTCGACAAAAACCGTTTTATGGTTATTTGCAAGAGTTTCATTTTTCGATAAAACCGTTTTGTCAAGAGTTGTGTCTTTTCATTATAACCATTTTGTCAAGAGTTATGTCTTTTTCGTTATAATTGTTCTGTCAAAAGTTGCATCATTTCGAAATTACCATTTTATGATTATTTTCAAAAGTTGTGTTTTTTCGAAATAACCGTTTTGCCTAGTTATATATATGTTTTAACTTTTTTCCATTGAATATTTTGTTAATCATGACTATTAGTTCTAAAATGGAAAAATCATTCATAACTACACCAAGTATTGGGTAATAGGTTGCAAACCATCCCAAGTATAGAAATATGTTCTAAACTACACAATATATTATATAATTTGAGTTTGAGCATGAATCGGGTCTAGCCATTAACATGACCAAATCGGCGCTGTATATGGCAGGAAAGACACATCATGAGCTTCACGACCAAGCCACGATTTTAGGGATACCTATTGACCAGCTTCCCATTAGGTACTTGGGATTGCCGTTGACTACAAAAAGTATGACTAAGTTGGACTATGAGCCGCTCATTGACAAGGTTCGGAAACGGTTCCTCACATGGTCTAGCAAATCGCTCTCATATGCGGGACGTCTCCAACTTATCCAATCCGTGATCCGAAGCATTACAAATTTTTGGTGTTCAGCTTTTCGGTTACCAAAAAGATGTCTACAAACAATTGAGAGTATGTCCTCGGCTTTCCTTTGGTCCGGCTCTCCGAACACAACAACCAAAGCGAAAGTTTCGTGGGATGATTTATGTGTGCCGAAGAAAGAAGGGGGTTTGGGTCTCCGTCGTTTGTACGACAGCTCTACAACTTTTTCGCTAAAGCTAATATGGAGGCTTTTTGCACAAACCGCTTCGTTATGGGTGGATTGGGTGAAGGCATATCTGCTCAGAGGCTCATCGTTTTGGGAGATTGCTGATACGTCGACACGAGGCTCATGGATGTGGAAAAAACTGCTAAAGCTTCGCTCGATAGCCGCAAAGTTCCTTAGACAAGAGGTTAGAGATGGAATGAGCATTTCCTTTTGGTATGATAATTGGTTGCCCATCGGGCCTCTAATCAAAGTACTGGGAGAGGTGGGTTCAAGAACACTAAGAGTCGCTAAAAACGCTAAAGTGGCAGAGGTGGCAGACGAGAGTGGTTGGAAGATTCGGCGTAGGCGTGGTTCACAACTCCAAGAGTTGTTGAGGCAAATTAGCGCTATATCTCCGCCAAGGGCAGACCAAGGAGAAGACATCACGCTTTGGAAACAGAGTACGGACAATTATGAGCCTTTATTCTCATCTAAGAAAACTTGGGAGCAATTAAGAGTGACGGGTGCAGAGGTTCCATGGCACCGGCTGGTTTGGGTCCCGGAATCAGTCCCACGGCAAGCTTTCATAACTTGGCTTGCTTTCCGGAATCGACTTGGAACAGGTGATCGCACTAGAGTATGGGGAGACTTCCGAGCTTGTGTTCTATGTAGTGAGATAAATGAGATGCGTGACCACCTTTTCTTCGCGTGTCCCTTCTCCTTCACTGTTTGGACATCACTCATGGCAAATCTCCTTGGTAATAGGCTTAGCCCAGATTGGAGCACGACTTTAACCCGGCTAAAGAACAATAGGCTCTCAAAGATGGATTCCCAACTAGCTCGGATGGCTTTCCAGACCACGATATACTGGATATGGAGAGAAAGGAACGGAAGAAGTCATCAAAGTCCCACCAACATGGCATCGTCTATTGCTCGAACCATTCACAAGGCAATTCATGATCGATTGCTCTCTCTCAGCCATGGCTCAAGAGCAGGAGATAATGAAGCCATATTAAGATGGAATGCAGTCACCAGACGAGATATGTAGAGCCTCAAGATTATAACTATGGATGCTCAGCTCGCGTGCTCAAAAGTTACCAGATAACAGCATAGAATTGTTGTAGGTACTAATTGGATGTTGTACCAAATCTTTTGATTCAAAGAAACTTATGTAAGTTTTCCTTTTTGTTGATAAATAAATTTAACATTTCAACAAAAAAAATATATATATATATAATACATGGTGACATACACCAAGTATATATAAACATGTTAAAAACCACAAATTGGTGTTTTTTTATAAATATTTATCAATTTGGAGATCAATTTATAATTATTTTAATAAAAAATTGTTTTATGAAAATCAGAAAAACTAAGAACATACAAAACTTAACAAACTGAAAGAAAATCCATAAAATTTCGAAAATATAAGAAAAAAATTATCATAAATTTTAGACAAAAATTAATATTATAGTTTAAATTTTAATTTTATAGAAAATTTAAATTTGTAAAATACTAAATTTTTTAAAATTACAAAAATTTATTAATCTCTAAAAGGTAATTGAAAATATAATGTATATAGAGTTCCAAAATTATATATTTTGAAACCATTTAATTTGTTAGACAAAAATAAACACAAGTTTTTAAAATTATGGTCAACAAATATAGTTTAAATTATATTCAATAAATTTCAGTAATTTAGAATAAAATACATAAACGACATATATATATTACACTTTTCTACGGAGAGTATTTTTATTTGTGCTTGTACTATCCCAACATTAACTAGTGAATTTTAAATTAAATTTAATTTTTAAATTCAAAATTATAAGTATAATCTTACTTCTACACTATAAATTGTTGTTTAAAAATATTTTTTTTTGAAATTTTGTATTATTATAAATTTTGGTAATTTTACAAATTAATTTCGTTTCAAAAATTAAAAATAAAAATATAATTAAATATTTATATTAACTTCAAATTATGTATTTTCGTAAAAAAAAAAATTTGAATTTTGTAATTTTAGAAACTTTGGGATTTTAAAAATTTAATTATTATTTTTTCCTTATATTTTTGAAATTTTATGGATTTTCTTTCAATTTGTTAAATTTTTAAGTTTTAATTTTTTTGGATTTTTTTTAAAGAAAATAATTACAAATTGACCCCCAAAATTGATAAATATTTATCAAAAGACACCAATCTGTAGTGTTTAACATGTTTACATATACGTGGTGTATGTCACTATGTATTATATAATAGTATGTGTAGTTTAGAACACATTTCTATACTTGAGATAGTTTGCAACATATTAGCCAATACTTCGTGTAGTTAAGAATGATTTTTCCTTCTAAAATTCACCTAAAGCATAAAAAAAAATTAAAAAGTCCTCTCTATTATTTTCAAATCATCCAAAAGTATTGATCTTTTTACTATTGATGAAGTTCCAATGTTTTTTTTATTTTTGTAAAGAATTTTGGATTTCTTAAGATTATGCAGATTTCATGGTAAATTTTAAATATAAAAAGCTAATGAAATTTCCTACTATATTTTTCTTAGAAATGAGTGATACACGTAGTGAGTTTTTTTTATTTAAAAATTGTTTATGAAAATGTTGATTCTTTATATATGAAAGCAATTTTTATGGGTTGCATACATCGAAATATTGAAGCCGCGTTGACTTTGCTACAATATACTAAGATGAAAAGACAATCACAATCGATTTGGGTATCACTATATTTTTATACGCCAATATACATTTAACGATGTAAATATGCCAAATTACAAATGAATCGATTTAAATGGCGTACAAATCCAAAAATTATTCTACTAGTTAAACGAAGAGCTATGGTTGCAGTCCGTGAAATGCATGTGGAAAGAAAAACATTTTTCACTGACATGATTCATTTGTCTAAATATAAAATTATATCATCTTGGTATTTGTTATTTATGACTTCAAATTGGTTATTTTTCAATATGTGTAGTAGATAATTCAGTTATAAAATGTTTGACAAATTAATTGTTAGTTTGATGTATAGAACGTTTACCTATTTGTAATTGAAAATTAGAATGAGAACAATATATATATATATATAATATTTGGTTTTCAAAAAAAAAAAATATATATATATATATATATATATATATATAAAGTAGTGTCTTTGAATGAAGAGTTATCAAAGTTGTATTTTCTAATTAGTAGTATGATTGTTAATAACATAACATACCTAATTGATTTATATAACATTGATTGATATCTTAATTTTTATTTTTAAAATTTGTAAAATTAGATTACATATGTGAGTTTACCATCTATTGCATAGATTTTCTACTACACATCAGATTTCTATTTAATTATATCATTAGTTTATAATAAGTTAAATGTTATATATATATATATATATCTACTTACCATAAATTTTCAATGTCTAAAGAAATTCAAAACTATTTGAGTGGTTTTTTTCCGAAAATCCGCAACTTGGTTAAGACGCAACTCTTAACAAAACGGTTAAAGACATAACTTTTTAAAATAATTATTAACTGTTTTATGAAATGATAAACCATTGGATACAATCATAAAGTGGATATATCAAGAGTTAGAATAGAATAGTCCCGGTCTAAGGAGATCAGGTCCGATATTTTTTGTCCAAACCCAGAAAAAGCATCAATCTTGAAGCTTTTTCTTCCCCACACTGGATCACGAGCAAACATCAAGCTTTTACTACCACCAGAAACAGAGCCAATCCGCGGAGAAGCAAAAATCAAGCCGTTTTTCGAATAAAGGTTCGACCTTTTTCGTCCAGGCCTAGAAAGCTCGAAGATATTTCTTCCTCCTAACGCTGAATCAGGAGCAAACATCTTCAATCATATGATACAATCATAAAGAGGATATATTAAGAGTTGGAATAGAAGACTCCCGATCTAAGGGGATCAGAAGCATCTTCAATCCTCGGAAGATGCTGCCTAAGCGAGAGGATCTCGATGATCTTTTATGTTGTAAGAAACATGCAATAATAGATTATTCATTATACTGTAGAAGTATAATTGTGCATCTACTGAAGAAATATTCAGAAGAATCAACATACCAAAACGATCGTAAAGCTAGATGATCAGAAACGATTGTGAACCTCTTTGTCCTGCAGATGCACGATTGTTTCTTCGTCATGCAACTTACCAAGAGTGAAGAAGAGTGGTGAAAAGAATTCGAAGTATAAAAAAAAATATATATATATATATATATATATATATAAGTATTTGGTTCACAAAAAATTTAGAGAAATTAGCAACAATGACTCAAAAAAAAAATTAAAGTTCACAAAGTAACCAATTTTTCCTTTTTCTCTCTCTATATCTCCCTATCTCTTTCTAACCAATTGTTAATTTTTATATTATGATTTTTTTCTTGGTTATTGACCAATTGACCCTAATATATATATAGAAAGTAGTACATTCTAATGAAAATTTACCAAAATTGTATTTTTTTTAATTAGCATCATGATTGTTAATAACATAACATACCTAATTATTTTAAATAACATTGATTGATATATTATTATTTTTTTAAAATTTAGGATTAGATTTACATTTAAATATTTAATTATGTCATTAATTTATGATAAGTCAAATGTTATATTTAATCTGTATTTTCTATAGAATTTTGATTGAAATTCTTTCCGTTCTTACCATTACTGGTTAAGGTTGATGAACATCCTATATAATTTTTTTTTAAACAAATAGAAAATAGAACAAATCATATAATCTTTACATTTTAAGTTGTTCATAATCATAATCGTAGTATTCAACATTGGAATTTTCGAGCTGATATCATTAATATTTGTATTTAAAATATTTTTAACTTTTGCGTCTTTTAAAAAAAAACTGTTTAATTTTACGGAACGTTAAATTACTGTCTAAACCCTAAATATCTAAATTGTTTTCTTCTTCATTCTTCATAAGTCTTATTTGGATTACTTCAACTTGAGAATCGATAGTGATGATTATGGGTTTATGTTCGAATGCATGTGTGTCAAAAGTAAATTGTATTTTTGGTTGTGTTGGCACCAAAACTTTTATAAAATGTAGTCGAAGGTTCTTTACCCCCTGTGATTTTGTGGGGAGAGGGGGTTTGGAGTCCTAGTTTATAAAAATAAATTTAAGAGAAGACAATGATAATCAGTTTTACCGTAGCAATTAGGTGAAAGGATGGAAGGGAAAAAAATGCGTAACCGCTCATTAAAAAACAAAAAACAGCTGAAATCTAGATAAACCGCTCGCTTTTCCCCTGACTTTAAAGCCTCTAACGTATATAAAGCTCAAACCAATACAATCAAACTAAAATTTTCTCAAACTTTCCCAATCATTTCCCCGAGAAAATTTACAGGCGACAATAACCAAAATCTTCTCCCACTCGAATTCCGCACTCTGCATTCCTCAAAGATGGTACGTAATTTTTCTCTGTTTCCTACTTCTCAAATACTTCTCTCGCAACGTTGCTTAATTTTACGACGGATTTTTAACAGGAGCAAAGAAGGCCACGACAGAGACCTCTTGAGACCTTTGGTGCTATGTTACTTTCCATGTTCCACGTTATGTACACAAGAATCCAGACCAAGAATCTGAAGAACCCAGCTTCTTATCTTGTCCAGAAAATCTTCGAATCTTTCATCTTCTTCGCTTCAATGACAAGTCCTTTTCATCGCCATTTTCTCGCGATGATCTCTATCGCAGACGATCACATTCTCGCTGTTCAAGACGCAATCGAGACTTAATTCCCTTCTTCCACCTTCGTTTTCCTCAAGATCTCCGATTTGCTGACCGTAGCAGAGTCTCTGCCTCAAAAACTTGACGGATTCTTGGAGAAACTTCCATGTTTGATGAACAGAGTCGTGTGGCTAGACTGGATTCTGATTCACGCCATTTATTGGCTTAATTCTCTTGTGAACGTGTTAGGTCGTTGGAGAGACAAGAACAAAGGAACAAAGGAGAAGGAGATTACTGTGGATAGGAGCTTTAGCAGATCAGGATCAATCTCAGAAGAAGAAGATGAGAAGAGGAAATTGGAAGCTGCCGAGAGAAAAAGAGCGACGTATAAGGAGGCATTACAGAGAGGAAGCAGCGGAGAAGACGGCGGAGGAAGCAGCGGTGGCGGTAGTAGCCGCGGTGATCCAATCTTGGAACTGTTTGAGAATGGTTGGATTCAGAATCCTATCAAAAGAAGTAGCAGAAGCGCCGATTCGCTTACATTTTCGCGTTCTGATTCCTACTCGACTTGACCTATTTTTCAACTTCTTGTATTCTTCTTCATTCCTTTGTAAATATCATTTTCTAAAGTAACATAACTTGATGATTTGTTAACTCTCTCTATGTGATTCTTTTTGTCTTTTGGATTGTTATATCTTAGAAACGTAAGAAGCTAGTAAGGACGACAATAAGTGAAGAGGCTTGTGTAAATTGTGTTAAAATTGGGGTTCTGTTTTTTATTATATTAACCTGATATACACTTTTTTTGGCTAACCAAAAAAACAACAGCAAAAATCGAGTGTCATCACAATGGGGGCCTGTACATATCTTCTTCTTCTCTATGAGATTTGACTTTTGTAACTTGTAAGAGGGAAAAAGTAAAATTTAAAAAGAAACAAAGCTTTACATACAAAGGTTGTACATGTGATTTTTTTCTTCTTTCTCACTGGTGAATCGAGTAGCTTTTCTTCCAGAAGAAGCTGAACGGCCTTGTCAAGGACTTTCTTCTCGACATTGATTTCGACAAGCCTCTTGGTTCATATTCTGGAGCAGAAGCTGAAGCGGAAGCTGATCTATGGACAGGCATTGGCGCTGAGACAGATTTCCGAGGAACTTCCTTTTGTGGGGGTTCATCTCTGTTTGGAGATGGCTGGTCCCGTTGTTGCCGCTGTTCTCTAAACAGCATTAGAAGTTTCTGAGACTTCTCTCTGCCTCGTGGAGTCCCGTTAACCGAGATTGACACTAATGATGGTATCACACCTTCTTGTAGCACCATCTGGATACAAGACTCCCTTCCATTGCACAGAATCAAAAGGCATGAAACAGCTTGCTCTTGTTCTAGTGTATCACCCATGTCTAGCACTGTTGCTAGACTGCTGATCATGCCCTGTGATGATACTGCCTCATCTTTGCCCTGCTGGCTCGAAGCTAGATTTAGCAATACGGCTAATGACTTCTCTATCCACAAATGTTCACCTGTTGATGCGAGAAGGACTTGGAGGCTTTTGATGATGTTAGATGAAAGGAGAGCAGAGATATTGGGGGAGTATGTGGAAAGGTTGTAGAGAGCGTGAAGGGCATCGAGCTTGCATTGGGTTTCGGTTTCCTTCAGAAGAAGATGGACAAGAAAAGGCACTGCTTGGCTTGAACCTATAACGGGCTTGGCTTCTTCGAGACAGGACATATTAAGATAAAGCGCGGTTGCTGAACCTTGGGACTCAGAAGAAGTGATCATTTGCTCCAGCAAGGGAATCACCCCGGAAGTTAACATTAACTCTTTGTTCCTACAGACCATGGAAAAGAAGAACACAGTAAGTAATAAGAAAGTCACATTCGGTTATTGTTATTACCAATATCAATAAGAGGCACTAACCTGTTATTGTTGACGGCTAGATTGAAAAGAGCCATAGCTCCAGTGTCTTGTGCAGCCACATTATTTTTATCCACAGCTGATCCTAAGAACCGCAATAAGGCTTCAACAAACCCATTGGCTCCCATGAAGATCCTTGCCTCTTCGTCATCCTTAAGCAATAGCCTGATCTTTTCTACAACCTTGCCTTTTTTATCCAAGTCCTCCTCTTCGTTTAAGATAGCCAATAAATCTTGATACCTCTCAAGTACATTTGTATCAGAATCCTCCTTCTCATCATCATCATCAGACCCAAAACTTTCGTCTGTGTTTTGCCTTTCGACACCGGTTGTACCATTCACCTCCAAAGGAACAATTTTTATCCCCTTCAATTTACACGACCCTATACTGTTAACCGACTTTGATTTGGTGGACTCTGAGTCAGAGAGTGCTAGTCTCCAGTAATCAAGGTCAAGAGATTCCGGCGGTCCGCTAGGGATTTGAGTTCCATTCTGTTCACACCAGCTCGCAATAAGACCTTTAACACAGTTATTGGGAGTCAGGGAGAGATGTGGGAGCTGCTGTTGAGTCTTTGGACAAGTATTATGCCCATCATTGAACCATTTCTCAATACAGACCCGTTCATAAGTCTGCCCTGAAGCAATAATGACAGGATCACACATAAGTTGCAAAGATATGGGGCATCTCAGTTCCTCGGGTGGAACAGGCATCTGTCCCGATTTCCTGCTGTTCGTAGGCTGATAGTTCAAAGAACCAAACCTAGACAGCTGACGACCAAACCCGTGACCACTCCCACGATCTTCATTAAAACCCTGACCAGTGGGAGAACATGGAGTTGAACCCTGAGAGTCATTTTCATCCAAAATCTCACTTCTGAATAGCTTGGAGCATTTTCTCATAAGATGCAAAAGATAAGCCACAATTGATTCCTTACGCTTGTCTTCTTCTGCGCGTGCCCTATCAATGAGTTTCTTTAGAGCCCGTCGTTCCGCCAGAGCCACTCTAGAAGAAGTGATATTGAGTCTTGTAGCTGCCTGGTGGAAAATTTCAAGCTCGGTGTTGTCATTACAGTTGTCAAATTTTTTCCCTTGTTGAAGCAGGGCAATGATCTGATCACCGACTTCCTTCTCTGATGGATCAAGTTCAAACCTGGTTTTCTCTAGTTCACTAACAATTTCCAAAATCTGAAGAGTCAAATATAAAAAAAAAATCAGACTTCTCAGCTAGGAATTTTTCATAGAAACACATCAGATCTCAAAATTTAGCAAGCCACAAAACAAAAACTAACGAGGCTTATTTTCAGGATATCATCAAATCCTGAAGAACATAATTACCTGTGGACTTGTCTTAATCATCACAACGAAAAAATGTGCAGTGAACTAAATAAAAATTACCTGTGACCCAATTGAGCTAGGAACAATGTCTTCTACACGTTTAAGACCGTCGATGAGAGCAATTTTTGCTTTCTCAAATTTTAAAAGAACAGCATCTCCTGTAATGGCCTGTTTAGATTGGAAACAAAAATGAAAAGAATTAAGAATCTAAAACACAAAAGAGAAAGTATGATGCTCGTCCAAAGAGAGATAAGGAGAGGAATAAAGAGAGAAACTTACCAAGTAAAGTTTACTACACTCAGAACAGTGTTGAAGAATATTCTTTGCCTTCTCAAGTGCAATATGTAAAGAGCATAAGGCCTGAATCCCTGATTTACTCCGAGGTCTTGCTCCTTCTAACGAAGGGAAAATTGAGAGTACCTTACATAGAACTCCTGATAGTTCCTTGCACATATCTCCATGTAACTGCGTTTACCATAACATAGCTTTAACAAAAAGCATAGAGGACACACACAATCATAGGATCAAACAAGAACATAAATTCCTCTTAACATATTTTTTTTTTGCTAAGATACACAATTACTATTCTAATAGAAGGAACCAGAGAAATGCAAATGTATCCCTAAACATCGAAAAATAAAAGCGACGAAATGTGATTATTCAAATCAGATTCCAACAATTACGAAAAAATTTGAAATTAAAAACATTTTCAATTGTAAACCGAACCTTGGCATCGCTGGCCGCGAATAGATTCTCCTCGAGCTCTGTCACATCCATGATCCAACCTCACCTGACAACTCTTGAGCTACAAAAAAACATGAAAACGGAGAAAAAAAAGAATCAGTACGGAGAAACATACACATATCATGAATATATATATAACGCAATCTCTTACCTTTCTTCTGAATTTCAACAACGAAATTTGAAATTAAGATAAGAAATTGATTACGGAAATCACCTTGTTGATCTTAACCCAGAAATGGAAAAAAAAAAACAGAAAAATTTACTGAGACATGGATCCTGAAAATTGCAATAACGGAACAACAACGAAAAAAATGGGCTTTAGACGGAACTGTCAGCTCCACAAAAACCGGAAAAATCTACGATTATTAGAAAACGCGAACCAAACACGATTTTTACATATTATGAAAAAAATAAAAAAACACAACTAAAAATAAAGCTGCGAAGAACACGTGCGGAACCAGAAACAACAAGAAAACCGAAGAACAGAACAGAACAATACCAGAGAAATTGGGACCGGCCAAGGAGGCTTCATAAAAGACGAACAATCGTAAGGAATCAAAGTGAGGAATTAGGGTTTTGTTGTTGACATCGATCCATGGGTTGAAGTAGAGAGAGAGAGAGAGAGAGAGAGATTAGGGGATATTCGAGTGGTGGTAGTACTTAAGAGTTAAAGACCTTGTCACTGTGTTAATTTTTTAAAAAGATCAGAACGGCATTACCGCGATGTTATTATTATTTTAATCGACTAATGAACGGTTCTTTTTCTATATAATATTTATAAATTTCACTTTTTTAATTGCTAGTTTTAGGAAGTTTTCAAAGACATGTATATTGTATTGTAACTATCATGTATCTTACCCTTTTTTTTGTCACTATCATGTATCTTACTATAAGTTGGGTTGACATGAGTTTTTCATAATTGTTTAGTAATTCAGAAATTTGTAAAAAGCTTGTTTTAGTTATTCTGTTGACTGTTGTTAGTGGGGGTTTGAAGAGTTCAGAATTTATGGTTAACCTTTTAAAGAGTTTAGTGTTATGTTTATGGATGCTTTGCAAATAGTGCGGGGACGTTTTGGCGTTTCTCATCAAAAAAGTTAGTGGAAATTTGTTCAATTTTTCACTTAATTATGTTATCCCATTTGCACATTCTTTTTCTAACACTCCACCAAATTAGCCTTTTTAAAATAAATTATGCTTGAATTATTCAAAAACCACTCGAATCTTTGCTATTTAGCATCCACGGATTGTTGTTTTGTTATTTTTCCATATTTTTTTTTAAAACTTATTTTTGGTGTTTTTATTTTCTTATTGTACATTTCATATTTTGTATCAAACGATTAACTTTTAATCAGTAAATGTCTGAAGATTTATTCAAAGACAAAATACTCATAAAAAAACCTCATATTTATTAGATATTGGCAAGCTCATGGATAAAGGCTAATATGTAGTCAAGGGGCTAGAGTTACTCGGGTGATGGGCGTGAGCACTTGCTCATGGGATGAGAAGGACGCAAACCTAGGGCGTGTGACGGATGGAACACTGGGTCGGATCGAGACATGGGTTGATGCATGCATGGCTAATGTTGGCTCGAGTTTAAACTCCCCACCGTCATGGATACCGATCACGGGATCGTGACCCATGTTCAAGGGTTTGGATAAGGGAAACTTACCGCAAAGCAATTATAGGGTCGAGCACCTATCATGGGTTCTAGATTGTTACTCGTGACCGGTGTCGAGGCTTGGAACAATAGTTTGTGGGACAAGGAGCACTAATCACGGGTCGAGGGAAGCTTTGGACTGGTGTGTTCATGTATGCTATTGGACCACCGGTCATAGTTCTTGACCAGTACTGGTGGTAATGTCTCAAAAATATCGGTTTTCCAATTTTTCACCTCAAGTCAATATTTATATTTTTAACCCTAAAATATGTATGAAAGTGCACATCAAACACAATATTTAAGGTGTCTACTGAACATTTAATGTGAGTATATTTAAGATTTCTCAGTCTATATATATAATCAATTTATATACACCTCAACATAGTATACAAGATACTTTTGTTACCCTCTATATATTTATCTAATCGGCGAGAAAAAGAACGAGAGACATATTTTCCCACAGAGACATCCTATGTATATATTAATTGAGAAGACATTCATAAAAAATCATGTGTCATTCAAAAAGCGTTTTGGAGGACACATTATTTAATTTAACCAATCATAATATTTCAATTAAAATTATATGTCATGGTGGAAATCTTTACATATTTCCTTTTTATTTTATAGCATAAACTCATTTATACATGTTTTATAAATTTAAGCTCAATTAAATTTATGTATCCCTAAAGAGGAGGATGCTTGGGATTCTGTTCTTTGGAAAAGTTTAATTCGGCGCTTTTGGTGAAACAACTTTGGAGAATGTATCATTATCCAGATTCTTTAGTAGGGAGAGTTTTTAAAGGAAGGTATTTCCGGGATAGGCACCCGCTATTGGCAAAAAAAACCTATTCGCCTTCATATGGGTGGACAAGCTTATTATCGGCAAGGGAATTATTATATAAAGGGAGTCGGGTAAGTCTGGGATCAGGAGAAAATGTAGCTGTTTGGTCCGATCCATGGATTCCATATACTTCTTCTAGACTAGCACGAGGTAGAGGAAGGGTTTTGCACCCAAACTTGAAGGTCCACCATTTGTATAATTTCGTCACGAAGGAATGGCATTTTCCAATACTGCATGAATTTATAGAACCGAGGGACATTCAATTAATTTGAGGGCTCGAAATTAGCCCGGTATTTATGAGAGATCGCTTTATTTGGCATTATACAAAGTCATGGAGATACACGGTGAAATCGGGATGTTGGTTATCCAATGAGTTGGAAAGGAACTTAGATGCGAATTGTGCAAGGGAACCAAGGTTCACGGTTCTAAAAGCTCAGGTGTGGAAGTTGAAATGCCCCGCAAAGATTAAGCACTTTTTATGGCAGACTCTTGCGGGTTCTATGGCAGTTTTAACTCGGTTAAATCAATGAGGAATCAACTGCCCAAATATATATTTAGATGTGGAGTTGAAGAAGAAACAATAAATCATGCTTTATTTGAATGCCCCACGGCTGTTCAGACGTGAGAATTATTTTTATCATATAGGGGCAGGGCATGCTTCCCTTATACCTCGATATACGTCAATATGGACTTTCTGTTCTGGAGGATCACGAGGGAGGATACTCTTAGTGGGGAATGTACAATATTTCCATGGATTATATGGTATCTATGGAAAGCTTGAAATAAGAAATGTTTTCAAGGAGCAGATGGTATTCCACATGACATTATGCAATTGGCAGAAAACGAATTTCTTGCATGGACGGAAGCCCAAAACACTCTACCGGTTGGACATATTATAGAGAGGGAACTACAGAGAAAGATTCGATCGCATAGTGCCAAGTGGATGGTTCGTGGAAGGAGACGGATCTTACTTCAGGCTGGGATGGTGCTGCTTTGAAGGAGAGTATCCAGTATTACTCGGTGCGCAAGGCATAAGTCACCGGAGATCCCCATTGCATTCAGAGATGGAAACTTTTATTTGGGCTATGTCGTCTATGCTGGAGAGAGGGATGGAGTGTCAAGAGTTTGAAACTGACTCCTCTTACCTAGTGGATATCATGCGGTATCCGGAGGAATGGCTTGCGTTCTCCATTTTGTTAGCAAGACTCAGGGATTTGCAAGATCGCTTTTCCCGATTCTCTTTATCTTTGATACCTCGTTCCCGTAATCTACAGACGGACTATTTAACTCGTTCTACACGTACTAAAACTTTTAATTTTGCATTTGTAAGCAATACTTCACTTAATTGATTAACTAATGGTAATAGCATCTTTTAATTATAAATTTTGTTGGAAAAAGAAAAAGTGAGCCACATTTAATTTGTTTAATCAATTGGTCCAATTTTTTTTTTTATTCAGGTGGCCCATAAAATCAAATTGGCCCAATAATAATATAACAAAATCGAATCAATAAAGCGAACTAACCAAACAAACCAAATACAACCGAAATTATTTGATTGGAAATTAGGCAGAATAACATACAAAAAATTATAAATTAAGTGAGTAACCATAAAAATTGATGGCTACCGTATTTTGGCAACATTGTACAATATTACCTATAATGCCCTGTTTGAGCCCAACAAGCGTGTGAAAGAGAATTATAAGCTGAAATTAATAATTTATTAAATACTAAGAGTGTGATTATAGGAATAAATAAAAATAAATATAAAAAATTTAATATTATAAAATTTATATATTTATCTAAACTATTTTTGAATTTTTAAATATAGAATCTATATTATCCATATTTAATGGATAAATATAACATTTTTTTTTATCTCTCTCTTTTTTTTTTTATATTCATCAATCCCAATACAATTAATATTATAAAATTCATATATTATTCTAATCATATTTACTACATGCCCTAAAAATCTGAAATATATACATAAAATATGCGTTCATCTTCAAATCCGCCATAGCGCCTGCATCTTCATCAGAAACACTTCTTCTGGTAGAGTTTCGGGATCGAACAGAGACAGATTCATGATCGAAATATTGTCGATTTTGATTGAAGCCTATGTGTCGATAAGAATATAAATTGTACATGTCTGTGTTATGTGTTTCATGTCTATTCTATTTTTCTGTTTTGTGCCGGTATGTCTATGTGACAATGACACTCACATCAACCTACAATTAGATCTTACAATGGAGGCTAATTGACGATCCATGCTACCTTCAACCTGTTAATTTTCTCAGATCTATGGCCTAGACAATTTAAACCTTTTTTGAACCCACGACGAGAGATCTGATCGCGAAACCACACTTCCCCTCCATTATGATCCATCAATTTATTATCTCTAACTTCATCTCTCTTCTTTCCCGTTTCTGGAAATCGATACAAAGGAGATACAAAGGAGAAATATATTAGTTAATTGAAAATCAGTTTTTTTTTTCTTTGCACACGCTTTCTCATGTTATATTGTCGCCACGTCATATACACACATTCTTCGATGAGTCGCGCGCACGGGGTGAAATCGTAAGAAAACACAAGTTTTGGTTATTCACTTTATTAGTGGATTTGCATGGCTATATTCTTCGTAATGAGGCCCAATATTGCTATTGCACTAATTCACCCTTATTTTGATTCTATTGGTTTTTTTTGTTTTAAAAAATATTTGATTCCATTGTTTTTTTTTTTGAACCTTTTCATTTCTTTCTATATAGAACCTTTTTGATTCCATATTTGATTCATTTTTTTTAACCTTTTTTTTGTTTTGTAACATAGTATAAAATTCAAAATTGCTACACTTGTTGTAAACACATTTTTTGGGTTCGAAATAATTTAACAATCAATTAAAAAGAAAAAGGTATAATCTTTGGATAAGAAAAGGTTATAAAAATCTTCGACAATCGATCTTTAAACTTTGATAGACAGATTTGTAAGAATCCACTATCTTCTTAAAATCTCTCAACTTCTAAAATAAGAAATTCTACACAAATCAATCTCCCAACAACCCCCACCCCCATATACTAGCAGACCCAATCTGGACACAAGCCCCATGAAACATTTGCTTAGTGACATTACTTTTATAAATATTTTAGGCCCTATATACATGTTCGTTGGTTCAGCTTGTTCTTCTCTTTCTATACTTCTTTCACATGTTAGGTCAAAGACATACAAGTTTTCTTCTTTTTTTGTGTCTTTTTGTTTTTCTTTTCTTCTTAAATTGTTTGTTAATGACAAGAGCATGTTTATGCTTTGTTAAACATTTTTTTGTATACTAATATGTCCAAATTTTTGTTTTCCGATTCTAGCCGTTCAAATCTCAGGGCCCGGGGTACTAATATGATTTATTTTTATTTATTTTAACTAATATGTTATTCATTGATTTATTCATATAAAACTCTACACATACCTAAGTTTTAGCTAATGATAAAATCGGGTCTACCTCTCCTCCTCAAAAGACGATATGGGAGCAAAAATAATACAAGACTGACCTAACGATAAAGATAATCGAAAATAAAAGAATATGACTTGGGCGCAAAGCAAAAAGATTACGGTTTCTTGAGAGAAACTCATCCAAATGGTGGAATCAATGAGTACATCATCTTCTTCCAATATGCTGATCTCATCATTAATAATCTTGGTGTAAAAATTATAATAGATAATATCCTAATCATCACTATACCTAGAAATCCATTTGCTATTTTTGTTTTTGTCGTTTATTCTTCTTAATCTATGATTTTTCCGATGCTCACTTTCCATCTTGTGAGTATAGTATATGTATATTGATATATATATATATATATATATATGTATGGTAGCATGTGAGAGTAGTTTGCTGGTCCATTCATTCTACAAATCGAACTACCACATGACAGAAACATGTTTGATGTACAGTTACGGACATATTGGTCGAGAACAATACTCATACCAAAATGGTAAACAATGATAACATTAACTTGGTTCAATTTCTTGATTTGAATTTAATTAGAAACCAAACCAGCCAAAATCAAGTAAATGTAGAGATAGCGAAAGTAAATTAAAGCCACTTTCGAGTTTCGACACTACCAACAATGACGATGAAAAAACGTCATCTAAGTTATTTTTATCCCTGTAGATAAAAGTAGACACATAATGAATATTTTGAATCGGTGAGCATCTCCAACCTTGACACTAAATTTAGTGTTTTAGTGTCAAAAAAAAATTCATTTCTAACCACAACACCAAATTTTACACTAAAAAAATATTCGATATTATTAAATTTAAGATTTTCGTAATTTTTAATAATTTAATAAATATTAATTATTCTGATAAATGATTAATTAGAAAATATAAGATTACAACTAGTCATTAATAAAAAAATTACAAGTGATAAATTCAAAACCGGTAAATTATATCGTACTAGTTATCAATTTAGTATATTCGGAATAAAAGTGTTCCATTGACGTATTTTAAAATTCAATATGAACTTATCCATCTTTGATTTGCATTTTAATTTTAATTTATTTTTAGTGTTTTGTGAATAGTGTCACACCAAATATAGTGTAACACTATTCACAAAACACTAAATTTTTTTTTTTCATTCTATTATAACGTCCCGTTGGAGCAATCTTCACACCATAATTGATGTTATACCGTCCGCTTGGACATGCCCTCAATAGGTTCCTAGAGGCAACTATATCTGGATATATGAATCATGATTGTATACATGCCTCAAAAATTAGAATATATGTAGATTTTAAAATTCGTAAAATAAATTTGTAATTATGATTCGTAAAATAAATATGTAGAATAAATGTAAATATTAATTAAAAAATTTAAATATACTTGAAATGGATAATATCTTTATTTGGATTTATATAACATATTGGATTTAAATATATTTAATATACTAGATTTATTCAAGTAACTTCTTTTTATTTAATACCATATAATAACCGGGAAAAATGAAAAAGCTAACTAAAGTGGACAATTCGTCATAGGAGACAAATAAAAAATGTAACTTAACGCAAGTTTCTCAATGTTCAAAAAAAAGTTATGCGCTAAGCGGACGGTGATCCAACGCGTAATATCTAGTATGCCTAATCGGAGCCTAGACGATTCAATAGACGGTCTAAACGTTTTATAATACATAATATATTAGACATATAGAATAAATACATTTAAAAACATAATTTATGAATAAGAAAATTTATATTGTATTTATATTAACTATTTTATACCAAAATATATAGAATATTACGATTTATATATAAAAAATTTTATATTATTTTATTATTATAATACCATAATATTTTAGGCGGCACAAGCGGTAATCGTCACAGTCTAGGAGGTGATAACATAGGTTTTAACCCTATCAAACTACTGCAAGTGCACAACAACGAAGTAGTATAAAAGGGATCAAATCCACATAGACCAAGTGCTACACTACGAAAGTATGAGAGCGAAGTTAAGCTAAGATGTTAAAAATAATAGTTGTTTGCAAAATTAAATACGAATGACAAATAAACGATGTAAAACTTATGGATTAAAAACGCCAGGTTTTAGGGATATTCGCAGGAAATCAGAAATCATGAATCAGAAAATTATTCAGGGAACAATTCAGCGCAGTCTCGAACTCAAACATAAATATATAATCAATCCACTGTCGTGGCATCAATCACTTTATCTAACAACCTAGAATTCTAAACTGTCGTTTGAACCTATAATTCTAGACAAGCATTAATGAGCAGGTTCGATTTGTTCACAAATTGCCTTAACATCAACTTTCGTCGGCTAATGACAATTTGCTCATCTATGTTCTTTCAGGCATTTAAACAAACACGTTTGATGCATTAAACATCCTAACATCAGGAACTAAGTGATCAATCCAATTCAAGCAATAAGAATAACAATATACAAATCTCTATCTATGTCTAATTCATCGATTCATGAAATCCTTTGGAACTCTAAAACCTAACTATGGATCTACTCAGACATAATCAAAGAGAAACCACAAGAAGATGAAGAAAAACTCATGATTAATAAAATAGAATTCCAAGAGGGTTCAGAAATCTTCTCAGTAACCGTAGAGTCAGAGATTCGTCTCCCTGGTGTTTACAAAGTTCCAAAGCCAAAAAATCTGATGAAAAAATAAAGCGTAGCCTTCACAAAGGCTGAAAAATCGAAATAAATAGGTCCAACACGTTCTGGTTCAATGTTTCTGGCAAAACCAAGTCGAAATAGGAAAATACTGAAAATTTCCAATTCTGGCCGGTTTAATGAAGGGATCGATCGATCCCTAAGGAAGATCGATCGATCTGAACCATGAAATGGTCGATCTTGTTCCATTGGTCGATCACAAAACTTACGACAGCTTTTTGGCAGGTTGGATCGATCGATCCTGCCTGGATCGATCGATCTGATCCTCTTTTCTGCACTTGCTTCTTTTGCTCGACAGAATGACATGTTTTCACTAAAACTTGCATAACTTTCGATCGCACTGTTGGAATAATTTCAAATAACTTCCAGATGAACGATAACTCAAAGATTTAGCTCGTGTCAAATTTTCAGGTCGATCCATCGGTGTAAAATGCTTCAACGAGTGCCAAAATTTTAACCATTTTCTGCGTCTTTGCTTCCATTCATTGCTCATTTGCCTTAGATTTCATCCAAACGTGTTTTTACCTGAAAAAACTCTAAAGACATAGAAAAGACTCGGAAAATCTTTGAAAACATTGGTTAGAATGTGTCAAAAATGCAATACATCAGAAGGACATAGTGCCTAAGCGCCGCTTGAGCGAACGTCTAGAACGTTTTTTAGAACACTTAAATTTCTTATAAATCCACCAATATGCTATTCTATCAATAGACTGATAGAAATCAGTAGTTCATTCAAAAAATCAGTAGTATGGCTCATAAACCACAAAATCAACACCATTTGGTACCGTAATACATAATACCTTTAATTAGTAACATTGTACCGCTCGTTTTTATATTTATCAATCACAAAAATCACCAAATTT
Source organism: Arabis hirsuta (assembly GCA_964056655.1). Classification (NCBI taxonomy): domain Eukaryota; kingdom Viridiplantae; phylum Streptophyta; class Magnoliopsida; order Brassicales; family Brassicaceae; genus Arabis; species Arabis hirsuta. Next base: position 17,218,021 of record OZ053311.1, on the reverse strand, counting down.
TTTTATCAAAAATGTTACATTTAGTTTTTTTTACCATTTTTTAACACTTACTTCTTACATCTTTGCATTATTATATAATTGCTTACCATTACAGCTTACAACTAAAACATTTGGTACCGTTTTAGGTCACCAATCAGATCCAATTTAGAATATTTTATATCCAAATTATTAAGAACTTGGTGACTCCTCCGCGTATAATGCGGATTAAGTTTATTCATTTCTTCCAATAAAAAATAAACTAAAAAAAATGTTAACTATAGTTAAAAGATTTTAATTGTGTTCAATCTTTTAGTATTGAACAAAATCTCACGAATCACTTCTCATATCATTTATATTTGTGAATAATAATATATAAAGTAAAACATAACTCGGTATAGATCAATGTATGGTTTAGTTTCGGTTTGTATTTGAATTTTAACAAAAATATCATTTATTTCTCAACTAAATCTTTTAGGTCAATTTTTTTTTGTTAGATTCGATATTAAATTTGGGTCTTTTGATTAAATATTATGTGATACAAATATTATGTAATAATAAAATTAAATTTGGGTCTTTTTCATGTTGAAATTTTTTCCCGTATCTATAAATTTATATATAAAATATGAAATTTATTATATAAAATATAAGTCATTCAAAACATTAGTTTTAAGAGAATTTATTCGTTTAATAAATATATATAACTCATATTTTTTCATTTTCAATTATTCTTATGTTGAAAAAGTTGTTTTTATAGAAAAAGTGTATATATATATATACATAGATTTTATAAATTTGGTTGTATATACATGGGTTTTATAAATTTGGAAATATTTTGTCACAAAACATAATAAATATCTTATATAAAAAAAACTTGGTAAATATTTATTTTAAAACATTATGTCTTTAAACTTTAATGTGACAAAAAAATTATAACCAATTTTTAATTTGAAAAACAAAAATTATAATAAAATATTGTAAATTTATTTAAAAAAATAAATGTAAATTTACTTAATGAAAGATTTTTTTATGATTGATTTAAATTTAAAATTGAAAATTTCTATAGAAATTTGCCATGTCATATTTTTGTTTAGCCATGTCATATTTCTTTTTGAGAGAGTGATTGTAGAGATAACATATAAGCAAACTATCACAAATTACTTCCAAAATAATATATAAGGGATCCATATTTCGAGTTTCACCAAATCTGTTTGTTTAGCTTTTACGATTCTAGATATCTTATTTTTATAAGATATATTTTATTTGTAATTTTCATAAAACATATTCTGAAGTATTAGAATTATGAAATGACAAATAAAATATAAGTTGTAATTTTCATATATGATATCCCTAACAACAACATTTTACAAAGATAAAAACTTAAATATCTTATACCCGCACAAAACGAAGATGATTTTTTTTTTTTTGTGTGTTGCATATCAAATGAATTGATATGAACAAAATGATTTAAGGGACAATTACAAAAATGCCACTTTTTGTGTGCATATTTGCAAGAATGCCATTTAGAAGTGTCTATTTACAAAATTGCCACTAATTATAGATTTATAAAGTCTGTATCTTAAAATTTTAAACCTTAAAAAATGTTTTGACACCTAAAACCCCCTAAACATTTAAAACTAAACCCTAATAGAACATAATTAACCCAAACATAAATAATATAAAGAAAAAATAATTTTGAAAAAATGGTATTTTTGTAAAAATTTCAAAAGTGTGGTATTTTTGTAAAGTGACACTTGAAAAGTGGTATTTTTTGAAATTTCTACTGATTTAATCCTACTACTTAAGTTCTCTCATAATTTACATTAATTAAGTAAGATAGTACAATAGATTCCATGCTTTCATTTGCTTCTAAGCATGTTTTAATGATTATAGAGTGACATTACGACATAGCCCAAATAATATAATTTGATAGTTGTCATTTACATAAGCTTCTTTATCTATGTGATTATCCCTTTTCGGGTTGGTAATCCTCATTTTAATTCAAAAGGGTTGGCAAGGATTTTTTTTGTTTTTTTTTAATTGGAAAATGGGTTCTATAGAAACGAATTTTAGTCGATAAGTTGAAATAATAATAAGAAAAAAAACAATTTCTAATACTCTTAATGTATATTGTAAAAACAAAAGGTCCTGTGATATTCGAGACTTCGAGAGACTACAAAATCCACAAGCACGTGTCAAAGACATGGAATTTAAGTTCGACGGCTAAGTGAGGGACCGTAACAGTCCCCAAGGAGTTAGTGATACAGATTATGTTCCGTACCTCCTTTTTTTTTGACAATCCCGACTCTTTGTTACCATGGATCCTCTCCTTTCATTCGTATATAGAACTATTGTCTAATTACAATTCATGTTTTGTGAGGACCACTATGATTATATTCTCTCTCTATCTTTAGTTAAGTAAACAAGTGGCAATTCATTCCACATGCCATACTTTTACCATTTTCTCATGAAATTAATCTCTCGTTAATCATATACACATCGTAAGAGCAAAAGTTAATAGTGATTTTGGCAAACGTTTACCAAAATATGGGCTATGTCAATTTCGAAAATTAAAATATATATCCACACAACGGATCGTGACAAAAAAAATTCTACATGTTTTTAACAGAAAAAAATAACTATATTGTAATTGAAGTATTTGATTTGATTAGAATTAAATATTCTATATATTAATTGAGGAGACACTAAAAAAAATCTTAAGTGTCAAACAATGAATAAATTAAAGAACATATAAGCAATAGATTTTTGACTTAAAAATAATGTACATAAAAAAAAAATTAACATAATTAACTCCACTAAAAAATTACAGCAAGTTTCCATATTCAAAATTTCTATTGAACACTCCATCTATCAATATAGACAACCCACCGTCTTTTACATGTTCATATTTATATTAACATTTTCCTAAGGAATATTGATATTCATGCAATATACAATTTATTGTACATAAAATATCAAGTTTTACTGTCATATATATATATATATTTCAAATAATATACTAAAGAATATTTTATTTTATTACCACCATAATGCACTGTCCTATGGCTATACTTTAAAATACTTTATTTTATTTTCAATAACCATATAAATCCACTATATTATAAATTTAAACTCCACTAAACGTAATATTTTAAATTAGTTTTTTGTTGATATTATTTTAAATCTATTTTATAAAAATTTTATTAACGCACATTTATATATATATAAAAAATCCTCTATTGTATTTGGCATAGTAATTGATAGTACTAATCCTCTATATATTAATTGAGAAGATGTTTGGTGGGAAAAAAATATAAATGTCATTGGGTGAGAATTTTAAGGAACATGTCATTTAAATTAATGAATGCTAATATTTCAATTAAAACTACATGATATGGTGGAAATCTATACATATATTTATTAATTTTATAACATAAACTCATTAATACAGTAAAATCTAATTTTATTAATTTAGAGAGATCTTCTATATATTAATTGAGGAGACACTAAGGTAAAATCCAATGTGTCACTCAATGAGGATTTTAAGGAATATGTAATTTAAATTAATAAATGAGAAAATTTCTCAACTATTTACATATTTTATATATTGTTTTTTGTTTGTTATGTGCGACAAATTTATATAAATCTAAAATTTATAGTATTTATTGTATTTTCTATAATTTACAGGAATACTAAAAATTAATTTTACACTTAAAATCTATGAAAATAAAATAAAATTCATATGTTATGATTATTTTTCCACAAAAATATTAAAACTAATTGTATCAAAATATGCTTGATCAAAATTTAATTTGATTATATTTTTACGCAATGCATATCATTTTGTAAGGTTATAAATATTAAAAAAGATATAATTTGTCATGTACATTTAAATATTAAATCAGTTAGAAATATATTTAGTAATTTAATCCAACATTGGTTAGGCATGAGTCAAGTAATGAAACAATTGACATGAATTGATGTAGAAATTGTGATTAATTAATTGATTACAATATGATAGAAAAAGGTATATAACTAACATAAATAAATACCCTCAATGAACCAACCAATCTGCCAATTCTTCCTTCACCTTCCTTCAACCATCGTCTTTAATTCCACAAACCTTTCTTCACTCTCTCTCAAGATCAAAACAAAACACACAGAAGAAAAAACTAACTCAGAGAAATGATCCTTCTCTCTCTTCTTCTCCACTTTCTTCTTCACCTCTTAAACTCTTCTCCTACTCTTTCTCTCTCTCCCGACGGTCTCGCTTTACTCTCTCTCAAATCCGCCGTCGATCAATCTTCCACCTCATCCTCCTCACCTTTCTCCGACTGGAACGATAACGATTCCGACCCTTGTCGCTGGTCGGGCGTCTCTTGTATGAACATCTCCGGAAACTCTGACTTACGCGTCGTCGGAATCTCCCTCGCCGGAAAGCATCTCCGTGGCTACATCCCATCGGAGCTAGGCTCGCTTGTTTACCTCCGCCGTCTTAACCTCCATAACAACGAACTTTCCGGTTCGATTCCGACTCAGCTCTTTAATGCAACGGCGCTTCATAGTCTCTTCCTCTACAAAAACAATCTCTCCGGTTCTCTTCCTCCTTCGATCTGTACCCTCCCTAGGCTTCAGAATCTCGATTTATCGGGAAATTCACTCTCTGGAACTCTCTCTCCGGATCTCACCAAGTGTAAACAGCTCCAGAGACTAATCCTCGCCGCGAACAACTTCTCCGGTGAAATTCCAGGAGAAATCTGGCCGGAATTGAAGAATCTAGCTCAGCTTGATCTCTCTTCGAACGAATTTACAGGCGAAATCCCTAAAGATCTCGGAGAATTGAAATCCCTTTCCGGTACTCTTAATCTCTCTTTTAACCGTTTATCCGGCGAAATCCCTAAATCTCTAGGAAATCTACCTGTCACTGTCTCTCTCGATCTCAGGAACAACAATCTAACCGGAGAAATCCCACAAACTGGCTCTTTCTCTAACCAAGGACCAACAGCATTCCTCAACAATCCGAAATTATGCGGATTCCCTCTCCAGAAATCGTGCAAGAACACCGACGAGAACTCGCCGGGGAATCGGAAATCGCCGGAGAATAACATTGCTTCGAGAAGAGGACTAAGCACGGGGCTAATCGTGCTGATCTCTGTTGCGGATGCAGCGAGTGTAGCTCTGATTGGACTAGTGATAGTTTACTTGTACTGGAAGAAAAAAGATGCAGATGGAGGTTGTAGCTGTACAGGGAATGAGAAACTCGGTGGTGGTGGTGGTGGTAGTGAGAAAGGGAAACTGTGCTGTTTCATCTCGGGTTTTCCGAAAGAGGACGATTCAGAAGGTGAAGATAACGTGAGAGGAGGAGGAGCAGAGACGAAAGGAGAAGGAGAGTTAGTAGCGATAGATAAAGGTTTCTCGTTTGAGCTAGATGAATTGTTGAGAGCTTCTGCGTATGTTTTGGGGAAGAGTGGGTTGGGGATAGTGTACAAAGTTGTGCTCGGGAACGGAATTCCGGTGGCGGTGAGGAGACTTGGGGAAGGAGGAGAAGAGAGGTATAAGGAGTTTGTGACGGAGGTTCAAGCTATGGGGAAAGTGAAGCATCCAAATGTAGTGAAGCTAAGAGCTTATTATTGGGCTCCTGATGAGAAGTTATTGATCAGTGACTTTGTCAATAATGGTAGTTTAGCTGACGCTCTTAGAGGTAACCCACACTTACCTACTCACTTCCATCTTTTCTTGTTTCTTCTCCTAAAACCGATTTTGATACGGTATCAAAATCCACTCTATTCCGTCCCGCACCGCACTGTACTAATTCCGTATGCAAGTGACCTGAGAATAGCGTTTCAAATATAGGATCTAATCATGTTTTATTTAATCAGTTTATGAAGTGCACATACTAGGTGTGTTCATTTATTTGTTTTTTAAAGTGAAAAAACTCATTAAAATACAAAAATTGGGTTGACTTTGTCAACTCTTCTGAGATAGTTTGTTTGTGGGGTCTAGATCTTATTTTTATTGAGTGGCAAAGATCCCATCTTACTAATCCTTCAAGCTTACACACTCAAATATTTTTTTTTTCTTTTTTGGTCTACACAAACTCCAATATTCTATCGAAACAATGATCATCTTGCTTGTTTTTTTTTGTTGTTTGTTTAAATTAGACCAAAGGAGAATTTGTCAAAAATACAATAAAAAATTATAATTTAAAAAGTAATCTAAAATCTCCAATCTAATGGTCTACATTTTGCCACATATCTCATTTTTCCTAACTTTTTAATTTTTTTTTTTGGTTATTCACAAAAAAACCCGAAGACCAATATCTCCCTCTTTCTCTTTTAGGCATCTTTTTTTTTTGTTTTTTTTTAAATAGCCTTGTAACATGCCTTGTAAGATAATTCTACATGTAAGATAATTTAGTGTGATAGAGTAGTAAAGTAGAAGTTATAAAAAGGAATAGAGTAAGTGGGAGAGGGAAACAATGATGAGAGATTTACATTGGAGTAAGAGAGAGATACCTTGTGGGCTACGAGTAAATGATTGTATATACCAACCCACTTCCCTCGAATCCTCTAGTTGAACCGTCTATTTATTTTTATTTTTAAACTCATTATTAATTTCATATATTGATAGTTTGTTTGGGTGTGTGGATAGGGAGGAATGGTCAACCATCACCGAGCCTAACATGGTCAACGCGTCTAAAGATCGCAAAAGGAGCCGCACGTGGAATAGCCTACCTACACGAGTGTAGTCCAAGAAAGTTAATACACGGCGACGTCAAGCCTTCCAACATCCTTCTTGACTCTTCCTTCACTCCTTACATCTCCGACTTTGGTCTAACCCGTCTCATCACCATTACCGCTGCTTCCGCCTCCTCAAACGAACCTTCCTCCTCCTCCGCAGCCGGTGGTTTCTTGGGCGGTGCCCTACCTTACACTTCTATCAAACCGTCCGATAGATCCAATGGCTACAAAGCCCCCGAGGCTCGTCTCCCTGGAAGCAGGCCTACACAGAAATGGGACGTATACTCCTTCGGTGTCGTGCTCATGGAGCTTCTCACCGGTAAGTCGCCGGATTCGTCGCCGCCTAGCTCCACGTTGACATCGACAGTTGTTGAGGTACCGGATTTGGTTAAGTGGGTGAGGAAAGGGTTTGAGGAAGAGACTCCATTGTCGGATATGGTAGATCCAATGTTACTTCAAGAAGTTCACGCCAAGCAACAAGTATTATCTGTTTTCCATCTTGCTCTCGCTTGTACCGAAGGTGACCCTGAAGTTCGTCCACGTATGAAGAACGTCTCTGAAAACATCGACAAAATCTGATTCAATTATTACCATATTCTTTCTTTTGTCCAATTTTTTTTATATCTATCCGATAGTTCTTTTCTTGCACGATGCTTTTGTTGAATAATTAATTATTTTTAGTGAAAAAATTAATCAAACGGGGTGGTGGTTATAATTGCAAGAAATATCGCAAAGTTACAAAAAAAGAAACAAAAAAATGTCGTAAGTTTTCCAAAACTTAGGGTGATAAGTGATAAAGTACACCACAAAGCTATGAAATTTTACATTTCTTCAAATTTCACGTGATGCTAACGATAAGGCTGATCGCTTGGCTAAACAAGCTAAAATACATTCGCAAAGCTATGTTGTAAAATGACCAATGTAATTTCGAATATGCAATGAAATCATTACACAGCAAAAAAAAAAAAAAAAGTGATAAAGCACATCTTCTGTATTCGGGTGTTTAATCCGGATTTTAGTCCAACTTAGTTTTTTCTAATTTTCGATATATCAACGATTCAATTAGTGTTTAGGTCATCTTCTAAAAACAAAAAAATATAGCATTGAGGAGATTTTTCGTTTGTAGGTCAAATAACTAAATATAGCAGTCGGTTTATTTTTGATTTTTTTAAATTAATAGCTAATGGGCTAAAAAAATACTCCCTCTGTTTCACAATATAAGTTGTTTTGGCTAAAAACACGATTATTAAGAAACTACTTTTCTACTAAAAAGCATCATTTAATATATTTATTAAAAATAATTTGACCAATCACACAAAAGACTGTAAAATATTAATGGTCACATAATATTCAATAAAATTAAAAAGTACCTAGGATTATCAAAACAACTTATATTTTGAAACAAAAAAAAACCTCCAAAACAACTTATATTGTGAAACGGAGGGAGTATCAATGTTTGGAGCCTTCAAATGTTTAGGGCCTGCCTGATTTTGAGATTTGGAAGAAAGAATATGGAAAACAAAGTATATTGATATTAGGTCGAAGAAAGTTATCCATGGTGTGTTTGGAAGTTTAGAAAGTACTGTTAAATGAAAAAAAAAACAGAGTGAAGCGAATATTTTGGATGAAAAATGACCAACGATAATCTGGAAAGTGACAAAAAGTAGTCAGGAAAGTGACAAGAAATACTCTCAAAATGATAATATTACATTTTGAGAAGTAAAGAAAGCAAAGTGTTTAAAGTTTTAAAATTACAAGAATAAAGTCAATCAAGATCTCTATCTCGTTGGCGGAAGGAGTTTTTATAGATTTTTACCTGTCTATACTGGAATACTAGTCACACATCCAAAGCTAGCTTACAAGAGATGTTCAGCGTGGGACAAGGTATAATCGTCTGGCATGGATCAAGACGAACGACCTATCTGTTGTAGAATCATCGATGTAACAATTTTCATAATTTGTAACAGAATAATAATAAAATTGCACCGTTAAAAAAACACTTTTAATTTTTTTTCTTCTTTTATACTTATGTAAAAATTAAATATATAATATTTTGAATAAAATCGTATATTCCAATTTTTTATTTTATTTTTTCATCTTTAATGAGATGGATTATTTTTTTTTTGTGAAATAATATATATTGTTTTGGATTTCCAACCCCTTAACAATCGTTTAAACATTCAATTATTATGTTTTAATAATTAACATCAATGAGTTTTTTTTCCTTTTGATTCTCTCACATTGTTTATCTATATATTTATTCATTTGATATTATACTTATATTCATTTTACATATTTTCAAATTTTGAAATAAATAGTTGAAGGGAGTAGATTATGTAGGATTTGGTTGAGACTTGAAGGAGTAGATTATGTACGATTTGGGGGGGGGGGGGGGGGGGTGTATTCAATCTTGCATTTTGAGTGTTTTGTAATAATTTGTCAAATAATATGTTATTGGATCATAGATTTTAAATTCTATTAAAATCCAGTGTTATTGAACTAGTGATTTAGAAAAATAAATCCACTGTTATTGGAAACATACAAATAATTTTTTTTAATGATTTCAAGAGATTGAAGACGGATTTGAGAGGATTTATTTGTTAAAAATACAAAGAGCCAAATCCCATAATTTTATGTGGGATTGTAGAGAATTCACACAAAATCACTAAAATCATCTAAAATCTTGTAAAAATTCATATATCTTTAAATGTCATATTGAAGGGGAATGAGACGGGCCCGTCTCAATTCAACACTTACACCCCAGTTGAGAATGTGTCTCATGCATGAGAAAAATAGTTTTATAACTTATAACTCAATTAACATGATTTCTTAAAATAAGAATAATGATATTATTGAGTTTTCTTATTGTATCAATTTCCCCATGATTAATTTAATTTGTTTTTTTTGTTGAACATTTCTCTGAATAAAAGATATATCATTGACGAATTTTTGGGTATATATGAACTTTAGATTTTGCAATTAATTCTCTTGTACTGCTCATAATGAAATGAATATATTTAATTTTATTTGTGCAAAGCGGTATAAAAATTATGTGAGAGACCTATGTTAATGACTTAGAAGCCAATGACTTATTTTTTAAAACAAATCGCCATCACATTCTACTCATCGACACTCGGGCTTTTAGAGCCGGTTATGAAAAAGAAGATGATGACACACAAACAGTGAGCTGCTCCAACCTAGAAGTTGGATGTGTGTAATCTCTTGCATCTAGTAAGATGAAGTTTCAGTTACTCGGTAACTATGCAACCACAATCAAAGTTGAAGCTTCTATTTCCAAGGCAATTGGGAAACTGCAACATGGTAAGATATTTAATTTCACATTTTTTTTTGTAATTCTCTAGTACATTAGAATCTACTTATATTTGAAAATCTCAATTCTGTGTCCAACTTTAGTGAAGGCTTGTTGTCAGTTGATTAGAGAACAATTAGTGACAGTTGGGTTTATAATACAAAATAATTAAAGGGAGTATATTTCGTAGGGTTTAAAACTTGAGAATGTATCTCATGAATGAGAAAAGTAGGTTTATAGCTTATCACCAATTAACATGCTATCTTAAAATAATAATGGTATTATTGAGTTTTCTTATAATATCAATTTCCCCTTGATTAATTTGAAAATTTCCACATTTTGTTTGTTGAAAATTTCTCTGAATGAAAGGTATATATTTGACGAATTGTTGGGTATATATGTTTGTGATTATATTATAAGCTCATAATATTTTATTACTCTCAAATTAAAATTATTACTCTCATAAATGTAATGTTTACGAATTATTGGGTATTATCGTCTTTTCTGGTACCCTTGAATAGTGAAATGTCGTACATTTCGTAAGATTTTCTCGGATGTGGTATAATTAAAAAGATATTTTATAGAAAATGAAATTTAATCCCTAAACATTATCCATTTATTACATGAATTAATTTCTTATATTTTTATCAAAATATGTGAGATGGCTATACTTTTTATTTATCTCATATATGTGTATTTTTTACTCTTTTTGCTATATGGTCATTTTTTCCAAAAAAGCCTTTAAACCTAACGTACTCATGTCCTTCATGACTTTTCAAAATTGAAGGTATAGATCTTTTTAAGCATATATTAAGCAAAATAGATAAAATGATCCTATTTGATCAATTTTATTTTATGCTTGATTTCATATTCGGTAAAAGCCATCAAAATATGAGTTATGTTGTGGGTTTTGAAACATGTACATCACATATGGTCTTCAATTTCCAATAATAAGAAAATAAGTTGCAAAGGAGGATGGAAATGGAGAGATAGCAAAGACGTAAACCCAAACACCATTGATTGAATGTGGGAACAAAAAAATGGGTGGTAGTTAGTGGGAAAATTTGTTTACCTCGTTGCTAGGAAGAGAGAAAGACCATGGAAGATTACTTAATTATTTTATTACTATTTATTCATTTTACACTATTGTTTCATCATTTACGCTAAAGTAAAACTATTTTTTTCTCCCGAAAACTGTTATAATTTCCAAATAAATTTATAATTTTGCTAAAAAAATAATTTTTTTTAATGTTTAGTGTAGTAATATTATGGCGTTTGCAAGGGACATACATAATTTTTGTGAAAGTTACATTTTATTTAATTTCAAGGATCAAAGTTAATGATAAGGATCATAGTAACAATTACATAGTATTAACAATATAAGCTTTGAGATTGAGAAGCTAAAAATTAATAAACCCGTAATCTTGAAAAGTAACTAAACATGGTTGTTCAAGTGCAATTTTTTTTGAAGTAAAGAATAGTAGAAAAAAGAAAATGACAGAGAAAAATATTGAGAAGTGGATGTAATACCATAGTCAAGAGGATTGAACAATAATTTTTGTTTTGCTTACTTTAAAAACAATGTGGTCTTTGGTCTTGTAAAATTGATTGAGAAAAGTGCAATGTGAAATAAATAAATAAATAAATGTGGGAATGAAAAATATGGTGGTAGTTTATGGGGAAGTTTTTTTCGGTCATGGAGATTGTTTTATTGTTTCATTATTATTTACTAAGAGACGGCAACCGGTTGATAGAAGTGATAACGAAGAAGTTGCAGCTGGACAACATTCTCATAAATCAGTTCGTAGCAAGCAGCATTATGCATCATCGTCATCTGTTAAATCTTTCACCCGTTCGATCAATAAATCATTCACATCTTCGCTGGTAGGATAAGAAATCGATAAATTTATAGTTTTGTTTCCACTTTTTTTTTTTTAACAACTTAACTGATTTTGTGTCTTTTTGTTGTGAATGATTTTCAGGTGATCCCGCAGTGCTTTAGGAAAGGCCATATGCCAAAAGAAGTTACTACCTTCAAGATATGTAACTCAGATAAGTCGAACTCATGGTATGTGGGTTACTTGGCGTATACAAATGGTACAAATGCAGTCTTCTAGACGGGATGGACGCAATTCTATATGGACAATCGCCTTGTTGTCGGGGACAAATACAAATTTTGCTTCATCCGGCACCACAAGATGAAGTTCTTGAAAGTGAGTCTTGAATAACTAACTATCTGATCGTTGTTATCTTTTAATGTTGTTATCTTCACATGTTATGATTTTGTGTTATGACCAATTTTAATGGTGTTGTCTTCACATGTTATAACTATTGTCTCGTCTGTTAACATTCCTATTATGGTTCTGTCTTTATAGTTTCGGTATTGACAATGGAGCTTGTAGAAAAAAAATGGATTTTAAACTCAAAAGTCTGATAACAATGGAGTTTCCTTAGATAACAGTAGTCATGTGTACATTGAGTGATGTTACATTTAGATAACAATAGTTTGAAGTGGTAAGTTTAATAACATTAGTCATATTAACATTAAAACGTTAAAGCTAGGCGTGAACGAGGGACAACACCAAAGCCATTTTTGTTGTGAATGTTGATTATTTTGTTTTGGAAAAGTTAAAAGGGCATGGTGGGAAAAGAAGCACTAATGCATAGGTAGGTAAGTTGTAGTGTAGATGTTGTATCATCTTTAAGCACATTAGTTTCATATACAAACACTTATACTAATCTAGCATTCTGGATTTCTGTTCTTTAATTGGACACAAATTAGAATGTTAACCGTGTTGTAATATTCTCATTAATATGCAAACAAGTTTCACTGTCAGAATGAAAATCTCCTATAGGAAGTAGAAGTGGATAAATGTTGTCATCAAGATATTTTGTTTTCAAAGGTGTAAGTAGTCCATCATGCTTTTTGCACACAAATCAGACAAACTATTCAACCAAAAATGTTATCAGTAACCACAAACCGAAGGTCTTAAAAGAAAAGAAATGTCATAAACAAATAGAACATTAAAAACTGGTCCTAATATTTTGGCTTAGAAGAACCAACATATCCAACAAGGAGAAAATTTTTTGCTAAGAAAAGAAATAGAACATTCAAATCTTTGCTAAGAAGAACCAACATATCCAACAAGGAAAAAAATACAACAGGAAGCCTCAATAAATTGCCCCAATGCAAGTGAGATCCCCATTTCAGACAATAGACTATATTCCAGTTGCCTCATCACTCTTCGACTTAATAATTGCAATCATAAGAAAATGTTTTAGCCTAAGAAACCAATTTCAAGGATTGATTACATATTCGATTTACAGAATTTGAACAATTGAGTTTGAGATACTGTAAACCAAATATATGATCAATCAATTTCAAAATCATTTAAATTTCACTAAATTTTTTACATGTGTTTATCTATGAATTAGTGCATATTTCACTTTATAAGTTTTATCTTTTCGGTCACGTGTGGACTCAATTTTGTTTTTATAATAGTGGACACAGACTATAACAAAATGGTTCCAAAAAGAATACGCTGAATTCTAGAGCAAAATTGAGAATATATTATTCAAATGAAAATATTTATATATATCTTCATATGGTTTACATTCATATTAAACATTTAAAAATGATGTTTGAATTTGTATAAATAGAAATTGTGAGCATAAATCTTAAATATCATTTAAGTATATCAATGTTAATATATATAATATTAAAATAGTTTTAAAATTTATCTAAATAGTTATTCCGCACAACGTGTTGATTTTTACTAGTACCTAATACTATGCGGTTAATTAAGAAAAAGAAGAAGCTCAACTATCAGAGAAATGTCTCTTTCTCTGATATAAAATATTTCAGAAAACATTCAGTTACCTCTATTTTCTATTGTAGAGTACAAAATAAGTAATCTAAAATGCCTCATGTCATTCTTATACTTAATAGCTGATAGTGACACTTGATAAACGATCTGATAACGACACCAAAAATTAGTTTGTTTCGTGTAAGCACCAAATCAAAAGAGACTTGGAAAGGTTGATTAACTTAGAGAAAGCAACTATACCTCAGGTGAAAACGACATCCGAAGAAAGATAAATGCATCAGCAAGATCTTGTACACCAATGCACATATGACGCATGTTTGAAGTTTTGGCGGTCTCGACTGGATAGTGATTCACATCTATTATCTTATTGAGATTAAATGTAACAGTTGTAGTCACCTAATAAAAAAAAAAAAATCATGATAAAATAAGTCAACATCAAATGGTAAAGTTATGGAAATTCAACAAATGAACCGAGTAGTTAAGTATTGACCTCTCCTAATTTGTCAAAATCAGTAACGATTCTTTAAATCCAAATGCCTATAATTTTTTATGGATATGTGAGTCCAAGGAGGCGTCCTGGTGCGAGATGTTAGAAATGTCAAGAGTTATGCACTAATTAAATAACAAAGCAGTAACCTTCATTCATTAACTAAGAAAATAGTTTGATGGATGCATTCCATTGGCTAGCTGAACACCGATCTTATATCATAGAAGCTTTTATATAATATACTTCCTCCGTTTCAAAATATAAGTTGTTTTGGAGGTTTTTTGTTGTTTCAAAATATAATTTATTTTGATAATCGTAGGTACTTTTTAACTTTATTGACTATTGTGTAACCAATAGTATTTTGCAGTTGTTTTTTCATTGGTTAAATTATTTTTATTATATATATATAGAATGATACTTTTTAGAAGAAAAGTAGTTTCTTAATATTTGCACTTTTAGCCAAAACAACTTACATTTTGAAACGGAGGGAGTACATATTCAAAATAGGATATAGTAATCACATAAACTTACAATGCTTTGAGTCCTAAGATATGTACCAACAAAGCAATATATATCATGTTTTTAATTAGGTCAAACTCTAACTATATCATCAACAATTCGAAGAAGGTTTAATAACAAGCTTTTTCTATTTGGACTTTAAAAACGGACTTCGTGAATACTCCAATGTTGTTTGCACATTTCTATGCATGCCTCGATTCGTAACTCATCAAATCCCATGATGCAAACTGCATACATGCCTTTGACATCTATAAGAGGCTGAATCAAGAGCTTAAACAAGAGACAAACTATCCATATCCTCTTACCTTACCGTTCACAACTCTCTCCCCCCCCCCCCCCCCCGTTTTTATCTAGAGATTGTTTTCATGTCCTTTGTCCTCCCCATTTTCCTTGTTCCAGTTCACCTATTTGTAAGAGGTTCCGACTTATAGTTGTTACTACAGTGTCCCATGATTTGAAAAGTAAGAACAACATGATATCACTTTTGTGAATAAATATAATTATTATTTTCTTCCATTTAAATATATCAGAGTTGGGAAATTTTGTCCTTGTTAGACTCATGCAAATCACTGTAAACAAAAATTAATTACGTATTCGACTCATGACACAAAAATATTCATCTGAAGAACTCAGATCCTTATTAGACTCAGTCGTTAATATATTCTATACATGCCTTGATACGTAAATATCTCCACGACTGAACATAATTTGCCTCATGCTTATATATAAAAATTTCTTTTGTAAACATTCTCTAGAATTTGTACCTAAATTCGTAGAGGAATACAAATTTCATATATCACTTGGGTAAACAATTGATGAAACTCAAATCAAAACACAAATATTGAAATTCAACATTTCAATCTTATATCAAGCTTTGACGAACCATCCTTAGGCTCTATATTGAAAGTAGCGAGAGCGATACATACCACTTAAAGAGCATTCGTACAATCAAAGACAGAAACAGACCTAACAGGCTAGCTAACTCATAACAAAATTGAAGAGCTCCCGTTGAAGATCCATTAATCGAGTTTAGATCAACCATTGCGTTTTTTTTTTACTTTAAATAAGTGAAAGATTGTAGCTGGATGTGAAGAGTCACGATTGAAGTTACTGTATTAAGTTGCTGGTAATTTTACCTGGAAGGCTAAAGGATATTAGGAGAAGATTAATACGGTGAAGTTTTTTTTTAATTAGCTTGCTTAATTTGACAATAGTATACATGTCTCTCTTCCTCTGCTGATGTGGCAACACATGGAGAGAGCCCTAAGAGCATCCGCATTGGAGACCCAATGGGTATGTCTTTAAATATAAAATTATTAAAAGTTGAGTAAAAGTAAGAAAGAGAGTGTTTTTGGTTGAAATAATGGGGTGTATTGAAATATAAAATTAATAAAATTTGAATAAAGAGAAGAGATAGTGGGTATTTATGGAGTGGGAAAGACAAAGTTATGTCTTGGGGAAGACATAAATAGTGAAAAAGTTGATGAAAGTTGGGGTGTGTTTAAATATAAAATTGATAAAAGTTGAGTAAAAATATGAAAGAGAAGGTATAAAGTTGAGTAAAAGGAAGAGAGAGTGTGTTTTTAATATTTTTTTATTGAGAGACATCCGCATTGGGTCTCCAATGCTTTTATATAGTAGATTTAGTTTTTTCACAATTGTTTCATCATTTTTGGTAAACTAAAACTGTTTTTGTTTTTTAAAATTGCTTTTTCAACTAATTAGTTTGGAAAAAAGATAAATAAAATATTGTTAAAATATACAATGGTAAAAACACGTATTATATTATGTGAGATGTAAGTTTGAGAGTGATTTTAGAATTTATTCTCTAATTTGTGTTTTATATGTATAGTAACGATAAGGACAAGGATAAGAAAAAAAATCAGAAACATTTTGAATATGGATATGGCTAGCCAACAAACTATTGACAATGAGAGACACGATCTATTCCTAGGGTAAAGTAAAAGAGTGCAGATTTTGGTTCGATCTCATATCTTAAAACAGAGGATACGCAGCGGTTAGGCATCTAAAAAAATACTACTCTTGCATACCAATGGCAGAATGAACACTGGAACCTACCACATGCTAGATCAGAGAAACAAATTATAATTCCGGTCTACCTTTCTACTTTATCTATTTCCTCAGTGCATGATTCATATAGTTGGTGGATTGATGATGTATAGAAAGATGGAAAATCCACTTCTACAATCTACTCTGCCATAAAAGATCATGGATCTCTAGTCCCTTGGTGTAAAATAGTTTGGTGCTCGGGATGAGTTAGGAAGCACAATTTTTTTACTTGGTTATTGGTGCTAAATCGATAGGATTCCGAACTGGGGATTGTAGACAAGCCCCTTGTGTCTCCTCTGTGGTACTGAAAATGAATCGCGAGACCATCTCTCTTCAACTATTCCCTTTTCCTGATTTATGTGGGAGATAATCAACAGAAGATGTTCTCACACTCCAACACAGGACAGCAATCCGGTTATGTTCCATGACTAGATTGAAGACATGCAAGAAGCTCACCCTTATTGCCTGGCAAGAGACATTATACTTCGTTTGGATGGAAAGGAACAATCGGCTTCATCGGCAAAATTACAAGTCAACAGATCAGTTTCTATCCCAAATCGATCAGCTGGTGGGAACAGAACATCTAGTTTCAGAGAACCAATTCCTCGCTAGCATCATATATGCTTTAACGGTGGTTTGCTTCGACAACATGATTGAGATCCACAATCAAAAATCCTAGTTTGACTTTCTCTAAAGGAAATGTTGATTCACTTTGCATCACGACTTAAGCGGAGGTTGGTTTGTGTTTACTCATAACCAATTTCTAAGCTTGATACCAACTTGTTGGTTTTGGTTCTTATTTAGTTCAAGTTTGTTCTGATTTAATTCATGTTCGGTTAAATTACTTTAATGGGTTTTAGATATATTGTTTCATTTGGGCTTCTAAATCACTAGGCTGTAGATTGAGTTTTGTAGAACATTTAGAGTCTTGTTTTTTATAATTTGAAAAGTAGTTAGTAAAAAAAAAATATGAATGCGAGAAAAAAATGGGGCTTGACTGTTTGCATAGTTTTTGGATTTTAGATTTTGGATTTTAAATTTTGGTTTATAGTTTTTGGTTTTGATTTTGCTGTAAATTTTGGTTTTTATAAAAACTTGATTGGTTAATATACAATTTTTGGTATTTTTTATAAATTTTTATTTAAACTTATAAGCTATGTTTTTAATAAGTTTAAAATTACTAAAATAATAAGTCACAACGTTTTACAAATAATCCAAATTTTTTAAAAATGCACAGAAGTTTTTTTGTTTTGAAGCTAAAACCAAAAAATAGTTAATTTAAAAAATATTTCTAATAATATGAATTGTTATTTTGGTAATCTTTTTAAATTAGATTTTGGTTACCAGCATTATTTTTATAAACTGAAAATAATAGCAGTATTTGCAATAAACAAAAAAAAAATATAGTTCTTTTATTAACTATATATATAAAAGAAAAGGGAAACTATTGACAATTATGACTTTGATTGTTTGTAGTTTTTCAAGTAGTTTTTGGTTTTTGTTTTTTTTAAAACTATTTTCATGAATTTTGGTTTTTGTTTAGGATTAGATAGTTTATTCCAAAAATTAGTTTCCCTAAATTTTAGGGAATGTATTTCTTAAAAATCTTGATTGGCGAAGAGAATGGTTTTTGCAAAATCAAAAATCAAAAACTACAAACAATCAAGCCTGAACCGAATTGAAAACCGTTTGGTTTGAAGATTTTAAACTGAATGTTCAGTTTTATGTCGGTTTGATGTATTGGTTTTCGGATTTTGTCTAAAGCCCTACTGGAGAATCCACCGGCCGGGCCGATTCGGGCACTGGCGCCAAATCGACTTCCATCAAAGTCTGAACCATTCCTCTGTTCAAAGAGACAACAACCATGGCTGATTCTCTGTCGTGTTCCAGTGTTTTCAGTTTACGGATTGTGACAATCGATTATTACATGGCTTCTCCGATTCCTGGATACGATATTTGCTACAGTAGCTTCCAAGGTGACACAGATCTCTCTTTATATTTCTCTAAAGCTTCAGCTTGTTGTTTCCTTCAAGAGTTCACTAGATATGTCCACTTTCACCAACATTTATCCCCATCTTCCACTTTGGTTGATTGATTTAGGTTTTTGAGCAAATTTTGACTTTTTTTTTAGTTGGGAAGACTAAGGAAATGAATTAATAGTGCTCCATTTTCGTTAGATAAGTGCAAGCTATTGACTTGTTCTACTTGATCTTGTTGCTGGCGTTTAAGGTGGCGAGGTAAAAGAAGTGCCTGTTATAAGGATATATGGTTCTACACCTGCTGGTCAGAAGACTTGTTTGCACATTCATCGCGTAAGATTGTTAATTTACTTTCTTGTTAAGAAGAAAGATTGTTTGCCAGTTGTTATACCTGTTCTTGTTCCTTATTCCTGTGGTTTCTTGGGTTGGAAACTTTATTTCTCTTGCAGGCTTTACCGTATCTCTATATTCCATGCTCGGATATTCCAGTTGATCTTCATAAAGGAGGTATGAAAGCATAACACTTTTATAACTCTACTGAGAAATGTACCGGTTTTAGCTAGTCAAGCACCAATGACACTTTTTTCATGTTTTTTTTTTTGCTTCAGTTGATGGAAATATACCTGCTGTATCCCTTGAGTTGGAGAAGGCTCTAAAGGTGTGTGTTTTACATACAAAGTGAGCCATGATTTTGAAGTCACGACTCTGGGCTATGACCTGCGTTTATGTATCTCATTTCTTTTATCCTGACTTTGTTTCTTCCCATAGATGTGTCTCAATCAATATTCCTCCCTGATGATACTTGATATGGACTTGTAGCTTAAGGGTAACACTGCTTCGAAAAGGCAACATGTCCATGATTGTGAGATTGTTAGAGCAAAGAAGTTTTATGGGTACCATTCACTGGAAGAGGCATTTGTGAAGATTTATCTGTATCCTGTATACTTTCTTTTATTGCAGTACCCTTTTAAAGGCAGTTTGTTATGTGTTATCTTTAACAGTATTATAGCTACCATCCACACGATGTGGCTCATGCTGCTAGTCTTCTTCTGGTACGATATCTTGATTGTTCCACTCCACCATCATTCCCTACTTTATTTGTGATGCATTGAATTCGGTGATAATAGTATACTGATGACTATTTTAATCTGCCTTTTGTAATTAGCGTTTGCTTTTCTCTTTCGCTCTAGGCAGGTGCTGTTCTTGGTAAAAGTTTGCAGCCTTACGAGTCACATATTCCTTTTATTCTCCAGTTTAAGGTAATTTTTCATTGTTATGTATTCAAGAGAAATTGTTTAGCGACTAGGTATTCTTTCAATTTTAGCAATTTTACATATGAACGTAGTTTCCAAATTGATAATACACTAGGTACTAACTGGTGTCTGAGAGTCCATTACTGAAGTTTCTTTGATTCTTTTCTATAGGTTGACTATAATTTGTATGGAATGGGTCATGTGCATATATCAAAGGTGAAGTTCCGTAGCCCAGTGCCTCACCATTTCCGTCCAAGGAGATTTTATTTGGGTGATTGTGTGGGAGAAGGGATTGATGAAGTGGCTATTACAGAGGTAGATCTTCAAATACTTTAAGCTTGGCAACATATTGTTCGATATATTCTATCTTCTTTTATTTCACGATACTGAAACAATGTAGCAGGCAGATTCAAGTGCTACTGCGAGCGTCAGTTTCCCTGTTTGGAGCTTGTCAACAATCCCAGGTCAATGGATGTGGAATCTCTCTGAAGAATCTGATACACCGTTGAGCCAGAGCCAACATAGGCACCATTACAGACGTCAGAGTCTCTGTGAACTTGAGGGAGATGCTACTATTAGTGGTAATACTAATTTTCCTGAAACGAAATATATTTTTTTCGTTTCATGTATGATGGACCTTTGAGTTAGCTTCTTCTCTTGTAGATATTCTCAATCAACAATTTAAAATGTACAACTCCCTCTCGCAAGTCCAGTCTGATACTAAGATGGTTCAGTCGCTTGTGGCAATTTGGGAGGTTCATCCTAACTTTCTTAGCTTTGTACTTTGAAGTTATCTAGTTGGTCTTTGCCTAACACATCACTCTTGTGTCAGGAGGAGTATGAAAGAACTGGTGTGTATGATGATGCACCTATACCTCCTGATCCTGGCAAACCCTCGGCAGCTGATGTGCTGAAGACTATGTCACATTATGTTGGGTTTGAGAATATGCTAAAAGAAATGCATCACGAAGTTGGATTGTCTCCGTCTGATATGAAACCCAGTGCAGTATCTTCAGCCGGTTCAGAGATGCATGCCAAGCCAGAAATTACGGATCTGCAGGTTTTAAATCATCTAGTTGGTACACGCAGTGAGTTCCCTGCATCAGCAAAACTTTCTCCACTTGATGAGAGGAGTGGAAAAGCATCAATGGAAAATGATGCATATATGAATACACCCACTGATAGAGATACACCTGCTGAAATACAAGATGCTGAAGCCTTGGGTCTATTTAAGTGGCTTGCCTCATCCCAGGCTTCGGGAGACATAAATTCCGATGATGAAATTCTACGGGAAACCATCCTTAGTCCTCTATTGCCTTTAGCGTCCATTAACAAGATTCTTGAAATGGCTAGCACAGATTATGTGAGCCAATCCCAAAAGGAATGTCAAGACATTCTTGATTCTCAGGAGGATCAACCAGACGTAGGGAGTTCGACAAAAGAAGCTTTACATACTAATCTTGATAGCCAGAATCCTATAACTTCATCAGAGAAACAATCTGTTGACACAGAAGTCTCCAGTGATTTTCCAAATATCTCAGCTTCAAATGAATCAAGCGAAAATTCATTCCAGAGATACAGAAAGAGTGATTTACATACGAGTGAAGTAATGAAGAATAAGAATAGGAGCTTCTCAAGGAGCAACAAGCCTAGCAAAACTGTATGGGGACCTTTACCTTTTCCGTTGACAAAAAATCTTCAGAAGGACTTTGACAGTACAAATGCTAGTGATAAACTTGGTTTAAGAAAGATTAGCTCTGACTCCGTG
Organism: Arabis hirsuta; assembly: GCA_964056655.1. Lineage (NCBI taxonomy): Eukaryota > Viridiplantae > Streptophyta > Magnoliopsida > Brassicales > Brassicaceae > Arabis > Arabis hirsuta. The sequence goes on along the minus strand of OZ053311.1, from coordinate 17,196,092 downwards.
TATGAGATGAAAGACAATATTAATGTTCCAGTCAAAGAACATCAAACAGATGTTTGTAGCACGATTGACAAAAACGATTTGGCTGGATGTTCGCTGCGGGACTTGATGAGAAAAAAACGGTTATGCCATGGAGACTCGCCTGTTTCACAACATATGAAGGCTAGGAAGGTTCAACCACAGACTAGAGACTCTCAGCACGATAAAAAAAAGGAGTGCATGACTACCGTGAGATCTGAGGCCAAGAAACAAGGTCTGCTCTTTCTACAAAATTTAGTAAATGTTGTTATGGCAATGCTCCTCAAACATTATCTCCTATATAGATGCTGGAAATTGTGAGTGTAATATATCCACTCGGTCATCTGAACTTTATTCTGTTGATAAATGTTCAGCTAAAGATGCAGCAGGTCAAACCAGTGATGAAGTTCCTAGGAATTTTTCATCTGCTATAATTCCAGTTGGGAAGGAATCAAACACTGTGGAATCAGGAATATTGATGTCTGGCAATGAACTTGTTGTAAGTGGTATAAATAATATCCAAAAATCTGGCGATGAGCAAGAGTCAACTGCCAATGAGACAGGAAAATTAATATGCATAACCTTAAGCAAGAAGCCTCCTTCTCTCGATTACCTAAGTTCTGGGCTGCATGATTCTTTGCATTCTCATGAAATTCCTGTCCAAATTCATCATTCCAAGGACAAACAGCATGATGGATGGGGTACCTTTTCTCATCTCGTTCTGGTTTTAGTTTCTGCTACTTCTACAATCAATGCAAATGCGATTGAAATATAGATTTATAAATCTGAAGTAAGGTCAACTTAAGTTTTTGCAGCACTTCTCTTGGGCTGTGCTTCCTTTCTTTATTTTTACTTACGTGTTTCCGACTTGAGATTACTTCTGACAACCTCTTGTTTATTCTCTTGGAAGAGGGGAGTTCCAAGGATATCCCCTTTTTTACCTCAAAGGATGCCGAAGTTAACGAGGACGAAAAGAAACCCTGTTTCCAAGGTTCCCTTGGTATTCCCTTGCATCATCTCAATGACGGCTCCAACCTTTACCTACTGACCCCTGCCTTTTCACCCCCTCCTGTGGATTCTGTTTCAGAATGGATATCGAATGAAAAAGGTATTGTGTAGAGTTAGTCAGAAGGCACTAAATGGCCTAATGTAATCCAATTTTACATCTTCTCAAAGGGTCAATATTACATTTCTTAAAGCCTTTTTCCTTACGAATATGGTACTGTTCCTGATTAAGATATTCATTATAGTGTTGGTGCTGTAAAAGCAAGTGAAAATGATGATTTTTGTTTTAACCTTATGAATTTTTCCAGGTCCAGGAAACTCGAATATTGATTCGGAAAAACAACCATTGGGAGATGATCATATTGATTGTGGGACGAGTTTCACTGATTTTGCTTCTGCATCTAATGTGATATCTGTGTCTAAGCACGTGGAGCAGCTTAATAACGTTTTTGTGAATTCAGAATCAAATGCTCATACGGATTTGAAAAGCAAAGGAAAGTTTCTTAACCTTAATTTGCAGACAAGTGTTTCACAAGAGACGTCTCAGATTTCAGGTCCTGATGGGAAATCAGGGCCCACTCCCTTAAGTCAAATTGGATTCCGAGATCCTGCGAGCATGGGGGCTGGGCAACAACTTACAGTGCTGAGTATAGAGGTACTTTAACTTAACCCCTTTTTGTGAAGCCACACATTTAATTATTAGAAGCCCTCAAACGGCCTTCGCACACAGATATTAGTCATTGATGGTTTGAGTGGTCTATATACCTTGGAACCCTAATTTCATGTAAAACGACTTATTGCAATGATGAAAAACAAAAACTGAATGCCCCATGCTACAGTTTGCTTCCTCGAGCTTGAGAATACTTGGACTTAGAAAGTCAATATGTGCAGCTCGTTGAGGAGTTTAACCTTTAAAGCTTGTCTTAGTATAATAATTATATATGCTGCGCATCTTGTGTGAATTGAGTAAAAGTGCCTATTATATTTTGTTAATGCCCTCTGTAGTAAAAATGAATGCTCTTACTATAAGATGATGTTTTCTGGGAAAAGGTTTGTTGATGCACTTCAATGTCTATAAACTTACAGGTTCATGCAGAGTCTAGAGGGGACCTGCGACCTGACCCACGATTTGATTCTGTCAATGTCATAGCTCTCGCCGTGCAGAATGACGATAATTTTGCAGCTGATGTATTCGTGCTTATATATAGTCCAGAGAGCACTTACCAGAGGTAATATAACAGCTTAACTTATATCGGTTTCATAGAAGTTTTGCAGCTGACGTATTCGAGCTTTTATTATGTCTAATGCTACCATCAACTTCGATAATTTGCTTACTCTAATATGCTTCTTTTGATCCTGTTATTGTTATGTCACTTCAGAAATGTTGATGGCCTATCTGGATGCAAGTTGTCCGTCTTCCTTGAAGAGAGGCAATTATTCAGTTGTTTTATTGAGACCTTATGTAAATGGGATCCAGATATTCTTGTGGGCTGGGATATACAGGGTGGATCCATTGGTTTTCTAGCTGAAAGGGCTGCACAGCTTGGTATCAAATTTCTCAATAGTATATCTAGGACGCCATCTCCAACCACGACAAATGATTCAGATAATAAGAGAAATCTTGATAATAATCCGCTGCCAGATCCGTTGGTAGCTGATCCTTCTAAAGTAGAAGAAGTGGTAATTGAGGATGAGTGGGGCCGCACACATGCTAGTGGTGTTCATGTTGGAGGTAGAATTGTTCTCAATGCTTGGCGTTTGATTCGCGGGGAAGTGAAACTCAACATGTACACGATTGAAGCTGTGTCGGAGGCTGTTTTGAGGCAGAAGATTCCATCAATACCCTATAAAGTATTGACAGAATGGTTTTCAAGTGGTCCTGCAAGTGCAAGATATCGATGCATAGAATATGTGACTCGCCGAGCAAATTTGAACCTTGAGATAATGAGCCAACTTGACATGGTATGTAGCATTTTATCAACTTGATTTATATAGTGAATTATGTGCAAGTTGTTTATCCTACTAAATCATTGTTTGCAGATAAATCGTACGTCAGAACTTGCTCGTGTTTTTGGCATTGACTTTTTCTCAGTTCTCTCCCGAGGTTCCCAATACAGAGTGGAATCCATGCTTCTGAGATTAGCACATACACAAAATTATCTTGCTATTTCTCCAGGCAACCAACAGGTTCGTTTTATCCGCTACTTCCAAGTGATTTACTTTTAACATTTCTTAGATTTATCGACGAGTCGTCTGGCCTTAAATGATGGGCTGTTCAAGCCCCGTTTTAAAACCTTAATCGCCATAAATTGTTTTGTCCTCGTGATAGCTTCCATAACATGTGCCTTGCAGTTAATCTTCATTATCTTTTCAAGCCCTTTTTACGCGTTAGCATTCTCCTAACTATATCAAGTTATCATGTAGGTTGCGTCTCAGCCAGCTATGGAATGTGTACCTCTTGTGATGGAACCAGAATCTGCCTTTTACGATGATCCTGTTATTGTATTGGATTTTCAATCTCTTTACCCTTCCATGATCATAGCATATAATCTGTGCTTTTGTACATGTCTCGGAAAACTTACACATTTGAAGATGAACACCCTTGGGGTCAGCTCATACACTTTAGACCTTAATGTTCTTCAGGATTTTAATCAGATTGTGCAGACCCCAAACAGTGTAATGTACATGCCTCCAGAGGTAATGTGCTTTGCTTTTCTTGAGAAAATTAAATCTTGAATCTAAACTCATCATATTCAATAGAAACAATGATCTTATTTCCCAATAGCATCATTCTTTTCTTCATTGATCGATCCTTTTCTTGATTAGTTTAAGCAAAACAGTCTCCTCTTACATATAGATGCGCAGAGGAATATTACCAAGGCTGCTAGAGGAAATTCTATCTACAAGAATAATGGTTAAAAAAGCAATGAAAAAATTGAAACCTTCAGAAGCAGTTCTTCACCGGGTATGGTTATCTTGATCAGAGTCCATACCTAATATTTTGAATAGGGATGACTGGCCGAAGAGAGAGTGGCCCAAGTTTTTGGTTCCAATATTAGTGGTGTCTGGTATCATCGTTTAATTTGCAATTTGATGGTATTCGGTATCTTCTTTCAGATATTTAATGCGAGGCAGCTTGCTTTAAAGCTGATAGCAAATGTGACTTATGGCTATACTGCTGCTGGCTTCAGTGGTCGAATGCCTTGTGCAGAGCTGGCAGATAGTATTGTCCAGTGTGGTCGTAGCACACTTGAGAAGGCGATTTCGTACGTCAATGCTAATGATAAGTGGAACGCTAGAGTTGTATATGGCGACACTGATAGGTACTTTCCATTTCTACTCATCGCAGTTTCTTTATTTGCTACTTCCGTGTGGCCTCATGCATTTTAATTACTTGTGTAGTATGTTTGTCCTCCTCAAAGGAAGAACTGTGAAAGAAGCTTTTGTAGTCGGTCAAGAGATTGCATCTGCAATAACTGAAATGAACCCACACCCAGTCACTCTAAAGATGGAGAAAGTCTATCACCCTTGTTTCCTTCTTACGAAGAAGCGCTATGTTGGATACAGTTATGAAAGTCCCGATCAGAACGAGCCTATATTTGATGCAAAAGGTATTGAAACTGTTCGAAGAGACACTTGTACAGCTGTTTCAAAAACTATGGAGCAGTCGTTGAAACTCTTTTTTGAAAAGAAGAACATCTCTGAGGTACAAACTTGATTTCTTTTGCTCTTTCAAATTGTCAGCTGAAACTACAGTGGCTTACACCTGCTTTTCTCTATTCATTGTGCAGGTTAAGCTGTACTTGTATAGACAGTGGAAGCGGATACTATCAGGGAGAGTGTCTCTTCAAGATTTTATCTTTGCAAAAGAAGTTAGGTTGGGGACTTATAGCACAAGAGACTCTTCACTCCTTCCTCCAGCAGCTATTGTGGCAACCAAAGCAATGACAGCAGACCCTCGGACAGAACCACGCTATGCTGAACGAGTGCCGTATGTTGTGATCCATGGGGAACCAGGAGCTCGACTTGTTGATATGGTGGTGGACCCACTGGTTCTTTTGGATATCGATTCACCCTACCGATTGAATGACTTGTACTACATCAACAAACAAATTATACCAGCTTTGCAAAGGGTATTTGGACTTGTGGGTGCAGACTTAAACCAGTGGTTTTTGGAGATGCCCCGTCCCACCAGAAGCTCCCTTGGTCAACGTCCCTTAAACTCTAGAAACTCTCACAAAACTAGAATTGATTATTTTTATCTCTCGAAACATTGCTTCTTGTGTGGAGAAGTTGTTCAGGGATCTGCTCAGCTATGCAACCGGTGTCTCAAAAATGAAAGTGCTGCCGCTGCAACCATTGTTTGGAAGACTTCAAAATTGGAGAGAGAGATGCAACACCTAGCCACGGTAAGTACTCTAAGTTTATATACTGTTTACAAATCGTTGTATCATTTACAACCATTTTTAACAGTTTTGGGTGAATCATGCTAAAATTATACAATTTCTGACGTGAGCGCTTGCATTTGACATACATTTTGATTTCGAACAAACAGTTTCATCTCATGGTAGTTGCTGATATTTTATGCTGAAGAGTGGAGACTAGTTTCAGATTATCTTTCAGAATTGTCGGCTATATTACGAACAAGAACGACTGTAGACCTCTTTCCCTGTGTGCTTAATGTTGAGACCTCATAAGTAGATGCATTTCCAACTTTCTTGGTGCATCATTTGCTTTTTCTTATCTTATTTGCAGATATGCAGACACTGTGGTGGGGGTGACTGGGTACTGCAATGCGGAGTGAAATGCACTTCCCTGGCGTGCTCAGTATTTTATGAGAGACGGAAAGTTCAGAAAGAGCTTCGTGGACTCTCCTCCATTGCTACTGAGAGTGAGCTTTACCCTAAATGCATGGCTGAGTGGTTCTGACCTTGTCGAGAAATTCAATTCAGTAACCAGTAATCAAACTCTATCCCATGTGTTTTTCCACTCAAACTGATCTAAACCATCCCATCCTGTTAAGCAACGATCTGAATGTTTGTATTTGCAGGATTTTAAGCCAATAATGAGCAAACTATGAGTTGAGGTATTACGGGCAGTCAGCACCTTGAAGTTGATTGCGTATATGTTTTATATTGGTTGTGATCAAAGAGCATTTTCGTCAAGGACGTGTGAATAGATGTGTATAGATAGTAGTGCTAGTGCACGCTAGTACAGTAGAGCCACTCACCATTTTGTTTGTTCAATGAGCATGTAGATCTCTGTGTTGTGCAAGTCTGAGTATATAAGAAATCTCGAAAGTAATTATATTTGTAATTTTGTATGTTTATTATAACCATGAATTCACTGCAACAAGAAAAAAGAATGTTCTCTAGAAACTTAGAATTAGCAGTGTTGTTAATGCATTTTGATCGAGTCTAATGCCCACAAGTTCCTTATTAATTGGAAGCATCGAAGAGGATGTAATGTGCAGACTTTTTATTGGTAAAATAATCCAAATTTTGCTGAGGGCATTTTTGCAATTTTTTCCTCTAGTTTTAGGGACCCAAAAACGATTGGTCAAAGTCAACCCTCTCTCTACCTTCTTCACTCCCTTGCTTCTTCAGTGGGATGATCATAGCAATCACACAAGAGCCACCTCCCTCGTTTCAGTTGCAATTTCTCCGATTAAAAGGTTCCGTCTCCCGATACTCCGATCATGACCGGTCCAAGCCGCCGGAGCGCGCATGCTCGTATCAAATCCTCAGCTTCCGGCTTCGACGAAGGTACCGGTTCGCTTCGTTATTCTGCGAGTATCCGTCAAGGCAAACGCAAGAAGCTCGAGTCGATCGGTGCTTTCAAGACGAATCTCAATATGTTGGTTGGGTTAATCATCTTGGGGATTATAGTCCTCTACTTCGTCATCAATCGGATTGTTATCAACGGATTGTTTGATGAATCCCAGAAGCCTAGGGTTATCACTCCTTTTCCTGCTCCGAAACTCATGAATTTGTCTATGGTACACGAATCTTATAGTCACGATTGGTTTCTTCAGCTTTTTCTCCTCTCCTTGTTGTTCTTGTGAGAAATTGAATTGGAAGATTCGTATTGTATATGTACCAGTTTCAGGGAGAGCACAAGGAGAGCTTGTACTGGGGAACTTATCGTCCTCATGTTTACTTTGGAGTTCGCGCGAGGTATGTGAATAAAAATCTCTATGGGAAAATGTATTTGTTGCTTTTATAATCTCAAGAGTTGGGATGAGACTTTAGGCTGTTCCATGATCTCTTTTTCTTTCACTTTGTCATCTTAAAAAACTGAAAGATAGTGAGTGCTTCTTCAATTCTCGTTTCATGTGAAAATTGGGCTACTTCTTATACAAGCAAATAAATTGTACATGACAATGCAGAACTCCACTGTCCCTGGTAGCTGGCTTGATGTGGCTTGGTGTCAAAGACGAGATGTATGTTATGCGGCATTTCTGTGAAAACGCTGATGATCTAAGTTCATTTGGCTGGAGAGAACACAATGGACGGGATTTTGGGCGGCAAGAGCTGGTTGAAAACGATATGATATTGGAGACAAGTTTTGTGAAGTCAAAGGAGGATAGCCTTGGCTATGGAGGTGATTGGGCAGTTCGAATTGATGTTAAAGGGTAATTGTTGATTTTACACTAGTACTATATTCTTGTTCAACGTCTCTGCTTTTGTTATTTTGGCTTATTGTTAGTATTTATATTGCACTGTGGGATGAAATTTTTTTTCTTGACCATGCTGGGATTAAACTAGGTTGAATGATGATGCAAAAAGGAGCGCACATCTCTTTTTTTATTTAGCTGATGAAGGAGGCAATGTTCTAAATTTAGGCCAAGATACTTTAGATTTTCAAGGGAGCTCTCTCCTGGTTTCGGGTTCACGTGAAGATGTAGGAGACTGGCAGATACACTTGAAATCTCAGGTATTTTGTGATTGAAGTGCTCCTTAGAGATCTTAGGATATCTATAGCTGGAAGTGGATCTGTGGGTGATTTGACATTCTCTGGCGTGTTTCCATATGTCATCCGCTGATGCTCATCTGGACGTGACCATTTTAATTGTACGTTATTTGCAGAATCAGCTCGAGACCCATTATTCCGGTTTCAAGACGCCTCACCTATACAATCTGTCTGATCTAGTTCAGCAAAATCTCGCTCTGCAGGTCTGCCAATTTCAAGCTCATAACTCATTTTGAAAGGACCCAACGTATTTGTTTGTCTATAAAGACCGTAATGCTGACATGTCTTGGGTTGTATGTTTAAGGCGAGGAAGTTTGGACGACTTCAGCTCTCTGACACATCAGAGGATTCTTCCAACATTTACGTCTTTCAGGTAATCAGTCTTAATGAAGATGAATGTGTTTGTATTGTCGTATAAAGACAACGAATGTTCATAACTCCTATAGAATCTATGATCGATATGCTTCACCGTGTCCAGTGTCAACATATCTTTTATCATACAGATTTCTGGGAGGCTTCCATTTACAATAGATATTCCCTTCGTCTCCGGGATCAGTGGAGAAAGTTCAAACGTGGAAAAGCGTTTAACAAGTCTCACAGGTTTCTTAAGCCTCCTGTTGTGACCAAGCATCATAATTGATGAGTTCGAATTTCTTAACCTTAGTTTGTGTATGTAACTTGCATTTTGGTTTGAGTATGGAAGAACTTCTCATCCGGTTAATAGTTTGTTAAAGCCTCTCATAGCTCAGATAAAAAACATTAACTTGAAATTTATGGCTGGGTTCTGTGGGTGTGTTTTGTATATCTTAAGAGTCCCTCCAACCGAGCAAAAGCAGTATCTTGTTATTTTCTAGCTTCGCTAGGGGTTACTAATCATATGTATCTGCTGTGGGCCAATTCAGTAGAGCTTCCATTGGAGAAAATGTTTTCTCTGACAGCATAGGATTAATTTTGATCACTAATATCTTTGATATTGTCTAATTTTATTGACTTTGCGCTAAGTTTCATATATATTCCATGTAGGTTTGCCACTCTCTGATCTACTTGATAAGAAACATAGAGAATTTGATGCAAAGTTTAAGGAATGCTTCAACCTTTCTGAAAAGGTATGCTTCTAATAGATTATCTTTAGCACATCCATCGGTCTTGTGTGTCATGGATGATCTTGATGTAGTTGCGGAATAATTCCCATTAACAAATTGTCTGGATGTGTAGTCGAGAACACACTGATTGACTTTAGCATTTTCATTCTTCACCTCTCAGTATCTCCTTCCATTAGGATTAGTTCTCTTTATTGGATTATGTGTCATCCTGTTTATTCTCAATGACGAGCAAATGTTGTCAGCTCCTAGTTGTCAGAAAGTAGATATAGTTGAGAATTTGCATCTTAGAAGGAGATGAGGATCTCAATCTCAGTTTCCTGTGGTTTCAGCATGATTCAGAAACATTGGGGGTGGGCAAGACTGCAATTGCAAACATGCTTGGTGGCATTGGTTACTTCTTTGGTCAATCAAAAATTTATGCTCCGAAAAGTACTCAGGCAAGTTTATTTCCATCCTGCTTATTGTTTATCAATTTTTTATCCCTTTTATGTCCTTCCCATCTGCAAACTAGGTTGGACCTCTCACAGACTCACACAATTAATGCCTTCTGTTGCAGTCTGAAAGTCCGGATAATTTCTTGCTATATTGGCCAGCCGAGCTGTACACAGCTGTTCCAAGCCGGCCTTTTTTTCCAAGGGGATTTTTGTGGGACGAAGGTTTCCATCAATTGTTGATCTGGTTTGTTCTAATTGATCATTCACTTGTTAAAGGTTATTTGATATGATGCTATTGTGATTGTTTCTTAAATGGATTTTCTGAAAGGCCACGTTTTTCTTAGAAAACATCTTATTACAGAGTTAAAATCTATAGTCATCCCGCTACTTGATCATTCTTTGGAGTGTGTTTGTGTGTGCTTTCAACAGGCGCTGGGATTTTCGTATAACCTTGGATATCGTTGGACACTGGTTGGACCTTTTGAACATAGATGGATGGATTCCACGTGAGCAAATTTTGGGTGCTGAAGCTCTGAGGTATTTACACTCTCTCACTAAATGTGGTAGTCATGGCTATTGGTGTAAGTTTTTTTAGAGTTTCTTTAACTGCAGCAAGGTTCCAGAGGAGTTCGTAGTTCAGTACCCAAGTAATGGCAATCCACCAACACTATTTTTGGTGATACGCGGTAAGAATCCGTTGTATTCTACTAAGCATTTGTCTTTTGATCATCGCTTTCATTTTATTTCATGTAAGCCCTTGTGCCATAAGTTTATTCTACTGCCAATCATTTTTCTTTAATCAAAATTCTACTGCCAATCCTTGACACCACATTTTAAAGGATAGGGAATCAGCAATATCCTTGTCAGCTTCCTTCTGTTGTCTTACTAATATTTCTTTTCCTATTACAACTAGATGTTTAGAAATTTGTCGCCAAGATCAGTGTTTTCACCTTGCAACTCCCAGAGTGAAAATGTTACCTACTCATATAAAGTTAGAAAAAAGGTTTCAAAATCAATATAATTCTATATAGTGACAATCCTTTTTTCCAGATCTAATAGATGGTATAAGGATGGAAAAGTTCACCGAATCCGAAAGAGATGAAATATTGTCATTCCTTGAGCGAGCTTCTGCACGCTTAGATGCATGGTTTCAGTGGTTTAACACTTCCCAGACAGGTAACAACATGGTTATCCTCTACTTTAATGGTGTAAATCCAATTATATATCTACAGGATTCTTTCTGTCTTCGAGTGCTCTGTGTTTTAGATTTTGTAGTATCTTAAGTGACTATAGTTTACCAATCACAGTTGGATCACTAGTTGTTAATCTCAATCACTGGATGTGACGAGATCATCTTTAATTAGTATTTTAAGTCTTAATATGCTTAATGGGCTAGTTCATATATTGTTTTTCATGACCTGATCAAACACTAGGCAAGGAGGTCGGAAGCTACTTTTGGCATGGGAGAGACAACTCAACAACTCGAGAACTTAACCCTAAGGTACTATTTCTTGGTTTCTCATGATGATAATGCTATTGCTATATTATATTTTTAGCCCACACATAGACTGCAAATCTCGAGTCTCGAGTTATAATGTTTCTCTCTCACGTAAGCTGCTTCCATGTGCTCTTTATCAATATATGCTAATGACGACTTTTTGATTTAGTATATGCTTGTTAGCAAGAAGATGTCTCAGAATTCATTTGGTGTGTGTGTGGGCGACCTTTTGTTTTGTAGGATTGCTACTTTGTTCATCTGCTTTATCTGCATATTTGGTAGTTCAATTGACAGATTTTCAGAGATAAAATGATGTCTTATATCTCCTGCAGACGCTTTCCTCGGGGCTGGATGATTATCCCCGGGCTTCGCACCCTAGTGACGATGAGCGACATGTAGACCTTAGATGCTGGATGTACCTCGCTGCAGATTGCATGCATTCCATCACAGAGCTTTTAGGAAAAGAAGATAAACTATTAAAGGTTAGCACAAGATGGAAAGGAAGGGGGTGTCTCCCTTATTTTTTTTTTTTTTTTTGCATGTTACTGACGTATTCCTGCAGGAAAATTACAATTCAACTGCCAAGTTGCTTTCAAATTTTGATCTTCTGAATCAGGTCTCTTCTCTATTAGATGTCAACAATTTTCTTTCTCAAACGAGTATCACATTAACTTTTTCTTCTTACCATCCTCTCTTCTTATTATAATTTCTGCGCAGATGCACTATGATAAGGACCATGGGGCGTACTTCGACTTTGGTAATCATACCGAAAAAGTAAGAGAAGCTTCATAAATTAATAAGCTTGAGTATCATTTTTTCTTAGAGAAGAAGAGAAGAAGAACGTAGGATTCTTAGTCTTTTTTTTTTTAACCACATGTTGCATCAATTGAACCCCAGGTTAAGCTGATATGGAAAGAGGTAATTTCAGAAAATGGTCACCCATCTCGGCAGCTTGTAAGGAAGACTTTTGGGAAGCCGAAGCTAACATTGGTTCCTCAAGTTGGTTATGTCAGCTTCTTTCCCTTCATGTCCAGAATCATCCCGCCTGTGAGTTTTGGTGCTAAGATCTGTTCGATTATCTGTGATTTTTGAATACCTTATGGACCAGTTGATCTAAATCTAAACTAATATCTGTTGATAAAGGAATCTCCAATCCTCGAGAAACAGCTTGATCTCATTTCAAACAGGAGCATCTTATGGAGTGACTATGGACTAGTTTCGCTTGCCAAAACCAGGTGAGCTCACAAAAAAACTTGCAATACTCTGAAAGTTTAGTTCTTCCATGATAAGAAAGAACATTGTTTTGATGCAGTTCTATGTATATGAAACGTAACACTGAGCATGATGCACCATACTGGAGAGGTCCTATATGGATGAACATGAACTACATGATTCTTTCTTCGCTACACCATTACTCTATAGGTACTTTTCAACCCTCCACCTGGTAAAGAAGAGCGACATCGTTCTACAATTGGCCACACCTTTTTGTTACGTTATATACATCTGGTTTATCTTGTGTCAAATTTCCTGCAGTGGATGGGCCATACAGCGAAAAGGCAAGAGCAATTTACAAGGAACTAAGGAGTAATTTGATAAGGTATACTTGTATATGGTATCCGTGACGACCGATGTCTTGTATGATATTAACTTGAAACATGTCACAAAATACAGGAACGTGGTTAGAAACTATTATAAGACAGGGTACATCTGGGAACAATATGATCAAGATACGGGAACAGGGAAAGGCACACGTCTCTTCACCGGCTGGTCTGCGCTTACCCTGTTGATAATGTCCGAAGAGTATCCTATTTTTTGACTCCTTATTCAAACTCAAGGAAAAGAAACTCAAACTACAGACATATATTAGTTGGAAATCAGTTTTGATGTAGGGCTCTTTTATATACGCTCATGGTTGTTACAGAGACGTTCAGTGGTCACAGATCTAACTTTGGTGTCCCAGAATTGTGTACGTTACGGCCAAATAAGGATCAATTCAAAGATTCCTGGATCTTGTGACTACTTGAGGTACTCGGACTCGGACATCTTGAACGGAGATATTCCATGGCTATTTATAGAAGAAGATGATGTAGTGTTTACATCAAAGATAGGAAACTAAGTATAAAACTATCAGCTTTGTGAATAATGAAGAAAGATCTTTTACAAATCAAACATGAAGTGCATTAAAACAAATTCCAGCATAAATAAACGCAATCATATGTTACAAGGAACAAACAGTGGAGAATCACCGCCACAACACTTGAAATCAGTGTATTAACTTAAAAGAGACGATACTCTCTTTGATTTAGATCGTGAAGAAATGTAACAACAATGGTATCGGTAAAATCGTTTATCAGGCTGTGATTGTGACGCTGCATACGCACGAACCAGACAGTTTTATCTCAGATGATTTCCACTGCCTGCCTGGTGCAGCATCCGGGTCATACAGTAAAGTGCTGTGACCGGTTTCTTCCTGAGACGAAAAAAGAAGAAGCTTTCCACTCAGCTTACCAAACTGAAACCCGGCCCTCGAACTTCCTGACAGCGGAAGAGCAACCACTTCCCAGGTTTCATTTTCAGCATTGAACACCGACATCTTCCTCTGGTTCTTCCATTCGATACAGAACAGTTTTTTTCCTACTTCAACATGAGCTGTGACCATCTGCACACATACATATCGAGCACCCAAATCTTAAAAAACAGTCGCTATACTCCAAAACCGAGATAAAGAAACGGTGATTTAATACAGATTTGAGGGAACTAAATTCATGTCCCAAATATGTCCAGCATTTAAAAAAACAACAGAAACTGAGACAATTGAATGGGATCGAGACATGACGGGGCTTCACAACATCTACTATAATAATCTGACTAGAAACCAACATTAGATTCATCCTCAATGATCAAAAGACTTACAGTTAAACCGTTTTTGCTGCCACACCATGAGCCGCATTGAGGGTTGTACACATCAACATATTTTGAGTTGCCAATTGTGAAGTTGGATCTCCCACCCATCACGTAGAGCTTCCCGTTGAAGCCACTAGCAAAACATCCCCATCTCGGACGCCTCAGAGACTCTATGAAAGTCCATATGCCCGTCTCTGGATCATACACCTCTGCACTAGACAGACTCTCGCCATCTACCCCATGACCTCCCGCCACATAAACAAGCCCATTCACCTCAGCGCAAGCAAAGTCATAGCGAGCTACCTTCAGGTCTGCTAGCCTGCTCCAGCTGGCCAAACAAAAATTGTCTAAATTTGAAACTCTTATGTATAAAATCCCACAAAAACGATGCTGAAATCAAGAACATAAAAGCGGACGAACCTGTTGAGGCAAGTATCATACTGATAAACATCAGAAGATGCAACATGAGAACCGTTGATCATAGAGTAACCAGCAATAACAAGGAGTTTCCCGTCAACCACAACCACCTTAAACCCTGTTTTTGCAGGACCGGGCATCGGTGGAAGAGATGATAGCTTACGTCCTAAACAGTCCATCACCTCCCATTGGCTCTCTCTTCCTCCAGAATTCATTGTTAAGACATAGAGCCACTCCTCAAGCATACCGGCGAGTCTTCTAACGGTAATAAACTCTTTGCTTTGGACAACAAACCTCCATTTCTTACAGACTCCTCCCATGGAAGGGAAGTTGGAACGCGGAACAAGCGCCAGACACAGCTTTGCCACATCATCAGACAATCCCGGAATCAAAGGTTCGTCCCGAAAATTCTCAGAACCGAGGTCAAGATTTCCTTTAGAGAAACACATTCCTTGGCCTTGGTTTACAATCCTTTTCTTCCCACTTACAAAAGCCTGCATCTTTTTATTGACTAATCTTTCGAACGAGAGACAAGACAAATCTCCTAACTAAAGTATATGATTGTTGTTGGGTATGAAAATGTTATCAAAGAATCTCGTGAAATCCGTCACGTATAGGGATTTTCAAAGATAAAGGAATAAACAATGTAGCGGAGAAGAAGACTATACAAGTGACCACTGATGAATAACGATGTCGAGCCCAATCTAATTCATGTTCCATACCAATGGCTTCGTTTCTACAAATGTTAGTCGTTAAATTAATGTTGATTCTTCTCAAACACATCTCCTTGTTATCTGCCAACAAAACAAGATTAAAAAAGATTTGTCTCAAGAACAGATTTTACTTAAAAAAAAAAAAAGATGGTTTCTTTTAGAGTAAAGAAGACATACCATTAAAGATCATGCTAGAGAAGGAGATTTAGCCACCCGCAACATCCATCTTTTACAAGTAACGAATTTTCTAAAAACAAAAAATTAATAATTTCAGATAAAAGTCAACTCTGGAACGAAGTCAAGAACCAATAGAATCAACATCAACAAAGAGATAGGATACTAAAAAAGCACTTTTTTTTCTTTTTCTTTAAAAGGTAAAAAAGCACAATTTCGCGAGTTACAAGCATTATATACCACACGAAAACAGGAAAAAGAAAAAGATACTGAATGGCTAGAAAAAATCGTTTCCTGATAAAGAAAAACAAATTGACATTTTTAATTAATCGAAAACCTACAACGAACAAACTAATTCCCAAATTTGGACAAGATCTCTAGATCGGAAACTTTGTGTGTGTGTTTTTTAACACAAAACAAAAACATGAATCCAGAAATTGCAGAGAAATTCCCAAATAAAAAAAGCAAGCAAGTAGGAAAATGAATGGGATGGTGAAGGACCTGGAGCGGATGGGTTGGTTTGGAAGAGAGGGAAGTTGAAGGGGAGTTTCGAATAGAAATGGCTAAGAGATATATATAATAAAGAAAGAAGGGAGAAAATGTCGGAAGAAAAAAGAATAAAAGATGAGAGATAACCGAAAGAATAGGGAGCTTTTGTCAGATTATGGGTCTTTGTGATTCTCTGTTTTGCGTTGAAGTTGGTGCAAAGGAGATAACATTGAAAGAGAAAAACAGAGTATCATTTTTAGGGATTTATATAGCAAAAAGAAATCACAGACCATCACCGTAGATAATAATGTCAACTTGTCACCACGTCACCATCCCTATTTTTATATTATTATAGTATTTTTATATTCAGAAGACATGTTTTGATTCAGACAACGGGAAAAAACAAAAAAAAAAAAACTATACAGTAATAATATATGTCCAAAATTAAGATTTATTTTTATTTTTGGATGTCCCAATTAAAGAAATTTTTTTTTTGTCAGATAAGTTTATACTTTTAATTACTTTTGTCGTTATCTATTTTTTGTTTTATAATTTTATATAATAAGATTTTTTGTGAGTTATACCTTAATATACCCTAAAACAAATTTATTTTAAAAAATATCACAAGTTTCAAATTTTCATAAATCTAAAATTTGCTATTTATATTTCTGTAGAATATAAACTAAAGTATTTTATTGTATTACTCTTGTGTCCGAATGAAGATGCAATCGTATCGTATCCCTTCGTCTCTGTCAGTGGGTCCATCCTCCCATCTGGTGGGTCCTAGTGATCATGAAGTTCTGTTAAAGTCGTATTATAGCATTTAACTTTCAGTTTGATCCTTCCTAATTTTAATCCCCTCACTATGCAGGGAACAAATATTTTGTTGTAATTACTTTCAGTTTTGAAAGTATATTACTCGTTTATAAATGTGTTTTTGTTATTTTATAAAATGTGCTCAGTCTATCAACAATGCTTTTTTTTTTGGTTAATGAACTTCATATATTAAATGAACTGTAAATGGTACGATGAATTATCCCGTAGAGTAAATCATGGTACGGTGTTTTCTTTTAATAGGATTGGGTAATCAGTTGGTCCGAGTTGTTTGGTTAAGTTTATTCAGTTCTTGGTTTGTTCGGATTAAGAAAAATTCCACCAAAATAAACCAAAAGAAATCGGTTTGGTTCGGAAATCAGTTTATTCGGTTGGATTTTGATAAAAAAAAATTATTCGGTTTGGTTTTGAAAAAAGTGATTTAAAAAAAAATCGGTGTATTTCATTTATTTTAGAAATTCAGTTATTTTGAAGGATCCGATTAGAATATTTGAAAAAAACCAGTTCAAATATATAAAAGAAAAAGGTTATAAAAAAAAACTGAAGAACAGATCATTTCATATTGTAGAAACAAACCGATAACCAAAATTAATTAAAAATTTTATGTAAGCAAACTGGATGTGGCTATATGTATTGTCCGATATCTCAAAGGTTCTCATGGTCAAGACATTCTACTTTCATCAACGTGTGATATTCAAATCACAGCTTATTTTCTGATTCCGATCAAATTTTTTGTCCTCTCACTCGTCGATCACTTAGTAGTTGTGTTTTTATTTTTTTTTGGTAATTCACTAGTTTCGTGGAAAACAAAGAAACAAGACAAATAACATGTTCTTTCGCAGAACATAATATCAGTCAATGGCTTTGGCGACTCAAAAAAATATTGTGCATTAAAGAACTTCTTCAATCTCTTGGCATTTCTCATACCGTTCCAATGAAACTCATTTGTGACAACAAATCCGCTCTTCATATTGCAGCAAATCTAGTCTTTTATGAATGTACGAAACATATTGAAGCGGATTGTCATTTTATATGCGATGAGATAATTGTCACGTAACATTACTACATCACATGCTAGCACAACGAAACAACTTGTTGATCTTCTTACCAAGGCATTGCGATGACATCAATTCTCATATCTACTATGCAAGTTTGACGTTTATGATCTCCATACTCCAACTTAAAAGAGAGTATTATGATGTACATTATATTCTTTCAAGAATATTTTTAATATATTTTCTTATTTTATGCATATTATTTTTTTGTATTTTTCAAGAGATTTAATTTAAACTTTGTCCTCTACATATTGATGTTAATAAAAAAATCCCAACTTTCTCTCACGTTTAACATTAACCAATTAAACAAGAAATCCACCTAAAACTATTAAAAACCTCACTAATCAATTATCTTGATTGTGTTAGTGTTACAAATTAAATTTCATCAGTATATCTATAAAGGTTATTCCTCAACGAATAGTATTTTGGATGTCTATCTTCGTGTTTTAAAGTTCCAAAAAGAAAAAAAAAAAAAAAAAAAAACCAAAAACTTGACTTGCTTTTCCAGTATGTTTATACAAACCACCAACTATGAAATTCTGAAAAAAGGTAACACAATTTTCAATATATGTTCATCATAGAAGAAGGATAGTTGTTGGGTCCATTAGAGAAATAAAAAGTAAGACAAAGCAAATAATTTGTGAGGTTTGACTTAAACAACCCACCATAATGAAAACAAGGGTCTTAATTTGTTATTTATGGATCTAAAAGCGGCAACCCGAAAGCGATTGATTCATTTCCTTTTTTCTAAGAGGATGATTATAGGTGGATAATAAAAATAAATATAAGAGTTTTTAAAATATAAAATTATTAAAATTTGAGTAAAAAGATGAAAGAGAGTGTTTTTGTGGGGTGTATTGAAATATAAAATTAATAAAATTTGAGTAAAGAGAGGAGATAGTGGATATTTTTTGGAGAGAGGGTATATATAAATTGAAAATTTAGAAACTTTGGAGAGGGGTTTTAGGAGTGTTTAAATATAAAATTAATAAAAGTTGAGTAAAAGGATGAAAGAGAAGGTATAAAGTTGAGTAAAAGGAAGAAAGAGTGTGTGTTTTAATAATTTTATATTTAAGAACCCCTATATTTACTCTAATTTACTACTGATAATGATGCCCTAATATTTGTTTTATCCTTGTGATGTTGACAATTTATAAACCATTTTTTAACGGTTCGTATTGATTTATGATTAGCCTTTACTATTTTTTTTTTTTTTTTTTCATCTGATGTTATATTATAATGGTAGGATAAAATCCACAAACGAACTACAAACGCCACGGCAGACAAAGATAGCCGTGGATACAAAGCCGAAGGACCACCAGATCCTCGGAGTCATAGCCAATGTTAAAACACAGTTATTTGTTAGAATAAATCCCAAATGTTACATGGCCGTGAGTCACCTCAGACTTTAGATAAAATTCCTTATTCTTTTTTTTTTCTTTTGGATTTCTTGGAAATCTTAAACAAAAATATTCAACTGTTTTTCTTTGTTCAGAGACAATAGATAAAATCTAACTTGAATTTGAAAATATTCCTGCAATGACCAGTTCACTATTCAATAAAATTTGTAAGATTTGTCAACTGATCCTAGAGTCACCGACTCACCGTTGCAAATTTATAATTTTACTTGGTCGATATTAAAAATTACTTTTTAGAATGCCCTAATCTTTCAATTATTTGAGATTAAACACTTTTAACAGTGAACTATTTTTAAACGATACTGAAAATCCTAAATATCTTACACCTCTTTTGTGATAATCCATCCTTGTTTAGCGGTAGGTTGGCTATTATGAAAACTTTATCGACTGGTTGTTTTTTCTCCCTTTTTTGTTGGTCAATTTTCTTGTGCTCTGTATATAGTCAAATGTGTACAGATACTTATCTTCTAGTATATATTCTAGTTTATCCTAACAAATTCTTAGCTTAAACATGGTGGAAAGTTTTTTTTTTCTCTAAAAAATGCATCATCGAATCAATTCTCTTAAATAAACTTATGATATGCATTATGTTACATAGATTTGGAAACGAGTACATGAAATCAAAACTTTTGAAAATGCGGAATCGACTTATTTGGAAAAATTATAAAACAAATACGTTTTGGAAGCGTATAACATGTATATATATGATAACAATAATATAAATAAAACGAAATATTTAACATTAAACCATATAAAAAACATCGTTTGGAAATTGGAGCACAAATCTAATACAGAAGTTAAATAATTTAATTAGAGAAAACAAACTTCGACAAAAAAAAAAAGATTAGAAAAAACAGACCATAATGTTTTCAATATGAAGATTCCTATAATTTAAAATGGAATCGGACGCTTCCACGATACTTCCAAATTGGTAATTTTTGGAATTGTGTTTCTGCAACGTTTCCAAAAAATTTTTAATTCTGTTTCTGAAGCGTAAAACGTCAACAAATAGGGTTTCCATACATTGTAAAATTCGCGTCACCATATTATAAAAAAAAAAAGTTGTGTCCTTCAAAAATCTAAGATAAAATTATTTATTTTAGATTAATGAATTCATATTATTCGAAAACCTAATTGATTAAACAAAACAGTATATTTCTCTTCTATATTTGATATGTTTTTGATACTTTAAATCATCATATTTCTCTTCTATATTTGATATGTTTTTGATACTTTAAATCATCATACCGTCTAAACTTATCTCTTATAAGGCATGCATCTCCTAAACAAGACCTTGTTATAATCTTTACTTCACAGGTTGCTTATAGTTTTGGAGGTTTTAGTTCCCTTAAAACAACTAATGGAGGATTTTCTCCTACACATTAAGCAAACAAATGAAGATTTCGAAAAACACATGATGATTTAGTGGAGAAACATGAGGAAGAGAAAGAGAGAAAATGAGTTAGTGAATGAAGCTCCGGTCAAAGAATGGCCTAAAATGAGGATAGAGGAGATCTGAGAGATTGACCCTAAATAACCGGAAAATTTTTCAAAGTTCAAGGGAATGGATCTTGAGTTCGAAAGAGAAAGACTGTTTATATATGTTTTTAGCCAAAAAGGTCCAATATTTATTGTGGAGTCAAATAGAGAAGTATTTATAGAGTATTACTTGTCTGGGTTCGGAAAATGGGTTCCACGTTTTGGAGCTAGTTTGGGTCTAGGTTCTTGGGCCCGGATCAGTTTTATGCACTCGAATGATTTTAGTCTTTTTATGCCAATTTTCTGACAATACGATTCTGCAATGCTCCATATGACTCCTCGTACTGCTGTGGCATTTGCTCGCCGATTTAGACGTCGGGTTCTCCCTCGGAAGAAGCTTTGTTAAGCTTTAATCGTTGTTCGTAGTATGGACAACCTGGTTTTATCCTAACACGCATATAGAGAAACTGCTTTTATCTTTTGACAGGGAATTCAAAAATTTGGGGAGGGGAAGATTATTCTAAGTGCGATAAAGAGATATTTTTTACTTTGCCCGAGCTCTAGAGAAGAGAACTTGGGCTACGTGTTTCATTCTTGGGTAGAAGTACCCCATTGTGGGTCTTTTGCTTACCTGCCCCCGGATCCTTTTCCTCTGAAAAGCCAGATCCGCTACCGGGAGTCCTTGGGCCCAAGTTTCTTCTCTTGTGGGATTGGGTTAGATCCAAAGCATGTTTTGGGATCATCACTGAACGATAAACTTCATCCGAGATGTTAAGAGCTCTACCACGCCATGTGATGACGGGTGATTCGTCTAACTCAAAAGAAAATTATTTTATCCCCAATACTAATGATGTCTTGCTTGAGAGGAAAATAAAAAATACCAAGATATTTAACAAGTTCTCTGAATGGCTACATGTACATCTCATGAAGGATCTCTTGTCTTCAGACTCCAATAAAAATCAGGGAAGGTTTACAAAAGAGTTGTTCTTTGGAATTTACCAGAGTATGAAAAAGAGAACTATCAAGCATAAACCCTAAAAGGAAACATTATATAAAGCTTTTTCACGTCAGTTTGCTCAAGACCGTGTTTATGTGCTTCAATATCCAAAGGCCCACTTTTCTTCTCTTCTTTTCTTGTCTTCATTGAACTCTCTCGTAAAAACCCAAGTCCCAAAAGAATTGTATGGGTCAACACGACACATCTCTCTTAGGACGAATCGGTTCGGATCCATTAATAATAGGTGTGAATTGTGAAATGAAGGCTCGATGATTAACAGACACATTTTCACTCCTTTAGCATGTGGCACTTGCGTTAGTTTTAGAATGAGAAAAAAATGGATCAAAAACTTTGACACCATATAGCAAGACATGAATCTTAGAATAGAAAGACAGAATTTATATATCAAAGAACGGAGATATCTGCTTTCCTAAACGAAGAAAAAAAAATAAAAATAAAAATACCAAATTTTGATATAAGAAAAATACTTAATGTGAGAACTTGGTAACCAAGTTTTCAACTCTTTGGATACAAAGCAGCCATTGCTATCTCAGAGTCAGAGCCGAAGAATTTCTTCTTTATTTTTTCATATGCAGTCATCTTCTACTACTGCCATCATCCGCCGTTCTTCTTCCGCCGCTCTCGCCACCTACCTCCGTCGCACGGCGATCCATCACGGCGGATGCGGAGTCGGCATTACAATCCGCCGCAGCTTCTATCTTCTCTCATCGAAACGAGCTAATCCTCCGAATGTCTCTACAGTACCACAACCGAGCAAGGTTTTTCACCGAGCCCTGTTTGTGCCGGTTCTCTCGTTCGACGACAAACCTAAACTCGAAGAGTCTGAGGCCATCGGTACTGTAGCCGCCGCTCAAGCCAACTTTATGCGCGTCATTGTAGCTAGAGATGATGATGATTCGTCTAAGAGCGGCATCGAGCTGGTTTGCGTGGTGAAAGCGGTTCTGAAGAAGATACAGAGGACAGTTTTGGCTGGTGATAAGGTTTTCGTGGGATCTATTGATTGGATTGATCAGAGAGGAATGATCTCACGAATGTGTTTGAACGACGCTCGGAGATTCTTGATCCACCGGTTGCGAATCTTGATCACTTGCTGGTTCTTTTCTCTCTTGACCAACCGAAACTGGACCCATCCACACTCACCAGGTTCTTGGTGGAAGCTGAATCCACTGGAATTCCACTCACACTTGCCCTCAACAAATGTTAACTCGTCACTCAAGCGGTAAGGAAGAGGAATCTGATAGCTGGTAGTATCGTAGTCTCATTACCTGAGTTTTTGGGAAGAAATTACATAGTTTTAGAGACCACTTGGTGTTTTATCCATTTATATTTTGATTAGAGCAATGGTCTTGTTTACAGGAATTGGAATATTGGAAGACAAGATTGCGTGGATGGAACTATGAACCATTGTTTTGCAGTGTGGCAACTAGAGTCGGACTTGACGCGATTGAAACGAATCTGCGAAATCAGACTTCTGTGATTGTTGGACCTAGTGGTGTTGGAAAATCGAGCTTAATCAACTTATTGAGAAATGAAAAAGGGTTTAAGCCTGTAAGGGGTTTTTGTGTTATTTCATTCTACAGCTTGACTTTTTCATTTACCATATTCTCAATGACTTGATCTGTCATATTCAGGTATTAGATATTAAGTGGTATGAAAATTCTGGCAAAAAGAAGAAAAATTGGTTTGAAGATCAGAGTGTAGGGGAAGTTTCAACTAGTAATGGTAGAGGTAAACATACAACTCGAAATGTATCGCTATTGCCGGTTTGTGGAGGCGGTTACCTTGCTGATACTCCTGGATTTAACAAGCATAAGTTGCTTAAAGTAACAAAGCAAGTACTTCCCCTGTGTTTTCCTGAGGTTTGTACCGTCTTTTTCGCTTGTGTTCATTTCGCCATATCCACTGATTGTGATGATGTGTTTCTTCTTAACTCTTTCCTTAGATAAGGAAAATGATTGAGGGCGGAAAATGTTTGTTCAACGATTGCTCGCATATAGGGGTAGAAGGATGTGCTGTGAAAGATGGTTGGGAAAGGTATCCTGACTACTTACAACTGCTTGATGAGATTAGAATCGAGGAGGAGTCTCAACTTAAGAAGTATGGAACCAAAAAGGAAAGTGATGTTAGGTAATGCTCGATTCTCCTGAAACCAAAAGCTTTATCTTGAGATTGGTCACATGCCAAAATATGGATTGATCAGGGAATCTTTGACACAGGTACTCCAAGGTGGGAAAGATGGGTGAGAAACAAGCTGTACCACGGCTAGACCCTAGGAAGTATAAGAGAGAGTCGAGGAAGAAGATGAAACAGACAATGTTGGCTGAGCTCGGAGATTAAGACAGCAACTCGAACAACCCAATTGTACAAGCAATTGAGAATGAGAGAACTTGAGACGATAAAAGATTTTGTCACATCTATATAATATGTAACAGACTGTACTGATCAGTTCATAACGAAAGATCTCTTTAAAAAACACAAAAGGGAATTAAAATCTCACCTTGGTGGTTTCGATAAAGAGAGCTGAAAAGTTCATTAGTGGATTTAGCAAAATAGCAATGTGTTGGAAAGTTGTATTCCTCTTTTTGAACAAAATAGTATTTTTCATCTCGACTACCTAATCAATGTATTGAAAGAATAGAGAGTTTGTGTGCGGCTTTCTTGTGGTCGGGCCCTTCTCTAAACACGAGGAAAGCAAAAGTGGCTTGGAAGGATTTATGCAAACCAAAGAAAGAAGGGGGCTTGGTTTCAAACGTCTAAAAGATGCAAATATAGTGAGTTGCCTAAAACTGATTTGGAGGATTGTGGGAAACAAGGACTCACTTTGGGTGAGGTGGATTAAGAAAATGTTACTTCGAGATGGTTCACTCTGGTCTACAAGCAATGAAACAACCACCGGTTCCTGGATTTGGAGAAAACTATTGAAATATAGAGAACAAGCTAGCGAGTTTGTCAAGGTGAGCATAGGAAATGGTAAAAACACCTCCTTCTGGTTTGATCCATGGTCATCACTCGGATATTTAAGGAAGGTGGTGGGACAAAGAGGATGTATTGACTTGGGGATAGCAAAAAATGAGACAATGGAGGAGGCCATGAATACACACAAACGCCGAAACCATCGATTTGAGGTATTAAATAGAGTTGAGGATGAACTTTCTAATGCTATTGCAGGTCGCAACGAGGAAGAAGATATAGTACTATGGAGAGAAAAGGAGAACAAATTCAAGTCGAACTTCAGCAACAAAGCAACGTGGAATCAAATTAGAGAAACAAGCCATACAAAAGATTGGTACATCGGTGTGTGGTTTACCCACGCAACACCAAAGTACTCGTTTTTTACATGGCTTGCGGCTCTAAATCGATTATCAACGGGCGATCGAACTAAAACTTGGGCGGGAAATACAAATTGTGTTCTTTGCACTAATGTCGAAGAAAGCCGAAACCATCTTTTCTTCTCATGTCGTTACTCCTCAAAGGTATGGAAGAACCTCACTTACGGATTGCTTGGGAACCACTACACAACAACATGGTTTACACTAATCGAACTAATGAAGGGAGGAGATTTCAGCAACATCCGCCTATTCTTGATCCGATACACGTTTCAATCAACAATATACGCATTGTGGCGCGAACGAAACGATAGACGACATGGGAATGCAATACAAACCACGCAGCAACTGGAAAAAAGGATAGACAAAGACGTCCGAAATCGTTTAAGCATTCTTAGAAGAAGTGATGACCCGCGCTACAAACTAGGACTCATTGAATGGTTTGA
Source organism: Arabis hirsuta (assembly GCA_964056655.1). Lineage (NCBI taxonomy): Eukaryota > Viridiplantae > Streptophyta > Magnoliopsida > Brassicales > Brassicaceae > Arabis > Arabis hirsuta. Next base: position 17,170,792 of record OZ053311.1, on the reverse strand, counting down.
AACTCGCCAACAATCGGCATAGACGAAAAGGAAACATAGGCGATCAAAACATCAAAAATGTTATGTAAAATCTTGTAGACCTCATTGTAAAAAGTGGATTTTTTGAATAAAATTTAACATTCTATTCAAAAAAAAAAAAAAAAAAGGAGGTCAAGTTCTTGCTTGACACAGTAAATCTTCTTTAATTGAATGCTGTTCTTCACTGATTGAAGATTGATTCATATTGATAACAATCAAACTTCTCGAGATAACCTCATTTTGTGTGGTTTATCATCCCAAAATTCTCATGAAACTATATAACTTCTCGGAGATAGCCTCATTTTTGTTTGGTTTATGATTCATATTTATTCTGTGTGGTTTTTGGGTGTGACACTTTTGCTTTGTTTTTTGGTTTGACAACTGATTATATTAGATTAAACCGTAAAAGGTGAACACAAATTGTTCAGAAGCCATTTAGGCGGACAATTAAAGGGCATATACAAAGAATCTTGCTCACATGCCTTCCTTGAAATCAAATCTGCTGCACTATTTCCTTCTCGATTAACCTGATCCAGAGAAGATTGAGGTAACTTTGTAATCCACCATCTGATATCACAAATCTCTGTATTCTCTTTCTTCTTATTGATTATATCTGCCAACTCCAAGCAATCAGTTTCGAACCAAACTTGTCTCCACCCTTGCGCCCATGTAAGTTGTATTACATGAAGAAATCCAAGTGCTTCAGCTTGAAGACTAGAATAACAGCGATGTAATCTCGAACAACCCGACATTAATTATATGTGCTCCAGTATGGTCTCTAGCTATCCATCCCACTGCCGTAAAATCATGAATTGCTTTGAAACTTGCATCAAAGTTAACCTTTAACCATCCATGAGGAGGAGGTTCCCAACACGAGCTTTTCTTTCTCAACAAATTAGATCTCTGATCTGAAGACTGATCCGCTTGTGCTGCAATCCATTCTATAACACCATTCAAACTTCGAAGTGCTTCCTCATTTGGGTGAAAACATAAAACTCATTACGAGACTTGCAAATTTGTCCAAATGACCCAAAAAGGCATATAACGAAACTGATCGGAGATCACTTTGACTAATCTCCAAATATTAACTTCTAACTCTGTTGAAAAAGAGTTTGAATCAAAATGTGGAATATTAGCACATCTCCAAATGGCTCGAGCATGTGGACATTCAAACAGAACATGGTGAATTGTCTCATCGTCCATGCAACATCTCTGACATATTGGATCAATATGCACTTGCTTGGACAATATATAATCTCGTCGAAGTTGCAAGCGCTCCCGTTACACAACGCCACAAGAAATGTTGTATTTTAGGAAGAATTCCTAGTTTCCAGATCGCAGATTTAAGATTCAAATCTCCATTTGGCGGTGCAATAACTTCCTCTTGTTCAACAACATGTGTAGCAAACCAATTAATAGCCAGATTTGACAGTATATGTTGAATCCTTCGAATATGGCCAAATATAATCATCATTCACAGAATATTGAGATAAGATCATACCTTTTGACTAACTGCACATCTTCCGGATTCAACACTCTTATCAGTTTATCCTCATCCCATTCTCTTTGGCAACCTGTTTTCCACAAATCACAGATTTTCATTTCAGATCACTAGAAATTAATACAAAAAGCTATTTCCCTCGCTTTTAAAGAAATTATGTTGGGCTTTTATTAAGCCCATTATACTTAGCACAGAGGGCCCATAGCTCTGTGTCATCTTCTTGAATCTTGAAATCTCTTTGGAATATTATTAACACAGCCATTTTCTTCACTGCTCTCTCTCTCCTCACTGTTTTCGAATCTTCTGGAATTTTCATATGCAGACATCTTCTCTCTCCATAATCCGCCACTCATCTCTTCTCCTCCGTCGCACGTCGATTTTTCACGGAGGATACGGAGTCGGAGTTGGAATCCGCCCTAGCTTTTACCTTCTCTCAGCGAGACGAGATAATCCTGATGTCTCTAGAAAGCCTCAACCGAGTAAGAATATGCTCAGAGCGAAGCATATCGGTAAGGATTACTCTTCCTTAGCGCCGGTTCTCTCGCCGGACCACAAACCTTCGCTCTTGGAGTCTCAAGCCATCGGTACTGTTGCTACTGCTCAAGCCAACTTTATGCGCGTCGTTGTTCACGACGTAGCTGGTTCTGAGAAGAGCGATGATGGTTCTTCTAAGAATGGCGTTGAGCTGCTTTGTGTTGTGAGAGCTGTGTTGAAGAAGATACGGAGGAGAGTTTTGGTTGGGGATAAGGTTCTCGTTGGATCTATCGATTGGGTTGATCGGAGAGGAATGATCGAGAATGTGTTTCACCGTCGCTCGGAGATTCTGGATCCACCGGTTGCGAATGTGGATCACTTGCTGGTTCTATTCTCTCTTGATCAACCAAAACTGGAGCCATTCACACTCACCAGATTCTTGGTGGAGGCTGAATCCACTGGAATCCCACTAACTCTTGCCTTGAACAAATCTGAACTCATCACTCAAGAGGTAAGGAGAAATTAGGGAGAAATTTCCTAGACCACTTGCTGCTGTATACTCCGTTCTAGGGATTGATTAGAGCCATGATATTGTTTCCAGGAATTGGAATCTTGGAAGATAAGATTGCGAGGATGGAACTATGAACCATTCTTTTGCAGTGTGGGGACTAAAGATGGACTCGATGCGATTGCATTCATCTTGCAAAATCAGACTTCTGTGATTGTTGGCCCTAGTGGTGTGGGAAAGTCGAGCTTAATCAATATCTTGAGAAGTAACTCTGGTCATGCGATTGAAGACGAAAATTGGTTTGAGCCTGTAAGGTTTTTCGTGCATTAACATTCTAGAGCTAAACTTTTTTACCATGTCCACATGACTTGACCTTTGTTGTATTCAGATATTAGGTAATAAGTACTTTGAAGATCAGCGTGTTGGGGAAGTTTCAAGTAGAAGTGGTAGAGGTAAACATACAACAAGAAATGTATCGCTACTGCCGCTCTCTGAAGGTGGTTACCTTGCTGATACTCCTGGCTTTAACCAGCCTAGTTTGCTCAAAGTAACAAAGCAATCACTTGCCTTCTGTTTCCCTGAGGTTTGTACTTTGTACCCTTTGGCTTGTCCCCATTTGCCACATTCTGATGATGCATTTGTGCCCATTTTGCATATGGACCGATTGTGATGATGCATTGTTAACTGATTGTGACGATGTATCGTTAACTCTGTTCTTAGATACGGAAAATGATTGAGGACGAAAAATGTGGATTCAAAGATTGCTTGCACATTGGCGAGCCAGGATGTGTAGTGAAAGGTGATTGGGAAAGGTATCCTTTCTACTTACAGCTGCTTGATGAGATCAGAATCAGGGAGGAGTTTCAACTTAGGACTTTTGGAACCAAAAGGGAAGGAGATGTTAGGTATTGTTCGATTCTCCTGAAACAAGAGCTTAATTTATAAGATTGTTCATACAGCCAACAAATATGGACTAATCAGGGAGTACTTGACACAGGTACAAGATGGGAGGCATGGGTGTGAAACAAGCTGAACCACGGTTAGAGCCGAAGAAGCATAGGAGAGAGTCGAGGAAAAAGGTGAAACAGACAATGATCTCTGAGTTAGACGAGCTCGAAGATGAAGAGAGTGACTTGGACATAGAGGACGACCCAATTGTTCGAGCAATTGAGAATGAGAGAAAGGGATGATGGGAGAAGATTCACCAAAGACGATGTCAACTACCATTTCCACAGAGAAATCATGTAAAAAAGGTAGGGAATTACCACCGGTATATGAGAAAAATATTTTGAAAATAGAAAGGATCAAATTAGACGTTAATCCACCACCTTCGCAAAATCTGGATTTTTTTTAGCTCTTGTTAATCTGGATCTCTTATCAGAAATTTATCATCTACTATTACCAATGGGTGCTTCACACTATTGAGTGATTTTCACTTGCTAATTAACTCTATAATTTCGTCCAAATATAAAATTTTCAGTGAATAGAGAATACTACAAAATGCAACATCTTTTTCGTGTTTAGCTCTTTTCTTTCATTTAACTAATTGACTAGTAACATAAACGGCAGGGTTTAATATAGCAGATAATGAATACTAACCATGATCAATAATTTCATAACAGTAACATTCAACGAAAATCCATCCATTGTCTTGCAAAACGATTCGATAGAAAAGGGGCACAAAATCTCTTTCAAGAACAAACCAAAAAGGAATTAAAAAAGAGAGAGCCTAAGCTGCTGCTTTCTTTGACTTGGCTGCCAATTGGGTCTCCGGCTACAAAATTATCAAACACAATTATCAGAATCACTGACTGTTATTAACAAGAAGTCCTGAATTTCCAGTGAGATCAAAGTTTATTACCTCTTTCTTGACAGGCTCTTCCTTCTCTGACAAAATCAACTCAATGTGGCAAGGGTTTGACATGTAAGCTGCAACCAAGAAAAACACCCAATGAGTCATATCAGGAAAACAAAAAAAAAAAACAACTATGCAAGTCCATTAGAAAATATCAAAACTTACGATTGATTCTTCCGTGGGCACGGTAAGTCCTTCTCCTTTGTTTTGCAGCCTGATTCACTTGGATGTGCGATATGAAGAGGGCATCAACATCCAAACCTTTCACCTGAAAATTTCAATACGCATTTCAGAAAAAAGTGCAACAACTTAAAAAAGATTACATACGTTGGTTTAAAAGAACAACTGTAATACCTCAGCATTGCTCTCAGCATTCTTGAGCAGATCAAGAACGAATTGAGCAGATTTTGCTGGCCAACGACCTTGACCATTGGAATGCCTGTTCTTAGCTTGAGCAGTTCTTCCGACACCTCTGCAGAAACGAGTGAAGGGAATTGCTTGCTTGTGAGCTATCACATCCTCAAGGTACCTCTTCGCCTTGATCAATGGTAGCTTCCTGATGGCGTGCGCTGTTTCACGTGTGTTCTGTTTCAAGAAACCAGAGAGTAACAAAACTATTAAACTCATAGCCAATCAACAATAACAAGAAAACAAACACAGATTTAAGAACCAAATAACCTAGAATGTGGCATCATTTACTGAACCATTAGTCACAAAAATCAACATAGGTTCACCCAAGAACAATGCCCGTAATTTCCCTGACATTTACGAGAGCTTTATTCACAGAAAAAAGGCAACAAAGCCCTGCTTTTTCTAATCAGGTTACATACTAACAGATTCAGCAAAAGACCTAAACTAAGCATCAAAATGTAAAAATTGATAAACTATTTTCAATGTACCATCATGTACTGAACCTTTAGTTATAAGAAAAATAAACATAGATTCACCCAATCACGATGACCAATTCAATTTCCCTGAAGTATACGTGAGATCTGAAAATTGCAACAGAACTCTGCTTTTTCTCAATCAGGTTTTCCTAAATATCAACGACGAAACTACCATTTCCTTAATCATACATCTACCTACATCTGAAAAAAAAAAACAAGAGAGAATGTTGTAACGAGCAGTACCTTGAAGTGAACCCTAAGATCGGATCCTCTAGCCTTGCAAGCTACAAGATCAAACGCAGATTTACAACAGAGATTAGCAAACTACACCAAAATCGAATGCAAAAGAGCAAAATGATACTGAGAAAGTGTATGAAAGGAACTTTACACTTGGTCTGGTTGTCGGGTTCTTGCGAATACTTCACCTGCGAAAACAGAGAAGCAGAATACGAAAATTAGAAGGACGATTCTCCATGCGAGAGATATGAGAGATGATGTGAGAAGCAGAAGAAATTACCATGGCGGCTAAACAGAAGAATCGGCGCAGAAGCGAAAGGAGGAGAGTAATGGAGAGACTTTATATAGAGTGAAACGGCATAAACCCTTAAAAACAGCGTAAACCTAATTGTTCTGTCAAAATGGGCTTCTTTTTGCCCCTGTAATAACTTAATGGGCTTTCACAATAGGCCCAAATGAGTTTATGAAATACTCTATAGGTGAAAAAAACAAAAGAAACATCAACTTCACAAATACCAAAAAGAGAAACTGACTGAAATTATCAAACAATGTACGTGATCGAATATCCTCCATCTCGGTTCTCTTTGTTCATATTGAAAAACTTCTCTTACCTTTAGTTCTTGATCCGGCTAAGAACCTTCGTCGAGTCAGATCACCTCTCGTAGAGTGGCGGCCGCGATTCCCGGAGGGTGGTAGTAGATAGGGCTATAAAGCTGGCCTCATCTGTCAGGAGCATGGTTGCTACTTGTTGCGAACAGACCTACTCTGTCTCAAAACACGGTTGTTCCTTACTTTGTTAATCATGTTGTGATTCTTTATTGGATGCTGTATGCTGTATTTATCCCATACAAATTGTATTTGAACCGCACTGCACCATCCAATCCACTTGTCACTTGATCCGGTCACAACTGGAAGCGATAGTTGTATGGTTGGCCAATTACGATATGAATCGAATTACTATTCTATGCATTTGTGATTTACGATCATGTGTGAATTTATTGTCTAAACCTATAAAAAAAATTGCTAATTGGTAACCAAACATTTTTTTTCGTCATCATTTACAGTGAATTTGTAACAAAATTGTCCGGTGTATTACTCATTGCTGTTGGAGCACAACAGAGCATGTTTGGATAAAGGAGCCGTTGGAGAGCTTTGAATAAGTCTTTGAGTAGTGGTTAGTGGTCAATAATAAGACCGAGTAGTAAGGTCTAGTTGGAGTCAAGTTTGTTAGTTCATTTGTGTTGCTTAAGTTTCAGATTCAGGTAATTGTAAAGGCTATATAAGCCAAGTTTCATTATTGAATAAAGTACAGTTTTCAGAATCCAAGGGGGTGTATTCATCATGTATTTGGAGTGATTTGTATTAAAGTGATAAATCATGTGTTATTGAAATATGAATTTTAAAAAGTCTTTCAAAATCCAGTGTTATTGAACTTCTAATTTTAAAATTCACTTTGAAATCCACTATTATTGGAAATATTTTAAGTAGTGAATTTTATGAGATTTTTTGTGATTTTAATATATTTTGGTGGAATTTTTTAGTTAAAAATATAGAAAGACAAATCACATGGTTTTAGATAAGATTCTAGAGTATTTTAACTAAAATTCCCTAAATCATCGATTGAATACACCCCCTCAAATCAATCTTCAGCTTTTGATCTTACAATTGCACAACGATAACAAAATTGTCTGATGTCTCATTGCACAACTGTCTTACTCATTGCGAAACGATTGCATCATTTGTTCATACCAAGTATCAACAGAAATGAGCATTGCAAAATCTATGTCGCATTAGCATTTTTTTCCTGTAACGAATAGAATGATCTACATGACAGACAGTATGAAAGAAAATTTCTCAACAAAGATAAATCATAATCATCTATACAGTTCATCTACACCATATTATTAAAAATCACGAAAAAAACATATCTTATATAAATAACAAAAAAATTGAATATAAAGGTCATTGATTAGAAGAAGTAAGTTGAAAGAAAGCTTGTGTATGCAATTACATCGGCCCATCTAGGGAATAGACTTTTCAAATGTTTAGTCTCTTCATCAATTCGTTGATCAAGAACACCTACATCTACTCTTACTTCTTCTTCGCTACTTGCCTGCCACAATCAACTCGGAGCTAGTCAGTTCGAAAACAAAAAAACAAAAAAACAAAAAAACTCATTTAAGGACTTTTAGAAACATATAAAAAGGATAGGTATATCTTACATCTAGCCAGAAGATCCACTTCTCAGCGCTGTTGCCAGTAAGTCTCAACATGTAAGATGGAGGACTGCCGCCCCGTGGGAGTTCAGGTGCTGCAATACATAAGCCATTTTGGTTTTACGGTTTTAGACCTTAGTACATGGAAATCTGAAAATGTATCAAGAGAAGGAAAAGGAAGGGCGGCTCTTTGTGTGACCTGGAGGTTTGCCATCTGCGAAGGACCATCCTGATAACGGACCAGTTATGTTCAGAACCGTGACCCAGATCTCCTCCAACGAGCTGCAAATGAAATTTGGCAGTAGTTAAGAAAAAAAAAAATTGGTAATGCCAAAAACAAAACCAATAGAAGTTTTTCTTGGAGTCTTTATAGGAAATTTTTATCCAACTAACCCCAGAGACAGTTCCAGATGAACTCTGCGAGTTCCATTTTTAAATGTTGTTTGCGGTTTATGAGTTTTTAGGTGTGGGAATTGGCTATATCCTTCAAAAATCTTGTTGCCTTTATCAGGGAACCTCTCATTTGTTGTTACTACACATGAAATAGGGAAAAGTGCCTGCAGATACCAAACAACTATTACTTGAAAACTCAACGTACTTACTATTTAGTCTATATCATGTAAGTATGAACAAATCTACTAACGTACCAACCAAGCTTCGTGAGGAGACACCTCAGCGTTTCCCAATGAATACGAGGAGCCAACATTTAGTTCCACTGCAGCCTCTGGAGCATGCTTAAAAACAAACTCCATAGAATTTGAATCAACGACAGCTAAATCGTAACTCGAGCCTGTGATTTCATTTCCATCTGCAAAGGCACATTTAAACATTTAACCCATTTCAGCAAAAGAAGGTTACTAGTCCGAAAACGCAAAGAACAATAACAGTTCCATATTGGGCGAGCAAAGGCTACCCGCAGTGATGAATGTATGTTGGAGTACAACTCTCTTCGGTGCATCTTTGCTATAAGGAAAGAACTGTGATGATACCGCAAACATAACAATACTGAAATGCAGCACGAATTTCATGATCGACGATTTGGCCAGCCAACGATCACAAATTGGTATTATTGGGCCCACACACAAGCCAGTGACAACTCCAATGACTGCAGCTACTGCTACATCTGCAAGGTAAAATCCTGCAAAGCAATGTACAATAAACATCTTACGCAATGAAAGTCAAACTTGCAAGTTGCACTCGCGACAAAGCATTTTAGTGTTTTTATGGTAAAATCCTCAAAAAGCGTGAACCAATTAGCTGAGCCAGAGATGCTTTCGGAAAGAATGGAGTTCAGTAAAACTAACCATAAGGTGGTGGAATTGCTCCCATCATTCCTGTCTTCTCAATCAAAAATAGTGCAAGAATACCACCAAAATAGACAGAATACAAAAGGCATGGAAGAAGAAGTATCACATAAAACATGGGAGACCTGTATGAGATGAACATGTATCATACAACAGATTTAAAACAGCTGTCTCTAGAAAACATAAAAGTAGAAGAACTACTAGAGATGGAAATCTAGACTACTGTCTAAAGAAAACATCGAAATCCAATTTGACAGCGATCTTATTCGCTAAAGAATATTCCTATGCCTAAGAAGAATTTCAAGTTAAAATAATCCTCAACTTCACAAAAGTTAGTTACTGTTGATTACAACCTTAATAGTTCTATGAAAGACTGGAAGTCTTACTTGACTGAATCATAGCCATATGACTTGACAGAAAAACAGAAAGCAATCCTTCCCAATAGCATAGAAATGCAGATGACAAACATCGTGAATCCTCCACTTAATCCAGAGAAAAAATATGCCTGAAATTTTTTCTCCAGTTAGTCATAGATAAGCCAAACAAATAACAAAAACTGGAAGTGAGGCGTAAACTAAATGATAAAACAAAAGTGCATACCGAAGTTGCAAAAGCATAGAACCCAAATGCTCCCCAAAACCTTGCCTCATCAGATGTTTCCTACAAGACCATTGTTAAAAGACATCTTCTACTGACAGACATGGAGGCAACTTAGACAAGAGGAAGAATAAGGCCTTTACAACTTTCATAATCTTCTTAGATGAAACACCTTGACAATGTGCGACACGATCAGAGATAGTTCTTGGAATTAAAAGACCGAAAAATGAGACGGGGACGAACATCAAGAAAGCTACGAATGGATGAGCAAACCTGCATCCACACTAATTTTAGTGAGTTTCCCCCACCAATAAAATCTCAACAGTTTCAACACCTTTAATTAGCATTAAACAAAATCTCGAACAATGTAAGAAGATATATAAAACAAACCAGCTCATGGGATTAGCAAAGGACAATCTGATGACTGAAAAAATAATAGGGAATATGACGCCAAGTAAAATTCCAGCGGCATGTTGCATAAGTCCTAATCAGGCAACGCTTTACAATGTTAAATCTCCAAAACATTGCGCAAGGGGAAAAGGAATACAAAAAGATTAAGAAAATAAATATTGTATATTTTTACCTTTCGACAAAGCCCAGATGATAGACAACCAAGGGTGTACCCCAGGGTCCCGAATATACAAAAAGAAAGAAACAAGAACGAATAAAGTAGCTGGAATGTTGTGAAGTACCATGGCTACTTTCTTTGGATAGTACACCTGATAGATTTCATGATTTCAGCTTGTCAAGAGAGTGTAAACAAACTATGAAAAAAGATGATGAACAGAGTCAAAAGCACCCACCATGAACAATGTTAAGTAATCAAAGTAAACAGCTCTTTCAACCATGTCACTATTAACATCCACGTCAAGCGACTTTCTTTCACTAGCAACCTTCAGCTTAGAACTCGTGAAGGCTTTAAGCACGCTGATTAAGTTTTCTCCACGAGCTTGCATGCTTCCAGGTCTGATTAAAATATTTTCCGTAAAATGAGGGTCGTACTAAGTAATAAACAATAGTAAGGAAAAGCTCAACCATAATGTATACCAAAACGATGCATACACTATTCTGTCAACGGTATCAAATGAAGTATGGTAGTAGTAACCGCCCAGAAGGAAGATAATGTCTAGCCCGGGAATGTCACCATAATCTTTTGCAAACATTCTGTAATCGGTGTCTGAAGGCATAACATCGAAAACATCCTGGGGAATATCACAGGACCACTTAAAGTCAGTGACGAAGATGAACTAGAAACAAAATGGTTGGATGCAGTTTTATCACGGAACCCACTATCACTTGGCAAAAACAGAGAACACAGTGTGTGTCCATGTCTGTCATACAGCGAAAGAATTGGACACGAGAGACAGACCTGTGCTGAACTCTGAGCCATTGGATACACTGCAGCTTGAGAGTAGACATAGGACGGCCACGAGCTAGGCCCTGATTGGCAGACCAGATCTGCCAGCCATTAACATCAAGTCAAAAGTACGAGAAATTAGCACAATAGAAACTTAATACCGTCATGAATAAGCCTGACATATATTCTTCTAGTGACTAAAGAATAATGTATGTGTATTCAATAAGTTTCTAGAGACATGATGTTGCAAGAGAAGTTCTTCTATATGACTAAAGGCAATGGTCTAGACATATGTTAAAAGATTAGCTTTTTTGGTTTCAATCATCATAAAGGATAAGAGAAGACACAAGACCAAACTTAAGAACACCATTGTCATATAGAGGAAGACACTGGTGGGGAAAGGGCCTTGTCATAATTCAAAAGACTTTCTCCATTATTATCTTCACACCAGCTAGATGTTTTTTAGGGAATACAAGAATTAAACAGAGGTTGTATCTTACCAATACCCCCTGTCCCAGTAGCTTCCACGTTTATAAAAGCTCCAATGGTATCTTTCAACTTATGCTTTGTCATGAAGCCATGCGAGCCCTAAACACGCAACAAAAAAAGCCACATTGCTCTGTAAAGTAGGAACTTATTTTCATCAACTTTACTATAACAGAAACCTCATGCTATCACAAAATATAATAAGGGCAAGAAGTTCAAAAATTCCATGCGAAAGAGTACTAAGCACCGTGGCTACGTTACCAGCATAAAAAGCTCTTCGGCACCATTGAAGAGAAAAATTATAGGTTGAGGAGGGGACCAGCCAGAATCCACTACCAGTCTTGCTAATTCAAGTAGTGATGCTGCAAATGGAGATGCACAAATCCATGATTTTAGTGGTTTAGAAGGAAAAAGTAAAGAGATGTACCAAACGCACCTACACATGACCCACAGTCACCAGCTCCAGGTGAGTTGATAGGGCTGTCATAATGTGCATTCATCAATACAGATGCATCAGTGTCATGAGAATGCATCGACGAGATACTGCAAGGAAACCGCAAAACGGTTTGGCATTAATAAGTAGGGACACAATTTGTCAATGTTGCAGACTACTGATGAGTGAATAAATAACAAAAACAAGGAAATATGTACATACTAGAAACAAAAGCAGAAATCTTTAACACAGAATACATTGAAAGAAGAATAACAAAAGAATACCGCATAAGTATATTTGTATGGTTTCTGTATCCCAGTGAAATGCTGTGGCGAATAAACATCATGCTAAAGGAACCATCCACCTGAGTTTCCTCCACCTCAACCCTATACAACATTCAATTTTCAGCTCAGAGAACAAATTTTAAGGAGGAACATTCTTCTTGAAAGCTAGGAACCAATTAATGAGTGCATGCATAGATATATGGTTGGAGACTGATGAATCTCAGCATTTATTAAACAGCACTTTTCTTTGATTGGGTCAAAAAAGTCAAATTGAAAAGAAAAAAAAAAAAAAAGCAAAACCTTAAATTAGGACCAGCTCTCTTCTTCAACATCTCCAACTGAGATTTTATGTATGTTGCAGCTTCTCTAAGCCCTGATCGACCCTCCTACAAAACCCATGAAACCCAATCAGACAAAAACGACGCCGAATCACCTGGAGAGAGACAGAGAGAGAGACGAAACGACGCCGAATTACCTGGCGACCACCGATCTCCTCGGCCAAGACACGGATGTGTTCGACGGCTCTGGCTTCAGAGAACCGATCCAGAGGCGCGTCGGAAGGAAGCGGAGAGATAAATTTCATGTGGAGGACGCAGTAAACAATCGCAGACATTGAAGCGTAGATGAAGACGATTGAGAAGAGGAACTTGAAGCCCGTGGCTTCGCCAGAGCTCAGTCTCCAATACGCCATCGCCGGATTCAAAATCTTAATCGAAGGAATCTCCTACTTAAAAAACAAAAAAAAAAAGACAAGGATGGATCAGTTTTGTAATGGTGGAAACGGAACGGGTCGGGAAGGCGAGAGAGAGAGACTACTTACAACAAGTCGTGACGTTTTTGATTTGATCATTTCAAGAAACAAAATCCGTCTATATAGGACATAATCAAAGTGTTTATTTAATACGTAGAGATTGGGAAATTTGATTTAAAGGAATCTGCAAATCTTAGGATATCATTAAATTGAAGGAATTTGCATGTGCGTTGACAGTTGTCAAAATCAGAGTGACATTGTTGTCTTTTTCTGACTTTGAAATACGACGCAGCAAAAGAAATATAAGTATATCTGAAACTACTTATTCCTATTTTTGTATTACGACTACTTGCTTACAAGTACTTTCGTAGCTGGCGAATGGTAAACCAGTTTTAAAACGAAAACCAGAAGAACGTGAACGTGATAAGACCACTAAGCTCAAATTTTTATGAATAAATTTCCTTTTGTTATAAAATATACATATAATAAGTGTGAATAAGATCTACGTATATATGTATATCATATGTGTTTATATATATATATATATATGATATTATGGTGAAGAAAGATTGAAGAGAGGAGGGAGCGAGAGAGAAAACCATTTTCTTATTCATTCTCTTATTACTTCTTTTCTTTTACTTACATCCACTAATTATAGTAGATTGAAGTCGGTAATGTTTCAAAAAGAAGTATTATAATAAGATAAGATGATAACTATCAATATGGATAATCATCACTTAATTATCTATAGCTTTTATAATACTCCTCCTTGATTATCCATTTATGTTTTAATATTTTTATACTGCCTCGTTAAAAACTTTATCATGGAAAAACCCAGTGGGACAAAAACCATGACAAGGAAAAAAGAGTGCAGTCTCCAACTGAAAAAAATATATATATAATCTTTTCTTTAGAGGTCTCGTAGATGGTGCATTCCGATACTCTGAACATGTTTCCGGAATGTTGTAGTGGGAAGCGCCTTTGTGAATAAATCTGCTACGTTGTCACTTGAACGAATATATTGAACATCAATCTCCTTCTTCTCTTCGAGTTCCCGAGTGTAGGAGAAAAATCTTGGAGGAATATGTTTCGTCCTATCACTCTTGATGTAGCTTTTTTTGATTTGGACAACACATGCAGAATTATCTTCAAATATAGTCGTCGGCTCTTTGTTGGTGGTTATTCCGCTTGCTTCTTGAATATGTTGAGTCATTGATCTGAGCCATACACACTCTCTGCATGCTTCATGAAGTGCAATGATTTCGGCATGATTTGAAGAAGTAGCAACCAAAGTCTGTTTTTGAGACCGCCATGAGATTGCAGTTCCACCAATTGTAAAAACATACCCAGTTTGCGAACGAGCTTTATGCGGATCAGATAAATAACCTGCATCTGCAAAACCAACAAGACCAACCTCGGGGTTTCTTGAATAAAATAATCCAAAATCAATCGTACCTTGGAGGTAACGGAATATGTGTTTTATTCCGTTCCAATGTCTACGAGTAGGAGATGAACTGTATCTTGCAAGTAGATTAGTAGCAAAAGCTATATCTGGTCGTGTACAATTAGCAAGATACATAAGTCCACCAATAGCGCTCATATAAGGTACTTCAGGACCTAATATGTTCTCGCCATTTTCACAAGGTCGAAATGGATCTTTTAAAACATCAAGCGATCTATTAACCATTGGAGTACTCAAATGAGTCGCTTTATCCATATTAAAGCGTTTTAATACTCTTTTTGTGTAATTTGATTGATGTACAAAAATTCCATTTTTGAGATGTTCAATTTGAAGCCCTAGACAAAATTTTGTCTTTCCTAGATCTTTCATTTCAAACTCCTCTTTCATATGAGTTCTTGCATCATCAATTTCCTTTTGAGTTCCAATTATGTTCAGGTCATCTACGTATACTGCAATGATCACAAATCCTGATGAGGATTTCTTAATAAACACACAAGGGCATATCGCATTGTTAATGTATCCTTTACTTAACAAATATTCACTTAAGCGATTATACCACATGCGTCCGGATTGCTTTAATCCATACAGTGATCGTTGTAATTTGACCGAACATATTTCCTTAGATGATGCTTCATGCACTTTTAATCCTTCTGGGATCTTTAATCCTTCTGGGATTTTCATATATATATATCAGTATCAAGTGATCCATAAAGATATGCAGTCACAACATCCATTAGGTACATTTCTAAATTCATAGATGCCGCCAAGCTCATTAAGTACCTAAATGTGATTGCATCCATAACCGGAGAATATGTCTCTTCATAATCAATTCCCGGTCTTTGAGAAAAACCTTGTGCCATAAGCCGGACTTTATATCTTGTGACTTCGTTCTTCTCATTTCTTTTTCGCACAAAGACCCACTTATATCCGACTGGGATTACATCTTTGGGTGTAACGACTATAGGTCCAAAAACATCTCTTTTATTAAGAGAGTCTAATTCATTTCTCATGGCCATTTGCCATTTTTCCCAATCAGATCTTTCGTGACATTCGGATACAGACTTTGGGTCTGGATTATCTTGATCAATTTCTTTAGATACAGAGAAAGAGAATATTCCATCAGTATCATCGATTTCATTTCTATCCCATATTTTTCCATTTTGGGCATAATTAATGGAAATCTCATATGTTTCTGTATCATGCTCATTTTCTACCTCTGGTTCTTCTGGAACCCTTCCATACATATCTTCTGGATGTTTTTCTTTGTATGGTTCCTCTAGAACCTTCTCATTTTGTTCTCCCAATTTCTTTTTCTTTCGAGGATTTTTATCCTTTGAGCCCATCGGCCTCCCCCTCTTTAATTAAACCTTAGGTTCATTCGCTTTGTTTCCATCGATTTGTTCTTCTGGAACATTGATTCTTGATGGAACATTTGCAGCGGGTATATATGATTTTGTCATCCTTTTTATATTTGTGAACGCATCAGGTAACTGGTTTGCCAAATTTTGTAAGTGTACAATTTTCTGAACTTCCAACTCGCGTTGTTTAGTAGGGGGATCAAGATGTACTAAAGATGGTGCACACCAAGTAATATTTTTTGAGATTTCTTTAATTCTTCCCCCTAACGCCGAAAATTCATCTTCATTAAAATGGCAATCGGCAAAACATGCCGTAAACATATCACTAGTTTTTGGTTCAAGATATCGAATTATACTCGGTGACGTATACCCGACATATATCCCAAGTCTCCTTTGAGGTCCCATTTTTGTTCTTTGTGGCGGAGCAATAGGGACATAAACCGCGCACCCAAAAACACGAAGATGGGATATATTGGGTTCTTGGCCAGATGTTAACTGTAATGGGGAATATTTATTATATGCACTTGGTCTAATCTGGACCAATGCCGCAGCATGCAATATAGCATGTCCCCATACATGAATTGGGAGATTTGTTCTCAAGATTAACGGCCTTGCAATGAGCTGCAACCGTTTAATTAAACTTTCAGCCATGCCATTTTGTGTATGAACATGGGGAACTGGGTGCTCAACATCAATCCCCATTGCCATACAATAATTATTAAAAGCTTGTGAAGTGAATTCACCGGCGTTATCAAGCCTAACTTTCTTTATGGCATAATCAGGAAATTGTGCTCTTAATCTGATTATTTGGGTAATGAATTTTGCGAAAGCCGTATTCCGTGTTGTCAACAGACATACGTGTGACCATCTACTCGATGCATCAATTAATACCATAAAATAGCGAAACGGCCCGCATGGTGGATGTATAGGTCCACATATATCACCATGTATTCTCTCTAAGAATACTGGATTTTCATTCCCAACTTTAGCCGGTGATGGCCGAGTTATTAGTTTTCCTTGAGAACATGCGGAACATGAAAAATCTCTAGATTGAAAAATCTTTTGGTTTTTCAATGGATGTCCGTTAGAATTTTGCACAATTCTTCGCATCATGACTGATCCTGGATGTCCTAGCCTTTCATGCCATATTTTAAATATATTAGTAAACTGCTGGTTTACTACAGCATAGGACTCAGTCATATATATCTTTGTGCAATATAATCCAGAAGACATCATTGGTAATTCTTCCAATATATGCTTCTTTTCTAATGTAATGCAAAGATATTCAATGCCATTCTTATTCTTAGTCTCGCTATGATATCCATTTTTCCGGATATCTTTGAAACTTAATAAATTTCTGTATGAATTAGGGGAATATAATGCATCATGTATCTCAAACTTTGTTCCCCTTGGCATTGAAAACCTGGCTTTACCTGAGCCCATAATAATATTTGCATTACCAGATACAGTACTCACGCTTCCGGCGGAGTCTTTTAAATTAAGAACGGAGAAATACTTTTTATCTCTAAGTATTGTGTCCGTTGTCGCACTATCTGCCAGACATGTATCTCCGTCCATGATCTCAAGTTCTGACATTGTCTGGTATAACAATATTAATCAGAGATGCATTAATAAAAATGAAACTTTATATAACATGAAGTGACATAATTATTTTAAAACTATTTTACAAAGCTATTTTAACATGATACTACAAAATAAAAGCATATTATACAAAGTACATAAAATTACTAGCATCATGCCTTATAGATTTAGTTATCATTTTTCTCTGTTGATACTTCAGGATCAACAATAAAGTCGGCAACATCAAAATGGGTATCATCATTGAGACCGTTAAAGGAAGGTCCAGCTTCATCAGAGAGGAAATTTGTTTCGACATCTTTCTGCTTTTCCTTTAGAGACTCTTGATACAGATCGACTAAATATTTTGGCACACGACATGTTCGTGCCCAATGGCCTTTCATGCCACATCTGTAACAAGCACTCTCCGTTTTTCTTTTATTTATGCGGCCAACAACATTTCCCCGAGAATTTTGATTGGCTTTCAATGTGCCGGAGTTATCTGACTGGAATTCTCTTCCTTGTCCTCGGCCTCGTCCACTACCTCTGCCACGTCCGCGTCCACGGCCTTTACCGCGACCACGCCATCGTCCTCGAAAATTATTTGTATTGGATGCTACCACATTCGCTTCTGGGAATGGAGCCGATCCAATTGGACGAGATTCATGATTCATTATAACAATTTCATTATTTTGTTCAGCAACAAGAAGAACTTGCATTAAATCCGAGTATCGGGTAAATTCTCTTGCCCGATATTGTTGTTGGAGGACTACGTTTCCTGGATGAAATGTTTGGAGAGTTTTCTCGATCATATCAAAATATATTTTCTCCACATAACATCATCCTCGAAGTAATTCCGAACAAAGCGGAATTATATTCGCTTACACTCTTGTAATCCTCAAACCGCAGATTCAGCCACTCATGTCTTGCTTTTGGTAAGATCACATATTTCTGGTGATCAAACCTATCTTTGAGTGACAGCCAAAGATCTGCGGGATTATCTTTCATAATATATTCATCTTTTAATGTATCATGAATATGGTGGCGGAAGAATATCATGGCCTTTGCCTTTTCCTCATCGGACGTGGTCTTCCATTTATCAATGGTGTCAAGAAGCCCACTTGCTTTTAGATACATCTTTGCACCTACTGCCCATGTCAAATAATTTTTCCCAGATAAATCAAGGGCAGCGATCTCAAGTTTTGCCAAGTTTTACATGATAACTATTTAACAAAATTTTAAACATCATATTAAAATTTAATTTTAAATAATTATTGATAAAATAGGTGCAGTAATAATAACAACATAATTTTTAAAAAATAAAAAAAATAAAAAATAGGAGGCAAAGCCTTCCATATAAATGATAAATAAATAACAGAATATAAATACATAACAGAAAATAAATAACGGTAAAATAATAATAATAAAAAAATAATAGGCATAATTCTCAACATAATCAAGGAGGCAGAGCCTACCATGGGATTATGGAGACATAAAATTTTAATTGATCAAGAAGGCAGCGCCTACCATAATAATGATCAATTTTGAAAAGACATAGCCTATTATATGTCTCTTCCACTGATAGTGAGGAGGCAGAGCCTACCATAATATTATGAGGAGGAGGCAGAGCCTACCACTCCATACATAATAAATAAATTAAAAATTAAATTGAATAACACAAAAATTAAAATCTTACCCTTTTGGTATGACAGAGGATATAATTTAACGGTATGGATATAGAGTCGTTCGTGCTGATAACATGTTATAAAATATACATATAATAAGTGTGAATAAGATCTACGTATATATGTATATCATATGTGTTTATATATATATATATATGATATTATGGTGAAGAAAGATTGAAGAGAGGAAACGGGGGAGCGAGAGAGAAAACCATTTTCTTATTCATTCTCTTACTACTTCTTTTCTTTTACTTACATCCACTATTTATAGTAGATTGAAGTCGGTAATGTTTCAAAAAGAAGTATTATAATAAGATAAGATGATAACTATCAATATGGATAATCATCACTTAATTATCTATAGCTTTTATAATACCTTTCATATATATTTTGTTTTTCAACAATCTTATAAATTAAATCAAAATTGGTCGGAGAAATACCGTAGAATATTTCTTATCAGTAGATCTGTCAAATGGATTGACTGCGTTCAGATGGTCATGTCCAAGTGGACATTTTTTTTTGTGGACAAATCATGACCATGATTAATAACGACCATGACCAATAACGACCGTGACCAATAACAACTATGGTTTGTCCATGAGAATCCACTTGTATATACTTTAGATAATTTGAATA
Organism: Arabis hirsuta; assembly: GCA_964056655.1. NCBI lineage: Eukaryota > Viridiplantae > Streptophyta > Magnoliopsida > Brassicales > Brassicaceae > Arabis > Arabis hirsuta. Next base: position 17,151,165 of record OZ053311.1, on the reverse strand, counting down.
TGTTTAATTCAATTGTATATGTTCCTTGACAATTAATCATCAAAAAACAAAAAAAAAATTATGTAATTCCGTAATTTTCCCGCCAAAAATAAAATTTCGTAAAATTTTCCCGCAAAAAAATGTGACTCCGTAAAATTTTCTCGCCAAAAATAAAATTCCGTAAAATTTTCCCGCAAAAATGTGGCTCCGTAAAATAATTTTCCTCCGAAAAAGTAATCCGTAATTTTTCCGCCAGAAATGTGACTCCGTAAAAATTTCCTGCCAAAAACGTAATTCCATAATTTTCTTGCCAAAAATATGACTCCGTAAAATTTTTCCGCCAAAAATGTGACTCCCTAAAACAACTTCCCTCCAAAAACACGATTCCGCAATTCTTCCTCCAAAAATGTGATCCATGAGTTTCCTACCTAAATTTCGTAATTTGATTCTATAGTTCTTTTTTTAATCAAGAAAACAAAGTCAAAGATTTTTCAAAAACATTTAAAAGGAAAACACATCTCATTGGCCGTCCATTGACCATATAGTCCGACCCATTTTGACCACGGAACAAAATGGATTATGTCCATTTGGACTAAAGTCCATATGGTCATGACCATAACTGACCATTTTGTAATGGGTTGGATTGGACAATGGTCAACCATTCCATTTGACAGCTTTACTTATCGACTCATTATAATTTACATGATAAATATGGCATTTCGTGCTTTTTTGCAAGAGCATCCAAACGAACAATTAGACTATGGGTAATTCAATCTAAGAAACACAAATACGCCTTGAATGTCATTAAGATAATCAAGTTCAGTATTCCTTCCGTCCCATTATATAAGATGTTTTGGCCGAATACGCGGGAATTAAAAAAAAAAAATTTTAACAAAACAACATTTATTAATTAGTTAAAAATATAATTCAACCAATCACGTAAAAAAACTACATAGTTAAAAAGATCAAAACAATCAAATAACATTTAAATCTACATAGAAACTAGTAAAACATCTTATATATTGGAACAAATAAAAAAACTTAAAATATCTTATATTTTGGGATAGAAGGGGTATTAATTAATTTTTACAAGATGGTTAGTCGATCAGGTTCTTGAGTCATTTTGATATTAAATTTGTGCTGTTATTAGAAGTTCCAAAATAGTGATGAAATTTTTGCCAAAAAAAAAAATTAAAAGTGGGGGGGGGGGGAACGGCTTATTACGCCAATTATCCGCCATGGTTACAGAACATACATAAACTATATGTATGTGTGAATTAATACATCAACTCATATAATTTGGCTAAAACATACATTGACAAGTCAACAAGTATTGAGTCAGCTGTCATGTGATTTTCAATAATCAACTAACGTGACAGATTAATCATCAACCATGGCAGATGCCATGTCATCAATATATTTTTAGTCATAAAATTAAATATAAAAATTCATTTCTTTTATATGTAATTTATTTCTTGATTTAAATAAAAATTTAATTTTTTAAAAATATTCTATCTTTATCAGCTTCATGATACTAGATATATGTGCATAAATAAAAAATATGTTAAAGTCATTCGAAATATCATAGATATGATTTTCGAGGATTTTTGTCCCTCAAATCATATGAGATTCGATAAATGGTTTTAAGAAACTTAAATTTGACCTTTTTGTAAAATATAATATTTTTTTGAAATTTTCACAGATCTAGATATTCGTATAGTTTCTCAATGACAAGGTAGTGATAAGACATGACATGTATATATTTTTTACTTTTAGCATTTTCATTCTCTTTCAATCCAGACATTTTATTTCTGGTGCATGTAAAAATCTATCATTTTCTTTTCATATGATGTAAAAAAAAAAGGATTAAAAAAGAACGAGAATGCTAAAAGTGATATGGTTTTTAATCACTATTACATGCAACTGAAAGATGGGTTTTACATGAACCAAAAAATGAAATGGTTTTTACATGCACCAAAATAAAAATATCATATGATTACATATAAAATAAAGTAATTGTAATTTCTATTTTTTTATGATTAAAACTATTTTTAAATTAAATGTAACTTTTATTTTTATTTATTATTAAAAGTATTTTGATGACTTGGCATATGACATCAGATGATTAATGATGACTCGATGACATGGTAGCTGACTCAACACTTGAGTTAATGTATAAATTCACACATGATTGTAGTTTTTTTTTTTTAAGGTTGTATCTTTAAAAATAAATCTAAAACAAGTTTTTAAGGCTGTAGAGAAAAATTAAGGCTGTAGATGGTTTTTATAGCCCAACCAATCATCCCTAAAAGAATTGTGTTTATAAGTGATTGTAGATTTCTGACAAAAGAATTGTACATGTTGTCAAATATTAAAGTGAATTTATGTGAACATAAGTACAAAATATGGTAAATGCGAGAGATTTGCAAAATTAACATCAATTCTTATTGGTGTATTTTCCAAATACGTAATCTGAAAAAATTATTTGGAAAACTATATGACGTATATCTATTTGCAAAACTATTAATAGATAATTAGTTTTCCATATATGACGTATTTTCCAGATAATTGCTTCCAGTACAAGGTCAGCTTCTAGATAGTGTACTTTGATTTGCGGTCTGAAGAGTTTACCATTATAGAGTTACCAGAGGAAGAAGCTGACCTTGTATCTGATCAGGCTTATAATTATTGTGTAGAAGTTGCACTAGCAGATACCGTATGTAACAATGGAGTTGTTGGTATGTTGATTAGGGAGGGAATTATAGGAGAATGGCGGAGAATCTCTTATGAGATTCCTAGGTAGAGAGAAATGGTTGGCGAGATGAGTTTTTCTTTCCAAGGTGTCACTGGAAAAGGAGAGCTCGTGCTCACAAGCAATTACATTGAAGGATCGTTTTGGGTCTTGTTCTACAATCCAATCAATCAAAAACTCAGAAAACTAAGATCGATCCAGTGGGGTAGAGGAGCATGTATGGACTGAGGCTCACAAGCTACCAGGCGAGTATTGATATGGCTCCTTATGAGGCATTGTATGAGAGGCCAAGTCGTACATCTTTATGATAGACCCAAGTGGAGGAGAGGAGCATGTATGGTGCATATTTTGTTCAGGAAACGACGGAGAAGATTTTCGTGTTTTGAAGCTGAACATGAAGGAGGCTCAAGATCGGCAAAGGAGTTATGCTGATAAGAGGAGAAAGGAGTTAGAGTTTGAGGTTGGAGATAGAGTGTAACTCAAGATGGCGATGTTGAGGGGTCCTAACAAATCCATTTCAGAGAATAAGCTGAGTCCGAGGTTTATGGGTCCGTTTAAGGTTGTGGAACGGGTGTGACCACTTGCTTATCGTTTGTTTGTGAAGGCATTTCATAAGATCTTCCATGTGTCGATGCTGAGGAAGTGTCTGCATAATTCTGAGGAGGTGGTGGTGAGGATCCCTAGTGATCTTCAGCCCAACATGACTTTAGAGGCGAGGCCGGTGAGAATTCTCGAGAGGAGAGTCAATGTTCTACGCCGGAAGAAAATACAGTTGTTGAGAGTTTTGTGGGACTATGACGGTGTTGAGGAGGAGACTTGGGAACCATAGGCTAAAATGAAGGCAAAGTTCAAGAAGTGGTTCGAGAAGCAAGTCGAGGCTTGAGTTTGTCTTTATGGTGTCAGTCTCAGAGTTTTGCATTTTGCTATGTGTGTTTTGGATTGTGTATTTTCGTTAAGGATGTAATAATTATTACATTTTGATATTAATAAGATGAGTATTTCTTATGGTTGAGATTTATAAGATGTGTATTTCTTTTGTTATAAGTTTTATAATAAAATATCTTTTATAAAAAAAACCTTGGTAAATCTTTATTATAAACACATTTATGTCCTCGAATTTTATTGGGACAAAAAAAATTATAACCAAATTTTAATTTGAAAAATGAAAATAAAATTTTGTAAATTTACTTAAGGAAAGATTTTGTAAATGTTTTTGTTATGATTAATTTAAATTTAAAATAGAAAACTTCCATAAAAATTTGCAATGTCATCTTTTTGTTTAGCCATGTCATATTTTTTCTTAGGAGAGTGATTGTGGAGATGACACATAAGCAAACTCTCACAAATCACTTCCCAAATAATATATAAGGGATTAGCGTCAAAATTAACCTATTTGGCAAAGAGGTTCCGGATGATAAACTTGTCAAGTAAATTTTTCATGGGTTCCATGTCATATATGAAAATCAATTTATCTTATAAATGTGTTGGAACCAAGAAATTTGCGATACTTTGGAGTGGGCAATAATCACCTACCAAAAACATGTAAATAGCAATGGATTCCCAAGAGAATTTTTTTTTTTTTTTTTGGGACAAGTAATGAATCTGAATAGTTGATCTTAACTTAGTTTGTTTCACACTAGAACCAAAACTCATGTTTTGTTCACTCCAAAGACAAAAACAACATAAATCAAAATCGTCTTATAAAAAAAACAAACCAGAAACATGTAAATATTTGAAGTGGCTTTGTTTCTTCTTCTTCACTCGTCTTCTTGGCTAACGAGCCTATCAAGCCTGTTGGTAAATGGTAACAACAAGGTCTAGCTGAGAAGCTCTTTCGACAATGGTCTTTCTCTTTTTGGTCGAAACGCTCCTTGACGGTGATTCAAAAGAGTTTATTTGGTACATAAAAAAATGTAAAAAATGTTTTCAGTTAGGAGTAGACATTCGGGTATCTGTTCGGGTTCGGATCGGGTATTTCAGATTTTCGAGTTTATATAATACCCATTCGGATATTTGAAAATTTTGGGTCAGTTTCGGTTCGGGTTTTGTCGGGTTCGATCGGGTTCGGATTATCCGAAATAATCTAAAATTGTCGAAAATATTCAAAAATCACCCAAACGATTTATAATTATTTCACTTTCTTTTCTTATTTGGTTCAGTTTAATTATGAGTTATTCAAATTATCCAAAATCCCACGAACAAAAAAAAATGTAATAGTTCAAATAATAACATAAATTGGTTATTTTTGCCAAAATGTAACCACAGTTTTCGAAAATGTAATAATTCAAGTAATAACATAAATTGGTTATTTTTTGCCGAAATGTAATCACAATATCCGAATTGATCAAAAAAGTAAAGAAAAAACTATAAAAATTACAAAAAATTACATAAAATACCAAACCTTAATATATTTAAGTTAATTTACGTTTCGAATATTTCGGATACTCATTCGGTTCTCAGTTCGGTTTCGAGTTTTCTTCTAAGTGTGGAAGATCCATTCGGATATTTTTAGAGAATCGGTTCGTGTCCGGTTCGGTAATTCAGTTTTTGATTTTTTGCCCACCCCTAGTAAACATGTTGCAGTCCTATGCAATTATCTCTTTAGAATATCCACATGGAAGGGCATATGCGTCATTTCTCTAGCTACTACTAAACGAATTCTCTCTTCTCTCTATAAATAACTCGCACTGGTCTGAGTAACAGTCCGGTCAAAACCAGTCGGAATCTGGAGAGAATCTATCTAAAAGGGAGATGCGAGTTGTCAGGATTTCATGTGTGGGGACACGTCATCTCTCACCTCCCTCCTCCGCCGCCAGTTGCGCCACCCACTCCGACGTCTCTGCCTCCTCCTCCTCCTCCGCCGGTACGTTCCCTCTTTCGCCGTCTTCTGTTAATACCGGAATTCCCGTATTTGATTTTTGTTTATTTCGATTTATTTCCTTAACAAATGTGCTCTCATAATGGGAGATTTCACTTTTAAGAAACGAAAACCAAATTAAAAATCTTCCAAACCATTCTCATCACTAATTCCCTTAACCATCTCTAATCAGCCTTTTCTTCTTTCTTTATATATGATCACTTTCCAAATTTATAAAATCTCTGTTTTCCTTACATTTTCCAAGTTAGCTTGTACATTTAGATGCCTAAAATGTTATTGCCAAGTGATCCAAATTTGTGTCTTATCTCTTGAAAAAAGAAGAAGAAAATGGGCGTTCTTTTCTTAATTTTACAATTTCTTACCTTAACAAAACTCCCCTTTTTTGGTTCAATAATACATTCCAACAAAAAGAAAATTTGTGTATATTTTGTTGTATGTATAAATAACAGTCGTTTTCAGTGAAACATGTTTCATTCGCTCAAAGCTGGTAAACTACTAAACTGTAGCAGCATAGTAAGGCTATCTACAGTATGTTTGACCACAAACTCACTAACATGTGTGATGAGTGAACAGAAAACCTATCTACAAAAGAAATTAGTTTTTTTTTTTAAATAGTAAATGGCAAAAATAATGATTTGCATATGTGATGTTTTTCATTTTGTGTCTAATCATAATCTAAGATTGGGTCCATCGTGTGGGTCCCTGAGTGAATAATTCGTACTCGGTTGTTCATAGGATTGTACCGGTTTAGTTTAATCGGACGGGTCTGAGAGATCCGTGAATAATTCAATCGGTCTGCCACGTGACTCAACTTCAAGTAGATCTGTATTTATAATGTTCGTAGGTGAATTTTAACTTTACATTTTTATTTTTTTATTTTTTTTATTTTTTATAAAACGATTTATATATTTGGTGTTTTGGTTTGGTCCCCATATATCTAAATCAGCCTCCAGAGCAAATGTTGACAGATGTAGGACATTGAATCTGAAGTAGAGGCTAGGTGGTGAATGTAATCATATTGGCAACGGCAGTGGGGAATGTAAAAATAAATTTTAACGGGGTCATTATTTAAAATAAATATTATTTATAAATAAAAAGAGATATAATCTTTGATTATGTGGGTAAAAAAAAATTAATCTTGATTATATATGGTCAAATGGTGTTTTTTTACCACTTTTTCTACAAAATTTACGTAAATTCAACATAAAAATAGTTTATTTCAAAAAAATTATGGTGTCACTTGACACCTTATTATCCTTAGTAGATTCGCCAACGGGGTTTGAGTTTATATCTATACAAGAGATTGTCCACACGTTGCGTGAGGTTTAAAAATTAACTTAATAATTTTTAATTTTTAATTATTAATTATGTATTTAATATTATATAAATTTGGTGTTTATACTAAATAATTATTTAACTTAGAAGATTAAGAATTTGTAGCAAATTGTTAGACATATACACCATTACATATATATATATATATATATAAATAGACCGTTCATTAATAAAATTTATAGCATATGGAAGACTTTTTTTTTTGTACAAATCTTTAACTTATATGTTTAAATCAATATTCACTACGGTTTCCTAAAAAAATGATTGGTCGTCTTTTTGAATCAAATACGCATTTAAAAACCTATTGATCAGACAAGTTGTAATATGTTTTACTTCTACCGAGACAGCTACATCATCTCAAGAGAGGTGTTGGAATACATATTTTTGTTTATTTCATTAGAACTTTGAATAAAGAAAGAATAATTGATGTTTGATTGTTTTTTTTTTTACACTATTTATTATTTTGCTGTTATTTTATATTTCATATCAATTTATTGATGAAATGATTCTGTTTTTCTGGATTTACAATTTGTGATAAAAATACAGTTTTTTTAGAGTCTTGGTTAGGAAAATTATTTTATCCAACACAAATTGTTTCAATTGCATTAGAGAGTGATTGATAAATTGGTTTTAAAAGTTATGAAAGCATATAAAAAATCTTGTAAACTCTAAATTTCTCCAATGAGACTTGTTGGATTTACCAGCCTAAAAATTCTAAAATCACTCTTTAATTTTCTCACATCATTTTTTTTTGTTTATGTTTTCTTTTGTGATTTATATATTTTCAAATCAAAGCTACCTACATAAAAGGAAAAAATAAATAAAATATGTGTTTTCTATACATAAATTTATATAAAAAGTTATATTATAATTTACATATGAATAATATAAATTACACAAAACACTTAGTTCTAACTTGTTAGAATTAATTTACATAAGAATTAGCTATTAAATTGTTATAATTAATTGTTAAAGTTATTAAAGGAACTTAATTTTTCTTTTCTATTTAATCAATAAATAAAAAGATAAATGTCAAAAAATTAAAATACATATGGCAGTTTTTCATGGCTTTTGAGAAACCTTATTATATTATATCGATATGCTCTATTTTTGGGTAAATTTTTGGCCATAACGAGGTATAGACATGTCCAATCTAGTCTAGTTTAAACCAATCAAAACCGAACCAGAACCGTTAAAAGTTGATCCAAAAATTGAACCGAGAACAATGTATACCGATTCCATACCAAACCAACCGAACAGAACCTGAACTATATATAGTAAATAAACCGATTAAATCCTTATTTTTGTTCAAATCTTTTATATATTTTCTCATAAAATGAATCCATATCGAAACCGAACCTGTACCAAACCGAAACAAATGGTAAAAATCAAAACCGAACCAAAATAGGGCAATTAAGTATATCTTATATGTGAGTAGCAGTCAAGTTACATTTTCTTATGACTTGACCAAGTGTGTTTTGAAGCTATAACTCCAATGGAAGCTACTTTTGTTCTATAGTTGCTACTTTGTATGAGATCCTTTTTTTTTTTTTTTTTGGTATGAATGTTAAGTTGTATGAGATGCTTTCATGTAATTCTCGAATCCAGTTTGTCTAAAAAGCTTAATTATGAACAACAGAGCAAGTAGTGGAACCTTCCTTAGTTCCTGGCTTCGTGTTTTGTTTGGTTTTAAATCCTCAGAATCTTGGTGTGTTCTTGTTTGTTTATTTAGGGCTGATTAATGCAGATGTAGATGAAGCGAGTTGTGGTGGTACGCCTAGTTGGAGAATTAAGAAGAGCCTAACATGTGTGTGCTTTAACCGCAAGAGAGCTTATGAACGCATCTCCTCTAACTTAAACACCATTGCAGGTAACACACACATCTAGAAAACAACAGCTTCATTAATTGGCTTTAATGCAAGCAATTTTTTTCTGAGTCTTAATTGTTTCTTTCAGGAAAAGACTGAAGAGGTTGAGGAAGAGAATGAAGAATTACTTTGACGCATCGCGGCCTGACCATCAGGATGCATTGAGAGCACTGTGGTCAGCAACGTATCCGGGTGAAAAGCTTCAGGCTTTGATCTCAGACCAGTGGAAAGATATGGGATGGCAAGGAAGAGATCCATCCACTAATTTCAGGTTGAAATCCCTCTGTTTCTATCTCGCTCATGTAATACAACAATTGAAGTAGTTCTTAGTTTGGTTTTTGAACTGTTTGTTATCAGAGGAGCTGGATTCATATCATTGGAAAATCTTCTATTCTTTGCCAAGACATTCTCAGTGAACTTAACTCTCACCACTTTCTACTTTGAGAACATTCATAACTCCCTTTTATGTAACTTCCCAGTTCCATTGGTGTAGACTTCTTTTCAGCGTCTGTTGAAGAAACAAGGAGGCAAAAGAGCGGCTTGGGAATATCCGTTCGCTGTAGCTGGCGTCAACATCACCTTCATGATAATGCAAGTGCTCGACTTAGAAGCCTGTGAGTGTCCTCACTCACTCTCCATTACTCTGTTGCCTTGGTTTGTGAAGCAAAAGCTGTGTTTTTTAATTCTTACATGTGCAGCTAAGCCTAGGAGTTTTGTACGGTCAATTTTCTTGCATATGCTTTCAGGTTAAATTTGGAAACATATCTCTATCTAGTTGAAATCCATTATGGCTCTGAGGCTCTCTGGTCACTTGAGGTTTTGACAAAGTTTTGGAAATGCAGAAAACGAATGGGCCTTTGATTTGCTTTACTGTGTGGCGTTTGCGGTAATGGACAAGCAATGGCTGGACAAGAACGCCACCTACATGGAATTCAACGTGAGTCGATCGTGTTTCCATATGATAATATATATACAATATATGCTTGTATAGTGATGGTGATGGTGATGGTGATGGTGATGGTGATGCATGGACGGATTGTGTAGGACGTGCTAAGATGTACGAGGGGGTAACTAGAGAGAGAGCTGATGTTGGATGATGTTTTTAGGATCGAAGATATGCCTTCTTTCTCTCTTCTCTCTTAGTGTTACCAATCAATTCTTGTTGTCACTTTAGATTTAAGACAATATCAAAGAAGAGACACACAAAAAGGTCGATTTTATTTTAGGTATTCAATGAATTGTTCTTGCAACAACTCATAAAATGTTTATGTTAGAATTAATAATTCTTCTAACAACATTAAATTATCAATGCAATGAAATTATACCTATCAGATTAGCCAAAAGTGTTGTGTATTAAGTTTAAAATGACCAAGTATTTATACAAGAATTGGTAACTTGAAAGAGAAGTAACTAACTAAAAAGATTAGGCCTAATATAATTTACATCAATATCCTAATCATAGTATCATTATCCTAATATCCCCCCTCAAGTTGGCGGTGTAAGTGACTGAATCCCCAACTTGGAGAGAAGGTATGAAAATGTCGGAGATAGAAGAGCTTTAGTAAGAAGATCTGCTGGTTGTTCCTTTGTCGTAATATGTTCCATGACAATGAGCTTGGATTGGACAGCGTCTCGAACGTAATGGCAGTCAGACTCAATATGTTTAGTACGTTCATGGAATACTGGATTAGCAGCGATGTGAAGAGCAGACTTACTATCACAATAGAGCTGCATTGGTTCGTTGTGAAAAACACCAAAAGATAGAAGAAGTGGCTTAATCCATTCCAACTCTTTGAGAGTAAATGCCATCGCTCTATACTCGGCTTCAGCTGAAGACAATGATACTTTGTCTTGTTTCTTTGTTTTCCAGGAGATTGGTGATGAACCAAGGAGAACAATATAGGCACTTAGAGAACGCCGAGTGATGGGACAAGAGTTCCAGTCGGAGTCGCAATAGGCAATGATGCGAAGAGAAAAGTCAGAACGTAGAAAAATTCCTTGAGCCGGAGAGCTTTTCAAGTATCGAACAACACGGAGAGCTGCAATCCAATGAACTTCAAGGGGAATGTGCATAAATTGAGAGAGAATATGAACTGCGTAACAAAGTTCTGGCCTAGTGAAAGTAAGATAGACTAGGCGACCAACAAGCCGTCGATACTTAGCTGGATCAGTGAACGTAGGATTGACAGCAACCGTGAGGCGATGGGTAACCTCCATAGGTGTAGATGAAGGCTTTGCTCCGAGAAGACCAGTTTTGACAATAATGTCGAGGGCGTATTTCCTTTGAGAGATGAAAATTCCGTCCGTAGTGCGAGCAACCTTGATGCCAAGAAAGTACTTGAGTTTTCCCAAATCTTTCATGTGAAAACACTGACTAAGATAAGCCTTGAATCAATGTAGAGAAGACAAATCATTACTAGCGATGATGAAATCATCGACGTAAATCAGTATGTGAATACATAGTGTCTCACGGATGTAGGAGAAGTGAGAGTAGTCGGATTTGCTCTGGATGAACCCATATGTTTGCAAAGCAGTACTAAGTTTAGTAAACCAACACCTGGGAGCTTGTTTGAGACCATAGATCGACTTTTTCAAACGACATACCTTGGATGGATCGGGATCCTCAAAACCAGGTGGTAAACGCATGTAAACCTCTTCATGTAGATCACCATGGAGAAATGCATTATGGACGTCCATTTGATGGATATCCCACCCTTTGGTAGCCGTGACTTCGAGCAATAGACGAATAGTAGTTGGTTTTGCAACTGGAGCAAACGTATCAGTGTAATCGATTCCTTCTTTTTGGCGATTTCCAAGAGCAACAACACGAGATTTATATCGAGCAATATCTCCACTGGAATGATGTTTGATTCTATAGACCCATTTACTGCCAATGGCTTTCTTTCCGGGAGGTAGTGTAGTAATATCCCAAGTATCATTTATCTTGAGAGCATTCATCTCATCGGACATAGAATCATTCCAAACATCATCCTTACTAGCATCAGTGTAAGAGTTTGGTTCAATTGCAGTAGTGATAGCGGCAAGGAATGCCGTATGAGCTGCAGAGAAAGCAACATTAGGAATGTATGCAGAAATAGGATACAAAGTGGACTTACACGGGACCGTGTCGGAGAACCCTTGAGTAGAGAGAGATGATTCGAGAGAGGGGGGAGTACTAAATCGAGAAGCATTGAGGACAAAATCCTTGAGAAGCACAGATGGTGTGCGAGTTCTCTGGCCACGACCAAGCAATTCATGTAAGCCTGGAGATGTTGCGATATCAGAAGATGGAGTCGCATCGATGAGAGAAGAAAGAGAACCCGGTTCTGGAGGATTAACCGGTCGAGTAGGAGAAATCGATAATGTCGCTGGTGAAATTACAGACTCTGTTTCTTGTAAAACAGAGGAGTCATTTCTACGGAGAGGAGAATGCGGTGATGGTTGGCATTGCACAACCGGAAGCAGCCATTCATCATCGGCGAGATCAGGTTGAAAGACAGGCGAAGTGACATAGTCGGAACCAGCAATACCGGGAAATTCATCTTCATGGAAAATTACATCACGACTTGTGAAGAATTCATCTCGTTCAAGGTCATAGAGTTTCCAAGCCTTTTGTCCATATGGATAACCAACGAAAATGCATTTGCGACTTCGATCACCAAATTTATTATTGTCTCGAGCACGACGATGAGCATAACTTAAACATCCGAACACTCGCAATGAATCATAAGGAGGAGAGCAACCGTGTAGAATTTCGTATGGAGTTTTGCCTTCTAGGAGAGGATTAGGAGTCCGATTGATGATGTGAGCAGCGGTGAGAATGCTTTCACCCCAGAAAGTAACCGATAATCGAGCTTGAAATAAACACGCACGAGCAACATTGAGAATGTGACGATGTTTTCGTTCTACATGTCCATTCTGTTGAGGAGTAGCAACACAAGAGGTTTGATGTTGAATTCCATGTTCACGGAGATATGACCATGAATTCCGTACCATTGTCACTCCGTAATGTTTTAACCGATAATCCAAATTGCTTTTCACTCATCACAAAGAAATTTCTGAGGAGATCAAAGACTTCAGATTTCTCAAGCATGAGATAAACCCAAACTGCACGTGAGTGATCATCAACAACGGTGAGAAAGTAGGCAGCGCCACAAGAGGATAGGGTTCGATAAGGACCCCAAGTATCACAATGTATTAAGGCAAAAGAAGTTGTGGCTTTATTAAAACTCTCATGAAAAATACCACGTGTTTGTTTAGCATGAAAACATATATCACACGGATTCGTGTGTCCAAAATCAACTTTAAAAACTATCAGAAAACGGTAGGGAAGACAACACTTTGTAGGAAGGATGACCAAGTCGACGATGCCATAGAACGGATGAAGGCATTTTTCCTTTGCCTGCTCGATTGACTCGTGCAACTGTGACTCCTGAGAAATAGTATACCCCCTCTCTCTCTCTCATGTTTTAACCGATAATCCAAATTGCTTTTCACTCATCACAAAGAAATTTCTGAGGAGATCAAAGACTTCAGATTTCTCAAGCATGAGATAAACCCAAACTGCACGTGAGTGATCATCAACAACGGTGAGAAAGTAGGCAGCGCCACAAGAGGATAGGGTTCGATAAGGACCCCAAGTATCACAATGTATTAAGGCAAAAGAAGTTGTGGCTTTATTAAAACTCTCATGAAAAATACCACGTGTTTGTTTAGCATGAAAACATATATCACACGGATTCGTGTGTCCAAAATCAACTTTAAAAACTATCAGAAAACGTTAGGGAAGACAACACTTTGTAGGAAGGATGACCAAGTCGACGATGCCATAGAACGGATGAAGGCATTTTTCCTTTGCCTGCTCGATTGACTCGTGCAACTGTGACTCCTGAGAAATAGTATACCCCCTCTCTCTCTTCACCTGCTCCAATCAGGGTCCTCATGAAACGGTCCTGCAAGACACACAATGTATCAGTAAATATAGCTATACACCCTGTTTGTTTAAGCAGCTTTGAGACAGAAATGAGAGTGCAAGTAAAATCTGGAACATATAAGACATTGACTAAGAAATAGTCTTTGCTTAAGGGTAGAGTGCCGAGTTTAGTTGCGCGAGAGGCTGTTCCATCAGGAAAAGTAACAGGAGACGGAATAATATCCTTAACATCCCGGAGTAGAGTTAAATTGCCTGTCATATGATGAGAGGCACCAGTATCAATGATAACATCGGAGAATTTTGTTTTACCAGATAACCGATTGGTAGATAGCTGGCTTTCCTGACTTTGGAGAAGACCAATTAGAACCGCAATCTGATCAGAAGTAGTGTTACCAAGCTGAGGTAATGGTGATGAACGGGAAGCATTAGCACGTCCACGGCCACGAGATGGATTGGAGCGACCACGACCTCACATGTTAGATGTAGAAGAAGACTTTTGTTGTTTTTCATTGAACCAATCAGGATATCCATGAACAAGAAAACATTCCGAAATTTCATGCCCCTTGCGATTGCAATGAATGCAAAACCGATTGGGATCACGATTGCGAGGAGCGCTTGAGGCAGTAACAAGAGCTTCACTCTGCTTTGAAAGATCGGTTTGAGCCAAGAACCCAATTGCATCAAGCTTTGCATCTTTGGCACGAACCATGAGGAAACTTTGTTCAGCACGAATGACTCGAGAGTAGACAAGGTTGAGGTCTGGTAAGGGGTCTTCGTCAATTATCTGAGACCGGATTGTGCTAAACCGTGGCTCATCAAGACCAAAGAGAAACTTATGGACTTTGGCATCCTCTCGTTCCTTTTCGATCTCAGCTAAAGCCGCACAAGTACAAGAAGGAGATGTTTTCAGGCCGTGTAGTTCTTCCCAAAGCTTTGAGAGACGATCGTAGTAGTCAAGAACAGATTGGCCATTCTGTTTGCAGTTGGTGATTTCTTCTCACAAAAAATGACGTTTGAGAGATTCCCATAACTGATAAGCATCAGGAACATGAGACACAGTAGAACGCACTTGAGGATCAATCGAAGTTCGGATCCAACCAACAATCATGGAGTTGGTTGAAGTCTAGCGAGCCAAATCAGGATTCGTTGATGGTTTAATGATTGAGCCATCAATAAACCCTATCTTTTGCTTAGCTTGTAAGGAGTTGTAGAGTTCAATTGCCCATTCGGAGTAGTTGTCACCACGAAGAAGAACGGACGTGATGAGAGCACCAAGATTGTCCGATGGATGCAAATTGTAGTGTGGTAGAACATCGGTAATAGAAGTAGAAACAATAGACATCTTGCAAGATGATTAATTAGAAATAGGAGTAGAAAGCAGAAGCAATTGAGAGAAGAAGAAGAGTAGAAGAGAGAACACGATGGAGGAGAAAAATTTAGGTCAAAGAATCTTTTAAGCGCTCTGATACCATATCAGATTAGCCAAAAGTGTTATGTATTAAGTTTACAATGACCAAGTATTTATACAAGAATTGGTAACTTGAAAGAGAAGTAACTAACTAAAAAGATAAAGCCTAATATAATTTACATCAATATACTAATCATAGTATCATTATCCTAATAATACCAAATCTCATTTCTTATTTTATGGTCTAGTGGTTGATGATTCATATGTGAGTCGAGACCAAAATTTGAGTCTTCACCATACAATTTCAACTATAGTTAGCTAGTTTTAAATGGTTTGATATAATATAATTGTGGTTTAGAAAAAAAGCAAATTTAATTTTTAACATGTATAAACGTTTGCAAGCTTAAAATTACAAAAAAAAAGAAGAAACACATGTTATATGGTTTAACATTGGTCATCCTTATTAATAAATGTAACAACACACGAATAAATTTGTCACATTATTATTGTTACGTTTCCAACATGCTATAGATTTTCTTATTTACGCCATTTATAAAATACGGAGGCTATACGAATGTCGGGGGCTTATTTTATTTGCATCAGTCTTCACAAGTTATCTTTTCTTATAATTCCCCAAACAAAAATTAAAAACAAAAATGCATAAACTTCGAAATATAAAGTAGGGCCCACTCAGCGAAACGAACTTGGTAGCGTTTGTTCGTGACAATTTTAGCCTATAGGAGGTTAGATACATTTTGTCAATATTACCCCTACTATCATCGCTAAATACCCACATTGCCCCTAAAGATCCTTCTCCGTTTTGTCCTACTCTCTCTATAAACTTCATGCTCGCTCCCTCAGAGACTCTCACACTACCATTTCCGTTTCTTTTCAAATTTTTTCAAAATTCCTCTTCTCTCTTCTCTCTTTTTCTCTGAGATTACTGCGACGACGGTGAGATTACTGAGATTTCTTCGTTTCGTACCTCTGCAAAAATGGTGAGAAGAAGAAGACTCCGATCATCGATTTCTCTTCTCCGTCTTCCTCTCTTAGCCTGGGGATAGTTTTCGCTCCGTTCCTTATCTCGAAATCTGATTTAGTAGTGTTGGTTTTTCTTTTTTTCTCCCTCAGGTAGTCGCTCAGAAGCTTAAGGAAGCTGAGATCACCGAACAGGACTCGCTCCTTCTGGTAAGCAACAACGCCATCATCGAGCTTTGTTTCTTAAAGATTCGTTAAATTTCTCCTTCCTTCCTGGTGATTTTCCCAGATATTGGTCTGGATTAGTTTGAGTTTATCATCGGGAGATGGATTTCCTCTTTTGATTCTCGCAGATTGTGAAATTTCTAAGGAATCGTGAACCGCTTCTTCGTTTAGTTGGATATGTAGCTCTTTTACACTGACGTGTTTGTTTTGGTCTTCCTTTTGTTGAATCAGACTAGGAATCTGCTCCGAATTGCTATCTTCAACATCAGCTACATTAGGGGACTCTTTCCTGACAAGTATTTCAACGATAAATCGGTTCCTGCTTTGGGTAAGCCGCTAATCTGGAAGATTCTAGACCTAATCGCCTCTTTCATGTTTTTGTTTCTAATGCGCGTTTGAAACAAATGATAGATATGAAGATTAAGAAGCTAATGCCTATGGACGCTGAATCACGCCGATTAATTGACTGGATGGAGAAAGGTTTTCTATACCCATGATTTTGGCATTTACACGCTTTCCTTTCAGCATTTATCTCTGATCATTGTTTCTTCATCATGGATTCTAGGTGTCTACGATGCGCTACAGAGGAAATACTTGAAGACGCTCATGTTCTGCATTTGTGAAACAGTAGATGGTCCAATGATTGAGGAATACGCTTGTAAGTTCTTGCGAGATGATTGATTAGCATTGATAAAAGTGTTGTTCTCTGGTGGATTATCTGATTAATTGATACATCTCCCTTCCCTGGTTATATATCTCCATTGTTTATTTTGATGAAGAGCTTGTGTTCCTGCAGTTTCCTTCAGCTATTCAGATTCTGACAGCCAAGATGTCATGATGAACGTCAATCGTACTGGAAATAAGAAACATGGAGGAACTTTCAACGCCTCTGCTGACATTACACCAAATCAAATGAGGTATGTACACTATTGAGATATATCTTTGCTACTTTGAGGTCTATATGGGTTTTTTCTCTTCCATAACATGTTTTATAATTTCATGAAATCAGGAGTTCAGCTTGCAAAATGGTTCGTACACTTGTTCAGTTGATGAGAACTCTCGACAAAATGCCAGATGAGGTAATGAATATTTTAACTACCCTTCAGGGGTATTTCAATTTTCATGAGTTTCCAGATTACTGATTACAGAGATTATTACTTTTTGCTTTTGCTACAGCGTACCATAGTGATGAAGCTTATGTACTACGATGATGTGACGGTATGGTTATAGCCTTCCTAAATTCCTCTGAACCTTGCTATAATTGTTATGATCTTGATGCAGCTTGAATAGAGCTTCCTTTGTCTAATAACTCCGACTTCCAGATTAACATATTGTAAATAACTAGCATTCAAATTTTGCGTTTGTGAATTTCTGAGTTTGCTGCATGCATTTGTAATACATACAAGTAGCTTTGAATTTGCTGTGTTCACATACAAGTTTTTTCTTTCTTTCGGAATAATGTCAATGCTGTTCATCTTTGCTCCGCTCTGCCAAAATTGAATGCTCAGAAGAAAGACCGACAAGCTGTTTTTTTAACCTTTTTGCAGCCACCAGATTACGAGCCACCTTTCTTCAGAGGCTGTACAGAAGAAGAAGCTCAGTATGTATGGACAAAGAATCCTCTGAGAATGGAAATTGGGAACGTTAACAGCAAACATCTTGTGCTAACGCTAAAGGTAATGCGATTGAAGAATATGCAACTCGCCGAGACATATATCTTGTCTAATGATGTCAATCCATTGTGGATGATCTGTGTAGGTCAAGAGCGTGCTTGATCCGTGTGAGGATGAAAATGATGATATGCAAGATGATGCTAAGAGTACAGGACCTGATTCTGTACATGATGACAAGCCTTCTGATTCAGATAGCGAGGTTAACAAAGTCTTTATTTCCTCATATGCAATATACTTGGTCTTTACATCCCACATGCATTAGACTCTGATGTGCCAATAACATAATGTTCGTTGCTGTGTCCAGATAAGTCAAACACAAGAAAACCAATTCATTGTGGCGCCAGTAGGTAATGATGACTAAACAACAAATCCTAGTATGCTATGCCAGTCTAGTAAAAATTTCACTAAACTGAATAAACTTGATTATCTAACAGAGAAACAAGATAATGATGATGGAGAGATCGATGAAGGTAAATAATTATACCAAATATTAGCGCAAATTTTGATTTCACAGAATAAGGAGAGCTCCTTCTAATTTCTTTAATCTGTGGAATGCTTCAAGATAACACACAGGATCCGGGTGAAAATGAACAGCAGTTAGCAAGGGTGAAGGACTGGATCAACTCTCGTCACCTCGATACTGTGGAGCTCACAGATATTCTTTCAAACTTCCCAGATATCTCAGTAGTAATGAGCTTTTCCTCTTTATTTCCACCTTAGAAAGTGTAACTGAGTTCTTGCATATTTAGTTTCTTGCCGTTTCTGAAATCTAAGCCACTCATTTTTTGTTATTTCAGGTTCTATCTGAAGGTGAATCAAGGCTTGATGAAAGTCACTATGAAAAACCGCCGTTGAAGCATCATATAATGATGAAATCTACAGTTTACTATAATTACTACATACTGTTAACTTCAGAGTCTATCTTCCTTCCACTAACTGATTACATCCTAATTTTCAGAAATCATGGATCAGCTCGAGAAAGAAGGCGTTCTTTCGAAAACAGGGAAGGACACATACATTATAAACAGAGATAAGGTATATAGTTTAACTTAGACGACTGATTTGATGTATTTTGACAATCAACTGAACCCAAAATATCAGCAGACACCAGGGAGCGAATTCACCTTTGTGAAAGATGAAACTGATGGTCAAGCTTCTCCAAAAGATGGGAAACCTATAGCTCCGGAAGACTACATGTACATGAAAGTGAGAGACTCTGAATTTATACTCTTTATGTTATAATACACCGGCAAAAAGGATAGATAGATAAAGATGGTCCTAAGATAAATCATTATTGACACATGGTTTTTTGTTAGGCTCTGTACCATTCTCTTCCTATGAAGTATGTGACTATTACAAAGCTTCACAACATGTTGGATGGCGAAGCCAACCAGTCCGCTGTTCGTAAGTTAATCGACAGAATGACCCAAGAGGGCTACGTGGAAGCTTCTAGCAACCGCCGGCTAGGTTTGCTGCCTCAAATTCAGACCCTTCTCTTTTAAGTTTTGTTTGTCATAAGGTTGTCTCATTGATGCAAATGTGCATATACAGGGAAGCGTGTGATTCATTCTAGTCTAACTGAGAGGAAACTAAATGAAGTCAGAAAAGTTCTTGCCACAGACGATATGGTAATCCCTCACACTTCAAAACTTAAAAGAGTAAATCCTTGGAACAGCTTTCTAATGTGAATGGTTTGACAGGATGTGGATGTTAACGAAGCTACGAACAAAACCAACTGTTTAGAGGCCAAAGCAACCGCAGGTACAATCCTGTTTGCACCAAAGTTTTGAGCTGTGTTAAGTTATCTGATGTCCACACAAAAACATCTTTTTGAAACAAACAGATGTATCTACATGTGGAGGCATCCACTCCATAGGATCAGAGTTCACACGTACGAAAGGAAGATCAGGGATGCAGCAGAACGGCTCGGTTCTAAGTGAACAGACCATCTCAAAAGCTAATAACAACACTCCGGTTAGCACTAGAGCACAGGTTGAAATCACACGCACCATTGAATGACATAATATCATATTGTGCGACTCTTATTATAAGTGTAGCTAATTTGGTAATTGTGTGGCTCAGCCTGTGGCTTCGAGGGAAAGCTTTGCTGTAAATGGAGTGGCTGGTAACAAGTGCAAGGAGGTAGACACAAACTCAAGCCAAGCCTCGCAGGATAAGCGTTGCAGGAAAACCAGCATGGTCTCTTTATACTAAAAACCACATTACTCTCATATCTTTTGAATGTTGTTATATTCTGAAACTGATATATATATTTGTTTTTTTTTGGTTCTTGTTGTTGATCAAGGTGAGAGAGCCTATTCTGCAGTACTCGAAGCGCCAGAAATCTCAGGTTAATTGAAGATACATACATACCTCTCTATCAGACACGCCAAGTCCAACCACCTTCCTCAGTGGTTAATGGTTATGATATTTTTATCCAGCTACTCCATAATCCTTATACACTCGCTTTTATAACTCATTTGGGATCCCCTTTTGCATTCCATATACTATACTTGATGCTTGTTTTTCCCTTAAAAACAAAGTATTATATCTTATGGTTATGACTTTTGGGAAGAGTATATTTTGCACTAAAGGTTAGAAAAGTGAAAACCAAACTCCCAACAGTTATTGTGGAATTTAGCACCAAGATTCAACAATAGCACCAACTTTTGTCATTTTACTGAAGTAGAAGTATTTTTCTTTTGCATTCCATCCAAAACCTTAAAAAAATTTATATTACGATTAGGGGACAATTGGACGCATACACGTGTCCGTATCAGAATCCCCTAGAACAGCTTCGTCACAGCGTAAAAATCCAGAAACATCCACACACGAATTTCTAGAAAACGATTCCTTTAGCCCGATTGAGGCCCCACACCCTACTCAGATCTATTCTGAACCGTTAGATCACGTGGACAAGTTCCCTTCTTCTCCTTTATTTGAACCAGTCCTCACTCCTCAACGTGATGTGAAGATACTTTGCTGCATCACCAAGACATAGAGAACAGTGACAGACAGGCGAGATTTCTCAGACCTCAAACCCACACACGAAAAAAACAAGGTAAAAGATTATCATCACTTTCTTCTTCCTTCTTTCCTCTGTGGCTTGAATCTCAGAGTGATCTCACCTGTTTTCTTTGGTGGTGTATAGATGGAGACAGAGAAGAAGAATAGCAAGGAGGTAGGGCTGAAACATCTAGGGTTCGTGAGAATTGCGGCGATCCATGTTCTGTTTAGCCTCTCTAATCTCTACGATTACGCCAAACAAAACTCCGGTCCTCTCAAATCCGCCGTCGGTAAGGTTGAAGGAGCCGTTACCACCGTCGTCACCCCTGTCTACCACAAATTCAAAGATGTTCCAGATTCTCTCCTCCTCTTTCTAGATCACAAGGTAACTCTTCCATGTTCTTCATCTCCCTGGAAAAACTTCTGTTTCGATTTCTGAGTTTTCTCTTTTTAGCATCGTTTCCCCCCCTAGAAATTGGTAGATCTGATGACGTAATTTCTTACAACTTAGAATCCGTTTGCTTAGTTTTGTGGCTACAAGTCCTTACCTTGTTTACTTTCTTAGGTCGGTGAAGTTTCGGTTAAGTTTGATAAGCATGCTCCTCCAATGGCTAAGAAAGTGGTTACTCAAGCAAGTGTATTGATCAAGAAGACAACAGAGAAGGCTCAATACTTTGTGAAAGAGGCTCGTACCGGTGGCCCTAAAGCTGCCTTTAGCTATGCGGCAACAGAGTACAAGGGTTTCGTTGTCACCAACTCTGTCAAAGTCTGGGCCAAACTCGACCACTACAAACCAATCCATGCAGTGGGGGACAAAGCTATACCTGTGGTTGCTGACTGGTCCCGTTTCTACAATGATTTGGTCACGGACATGACTCAGATGGGTTACCCTGTGGTCGGTTATTTTCCCTTGGTTCCTGTTGATGACATTGTGAAGGCTTATGAAAAAGAAGATGCAGCCAGGAAGAAAGGAGATACAACTTCTACTACTACTGATGGAAATAAATCGTCTTCTGATTCAGACACGGATTGAAACATCTATTATTATGTTGCCTTATGAGAGAGTTGGTTTGTTGGGTTTGATTACTTGTGTAAATGATCTTAGGACCTCTCTTTTTTTTCTTTCTTTTTTTGTCTCTTTGATCACTGAACTTGGACCGGTTAAGCAAGTGTTTTATTTCTTGTTTGTGTGAAATATGCGGTGCGTATGTTTCTATTCTTTTTCTCAAACAAAACGTTAAAGAACATGAAAATTTCACCACAATTCAGATTGTATATCCAGCTGCAAAATGAAAATCAAAACAACTTTACTAAGAACCAATGAGTATTTCTCTCTCATTCTTAAACAAGCCTTGAGTGATTTATTTGAGTTTGTACCAGACTTCCAGATACCTTAAGACCAAATAGAAACAAAAGGGAGTAGTACATTTCCGGGAAAAATAGCTTCTAAACAGACATGCATCCATCCCGATAGCAGAACACATTTTATTTCTGCAAGAGACAAAACAGACGGATCACAATTGAGCTTCGTTTGCCAACAGCAGCTACGGTAGTTATGCACTAAGAAGAAATAAGTGAAGCTGAAACTGTATATATGTAGTAAGCAAGACTGCAGATTCCAAGCACAGATGTCATGGAGAAGTGATGTTACAAAACTCCTCAGACGGAACAATCGAACAATCGATCCACGCCACTATGCAAGTGAACCAAAGATACGCTTCTGAACAGAAAATATTTACAATGGCAAAGCCAACTATCACAAATCAATATAACTTAGACAGACAATAAGTTTCAAACACAAGTGCAAACACTTAATACCATTTCGTCCAACCCAAAAAGTGAGAGCATATATATCAATCAACACAAACTCATCTACTGACAAAGACAAATGCAGCTAACTATGTAGTAGAGAAAAGCCATATTCAAATGCTGGATCTAAATGGTACCATATGATAACATAACAGTAAGGAACTCACCACTGTTTTGATTAGTTTGAAGATGAAGAAGTGTTGTCTTCAAGGAGATCATCATAAGGATCCCTTCGACCAGCGACCTGACTGATCTGAGGATCCCAACGAAGCTGAGCGTTGTGTCGCTCGAACGTCCAGAATCCATAAGGACGAATAGGTAATGCCCACATCTTCTTAATCTTCTTGCACCTCTCATGCATCTCATATATGTGCTCCCTCGCTTTCCTGTCTCTCACCTCTGGATCCTCCATTAACCTTAGCACCAAATTCTCTGCAAATTCCATTATGAAACCCATCTCGTTCCCCAAAAGTCACTACACATGAAAAAAACACACATTATTCAGAATCGATTTAACCCGAAATTAGGGTTTCTGTCGCATTCGACGCATCGATTCCATAAACTGGGATTCTGTGACCTAACACATCACAGGCTAATTTGGTTCCCAATCTAGATCTAGGTTTGAGTTTCTACGAGCAACACATTATTACAATTAGGGCGGATCAACACGATTTAATTAGAGATCGACATAAACCCATTTGAATTTAAGAAAGCTTACAAGTTAGATACGAAATCAGACGAGGAAGATCGCAGAAGCTTTGCTTTGGGATGGTCGGAGAGTTTTTGATAGAACGCGGTCCAGAAGCGAATGATGAAGAAGAAAACAAAAGTCTGATAGAAAAAGAAACTGCGTGTTGTTTGATACTTAGAAGAAAGAAACGAAACGTTTTTTTGGTTTTAAAAACGTCAAGAAGTTTTTGTCTCTCTTTACGCAATACTGTGATCAAATTTGTCTAAAACCGATTCGGTTGCCCAAAGGCTGTAAATGGTAACAAGATTTTGAAATTATGCAACATTCAGTAATTCCACAAATACTATTTATTATTTAACAAAATTATGCTAGATTCAGCAATTCCGTGAAAAACAAAATCAAAAAATTTAGCTGAATTCAACAATTCTTAGAGAATTAAGTGATATATAAATATGTTTATTTAGTTTTAAAAAATCGGATAAGAGCGAATATAAGAGTTATGTAAGGATATTTAGGATATCAAAATTATATTTGAAATATTTTTTTAAAAATGAATCGATAATGTGATATGGTATATATATTTCGGATATTTAAAAAAAAACTTAATTTTTTCTTGAAAAACAAAATTAAGCAATTGGCGTAAATTTTGCTGAAACAAAATTTTAGAATAATTTATTCTGTTTGTAAGATTAATTAACCTATGGTTTGACGAGGTGTAAGTTTTCTCGTTAAATTATGTTGTAATTTTATGTTTACTAAAATTATTTAGATATAAATTTAATATTTTATTAGTTTATTCAGCTAAGTAAGTACAACAAAATTCTTTAACTAAGTTTTGTAGGTTTGTTTAATCAATAACTTATTTCAAAACTTCAGCTAGTTCAACTAGATTCAACAATTATCATTTACACATCAAGTTATTCTGCTAGATTTCATAAAAAATCACCAAAAATTTAGCGAAATTTCGCAATTCAACCACATTCAGATGTTACTAATTAAATTTTTTTTGGTTGTCGTCGTCTTCTCTCCAATAAAAAGTTCATCTATGTTGGCTATCTTGGCTTTAATGGGAAAAAGAAGCAAATAGCATAGCTGATGAATTAGCAAAACATGAAGAAGAACGTTAATGAAACTATTGTATTTTAGTATTCTACTATTATTCTAAAAGCATGTAATATCTTGGAACAATTTATTTTAGTATTATTCTATTATCTTACTATTATATGGAAAGTATAATTAGTAAAAAAAAACCTTAATTTTTTTTCTAAACACGTCTTGAAAAAATGAAGGCATAGCTAAAATCCTTAATCATTCTTTTAATACAACTAAAATTACCAGTATAAATTTTTGAAATTATGCTTCTTATGCTACTTATTCTAGAAGTGTTTGAAATTATAAAAATAATAATAATGTGTGCTTACCTGTGTGATGGCATTAGAAAATGGTAGTTATAACTTTTATTAGTTATAATTATTATATAAAAAAACTTTGACCCATATTCGTAGAAAAAAACGTAGTTATAACTTTTATTAGTTATAATTATTTTCTTCCACGATTTCAATAGAAAACCTATTATAATGACAACATCCATCATCCATAGCTCAAATCAAAACACAAAATATCAAAATTTATATATATAAAACCTCTATTCAATCTGAAAACTCTAAATTCAGAATTTCCAATAACACCATTAATATCAAGTTTCGAATTATATGTCTTAGATCTTTAACAAAGTTGAGGAGCATAAAAACACAACTGTCATTCATCTTCTCTTCTATTATCGAATCTAGAGATTGCAAATCATATAACCCTAGACCCCAATTTGAAAAGGGGATCAAGACATTCATATTTAATTTTTGTTTAAAAAAAATAAATTATTATAATCAATATCCACTATATATTAATTAGGAAAATTAGGTTGTATAACCATAAAAAAAAAATTTTAAATTCTAGTCAAAACCCCTATGTAGTAACATTCTAGCCATTGGATCTAGGAGTTTTAGCTAGATTTTAGAATATATTTTTTTTTTAGTTATAGAACTAAATGATCCTATTAATTAAAAAGAGTTCATCGTTAATTCGTTTTAACGGAAGTTAGTGGTATTTAACGGAGTTATTATTGAATTGTTGATCAATCTTTAATCGTGTACAATGAGAAATAAAATTAATTGAGTTGAAAGTTTGTTTTGAAAACTTAAAAAAAAAAAAAATTTAAAAATGCCATTTTTTTACAATCTTTATAAAAATGCCACTTTTTTAAAATTATTTATTCATTATATCATTTATGTTTGGGTTAACTATGTTATACTAGGGTTTAGTTTTGAGGGTTTTAGGAGTCAAAAGATTTTTTAGAGTTTAGAATTTAAAGATTTAGGCTCTAAAACATTTTAATTAGTGGTATTTTTGCAAATGAACACCAAAAATGACATTTTTGCAAATATGAATACAAAAAATGACATTTTTGCAAATATCCCATTAAAATGTTTACTCGAAGGTGTTTATGGTAAATTTCCATTACACTAAACTCATTTTTCCCATCGTCCTTATATGCCTATGTCGATTTTACAGATAAACAAACCGACTGTGGCAAAATTTGAAGTTACGACAGCTTTAAAATGGGCTGGGCCTCTTGGACCACACCACCCTTACCTTTATTCTATTTTTATTCATACAAACAATTAAGCCGAGACATTTATTACTGAACCCCACAAAAAAAGAAGGTAAATGAACAGAAAGGTCCACGAGAATTTTAATTGAATGCAATAGAAGCTCCTTATTAAATGAGTCAACTTTGGCAGGTGATTCAGAAAAACTACGACCCAGTAAATACACATATTCATGATTGAGTGTACGGTGCGGTTATGACCATGGATAATTTTAAATGACAATTAGAACATACTTAGTTACGTTAAATAATTTTCTTCCGTTATCAGCATATTGTTACATTCTTTTTCTTACTTTTCTATTTTACAATTCATTTTATTTGGCAAAGACTTTTGGATTAATATACGGCTTAGTGTGTGGGTGGGTATAATGTTTTTCTTATAAGCCCACTCCCCTCAAAATTCCTCCTCTCCCACTAATACACACCTCTATGTTCCTCTCTAATTTGCTTTTCGACAAATTATTTGAGGATACATCTTCATATTATAAAAACTTATTAACCAAAATGTGTAAAATGGAATATTCTCATTAACCAAAAACTGAATGTACAAGTCTGTCTATATATAGGCAAGTCAGCATAAGCTAAAGAAAACTTATACTAACTATATGTATATACATTAATACACCCCCCCTCAAGCCCAAGTCTTCACAGGTAAGAAGAGGCTTGAAATGGACAACCGAGGGAGAAGGGAGTGAAAAAGACCAGGATGCAATGGTTTTGTAAGAATATCAGCAAGCTAATTCGAAGAAGAGACATGCATAGTCTGCAAAAAACCATTCTTGACTTGATCTCGAGTAGTATGGCAATCAACTTCCACATGTTTGGTTCTCTCGTGAAATACCGGATTGTTGGCAATGTGAAGAGCTGCCTTATTGTCACAAAAGAGCTTAGCCTGAGAAACAACCTCAATGTGCAAGTCATGGAGCATCTGATGAAACCAAATAAGCTCTTTTGTTGCCATAGCCATACTACGATATTCAGCCTCGGCACTACTGCAACTAATTGTATCCTGCTTTTTCGATTTCCAAGCAATCAACGAAGTGCCAAGGAAGATGCACAAGCCAGTAACAGAGCGACGAGTATCAGGGCAATACGTCCAATCTGCATCAGCAAAGGCATTTAAGCAGAGATAAGTATTGGCAGAGTAAAATAGGCCTTGACCTGGATTGTTCTTCAAATACTTCAAAACATGATGAGCTGCGTGAAGATGAACATCAGTTGGACATGAGAGAAACTGACTAAGGGGATTGACTGCAAAGGTAATGTTTGGCCGAGTGACACAGAGATAAAGTAATCTGCCAATTAACTCTCTATAAGGTGTAGCATCAGAAAGCAACACTCCAGTCTCTTTGCTAAGAGGAACCTTAGGGTCCCATAGGGACTGTCTTAGGTTTGCAATCTAAGAGGCCAGCATCAGAGAAAAGATCCAGACAGTACTTCCTTTGACAAACAGAGATTTCATCAGAATTCCTAACAATCTCAAGCCCTAAGAAGAAACGAGCTGGACCTAAGTCCTTGGTCTTGAATTTGCTAGCTAAAGTATTCTGAACCGCCTTAACAACAACATCATCATTGCTCACAATAAGTATATCATCCATATATACCAAGAGAGCAATGAAAGACATACCAGTGAGTTTAACAAAGACCATATTAACCAAACTGTGTAAAATGGAATATTCTCATTAACCAGAAAATGAATGTACAAGTGTGTCTATATATATAGGCAAGTCAGCATAAGTTAAAGGAAACTTATACCAACTATATGTATATACATTAATAAAACTCCTTATAAAGGTAAACCAAAGAGGACGGAGAAGCCAACTACTCGTCTCCGTCTTCCTCGAGCTAAGAAAGGAACAAATGCAAAGGTGTTAGATTCATATGTTCTAACAACAAAAGAGATTCCCCCTAATGCCGGTGGCAAAAGGGGCAAAAACAATAATTTTTATGTCGGGTTTTATGTGGAATGTGCGCGGACTAAACAAAACATCAAAACATTCCATCATACAAAGTTGGGTACATAGTCATAATTTTCAGTTTGGATGTCTCTTGGAAAAAAGATTGGTCTATGATCTCAAACTATCAATCTCATAGAATGGGACGTATATGGGTTGTGTGGGGACCGAGGGCAATGGTTACTCCTGTTTACAAGAGTAGTCAGATGATAACTTGTTCGATTTTACTTGACGGAAAATAAGATGAATTTTTTTGCTCCTTTGTATATGTATTAAATTTGGCAGAGAAAAGGAGAGAACTGTGGGAAGACATTCAGAATCTCCATGGCTCACCAATGTTTAAGAATAAGCCTTGGATGCTTTGTGGGGATTTTAATGAAATCTTAGACGTTGAGGAACATTCAAGCTCTTCTACGGTTACTATGGGCATGAGAGAATTTCAAGACACGGTTAGACAGTGTTCGTTAATGGATCTTCGTTATCATGGATCCAAATTTACATGGTGCAATAAGAGAGAGGATGGTCTTGTATGTAAGAAGTTAGATCGAGTATTGATTAATGATCAATGGCTTCAACATTATCAGAACTCGTATAGTGTTTTTGATTTCGGTGGTTGCTCCGTCACTCAAGAGGAAGAATTGAATTTGAAGCAGATAGCGTGCGGCGCAAGAAACCATTCAAGTTTACAAACGTTCTTGTTACTATACCGAAGTTTCACACAAATGTTATTGAGCATTGGGAGAGAAGGGATCCATTATTCGTGTCAACTTCTGCTCTATATCGCTTGGGAAAGAAACTTAAAGCGTTAAAACCAACCTTATAGGCACTTGGTAGGGAGGTACTTGGTGATCTACCTCGTCACACAAAGCAGGCATATGCATACCTTTGTGAAAAGCAACAAGCAACGTTATAAGACCCGGATCAGAATGCGATCGCAGATGAAAATTCATCCTTTGAGAAGTGGCGGAGGCTTGTGGATTTGGAAGAGAATTATCTTAAACAAAAATCTAAACTCCATTGGCTGGCGGTTGGTGATAGAACAACGCATATTTTCACCGTTCAGTGCAGGTAGGGCGGATGCAAAATTCGATAAGAGAAATTATTGGACTGAATGGGAAAGTTTTTACCAGCCGAGAAGATGTTAAAAAGGAGGCAGACTATTTTTTTGAGGAAGTCTATAGCTGAGCCATTGGATCTCGACAAAATATCGGTGAAAAAGTTTCAAGAGCTTTTAAATTTTAGGTGCTCCGAGAGTGATTGTGCAATGCTAGCAACGGAAGTAACGGAAGAAGAGATTAAAAAGTGGTATTCTCGATGCCTAATAATAAATCACCCGGTCCTGATGGTTATACAAGTGAATGTTTTAAAGGAGTTTGAGAAACAGTGGGAAAAGATGTTGTTGTGGCAGTGCAGTCGTTCTTTATTAAAGGATTTCTTCCAAAAGGGTTAAACGCTATAATTTTAGCATTGATACCGAAAACAGAGGAAGCACGAGTGATGAAAGATTACCGTCCCATCTCTTGTTGCAATCTGATTTACAAGGTCATATCGAAGATCATTACGAATCGTCTCAAGTATTCTTCCGTGGTTCATTAACCTCAACCAATCGGCATTTGTTAAACAAAGGTTAATAATGGAGAATATCCTTCTCGCTATGGAGATGGTCAAAGATTATCACCAAGATCACATATCACCGCGTTGTGCTATGAAAATAGACATATCCAAAACTTTCGACTCGGTTCAATGGGAGTTTGTTCTGAACATCTTATCGGCCCTAAATTTTCCACCGATCTTCATCAATTGGATAAGATTGTGTATTACTATGCCTTCTTTCTCAGTGCAAGTGAATGGAGAGCTTGTTGGATTGTTTCGAAGCAAGAGAGGTCTTCGACAAGGATGTGCTCTCTCACCATACATCTTTGTTATATGTGTGAACGTTTTATCTAGTTTGATCGATAGAGCGGCGATGGAGAAGAAGATTGGCTATCATCCAAAGTGTAAGAATATCCACATGACTTACTTGTGTTTCGTCGATGATACCATGGTCTTTGTTGATGGTCAGAAACGATTAATTGAAGGTGTGCTGGAAATCTTTGGCGAGTTTGCCCGCATGTCTGGTTTAAACATTAGCCTGAGTAGGAATAAATGATCAAAACGTCGAAAGTATAACCTCAACATTCCCCTTTGTTGTGGGGCAGCTACCGGTTAAATATCTAGGCCTTCTGCTTCTCCAAAGCGCATGACAACTGTGGATTATAACCCTTTGTTAGACAAGATTCGCCGGAAGATCTCGTCATGGAAAGCTCGACACCTCTCTTATGCAGGGCAAATCCAATTACTAAACTCGGTGATTAGAAGTATCACAAACTTCTGGCTCGCGGCTTTCCGCTTACCAAACGGTTGTCTTAAGAAGATCGATAAACTATGTGCGGCTTTCCTTTGGTTGGGACCCGATTTGAATTCAAAGAAGGCGAATGTTGCTTGGAGTGATGTTTGTAGACCAAAGTGTCATGGAGGTTGGGTTTCAACCTCTGAAAGAGACAAACCAAGTAAGTTGTTTAAAGTTGATATGGAGCATTGTATATGATCAGCCTTCACTATGGGTTAAATGGATAAAAACTATGCTTATTGGAAATCAATCATTATGGTTGATAAAGGAGACTACTACAATGGGTTCATGGATATGGAAGAAAATTCTCAAGTATCGAGAGGTCGCGCGGCATTACCATAAAATTGAAATCAACAATGGTGAAGGCACATTCTTCTAGTTTGACAATTGGTCTGATTTGGGGCGAATACATGATCTAACGGGGCCTCGGGGGACTATTGACATGGGAATACCAATTTCGGCAACAATGGCAGAGGTATTTTATAACCATCGGTGTACGACATAGAGTGGGCTGCCTCAACTCAATAGAAGAGGCTATTGCGAAAGCTAAATTGCGTTGGTAAGATGCGGCTGATACATCGTATTGGAAGTTCTCTGATAATGTTTACAAACAGCGATTTGTCACTAGAAACACATGGAAGCTTATTCGAGCGGACCATGTCGTAAAGCCTTGGCACAAAGGAGTGTGGTTTTCTCATGAATATGTGTTCCTAACTTGGTTAGCAATTCAAAACCGCTTGACGACTTGTGATAGAATGCGGAGTTGAGATCCATGTCAGAATATGGAGTGTATATTATGCAGGGCAGCAGACGAAACGAGGAACAATATCTTCTTCGAATGCAACTACTCTGCGGGAATATGGCACAATATCCTGTCGAAGCTCCTTGGACAAGACCATACGAATGCTTGGGATCAGATTGTGACCCTCCTCACATCTTCTCGAAACAAGCATGATATATTTCAGTTGCCTTACGCTTTTCCAGCTAGTCTTCACCATATATGGCGTGAGAGGAATCAAAGGCGACATGGAGAAGTTGCGACACCATCAACGTCTTTTCTTAAGAGCATTGACAAGACCGTAATGAACCGCATAAACTCAATCCGGAGTGGAGGAAATCATTCTTTTATGGAGGTCATGGAGCGATGGCTCATGACTCGACCATAACTGACCTATTAAAACATATTTTAATATAATTTGCTTTAAACTTGATTTTGGAAAAATATGCATTTATTGTAAAATCGTTTTTGATTTAATAAAATTTTACATTCATTCAAAAAAAAAAAAAAAAAATTCTGTTCATTTGTTTGTTAATAGTCTACACATTTCGTCTGAAATACAAACTTTACGATCTAACTATGTATACGGAAAATAAATACTTTTAGGTATGTCAAAGAATATATATATATGCAATAATGATTTTGAACGCAAACTGTATACCAATGATGATGGGCCAATAAAATCAAACATTTGCTTTTAATATTTTGGTTGTGGAGACAATAACGTATCAAAGAGGGTCCACATTTAAACTTAATTTATGCTAATCCTTTTTTTTTATTTGCAGTGAGGTTTTCCCGGTCCTTTTAATTTAATTACGAAAAAGGAAAAACAAAAAAAAGGCAAGAACTATACATAAAGAAAAAGAGAGCTATAGATCGCACACCCCATGATGTTTTGTCACCCATTAATCTTAAATTTATAATTTAAATCACTACTTATTATTATTAACTGCTGCCTGCTGGTGAGTATAAGATTATACAACTTTACCTTAAAAGCTAAAAATCAATTATCAAGACACGTTCATGTGTCTATAATTAGTTGTTGTGCGAGTTAAGTATGTCAAAACCGCTTGAATTAGGTGTGTTCAATATCTCTCTAATGAGTAGTAACCCCTAAATTACAAAATGCCAACCCTCTAGAGAAAATGGTATTCCAATAGCTGCGCAAGTTCATTAAAGAAAAATAGATAAAGGAAAACAAAAAAAAGAAGCAATTTGAGCTAAATGTTTCGTTCCATTCCAAATAATACTTTTATATACATTTTGTGCATATAAACATCTTTAATATATTAAGGGAGAAAACTCACCACAATTTGAAGAAAAAAATTATAGAAAATGAGAAAGATTGTTCGGATGGATAGGCTAACATATGTGAAGTACAAAAAATTTGATGATATTATTTTCCGAAAAAATATCAAAATTGGAAACAAACTTCTATTTTTTGTACATTAAACATTTACATGGATGATTTTTTTTCCTTTTAGCTCTTTTTTAATCTTCTAGATTTATGAATTATTATAAATTATGAGAATAATTACATAGACGAGTATACAACGGACATTTTTAGTCTTGACATGCGGGACTACTCCGGACGACTCTCCTTACACCATGCTGAAAATCTCTTTTAAATTTTGCCTCCATTATAATTTGTATTCTCCATAACTCGAACTCCATACATGTAGATGTAAAAACATTAATGAATCCATTGTCAAACTAGTGGACTGAGGAAGCTTCCGCAAAGCATTTTCTTTTAGTTTTGTTACATGTTTATAATTGGTCTACAGTCTCATCCAGTCATCCCTATTTAATTTAGACATTAATCACATTCTAAGACAACATGCAAATTCTTTGTAAAAATATTTTAAACCATACAATAACCATTCAGTTTTTAGTTTCACAAACATAGGTATATTAGGTTTTCTTACCATACAATAACACAAGCTTTTTAGTTCACAATAAATTTACAAATTAAGTTATCATGTGTACATCAGAGACATCACCTAGTACATATAAAAACTCAATCGATTACCATGTTGACAATGTTTTTTTTCTTAAAAAAATATTTGTGGTTCCAAAAAAAAGCTCGTAGACAAAGTGTTAAAACATTTCTAAAAAGCACCTGATTTCCATTCACTATGATTGAAAGAATCTTTTAAAGAAACCATACACTAACGTTTGTCTTAAGATACCTAAGCTATACAAACAATATCATTGTGACACTTACAAAAAACATTAGAAACCTATAATGAAACGTCTTTGACCCATAATTGTTTTGGATTTGAAGACATATTATATATATATATATATCGTAATCAATAAAAAATTATACGACGATGGTTTCACCCACCCAAAAAAAGAAAATAATCCAAAGTATCCAACACTATAAGTCACCAATATATAAAACCACTGCGAGACACAAGAGAGTCTTGAAAAGCATATCCATTATATGGGAATGAGACTATAGTTTCACCTCTCATTGCTTGATTCATAATATTTTCTCAAGTATGTGTTTACTTTTATGTCTTACTATGGCGATAGTTTTTGTTGATTAAGGTAACATCAAACCTTTTTTGGTAAATAACATCCAAACTATTTTTATTTTTGCTTTCAGGGTTTTCTATATATCGTCCTTCATTTTTTATATATATATATCGTCCTTCATGACAATTAATTTGCTCAAATTTGAGTGAGACAGATGAATGTGTTCTTATTTACTATTGCCACATTAGTACCAACCGCCATAATCTCTCAGTACTCTGAAATGTTATTGTTTGAACAGTTTATATATTTTGACGTGAAACAAATATTGCCGGAATTTATTGAAGAAACGTGACAACTTAAAACCACATTTCACAATTTTCTGAATTTGTTTTCCTAAATAATCGATATTGACTAAGAAAATCTAAAAAGCATATAATATATGTTACCGAAAAGGAAAAAAAAAAACTGAAATCAGGTTCGAACAGTAGGTAACAAATCTGATCATGCAAGATCATATATATGTGAACATCTCGAAACAACAGTGTTATGTCTTATAAAACACTTTAACGATCAAATTATAAGAAGACAGACAAGAGTTTTGGATTCTTTTTCTAGTGAATACAAAGTAAGTAAAGGTATAATTTTCACAAATAAAATGAGAGTCAAATCTTAGACAAAAATAATCACGAATCACAATCAAAAGTGTAAAAAAAGCTTTTATATGAAGTTGGAGATACTCTAATCTTAAACGAGATAAAGCTACATGAATCATCTTTACAAGTTACAACGAGCCAAGAAATATCAATATCGAAATATCGAGAAAAGAATTTATAGATGTTTGAAGATGGGATAAAGAAGTTACAAAAGAGCCGGCGGTCCTCGGAAAAGAAAAATGGCTTGTCAGCGACCATAGTGACCCATAAGGGCGACCGTCGGGTGTGGCCAAGCTTCTTGTTTCCATTTTCATTTAAATGGAAAAGCAAAGTCTCCAAAAAACAAAAAAAGAGAGAGTACAGCCATGTCGGGAAACAAAACATCAGCAACTGAATCATGGTTTGTTTCTATGACGTTTCTTGGATTCTATAATAGAAAATCTAGCCAATTATCAGCTAAGACATGTTGGATTCTATAATAGAAAATGGCTAGAGCTGTTAGAAATGCATGACAAAGTAAGGGATTGCTGATGGAGATCAAGGTCTTGCCAATGTCATAGAGATTAGGTTAAAAGAATGATCGATTCAATCTGGTTTTAGATGTTTAGTTAATCCCATATATATTACATATGCCTATTCAGAGTATTCTTTTACTTGTTTTATTCACTATTATTGCATAAATTATGAAACTCTGAATGATCAAACAAATCGTGATATGTTTAGACAAGTTAATTTGAGAAAACGATGGAACGTGAGATAGATTGAATACGAAATCTAAAGAAAAATAAGCTCATTATACGTCATTTTAGTACCCCTACAAAGATAAGACATAAGAGAAAGAAAAGTAAAACTAATTAAAAATCTAACAAGAACCAAAAAAAAAAGATTATAGCCGGTTCGTTTATACTTGTTCCTCTTTACAATCGATTAGAATACAAAATTTACTCTAACGCCGTTCTAACCGTCGGTAATATTTTATAATCCTAATTAAGAAAAAAAACGAAACTAGTTAAGCTTCGTTTACCTCATTCTCGCGTCATTCTTTTTCTATTTAAAGCAGCCGTTACTTATTGCCGTTAACTCATAGGGACCAATACGTTATCACCGTTAACATTTCCGTCAATCTGGACGTTACCTTCTCCGTCACCGGCGTCATTTTGTTCTACCGGAGAACAATCCATCTTATGTCGGAGTTTCCAATCCAGAGCTTGACAAGCGCGTGAGCAGTAATTCACAACGCCACAGACCGAACATCTCCTAAACTCATGTTTCCTCGTCTCCGGTCTTCCACATCCGGCGTGAGAACACAGCCTCAACCCATCTCCGGGACAATCTCCACCTCGTACGGCGAACCAATCCGCTAAAAACCGATTCGCCGGATGGGTTTCCGGTGCCGGTACATTACACCCGAAATCGCTGAGCAGAGGACAACCATGTCCATGGATTTGGTTAGAGTTAAGGATCTGAGGCTGTGACAAAGTGAGCCACGACCGAGCAGTGATCCCGGAGGACAAAACGGCGGCGAGTTCACGAGCGTTGGCTTGGACTAAGAAACGACGACCTTCGGAGACGTTTTGAGGAACACCGTAACCATCTTGGAGACAGTGACCAAGCTCACGGAGCGCGTCGACGTGACCGAGGAAAGCCGCACGAGCGCATAGAGCCACACCGGCACGAAGATCTTTGTCGTTCTTGGAACCGCCGCTTCCGTTGAACTGAATCACCGCTAAGGAATATAAAGCCGGCGCGTGAGAGCTAATCGCGGCTTTAGCCATGAGCGACGCGCCGTTTCCTCTGTTTTGCAGACAGTAAAACCGAATCTGCAAACCAAAATGGAAATTAAAAAAAGAAGAAAAAAAAAACTTTACCAAAAAGACAACATTTAGAAAATGACAACTAACCATTCCTAGAGTGTAACAAGCTTCGAGACTTCCGGCGTCGACGCAGCGTTTCAGAAACCGGTGAGCTGATTCCGACCAATTCTGAGCTTTTATGGCAATAGCTTTTGGAGACAATCTTGATAAAACCAGAGAATTCGTAGCTAACCCGCTTAATCTCTTACATCTGTTAGAAAACAAAACCAATTATCATCAATCAGACAAAAGCTTTGGGTTACTGAAACCGACGACGGAAAGAACATAACCGGAAAGCTTACGTCATCAAAACGTTGATGAAATCAGCAGGACATCGAGCCGTAGAAGCAAGTCTGCAAAGGATAGAAACGACAAGATCGTCGGGGATTGAATCAAGCAAATCGGGTCCGGCTTTGGCTTCGGTAGCCGGAGAACTGGAAGAAACACATCGCCGACGTTTCCTTCCCGGAGTAAAGTCTCCGGCGCCGGAGAAAACTCTCTTGGCTGGTCTTACAGGCAACATAATAATAAGAGATAATAATCTTGTGGGTTCTTTAGCGGAGGATTACACAGCTTCTCTTCTGGTCCCCTTATCTCTCTCTTATCTCTCCTTTTTTTTTCTCTCTTTGGCTTATAAATATACAAAGTGGTTGAGTTGTATCTCTCTTCTCCCTGCGTACATACGTATGCGGTGGGTTTTTGGAAATGACTTTTTTACCCTTGTACTTTTGTCTTATTTTCCGGTCAAAACATCGTTGACCAATTTTCGCTTTTACTTTTTGGCTTCAAGATGATCCCTCTCCTCTCGTAAGAATAATTTATTTATATCAATGGGAGGTACAAAGAAAGAAATTTGCGGAGAGGAATGGAGAAAAAAACGAAACGGTTTTTTTTTTTTAATTTTTAATTTTAATTTTAAAGGATAAAAATGAAAGAAAAAAAAAAACAAATTGGTGAAACTAACTCCGATTTATTGTTTTTTTTTTTAACCGTGGAAAATGATTCACTCGCGAGGTCTCTAACACGTGTAACGAACGTAGGTCTTAAGGGAGGAGTGAGTGGAGTGCACGCGCGTGGAAAAGCGAGCGGGGGGATTTTATGTGAAAATTTTGTGGGGAGAGAGGTCAAACGTAAAGAATGAGCCAGTAATAATTTACAACGGTTACTTCCTTTTTATCTTCCTTTTGCCGTTTCTTTCTCCTCCACGACGTTCTTTTTTTGCTTTACTTGCTATTTATATATGGTCAATTAGCCAAATATTAAAGAAATTAACAATTGAACTATGGGAAATGACGATGTCAGGGTTCATACGAAATCATTTTGTACACACATTGAACAGATTCGCGTTTTTCATACTCTACTACATAATATAGAATTTAATACAAATAATTTTGAAATTATATACTAAACTTTAAACCTAAAACTTTAAAACTAAACCGTAAAATTGTTAATCCAAATTCAAAAACTAAAATTATAAATTTTTTAAAATAATACAATCTAAACAAAAAAATGGAAATAAGAGAAAAAATAACATTAAAAAAAGAGAAATGAGGGTTTGTTGTATACTAAACCCTAAACATTAAAATTAAACCCTAAAATTAAAATAGTTAACCCAAAACCAAAAATTATAAATCCTTAAAAATAATAAAAAAAATATAGAATCCATTATGTATTCTTCTATGTAGAAGTAAATAGAATTGAACACAATATATATTTACATTAGTGCATAGTAAATTCGGCTATTTAATGAATTATAATTTTTTTTGTATTAAAAATCCTTAAAAATAATAAAAATTTATATAATCCATTATGTATTATTCTATTATAATGGTACATTGGTCCATAATATATATTTATATTAGTGGATAGTAAATTCGGCTATTTAATGAATTATATTTTTTTTTGTGCTATACATATTAATTTCCCTTTATATATTTATATTTCTAAAAAATCTAAAAACTAAAAGAGGAAAAAGAAAAGTTTGCATTTGACTCAAAGGAAAAGTAAGGTTTGCTTTATTTATATCAGCCTCTGAATTTGAGGAACCAATTAATATCAGTTAACTTTTAATTTGAAATGTTAAATAAGATTCATCAAAATCTAGTGACTTCAATAAATCATTTTAAAATGAGGTTTATACCACAAATGAAAAAATATTATACGGACTTTTCGATATTACCTAAAATTTTCAACAATTTATAAAACATATTGTCATTGCGTTCGAGTTTTAAAAACACAAAACTAACTCGTACGAATAATCTCATCTCTTTTATTTCGTTTTAACAGTTAAGATAAAATCTTGTTTTACCTTTTACGATGACCAGATTTTTATTTCACTGGTTAGAGGGTCGTTTTTTTTATTTTGCTTTTTTGCTTTGATTTAATCTTCTAGGATCATTTCCGGTGTTTTTGGTTGTTAGCTCCGGATGAGTTGCGACTTGGGTTCAAGATCAAGGCGGTCTCTTTATTTTTTTAGTTTCCGAGATGTCGAATCCATTAAAATTTGATGTGGTGAAGCGCATGGATCTTCTGGTAGTGGTCGTTCTTATTTCGTGTCACGTCGTTCAAGTGATATAGTTGTGGGGTCTCCGATTGTTGGTTGAGGCGACGTTTGGTGCAGTGATTATGGAGGTTAGGTTTTCTCGGTTATCTACTCTCTCAAGAGAGTGTGTTGCTTGAGGGCCACTTCAGATCTAAGGTGTGAGGTCTCCGATTGATGGTTGAGGCAACGTTTGATGCAGTGATTCTGGAGGTTGGGTTTTCTCGGTTATCCATGCTCTCAAGAGAGTGTGTTGCTTGAGGGCGACTTCATATCTAAGGTGTGGGTTCTGAACTTCCTATAACCCTTTCTTCCAAGTTTCGTCCACCGTTTTGGTAGGGCTTCTTTCTACTTATGGTTGCCGTTAACGTTTTGGTTTTTTCTTTGTAACGACTACTGCGGTTTGAGGGTTTTTTTGTGGTGAATTCTTAACTTTGTTGTGGCAAAGTTTCTTACTTTGTCTTGATTTTGTGTTCTTCTGGAGATTAAGACCAGTTTTGTTTCCAAGCTTGGTCGACTTACCTTCTTACTCCTACCCTATGGGACTCTGAGTTTTGGACATTATGGAGTTTGGGTTTGGTTGATGATTTTGTTCTTAATTTTGCTACACTTTTAGTTGATGATGTGGTTTCTAGGGTTTGAGTTTTGCTAAGTCATGTCGTTTGGATTCACTTTTGTGATGTTATATCGATGTGGAGATATCTACATCCTTTCTTGTTGCTTAGATGATAGGTATTGGTATTAAGACGAAGAAGTGGTGTCAATTTTTAGCTATGCTCTTGCGAGTAGGTGGCTAGTGTTTAGTATGCACATGACTTTGGCTAATTTTCGAGCGTCCACGTGTTAAAAGGTGTTGATCTTCTTTGCGTTTTCTCTTTAAATGTCAGGGATTTTGCCTTCAGCCTAGGCTTTCTCGAGTTCTCAGGATCTTCAGTCTAGTTGCTCGGGTGTGGTTTTTGTGCTCTGGCTCTCTCCGTTCTAATTTCTTCTTCGTCCTCTCTACTACTGGTAGAATTGTATTTAGAGAAATCTCTGCTGCTTATCCTTCTAACTCTTGGTCTTTGGAGCAGTTTTGGCATCAAAAGTTTCTATGGGAAGTTGGTTGTTTTGTTGTGTTTCTGTAGATCGGTGTTTGGTTTAGTTCCTCTCCTTTTCGTTTAAAGGTTCTCTGTATCTTTTGACGCTGCTTTTATCTTTTTTCTCTTTGGGTTCTCGTCTTTCGGTTCTCCGTTTGTTTTTTTGTAATTTTTTTCAATCTAATATCTAATATATAATATTTTAAGGTTTTATCTAAGTGAAGCTCGAGAGGCTGCCACGTGTCACTTTTGGTGTTAACAATTTTTCATTTTTAGTACCTTATTTTTACTTAAATTTGACATTTGTCCCTCTAGATTTTAGAATTTTTGCATTGATTTTTTAAAATAAAAATGTGATATCAATAAATTAACTTAAAGTAAACCTTTAATTAACATCAAATTATCTTCATAAATTAATTAAAAATATGTAAAACCATATTCTAGTAGATAATTGTTTTTTTCAATATCTCTTTTCAAATTCTTTAAATTTTTTTTAATTAGAATGTTCGAAAAAATATTATATTTAAAAAATATATATTTTTAACTTTTTTTGTTGTTTTGTCTTTTTTGTGATCACGTATATTAAGAATTATCTTATATTAAAATTAAATTATTCTATAATAAACTAATTAAAAAGTATATAAGATGTTCCGATGTTTTTTTTTATTGGCGACATGCCATAATGTCATTATATAATTTTCTATCATGTTTGGTATATCAATATTTTTTAACGTATGGTATTTTGTATCAATAATTGATACAACAATTTTGTAAATTTACGCCAAACTTAACTCATCTTGACACACTATTGACAATTTTGTACTAGATTTTTTTTCTATACAATTAATATTAGAAAATGCAATTTAAAAAAAAAATGTTATGAACTTCATTTATTGATAGATAAAAAATCGTTCTGAAAAAACTAAAAAACTAAAAATCGTTCTGAACTTCATTTTTCACATACGATATTGATTTTTATATAGATTATTTTACGCAAATACTCATAAAGATATGAA
Organism: Arabis hirsuta; assembly: GCA_964056655.1. Lineage (NCBI taxonomy): Eukaryota > Viridiplantae > Streptophyta > Magnoliopsida > Brassicales > Brassicaceae > Arabis > Arabis hirsuta. The sequence continues at coordinate 17,110,225 of OZ053311.1, read as the reverse complement.
TAAAAATAAGTTTATATAAAAAAACTAGGGACAATTACAAAAATACCACACTTTAAAGATACTTTTACAAGCGTGTCACTCTCCCCTTCACTTTTACATTAATGCCACATTTTATTGACAAAAAGACAAATATGTCCCTTTTTTCTTTTTTTCTTTTTTTTTTCTTTTTTTCTTTTTTTTTTTTCTTTTTCTCCTTTTCTCTCTCATATTCTCCTTCTTCTACGAAATATCCAGATCAAAAACTCACTTCTTGTTTTTCTCTTTATCTCTCTCATTTTTTCTACAAAACTCAAGATCTGCTTTTTGTTTTTCTCTTTTTCTCTTTCTTTCTCTCTTTCTCTCTATTTTTCTCTAGATCTAGATCGAATTTTAATTTTCGCAAATATGATTTTCTTTGGTTTATTTTACAAATTTGAGTTTTTGATTCGATTTGTGTTACAAATCTGAGATTTATTCGATTTCGGTAACAAATCTGGGTTGATTTTGTAATTGATTTGAATCTGTCAATTTGGATTTGATTTCAATATGGTTAATTTTTTTCTTGCTGTTCTTCTGAGTGATCTAGAGTTTTGACGTTTTTATAAAGTTTTTTAAAGGTTTATAAAGTTTTTTAAAAGTTTTGTAAAACTGTTTAAAATGTTTATAAGATTTTTATAAGATTTTTTAAAGGCTTTGATAAGCTTTTTTAAAAAAATTTGCAAAACTGTTTAAAATATTTTATAAGGGTTTTAAAAAGTTTATAAAAGTTTTTAAAAGATTTATAAGAGTTTTTTAAACTTTATAAACCTTGTAAAGAACCCTTATAAGGGTTTTTAAAGGTTTTTATAAGGGTTTTAAAAGGTTTTTATAAGGTTTTTTAAAGGTTTTGTAAGGTTTTTTAAAGGTTTTGTAAAACTGTTTAAAATAATTTATAAGGTTTTAAAAAGGTTTATAAGGGTTTTTTTACAAGATTTATAAAGCTTATAAAAGTTTATAAGAGTTTTTTGCAAGTTTTATAAGGATTTTCTAAAAGATTGATAAAGTTTTTAAAAAGTTTATAAAATTTTTTTACAAGGTTTATAAGGTTTTTAAAAGGTTTCGTAAAACAGTTTAAAAACCTTATAATTTTTTTTTTTAATTTTTATAATGTCAATAAAAACCCTAACACCTCTTTCCCCCTCCAAAATCTATACCCTAAATGCACAATAGTTTACCCAAACTCAAAAATTTACAGTCGTTTATATTTTTGATCAAAACGTTTTTGATTCTTCTTCTCCCTTTGAGTTTCTCTAAAAATATTTTTCTTCTTTTTTTTCATATATATTCACCAGATTAGAGAGAGAAAGAATAAAATTCTCATATCTCTTTTACGAGAGATCTGAGAAAAGAGAAGAGAGAGAAAGAGAAAAGAAAAAAGAAAAATTTCTCAGATCTCTTTCACGAGAGAGAAAGAGAAAAGGAAGAAGAAAGATAAAAAAAAAAAAGACAAAAAAAAAAAAGACAAAAGGAGAAAATGACAGATTTCACTTTTGGTTTAATAAATAGTAGCACGCTTGGAAAGTGGCATATGAGATGTGACATTTTTGTAAAGTGGCATATGAGATGTGACATTTTTTAAAATTTCTCAAAAAACTATCATTTTGTTAAAAAATTGTAGAAGCTATATAAATTTAGAAAATATAAAAATCAAATTCTGTAAACCAAATATGTGATCAATAATTTCTCATCTTTTTATATATATTTTATTTATCAAATGTAACAATATTCTATACAATTTTTTTTGACTTTTATATAGAAAACTGGGAGCAATTAAAAAATCACAAAATAAAAGCAATAGTAAAAAAATTGAAAAAAAATGATGTGAGAAAATTAAAGAAAGATTTTAGGATTTTTAGTGATGCTAAATCCAACAAGTTTGATTGGAGAAATTTAGAATTTGAACATTTTTAAATGATTTCATAATTTTTGGGAAATCATAGTGAATATTGATTGAGACATATAAGTTAAGAATTTATGTCAAATAAAATATTTTTCATATGCTATAATTTTTAGTAATGAATGGTCTATTTTTTATATATATAACATTGTAATTTGCTATAAATGTTTAGTCTTCTAAATTAGATAATTATTTACTATAATCCCAAAATTACATAATATTAAATACATAAATAATTAATAACTAGAAATTATTAATGTTAATTTTAACCATGTTAATTTTTAAACTCCTCGCAACGCGTGGACATTCCCTAGTTATTGCATATTTTACCATGTTAACTTTAAATCAACGCGTGGGCAATCACTAGTTATGTAATATTGCATTGTTTTACTTTTGTAACATTACGTTATTTTATCAAAGTTATCTCTTAATCAAACTGTAATCAATAATAAAATATAATATAGTAAGGTTTCTCAAAGTTGAAGTGATGAGAGGCTGCCATGTGTCACATTCTTTTGATATTTGTTTTTCAGTTTATTTATTGAAAAAGAAAAAAAAAATTATGTGTCATTTCTTTCATAACTTTGACAATTAATTCTGACAATTTAATGGATAATTTCTAATGTAAACTAATTTTAATAAGTTACAATACAGTGTCTTGTGTACATTTATGTAATTCTTATATAAATTTATGTTTAGAAAATTTCTTTATTTATTTATCAAATTTAACAATATACTATATAAAAACGTTTGAAATTTTGGCTTTTATATAGGTAACGTGATTTTAAATTAAAAAAAAATCACAAAGAGAAGTTTTAATAAAATGAAGTATAACATGAAAAAAAATAATGTGATACATCTAAAGAATGATTTTAGAACTTTTATGGATGTCAAAACACTAACGTCTCATTGGAAATTTTTTGACTTTTAACGTTTTTAAATGCTTTCATAGCTTTCAAAACCAATTTAGCTATCACCCTCTAATGCAATTAAAATAATTTATGTTAGACAAAATAACGCTCCTAATCAAGACTCTCGAAATAAAACCTTACTTCATCACAAATTGTAAATCCAGAAAACAGAATCACATCACCAAGAAAAAGATGTCAAAGATAAAAATCACAATAAATCGACAAATAAAGTGAGACACTAATACAATTATTCATCAATTATTCTTTTCTTCTGATTCAAGGTTTTAATGAAATCAACAGAAATATACATTCTAACACTTTTATTGAAATGATGCAGATGTCTCGGTAGAAGCAAAACATAGTATAACTTGTTTGATCAATAAATTTTTACAAATGTATTTGATACAAAAAAGATGAGCGATATATTAACTTAAAGTAAGCATTTAACTAATATCAAATTATCTTCATAAATTAATTAAAAATATGTAAAACCATATTCTAATAGATGATTCTTTTTTTCCAATATCTCTTTTCAAATTCTTTAAATTTTTCTTAATTAGAATTTTCGAAAAACTATCATATTTAAGCACTATATTTTTAACTTTTTTTTGTTGTTTTGTCTTTTTTGTGATCAAGTATATTAAGAGTATATCCTATATTAAAATTAAATTATTCTATAATAAACTAATTAAAAAAGTATATAAGATGTTCGGAGGTTTTTTTTTTTATTGGCGACATGCCATAATGTTATTATATAATTTTTTATCATGTTTGGTATATCAATATTTTGATAACACGAAAATTTTTAGGGGCAATTACAAAAATGCCACTTTTGTGTGCACATTTGCAAGAATGCCACTTAGGGGTGTTCATTTACAAAAATGCCAATAATTATAGATTTATATAGCCTATATCTTAAAATTCTAAACCCTAAAAAATGTTTTAACACCTAAAACTCTCTAAACACTTAAAACTAAACCCTAAAAGAACATAATTAACCCAAACATAAATAATATAAAGAAAAAATAATTTTGAAAAAGTGGCATTTTTGTAAAGATTTCAAAAGTGTGGCATTTTTGTAAAGTGTCACTTGAAAAGTGGCATTTTTTAAAATTTCTCAAATTTTTATATACTTTAAAATAATTCACACAAAATAGTTTGAATTTTTTATTTTTTACTTTTGAATCTTTACTTTTATTATACTGTAAGATCAAATTAACTATGTAATGAAAAAAGGTCCAATAAATACACTTTTTAAAACCTAAGAAAACATCTTGAGGGAAAGAAACCCTTATATAAACATTTGTAAGGGATGATATTAAATATCAATAATTGATACAACAATTTTGTAAGTTTAGGCCAAACTTAACACATCTTGGCACACCAATGACAATTTTGTACTAGATTTTTTCTCTATACAACTAATTTTAGAAATTGCAATTTTTTAAAAAATGTTATAAACTTCATTTATTGATAGATAAAATATAGTTTTGAAAAAACTAAAAAAAAAATTTATATCACATACGATCTTGATTTTTATATATTATATGCAAATACATAAAAATATGAATAAAAATAAATTTATATAGAAAAACTATCATTCTGTTAAAAAATTGTAGAAGCTATATAAATTTAGATAATATAAGAATCAAATTCTGTCAATCAAATATGTGATCAATCAATTTCAAAAACATTTAAATTTCACAAATTTTTTACACGTGTTTATCTATAAATTATTGCATATTTCACTTTATAAGTTTTATCTTACCAGTCACGTGTGGACTCAACATTTGTTTTCAGTAGTGGACACGGATTATAACGAAAAGATTCCAAAAGAATACGCTGAATTCTAGAGCAAAATTGAAAATATAGTATTCAAATAAAAATATTTATATATATCATCATATGGTTCACTTTCATATTAAACATTTAAAATTATGTTTGAATTTGTATAAATATAAATTGTGAGTATAAATCTTAAATATTATTTAAGTATATCAATGTTAGTATATATATATATATTAAAATAGTTATAAAAATCATCTAAATAGTTGTTCCGCACAACGCGTAGATTTTCACTAGTATTTTAATATAATTTAGATAACGGTAGACCACATTCTTAATTCTGAAATTTATAACATTTATTAGTTTAGGTACGTTGAATATGTAACAAATTTATTGAAAGTATATTTAAAAAAATTATGTTTAGAGACTATATATATTTTTCTCTGATTTTATTTTTCAAATTTATATTTTAAAGTCATTTTTTTTTTTTTTCATGAAGACTATTTCAAAATACTACAAAAGATGTTTGTTTTCTGAAAATACCACACGTTTATAAGAAGATGACCGGTCTTTAAGAGCTCAAGTCAAATAACAAGTCATATTTATGTCCATTACCTTACTATTCAAACCCTAATAGTTATATTCTAGCTTAAATATTGAAGAGTCTCAGTAAAGCAACACACTAATATTTTATGTCATGAATTGTAGTTTTGTCTGGTCTCTAAAGATATATTTCCTCCGTTTCACTAAAATAATTTTTTTGAGTTTTTCACACATATTAAGAAGAACAATTAATTTTTATTATAAATGTATTAATTTTCATAATAAACAATTTTTAAGAAAATCTAACCAATAGTGTTTTAATAATTGTTTTGAAATTCACAATCTATTAGCATTAAACGATAAAAATGCATTGAAAACACTAAAATTTTATTTTTGTGGAACAATTTTTTTTGTTGAAAAAATTTATCTGAGGAGTAAAAAATAAACGTGTGATACAAACGCCTAAAAATTATGCACATAGAATTATCATTCATCTTTTTTAATTGTACACTGCCTATTCCATTCAATTCAAACTGGTTATAACTATTGGTTCTGTAATGTGACAAAAAAAAAAAACTATTAGCTCTGTAATATGTAAAAATTCTACGGTGTGTGTTAAAGAAACTATTAGTCAAAGAAACTCAACGATCGATGCAGGCATCAAAACAACGACATTTTTCTTCCCAATGTAAAATATCGGCTGCTGTGATTTTACAAGTTCTTTTTTCAACGATGTTAGAGAGTTAAAAAAATATCATTTTTTAAATATTAATTTATAAAAATATCAATATTTTTGAAATCATTACAAAAATGATATTTTTTCAAAATGATATTTTCTTTATATTATTTATATTTGGATTAATTATGTTCTATTATGGTTTAGTTTTGAGTGTTTAGGGATTTTAGGTGTCAAAATATTTTTTAGGGTTTAGAATTTTAAGATATAGGCTTTATAAATCTAGAGGCAATTACAAAATACCACTTTTTGTGTACATATTTGCAAAAATACCACTAATTATAGATTTATAATTAATGACATTTTTGTATCAAGAGAGTAGAGGATTCTATCACCCAAATCAACCGGCTCCCAAATTTTTATTCTGAAGAAAATCTGAATATATGCATTCTGATAACAAAAACTGAAGAAAAACCTTCCCTATTCTTTATTTAAAAAGAGACATCAATAAAAAAAAAATCATTATTGGAGAGCTAAAAATGAAGTAAATTTATTAACAAATCTAACCAATTAATTTGTAGTATTCTCTATATATTAATTGAAGAAACACTAAGATAAAAATTATATGTGTCATTCATTGAAAATTTCTAGAAACATTTAATTTAAATTAACCAATAAAAATATTTCAATTAAAACTATATGTCATGATGGAAATCTTTACATATTCTCAGTAATTTTATAACATAAACCCATTAATATATGTTTTACAAATCTAAGTCTAACTAAATGTAATATTTAAAATATCATATCATATATTTTTAATGTTCTTTTTTTGTATTAAAAGCCTTCCCCTTTTTTGTAATAATATTATTTAGATTAATATGATATATACAAATATTTTAATTATGATAGTCTATTATATATATAAAACTACACTTACAAATGTATACATTTCATTATTGGAAAATCTATATTGTTTTTCGTTTGTTATGTTCGACAAATTCATATAACTATAAAATTTATCTGATTTGCCGTATGCTCTATAATTTACACGAATAATAAAAATTAATTTTACACTTAAAATTTAATGAAATAAAAAACATTTTCATATCTTTTGATCAATTTTGCTGATAAAAATATTAAAGCTAATGGCATCAAAATATCCATAATAAAATTTTAATTTTATTATATTTATCCACAATGCATATATTTTTCTAAATTTATAAATAGTAGACACATTTAAATATTAACACTGATTAAAAATGTATTTAATTATTTACTCCCACGTTTGGCGTGGATCAAAATCTAGTTTGTGGAAAAGTCATCCCAGACTTCTACTTTTAATTTCCAATCAGTATAACTATATGCTTTTAGTGCGTTTATGTCAGCCCTACTATCTTTTGAATCGCTTAACAATAACTAGGACAATACTTACGTTATGCGCGTGTAAAATGATTATGGTCTAAAATTAGTATAGTTTTATTTTAAAAAATAACTAATATTGCATGAATTATTATGGAATTTTATATCTATTTGTTTATATATGAATTTGCGTTTATCTTATATAAGAGTATGTTTTACCTGATGATAAACTGAATACCTAAACCAAATTGCATTATTTAATAATCTAAATGGGTATAAAAATTTATATACTAATTAAAATATCAAACCGAACTCGAATGATATGAAATTGCATCAAAGTAACTTACAGTAAATTAGTAAAAAATTAAACATTATCACTTTGTTTACGTCTTTAATATTTTACGTATTAGTTATGTGATTTTCAAATGTTATAATCATATTAATTTTGATGAATAATGAACATATATATTTTGTAATATTTAATCATAAACTTGTTTTATAGAAGGTTTACATTATTCTTTTTAAAAAATTGTTTTAGGCAATTTTATAAAATTGTTTTAGGCAAGTTTATAAATATTTTACTGTATTTGACAATTGAGATTAAAATAACCAAAATAAAACAATTGACGTGAATCTCCATGACCAGTCATCTTCTTATGCCTCTTTGTGCGGGACCCCATGTCTCCTCCATCGATTCTCGCATAAATTCCATTTTTATTTATAGTATTTATTTTCTTGTCACCAATCTTTGTAAATTTTATGAGTTTTTCAAATTAAAATCTATATTATTTTATTTAGTGTGAAATTTCTATTATTCCCTCAGTTTTTAATATAAATTATTTTTTAAAAGTTTTTCTTTTCACTTCATATTATTATATAACTTTTTAGTTTATTAGATATTGTGTGACCAATAGTATTATGCGATCTCTTTTATAATTAGTTGAGTTGTTTCAGTTTATTTATCAAATTTAATTTTTTGAAAGAAAATTTTTATTTCTTAGGGATTTTAATGAAAACATCTCAAATATTTTTTGATCCATTTTAAACTTCTCAACTAAATTATTAATGTAAAATCCTCTTAACTAGAATATTTTAATAAAAAAACCCCTCAACTAAAAACTTGATGAAAAAACCCCTCAAGTTAAGTTTCAATAATGAAAAAAATTATCACCTTCGATAGTACTGTCAAAATAATAAACAACTGCCATTAAATCGATATTATGCACGCATTGATTGATTATTATTAGTTTGTAATTGATTGTATCGTGTTTCCAATATTGTGTTTAAACCATAAAAATAGTACAACCACGTCAACTCCCCTCAAATAATCATGTCATCTTGTAATTCTTGTTCATGACGCATTTTAGTGTTATATACATGTTTCATGAACATAATAGTATGCATTTTTTTTAAAAATCTCTTAGTTGTGGGGTTTATACATGGAATTTCAATTGATTGCATTGTGTTTCTAATGTTGTTTCTAAAAAAACATTGCATTCTCTGATGTATAAATAAAATATACATGTCACTTTTAATAAATCATATCTTAGAACATGATTATAGGTACTAAATATGTTGGGGTAATATATGAATTTTATAATATTAACTGTATTTATGAATTTTATAATATTAACTGTATTAGATTAACATTACAATCCCAACTTATTTTGTTGTTGTTTTTTGTGATTATAGATAGTAAATATAGAGGGATTTTTAAAAACAATAAAAAATTTCTAAAAACAATAAAAGATTGTAGAGAGAAACAAAATCGATCACATGAACAAACACACTCTCACGTATACACACAAACATCGTGAGATACGTTTCCACGAGTAGAAACAACCTTTACCTTCTTCCTCCTCTTCCTCAAGCACCGAGAAGCTCTTCTTCACGGACATTGTAGACACACACTAACAGATTTCTATAGATCAAGAGACGTAAATTAGTATAATCTGAATCCAAATAACACAAATTGAAGCCAAAAATCACAGAGTATAGTTGAGACAGTAACCAAACAACCCTAATTTCAAAAAATCCCCAATTATTTTCATATGCAACAACCCTAATCAAAACCCTAATTTCGATTTCTTCAATTCCCAATTCTGTCCACAAATTAACTACGTTCTAAACAAACAATCAGAGATATCTTACCAGGACAGAGATTTTGGAGAACACGATTCGTCACTGGATTGAAAGAGATCGAGAGAGAGATCGACGAACATCGTTCAAGAAGAGATACACACTCAATTTTGATGATCTTTCGTTTTTTTACAGAAGATTCAGAGAGATCGAGGAGACGATACGAGAGAGAGAGGAGATGATGCGACGTGGCTGATTTTTCTTTCTCCTTTTGTTTATAATCACCGGAAATATAAAGCCCATATTTAGAACCGTAAATATGGTATTAAGCCCATTTTGATTTAACTAAATGGGTTTAATTGTTAAAAACGCACTATTTACTCTTATTATCCATCTATAATTATGTTCTTATATTATCGATTTAATAACAGTTATTATTTGTAGTTGTAATTAATAGACTGCAAAAAATTAGCATTACAATTTTAATAAACCAATAGTTGTAATTAAAAAATACTAGTATTTTTTATTTATTACAATTTATATTTCATGTTAAGTTTATAAACTGATTATTTATCTTTGAAGTGAAAAATATATTACTTCATGATATATCGAATAATATTTAAGTTTAGTAAATAGTGAAAATTCATTTGTAAATATTTATTTTCTGCCAATCCACAGTTACGCGATGATATTTAAATTACAATAAAGCGTATATATTAATATTGATAAGGTGTAATATTATGAATCAGTTTTGCATACGATTTGTTATTTGTATGTCAATTTCAGGTTTTTCAATTAAGTATTCGATCAACGGATTCTTGTAGGACTGGGAACACTGCGCTTTTGTTTAGCAAAAAAAAAAAAAAAAACACTGCGCTTTTCTTTAAATAAAAATGATGATAGAATTGATTTACATATTTGTATAATGTGGAATGGAATTATTATACAAATACAAGCAGACATGATTAGACATTAGTTTGTGCACAAATAGGATACGTCTCAAACAATATAAAATCTATTTACGTACCAGTTGGCCTTAAGAACTTCCTTGTTACTACTAGAATTCTTCGTTAATCTTCACATATCCAAAGCTTTAGTTGTTAGTTACTTCTCTTTAAAGAAAGGGAAGATCCATATTTTAATATTATTTTCTCTTTGATTTTCTCCTTTAATTGCTATTAAAACATTCTATCACGTATATTTTTTTTTAGTGTGTTTTGTTTTTTTTTTTATATATATGAATTAGATAAAATACAAAAGTAGGACAAAACGTTACAATATTTTTAAAAACGAATCACCGAGATAATTGTTTTCTCTTCTCTCTCCAAAATTTGCCATAATCGCTTCAAAAACTCTTCACCGCCTCCGCCTTTCCAGTCTCCGGTGCTTCAGACCGTGACTATGAGAAGGCTACTCTCCTTCTTTCTTTCATCTTTTTGGGTTCTCTTTTGTCCAGGTTTGAGTTTGTTTCTTTCTGGTTGGAGTGATGCGCTCTATTTTACCTTCACTTAGGAGCGAAGATTCAATAGGCGACCGAAATTTTACATTTATAAAGTCTCAAATAATCCACAAGTGCATAGAACATCGAGTAATACTTAAGGATCGATCACACAAGGACTAAAGATTGCACACTAGAAATGCGAGAAACAAGCTAAACTATAGCAAATGTTTTTGGTGTTTTAGTTTAGTTTAAAATGCTAAGAAGTGCAAAAAAATGAAATGCAAGAAGATAAACAAGATAAAAGCATTGGACCATAAGGTTAACTATCATAAGAATGTGTTAACAATCAAACAATGATGTAAAAGATTGAATCAAAAACTCCTTCCTCTAATCACATTCAAGATCCGTAGTCAAGAATTTCATCTCAATGATTAGACAAGCATTAATATACTTCCATTTCATTCGCAAGAGTTCATACAACCACAGTCAAGTAGCTATGTGACCCAAGCTCACATAAGGTTTGGTTCAAACACTTCTACAAACACCTTCCGGGTGTAAAAATGGTTAAGATCTAGATTTTAAGAGATCAAGTCAAAACTAACATTAAGAACAACATAAGTGAAGGATCTAACAAGGATCAACCATAATAATCATCATCTAACTATCAAACCATCTTAAGCTAGCATAAATCATGATCCAACAAAAGAGAAAACATTGATTATGGGCAAAGCTAATTGATTCGAGATGGACTAACGATTAACTAATGATGTTAGAACAAACAAGCATGCTCAATTCCATGACAAGGATCGCACACAATAGACTAATTGGTTCTCGTGATACTAATCCATTTATTAACCACCTAATTAAGCTAATCTTCCAATTGCAATTAAGTGATCAATAATCATTAAGTTCAAGTCCATGATGTCAACTAATCACCTTAAACATCAATTTCCATTGGTTAATAATGAAAAGCAAGTTTAACATTGGTCTTGACATTTCATCGAACACTTCCCGAGCGTGAAATGTCCATGTCCTAGAATTTTGAATAACTAAGACAAATATAGCATTAAGCATCTCTTAAACATTAAAAATCACATGAATCTAACTCTAAACATCATCAATCAATCATAAATCAACTTAATCGACCTAGCCTATAACCCAACTAGTTAATAAACATGAAGATAACAAAGAGAAAGACACAAACAAAATGAAATTAGACAAATAAATGATAGAAGTGAAGAATCTTTCTCTAAAGTGGCATGAGAAGATAAAAATCCATCCAAAATATCAAAAGAGAGTTTAGATCTAAACCTAACTCTAGAGGAGAGGAAACTTAGGGTTTTTCAAAGTTAAAATTGTATTTATAATAAAGCAAAACGGAATCGGGTCAACCCGATTTGAATCGGGTCAACCCGATTTGAATCGGGTCAAATCTTTAAGTTGAGAGAAGACTGTATCAATTTGGGACCTCTTTCTCTCGAAATTGGAGAGGTCAAAATTTCCTCTGTACGAGAATGAAGATTTCATTTGCGAAAATCCAGAGCACTTCCTCTCGAAATTGGGGTGTCAAAATTGGCTTACGCGTGTTGAAATCTTTCTTCTACTCCTTTTTTCTCCTTTGCACTGTAAATCCATTGATTCTTTTTTGCACCCTCTTCTTGATCTAAATATGCTCCAAAGCCTCTTATTTCTAGATTCACCACCATTCTCACCTACAAAGAAAAAATAAGTGCAAATGCACCTACAAATGCCTAAATGCATATGAAAAACATATTGAAAACATGATGAAACAAATGTTAAAAGTGGTAAAATATGAATACATCATGGAGATCTGATCTTTTTGTTTGATATTGTTGGTTTGGAAGCTCTAGTTTTTAGCTATTGTTTCTTTGGGGACGACGTTCGGTCGTCGGTAGGTTCTTCTGGGTTCTCTAAGTTGGTCGTCTTAGGGTGTCAAAGGAGCATTTGGATATGTTGTCGAGGTGACGGCGAGGAGGCTCGGGTCTTTTGATAGGTTAGGCGGTGTTAGTTTTCTTGTTGGTGGATCTCTGATTCCTTGTTTTCATCGTGTCGGGGTGGAGGTTTTCTCTTTCTTCCCTTGATGTTTGAGTAATTTGGGGCCTGAGGCGGTTTATTTTGCTCGGGTGAGATTCTCGGATGATTCAATGGCAGTTTTCTTCTGCTTTGCTTTCAACCTCCCTGTTTGGCTTCATTTCTTTGCAGTTTTTGGCCCATAGGTGGTGTGGATTGGGTTAGTTCTCATCTCTATGGCTCTGTCCTTGGTGTTTGGTCTTTGTTGTGTACTTCCAATGTTGCTCTGTCTGGACTTGAGTTCTAGAGCGGAAGGTCTTTGTGGTGACGACTGTTCTCCTCCTTCATTTTGAATTCAGTTTTGTCTCCTAGTCCTTGGACTCGTTCTCGATCATTTCCCGCTTTGGGTTGTTGTAGCATTGGCTGGTCAAGGCTTTCTAGGTTTTTTTCTAGGTTTCTCAATCGGCTCTTGGTCCTTCTGCTGGTCCTTGTTTGGTGGTGCTTCTCCTGAGTTTGTTATGGTTCTAGGTGGTCTCTATCAGCAGGTGTTTCTTCTTCGCTTCATGTTGCATGGTTCTCTTTTCGATAGAGATGTTAGACGGGCTGGCCCATGACCAAGTAGCCCAACCCGTGTTGGGCCCAATTTTTTTAACCCATACGGATCGGCCCGAGTTGCGGGTTCAAAATATATATCCAGATTCGTATTACTTGGACAAACAGGCTAACGGACCAGCCCGCGGGTTGTGCTAATTTTCATACAACGTACAAAACTAGTAGCATTGAAATTTTGAAATACAAGCCATAACGTGTACAAAACCAATGTAAATGAGAAGCAGTCTCTTGTCTATGATCTTATTGTGAATACAATAACTAGACTAATAAAACGAGTTTGAGCTGTTTCAAATATCTATTATACAAAATCTATGTGAATTGTGAACATGCTCTCGGCCTCTCGGCTCTAGTCTAATGCCCTTTCACTTAATCATTATGTTTCATTCACTATTCAATCGATTTTAAACTAGAAACAACAGTAGCAAATAAAAAAAATCAAATATAAAAAATTCAAACTTAATGATAGACTTTAACTCAAATCATAGTCTTTGCTTGAAATTGAAAATAAAAATTTAGATTGAGATCCAAGAAAGCAAGAAGCAATAAAAAAAACCAAGCATATTTTTTCATGAACTCTCATCGGACTCATCATCCAAACCGTCCTGGAAATCGTCCTGTAAATCGTCATCGAAATCATTATCAAAATCGTTGACTTCGTCATGGACTCCGTCTTTGTCATTGACAACGGATTCAAAAGACGGTAATGGCTCATCTTCATCATCAAATTTCTCATCCTCCTCTATATAAGTGAAATAAAGCAAGTTACTTAATATCATAAGTTACGATCAAATATATTAAAAAAAGAATAAATATTTGCTAACCATTTTCATATGCTTCAAATCCTCTAAACCAATTGCGACTGCATATTAAAGTTTGAACGTTCTTGGGAAGAAGACGGCTTCTGTACTTGTTCAATACTCGAGCTCCAATGCTAAAAGAGGATTCTGAAGATACTGTCGTGATAGGTATGCTAAGAAGATCACAAGCCATTGAAGCCAATTGACCATACCATTTACAATTATCTTTCCAATATTTCAGGATATCCAAACTCTCAAACATCATCATGTCAAGTGGTGGTTCATCAAGATAGATCTCCAATGACGACTTCTCACTAACAACAACATTTGTTTTGCGAAAGGCGAAGAAATCTTGCAGATTCAGGAAAAATTAATAGATATAAAAGTAATTTCAGAAATCAGAAGAAAATACTCAGAAATCATAAACTACTAAGATAACTCATAACGTAGTTTGTGAAAGTTCCTCTTTGTTCTTTATCATCACATTTCTCTTGAACAGATTCACGTGTTACCGGAAAAGAACTGGTTGGCTTCCAATTGTTGTTGTACGTGTTAAACAAAGTTTGCAACTTAGCACACAACTTTTCCACCTTACTTTTAGAAGAACTCGAATCAAGTTTTCCAAAACAATATTTTGCAAGTATTAGCTTCAACGTGGATCAAAAACTGTCGCCATTGCGAATATGTCGCTAACTTCTTCCCAATATTTTTGAAACTTCTCCTTCATCGGTTCAACCATTGCCTTGACAATATCATCTCTACTTGTTTCATTCACTTTGAGCCAGTTTTGGATCTTCCAAACTCGCATAAAATACAAGTTAGAAGTAGGATATGTCGAACCTGATATGAGACGAGTGATAGCATCAAACGGCTCTAAAAAATCACATATATCTTCAACTCGTGTCCATTCATCATCGCTTAGAGGGAACTTGTAGTTTTTTCAATCAAGAACTTTGAGATTATTGAATGCCGCTCGATACTTGATAGCCCTATCAAGCATAGTGTATGTTGAATCCAACGTGTGGACACATCCAAAAGTAGACCAGCCTTACATTGAATACCAAGGGATTCGACACATTTCATAAATAGTATCTCACGAGCTTTAGATGCTTGAATACACTTGATACTCTCCCTGATTTTATGCAATGAATCACCAATCACTTTGAGACCGTCTTGAACAGTTAGGTTAAGAATATGAGCACCACACCCAACATGAAAAAAATCTCCTCCACACAACAAATCATTCCACAACACAAGCGGAGATTTCAAAATGTCTTGCATTGAATCATTATTGGTGGCATAGTCTAATGTGATAGAAAACACTTTTTTATCAATTCCCCATTCTTTCCATGTCTCCAAAAGTTGCATTGTTAGGTGCATACATGTATGTGGAGGCGGTAGAGCACATAATGCAAGTATCTTGTTATTCAACTTCCAGTTTACGTCGATGTAATGTGCAGTCAAATAGATGTAACCTTCATGAGTAATAGCTGACCACAAATCAGAGGTGAAGCTAATTCGACCAGGAAGATTAGCTAATTCGCTCTTCAAGCTTTTGTCTCATTCTGATAAAACTTGTAAACATCAACTGCAGCTGTGTTGCGGCTAATAAACTTCACATCAGCATTCAAATACTTCCAAAATGATCTAATTCTTTCATACTCAACGTAAGCAAATGGGAGATTAAGCTGAATAATAGTCTTAGCTACCATTTCACGAAAAACAGAGTGATCAATTTTCTGTGCTTGTAGTTTCGCCTTCCCATTGATCAACATTTGACCAACATTACCATTCCTATACGTAAGACATCATCTCTTTTGATGACGTCTTAAGTGATTCGTACCATTGCATATATTCGTTTTTGCAATGTTTGCACATTGCTTTTTCTCCGTCTTTCTTAGTAATCACTTCAAAATCATTCCACACTGTTAAGTATTGCCTTCTTTTTTTTCTTTTGTGGTGCCTTCACTATCGCATCATAATCTTCTTCAGCCACTTTCTTTTTATTATTTTTCTTACTCGGCTTAGATGAGTTTCCAGCCTCATTAAATGCACCTCCAAACTGCTTTCTCTTTCTCGGATCAGTTGAGTTTCCAGCCTTATCAAAAGATGTTACACTTTGTTTTTTCTTTTTCAGATCAGAAGAGTTTTCAACTTCATTAACTGCACCTCCAAATTGCTTTCTCTTTCTCGGATCTGCTGAGTTTCCAACCTCATCAAATGATGCTGCGATTTGATTTTTCTTTCTCAGATTAGAAGAGTTTCCAGTTTCATTAAATGCACCTCCAAACTGCTTTCTCTTTCTCGAAGCAGATGAGTTTCCAGTCTCATCAAATGATGTTATAATTTGCATTTTCTAATTTCTCAAATTAGAAGAGTTTCCAGCCTGATTAAAAGAAGCCCTAAATTGTTGCCTCTCTCTCAAATCAGGGGAGTTTGCATCTTTATCAAATGATGCTGCAAATTGCTTTTTCTTTCTTGGATCAGATGAGTTTGCAGCCTCATCAAATTCAGCCTCAAACTGCTTTCTTTTTCTCAATTCAACATAGTCTTCATCACCATCTAATTCTTCTTCAACCTCAATGACTTTTCTTCGACCTTTAGATGGTTGTGATCCATCATAGCTTTCTCGTTTGTGTTCTGCGTTTTGAATTGCAACAATTCTTTGAGACTGAAAGTCTATAGATTGCAAGTTGACAAATTCCTCTGAAATCTGTCAATAAGAAATTATAAATAAATTTATAATCAATTTTGTCAACATATATGGATGAATCAACATAAATTGAATGAAATTATGCATAGAATCAAATCACTAAACGTACCAAGTCTAGATCCATTACTCACGAGTCACACCTCTTCAAAGCTTTGTTTCTGTTCTGATTAGAGAATCTAGAGATTGAGTAGTAGGGTTTACGTAATATACACTTTTGATTTGCTTTATAAGTAAAATTAGGGTTTACGTAATGACTCTACTTGGTGCCAAAGGTTTGATAGTTTCAAAGGGTACATTTATTTATTTTTTAAATTTTAAATTTACAGTATATAAAGCTTAGGCTAATAAAGCTGTATGCAATATGCAGTATGCCTGTATCAAAACCGTTATACTTGAGAGTTAAGGATTTGGCAAAAAAATATGCTTTAAGTTCCCAAATAGCCTTCTGAAATATAGGGGAGAACAAACACTCCACAAAGTTATCATATAATTCTATCAAGGGCACCTGAATAATTTAACTTCTCGACATGCCAAAAAGAACAAATGACCACAAGTTACATAACAAAAAACTAGAAGCGGCAAAACAATACAGTCATGTGCTTGAGAAAGCAACATGATCACACAAGGTTCATTTTGATTCAACATATGATTCTTTATCAAACCTAGCGTAATACAGGTTTAATGAAAACAGCGTAAGCAGAGATTTGGGCACTAATA
Source organism: Arabis hirsuta (assembly GCA_964056655.1). NCBI lineage: Eukaryota > Viridiplantae > Streptophyta > Magnoliopsida > Brassicales > Brassicaceae > Arabis > Arabis hirsuta. Next base: position 17,092,643 of record OZ053311.1, on the reverse strand, counting down.
TTTGATTGCATCATGTTTCCAAGAACGCTTACAGATTGTTCAGTTGACAGCTTTGACAACAAAAAACATGTTTTACATCCTTACAGTAGAAAGGATAGAGGTGCAATCACTAAGGAAATATTGACCTAAGCAGTTTTTGTTTCCAATCTTACAAGATGTGGTCAACTCATTCTTAACACTATGTATTCACTCAGATTAATCACTAGCACAACCATAGTTACGGGAAACACGATTGCCGTTCGTTATAGCTAGTGACTTAAGTACAGGAAACAACATCACTTTTCTGTCTTTCTTTTCTATATTTTAGTATGCAACATTTGACCAATTTAGATAAATGGACAAAAAGCTACCTCCTCTTTCACGTAATTGTCATAGAGACTTTGCAGCCTCTTCTAGTCTTCTGATTCAAACTTTATGTCTTGAAAACGGTTTCACCATTAAAGAAGCTTTCCATCTGAATTCTACATCATCTCTACATCTTGTTTTCGCTTCAAGAGTTCCATTCGACTAGCACAAAAAACGCAAACATCTCAATTTAAGATAGAAGATGCTGCTGTTTTTTTTACAATTTCTTACATGTTCCATTTAAACCAGAACTAGTTCAATATTGATAAGAACAAAACTATGAAACTAGTCTCTAAACAACTCATAACAACTCTAATATGCTAAACTCAGTCTTACACTACATTCACTTTACAAAATTTCGAAAACAAAGATCAATCCATAAAAACGCAAAATTTGGAGATTCAGATTCCATGATTTGACACATAGAAGAAACATAGAGCATAAACCCAAAATTATTGCAGCAAATGAACAAGAATTTTGATAAAGAAATTGAATTATATACAAATACAACAAACCTTGTTAAAATTAAAACCATACTCGTAATTCCAAGAAGACAAGAAGTGAAGAATTCCTCTCATGGTACTACTCGATCAGACAAAGAGAATCCAAGAGGAGATGAAGAAATCGATGAATTTGAGGTCTAACAAACTGATCAAAGACGAGATGCGGAAACTAATGCAAATCGCAGAGATTAAGAAAAAAGCTCAATTTCAGCAGGTAACGCAAAGCATATCGTCGAGATGTTCTTCTTCAGCGGGTTAGATCTGAGCCCGTGAACCGTGACGGGTTGACCCGCAAAACCCGTGACCCGCCACGGGCCTAACCCGCTAAGCCTGTTTGTTTTTTAGGCTGAGAAATTATGCCCAAGCCCATCCCGTTGTGGGCTTATATGGGTCGAGCCCGCGGGCCGAAGCCCATTTTGACATCTCTTCTTTTCGGGTCTGTTTTTGCTTCAACTCTCCTTTCGGTTTGTAGTCCAGCCTGTTAGAGGTGGTTCGCTCCTTATCTATATTTATCAGATCAAATCGAAACTGCTAATTTCTTTGGTTTTGTGTATGGTGTGGTAAGCATTTGGTTATGTCTCCACCGTCTCTGGTTTGTTGCCGAAGCTTTAAGCCTTAAGCTTAGTCTTTTGAGGTATAATTGATTCGATATAGAAAGATTTTGTTTGGTTGTGTCCATGTGGTTGTGTTGGTTATAGATCTACTTGTTAGGTTCTCTCCTTGTATTCAGTCTTGCTTTGGTGTGATTGACCGGTCGTTGTGTAAGTTTTTTCTCTTATTTCTCCTTTCGTTTAATAACAAATCTAAAATGACAAAAAAAAATTACAAAAGTAGAAAGGACAAAAAAAACTTATAACAAACTTAAAAAGAAGAAGAGTGTTCTATATATACAAAATGAAGGTCATGTTTTGTCTCTGTATGGTTAATCTTATTGAAGAGAATTAAGTTGTCGAGCAGTTTTCGCATAAAACCAGGTAGATAAAAAAATATTGAAGTGCATCCCCCCTGAAAGTTATAAACGCAATACATGCGATATTGAGAATGAAAAGAAGACGATTTTAATCTTCTCATGCTCTTCAAAATAGAATTCATAAGAACCGGCCAAGTTGACGATGCTTCCACTATCTTTATCAACTCCTTGCTATCCGTGAGAAACGCTATCCTCTTCTTATGCTGCGCGATCATGCAGTGCATTGTCCAAGTAACTGTCTACATCAAGGTTCATTGCTTCCATCAGAACTTCATCGTCATCGTTGTGGGAATAAAATCATCCAAACCTTGAGAAACTGTCTCTTGCTGTCCTACAGACATCTATAAAGAAATGGAGAACCTCACTATATAATCGTCCCTCGCCGAGTTCAATAGCAGACCTATGAATTTTGATTATACGTCTGCTAATAGAAGGTTGTCCCTCGTCTCAGTTTGATAGCGGTTATCTTGTTGCGCAAAATCTATAGATTTGATTATTTGCCTGTAAATCGAAAAATCTCATGAGGATCATTGTAACACCCTCGATCGGCGGCCAGAACCCACACTTGGGAACAGACGGGCCGAAGTCTCAGAAACCAATTTTGCTTCCTTAGCTTAATTTTTCACGAGTGTTTCACCTGTCTAACCTGATCCTAAGGCTTTCCAATCGAACCACATCATAACAGTCAGTTCGGTCTGGACTAGATCATGCATCAATGAGACTTACAATTTTTCCTATCAGTACATATTAAATACTTATAGTTTTGCAGGATCAACATAAATAACCTACAGTGAATTTTCCTATCGTCTAATGCATCCTGCTAGTGATTCTCGACTATGGTTAAGTGCAACTAATAGTGAGATAATGAGTAATCTAATATTACTCAGTGAGTTAGCACTTACTTAAATTCATAACGATTCTCACCCAATCCCCCAATCAACAAGTAGCACGCATTAACACAAGCAATCCAAGCAAAGAACATTCACAAGTTCCACAACAAAACCAAGATCTAAATGAATGCAAGCAATCCGTTTCCATTCCGTTTAGGCCTTGCGGTCCCGTCAGTCGTCTTAGTCCTCATACGAAATTGTAGACACAAAGTCTAAAAAAAACAGAGTTCCTTCTTGGAACTCCAATTACAAACGTTTTGTACCAGATCGAGCTGCGATTTGCTTTGATATACCCATGGCACATACCGGGTCGACCCAGAAAGTATTTTTCGACCTATACTCCATTTTACTCAATAGAATTATATTTTTCTAGGATCAAAATTCATCTCAAGACTTCCTTAATCATATCTAAGCTGAAATTCTTTGAGGTCCAATGCTTGGAAATTTCATAGTCTCTTCGGCCGTCTCGACTAACCTGCGACCGACTCAAAGTCTTGCGGTCAACTCGATTTAAGCCCATTGCACATTGGTCCAGATGGTTCCCTTGGTCAATCTTATGGAGTTTCCACTCACTTGATAGTCAATCTACATTGCCGGCCCAGTTTAGATCATGGCCGATCAAGCCATTCCATTGACATAAATTTTTTCTAAGTCTTTTAGGGACGTTCCAAAGCTTCCAAAGCGACCATTCGGGCCATCTTTAGCCCTTATCAGGGTTACAACATTATCTCCCCCTTAAAAGAATTCATCCTGAATTCTCCCTTGGTACTTCTCAACCTAACCTGACTTCTGTTCATAAGCTCTGAGTTGCCTTTTCTTTTACTCGACGTGACTCCCTATCCGTTCTGGTGGAATGTGGTTGACTCGGATAGTTTCCTACTACCTTGTTCACTCAATACCTTTTGATAGCAAGGATCACTTTTTGCTCATTTCCCCTTCCTGGTCACTTGTTCTGTCTACGGTCACACTTATCTTGTCTGATTCCTTGCTTAAATTCTAGTTGGAATCCTTTTCTAAGTACGATGAAGATTTCCCTTCCTCTACATCAGGCTTTTTTCTCGAATGACGTTATCTTTAAAAGCATAATGTCATTCCACCTTGAATCTTTCCATGGTTAGCCGTTCCTTTGGCCGGCTAGAGATTTGCGCACATCCTTCATTTTCTAGTGAAACTCTTTTTACGTTCCGAAATTCCTTTCTTTTCACTTAGTCAAAACATCTCGAACCTCTATTGGTCTTGTTTTCAAAAATCTTTGAGCATGCGGTTCAACTTGATCTCATTTCAATATTGTTCTAATTCCGTTCTTTTTTAAGTAATTTTCATCGTCGTTGGATTTCCTTCCCCAAATTGATTTAGGGCTAATTAGGTTCTCAACCTTATTCCTTCGTTTTTACACTTGATCATGTATTCGCCTCCAACGTTATTCTCATAAAGTTTTCCCTTTAATCTTTGTAGATTGCTCCATGGCTTCAACCACTTCCTTGGCCAAATGGAACCTTACTCGTTTCTTGGCGTTCTCAATATACCTTCCACGTTCTACACTCCTTATTCGTTCATTTAACCGGTCTGCTTTGAAACTCTATAGGTTTTATTCTTTAATACTAAGTATGAGATAAACCCAACTCTTACTCCAACGATTGTCGTTCTTCCTTATTATAAGTCTGGTTTCCATCCAAACGTATCCTCAAAATGACTAAGTTTTCAATCTTCTCAACCCTTACAAATTTTTCTTCCTCATTAACCTTATTCTTTCACTACTCCATATATCGTTCCATTCGATGATCACGCTTGAGCATTCCAATGGGTATTGGTTAAGATAAGGATTCTTAAAAGGCCCAAGATAAGATTTCAAAAACAATAAAACTTAGACTGCTCGAAGCCTAATTCTGGATTTCAGAAACTCTTATCCGAACACGATACTTTTCCTTTGGTTCCCACGTTTCCTTCTTTAAGGTGATCACCTATCGTGTTCTGGCACTAAAGCTCAATGCAATCACTTAGTCATTAACAAACCAAGACTAGTACAACCTTTAAACCAACATTACTCATGCATAAGACTCAACAAATACATTCATGCTTAACCATTCATTCAAAGTAAGGTAACCATACAATAACGCGAGGCATAAATCAATATCCAACATGATCAAAACATTCATTACATCATATATAGTTTCACATTTAACCGAAAATATATACATACTTTCAAAACACATCCAAGCTGCAAAAACATAACATCATCACAGAACCAAAAATATAAAAACGGATTGTGCCACAAATGAAGCACAACCACGCATTTACAGTTTTTAACGTAAGAAAAGAGAAGTTTCATAATCCACGCATACCTTTTCCTTGGGAGCCACACTAGGGCAATGAGGTTCTAGGGTTTCTACATCTTGAACATAATCTATCCTTTGAGGTTTGATGTCCTGATGCTTGATCATTAGCCTAAATGCTCGACGGCGAGTTGGTTGAAGTTTTCCTTAGCTCCGAGTGAGTAGTTGGGCAAGACATTGCATAGTGTCTAGGTCTGCCGCAAGTATAACAGTTCACAAAGTACATATCAGATGCACCAAGTCTTGACTGGTATCGGGGCGCATAAGGATATGCATATGTCTGATGTCCATACTGTCCGCAGAGGCAACATAAAGTCACGGTGGACGATGATGATCCAGGTGCAAGCACATAGTTTCTTTTTTCCCATGGCATGGCATACCAATGCTCATATCAAGCTGATCCGTAAGATCCACGGTTAGATTTTCCCTGAGTCATCTCTCTTCCGTATTTTTCTACATTTGTACCTTTGCGTCATCTGGTTCTTCACAATGTTAACCGATCCCCATGTCTGCCTAAGTTCTTGTGAACCAGTCCCACTGGCGATCTGACTTCCTCTCCCAAAACCCTTCCATTCCTCTTGAAGATTCATTCCTTACACCAAATCTTTCTTCTCCCATCGATCCCACTGGATAACCCCTATTTGCGTTATGTCGTGCAATGTAGGCTCCATTTCCACATGTTCTACTCTTGATGATGCGCCAACCGTGCTCATCCGTTGTCCACTAGAAACAGTCTGATAAGGGGCCCATGTCGCTCCAACCATGTTCATCCTTTGCCTAACAAAAATCTGTTGATAAGGAGTAGAAGTGTACTGCGGGCTCTCTTGCTGCAAAATGTTTAGAATCCAATACTCTTGGTAAGCTTTAGTTCATGACAGTCGCAAGGTATTGGCCCCAGTACTCATTCCAGTTTAAGATAGTCTCCGCCACTGTCTCCAGTTGCTCTGATGTCGGATTTTGTGCTTATACCACCGAATCTTGCCTTACTAGTTATGGCATCGGAATCAGCAACTCGATGGAGCTGGACTGTCATTTCATTCAATGGACATGACATTTTCAGATGAGATCTCAATGTAGATAGATAAATTTGGTGTTGAGATAAGCACTTGAGACGACTCGAGACTGAAAATAGATTGTTCTTCCTCGGGCTCCTCCATGGGATTCTCTTCTAGATCCTACTCAGGTTCTGCTCCATACTCTATTTCCGCTCATCGTACCGATTTTATCCATGGTAAACCCGCGGAACAAATGTTCTTCTTCTTCTTCCTCAGTTTCACTCGGCAAGGCTACTTGATTAACGCAGCCAGACTGTCCTGTTATCTTTGAACTGTTAGAGCACCTCATCATGATTCTAGCTAAGTCATCGGACAAGTTTTCACTTCAGGACAGATCTATCACTTCAGACCACAGCCCAACCCTCAAAGCTCTTCTTGATGGCATTGTTTCTAAATAACAATAAATGGGTAAGTTTCTAATAATCTCATCTACCTACGGTATTGAACAAAATCAGCCATAAGTGATCTTGCGACTCATTTGACATGGTAAATCAATTTAAAACCACAAGTGCAAGATAATAAACCATGCTTTGATACTATCTTAATCTAGGTTCTAACATCCCTGATTCACGGCCAGAGCCGACCGGCCAAAAACGCCACAATCCACACTCAAAAACGGTCCGACCAAAGTCTGAAACCAATTCCGCTTCCTTAACCTAACTGTCTACGAGTGGTTCACCCGTCTAACATGATCCTAAGTCTTTCAAACCCGAATCAAATCAAACGGTTGGTTCGATCCGTACTAGATCATGCATCACTGACACTTGTAATTTTTAGAAAACTTTTCCTTTATACTTAATATATAATACGTATCAAAAAATATCCTTGAAAATTTGTATAAGTCGGATACGAGGTTCGAAATCGATACATATTAAATACTTAATTTTTTTGCAAGATCAACAGAAATCACATACGCTGATTTATCCTATCGTCCAATGTATTCCGCTAGTAGTTTCCGACTATGGTTACCTACAACAAATAGTGAGGGGATGAGTAACCTGATATTACTTAGTGAGTTAGTGCTTACTAACATTCATAATGATTCCCACCCTAATCCCCCAAGCGACAAGCAGCATGCATTAACACAAGCAATCCAAGCAAGGAACATTTACAAGATCCACAACAAAACAATATCTAAATGAATGCAAGCAATCTGTTTTAATTCCTTTTATGCCTTGGAGTCCCGTTAGTCGTCTCGGTCCTCACACAGATTTGTAGACACAAAGTCGAACAAAACCTGAGTTTCTCTTGGAACTCAATATACACTGTCGTGTATCACGACACCGTGGAAGCTACCAAAGTTCATGCTATGTGCGAAAGTAATCTAACTGCGTCTTCTCCAGGACGTCGGTTCGCCTAATATCAGGTTAGTTATTATATGCATGATTATACCTGAAACATGATTCAGACATAGTCTCTTCCTGATCTAAGTTCATCAACATAACTCGAGACATTTAACGAATACTATTCACCAAGTATTAAACGCTACTTGACTAGAATCCACATTCACTAAGTCAAGCAGAATAATCTGATCATGTATAAACAGATTATGCATGCATGCATCACAACGTTTACCAAACATGTAACACCGATACCAAAATCACCATGCATGCACATATCATCGATATGCAACACGGAATGGACGATTTTCACGACTAGGCCTTACATGCACTTTCATCAGAGTCACCGAAAATTAAGTTATAGGCCATAAACATGCATGCATGTACGAAAACCAACAAGCAAGCTCAACAGATTCAATGCATGACATTGCTACCGCTAAGGCAGAAATTCTAGCATGCTAAAACGTAAAAAAAATCTCCGAGTGTTCGACTCATCAACACTCGGGACGCAACTCATCGAGATTACACGGTGCTAAGACTTATACCGCTACAAACCTCTTATGCCCGAAACTTGACTGATTTAATGCTAGGAAAACAGATCTAACTCAATTATCAGACCAAAACAGATAAGGATAAGAAGATTATCGGAAAAAATTAAGTTTTACCGCAATTTGTTACTCCTAGCGATCCACTGACCGATCTGGGTAAGGTAGGTTTCCCTTCAACTCGATCTAGAGAAAATTTAGTAGAGTTTTGGTAAGGATAGCAAAAATGATCGAAAAAACTAGCTAAAGTTCGATATTAATAGGCTAAGGGTAAGGGTCTCGACCAAAACTCACCATGCCACTTGCTGCCCATGCGCTGGCTCGATCGACACGCGGCAGAACGGTGTCCTCGGCCCCTAACAAGGATGCGCGCATGCATGCGCATGCTTGCCACATGTCGAAATGCTACAGACTACCATCCAAGGCTTGGAGTTGCCCACATGCGCCTACCTGCGTCGATAGAAAATATTACCCTTACCAGATCTGATATGTCTCGAACTGCGCCAGATCTGATCTACCCACAACACGTACCGGCGCAACCCGAAGAGTATTTCTTTACCTATACTCCATTTTACTCGATAGAATTCGATTTTTTTTTAATTAAAATTCATCTCAAGATTTCCTTGATCATATCTAAATTGAATTTCCTTGAAGCCCAACACTTAGAAATTTCATAGTTTCTCCGAGCCATCTCGACTAAGCTGCGACCGTCTGAAAGTCTCAAAGTCAACTCGACTTAAGCCCATTCCTCATTAAATTAAGGTCGTTCCCTTTATCAAGATTAAGGAGTTTCCACTCACTAGAAAGTCAATCTGCTTTGCTGACCCAGTTGAGATCGTGGTTGATCAAGCTGTTCCATTGGCCCACCGCGTTAATCCTATAGGGATTTTCTCTGATAGAAATTTATTTCTAAGTCTTTTAGGGCCGTTCCAAAGCTTCCGGCTTTGATTCTCCAACATTTTTTGGAGCGGCCGTTCAGACCATCCTTAGCCCTTATTAGGGTTATTCCAAAATTGAATTTGGCAAACGCCAGAATTGGCAATCGAAATTTGAAAAATATAGTTCATTGGGAAAATTCGTAGGTCGCCTGTATTTGTAACAGTGCCCATGTTTAAATGGTAAGTGGACATTCAAAAAGAACATGATTTATCGTTTTCTTTGCACCATATAAAAAATTAGGTTTCTATAACGCAAATTTACTGGTACCGATACACACTTTGATAAATCTTGCCATAAGAAATATCTCGATTTTGGCGGGCACTAAAGCTTCCTAATATTTGCTTATAGAGGTCGGATATTCGGTCTGATAACTTGATTTGCTTAAACATGGGAAATCTTGTTTTGTTTGATAACTTAATTTCACCGTATACTATAATGACGTAGACACTATGTATTAAATGTATGTTTAATGACTTATTTGATAAGTTTAAAGGAAGATTTGTAAATATTTCTATCAGTTTAATCAAGACCTCTTTCCTATTTTTATATATTTTTGAAATCCATTCATTTATTTGACTCTGAAGCGTTTTCTTAATACAAATATATGTATAGAATTGTGATGTTATAACACTTAATGCAGGTTTTACCATTGAAAGTGTTCTTAATCATTCGCGTTAAGTGTATAGTAATATATATATAAACTGGGGAAAGTCGGCTATTTCATACCATATATGTTCGATTTGTACATGAAGTATACTACCATGCTAAAACAACTTCAACTAAATAAAAATTTAAATGTACTATCTAGACTTTTAATTTTGTGCCAAATCATAGTTTGATCGTAATAATGTTACACATCTGTTAAATTGTGATGATATAGATGTCATGTGTAAAAAATAGTTAGCTATTTCATATTTCAAGTGAAGAGCTAACTTCGATTAATACCTGAAGTAATATCATTGTGCGAATACATACCCAAATTCACGACCTAAACTTTAATTATTCTGCAAAATCATACATTTAGTGTCACGTTGTTAAGAAACCATTAACTTCTAATGACGTAAACATCATATATTCAACGATCTCGTTTTGTTTGAACAAATGTGTTTTTTATGAAAACAAAAACAAAACGATGTTGTTTTACATAAACATGGACAACAAAAGTTGAATTTGATTTACATTTTGGGGAAAGTTAATTGTTTCTTAACAATGTGATGCTAAATGTATAATTTGTACGATACTAAAATTTTGGATCGTTAATTTGAATTTATGATTAATTGAGGTATGTATTCGCACAATAGTGTATTTCGGGCATAAACCGAACACATCTATTTATTTGGGATATAAAATAGCCAACTTCGTTTTATACCTGACATCTACGTTATCAGAATTGGACGTTTAACACTATTATGATCAAAATATGAATTGACACAAAATTAAAAATTTAGATAGTAAATTTAAACTTTTAGTTAATTAAAGTATGTATAAGCACAAAAATATAAATTACGTATAAATCGAACTTATTTCGATATTAAAAATGTAAAATAGCCACTTTTACATAAACCAGTGCTTAGCAAATTAGCTATATATTTTTTTAATTTTTTTAAGCAATCAAATTAACTATATTTATATGTTGTCCTAATCCACACGCAACCTAACATTTTTGCTTCTACATAGGTGGTCTGAAACTAAAAATGCATGGCTTCGTAGCTAGTTTTAGGTCTAATCATACTGCTATTTCAGAATTTATTAGGGGTACCTTCTACTGACATCTTTCATAAACACAGTACGATTGATCGATCCATTTCATATTAACTAGTCAATGAACGTAAAACTTTTTTTAAAAAAGTAGACAGAGTTTACACGTGGCAACTATTGAGCGGCATAACAGCGGTGCTTGATTTCACTATAGCCGCCGTATCACGTGCCTTTGCTTCGCCTTTGCCACCTCAACTCTTCACGGCTATGTCGCTTTGGTTGTTGGTGGGCCACCATGTGATTCCAACAACTTCAAGCTACTCGTATTTATTCGACTTATAATATACAGCAGAGAAATTAGTTACTCATATTTGATATAGTATCACTAACAAATGAATCATATATTTATTTTTGTATTTCGATATTCAAGATTCATACATATCTGTAGTTGATTTTAAATGAATCGAATATTTTTACGAAATCGCTTAAGCAAATTCTAAAGTTTTAAATAAAATAAAAAATACCTTAAATTCAAAACTAACCAATTTAAACTTATCATATTCTTTAAAAGTTGACGACCAAAAACAAAAACTTATCATATTCTTAGTTAAACATCCAAAACAGCCTTGTTAGCAAAAAAAAAAAAAAAATTTCCAAAACTACGGCTGGATAAATTATCGGTTAAATTGTATATCAAGAAAAAAAAAATTATCCGTTAATTAATATTCTGAAAAATCCGATTCGATATTTATTTTGATCCGATCCAAAAATCCGGATATCCATTTTGAATCAAACCAAAACAAATAATATAATTTAGTATCCGTCTAAATCAAAGCAAATCACAAATACTAATTTTGAAAATCCGAATATCCGATCTGTATATTACTTATATATGCATATAATATAGTAGATTTATAACGTATATTTAAATTTTTTACTTTTAAATATTTGACAAATATATTTATAGTAAAAATAGATAGATACTAATTTTATTCGAAATATATATTTTTTTAAAAATAGATATATTTCATTTTTCACAGTTTTAATCTTTCACTTTTCATTTTCTAAATAATTTATCGAATAAAATTAAACTCATTTCATATATTTATTGATTAATTAGTTTAAATTTTATATTAAAGCTGTTTTTTTTAAAGAAATATTATGGTGTTTTAATTTTTTTTTGTTTAAAACAAGTATCCGCTAAGATCCGGATATAAGCAAATATCTAGAAAAAATCTGGATATCCGTCGTCCCAGATATCCGAAATTTTTTGAAGCAAAACAAATCGAAAAATTTGATATCCATAAAAAAAAATCGAATCAGAAATATTGCATTTTTCCGGATATCTGATCCACGCCGAGGTCTATCTAAAACAATCTAATTTGCCAAGTAAATATAGTAGAAACTCTATAAATTAATACTCGATAAATTAGTAAACTCGATAAATTGATCATTTTTGTCAGTCTCGGCTCGGACTAATGCAAAATATAACTCAATTCGATAAAATAATAAAATAAATAATATTATGAAATATTATAAATATTTATGAAATCATAATATCATAATAAATATTATGATTTCATAAATATTATGAAATCAATTCGATAAAATAATAAAATAATAAATATTCGATAAAATATTATAAAATAATAAAACAATTATTATTGGATGTAATAAACACAAACTATAAAAAAAAAACTAATTTATGGAAAATATAATTTAACAAAAAATAAAAAATTCGAATAAAAAAAATTTAAAAGATTATAAAAAGTTTTTTTCGATAAATTAATAATTTTATAAATTAATAAAATATTATAGTTTTAACATTATTAATTTATAAAGCTTATATTATACTATTCAAAAATAAAAAGAAAACTGAGGGATGTGGGACCCCCGAGAATTCCAGCCGTTCACTCTACTAAAGAAGATCGAATCAGTTAAAGATGGAAAGCTGTTAGAAAGCGGGACCCACTTTTTGCTGGGAAGTTTGTAGACAGATTTTTCTTGTTCCCTCCCCCTGGTGCACGTCTCTCTCCTCCTTTTGCCACGTCTACTACAAGCTGTGTAGTGTGTACACCCTCCAATTTTCTTTGGATCCTCTTTACTTTTACGAAAGCAGATTTTTTTTTTTCTTACAAACAGAGGGAAGTATGAACTTTTAAATCATAATTTTTTGGTATTTTGAGTAGATGTTCAGATATTTTAATTTTAAGAATACCATTCCATACTAAAAAAATTTGGACTTAGAACATAAAAAAAACTCAATTCCTTAGTGTTACCAATAGACCATCACACCTTTGATTTTGAACTCACGATCTCCAATGAAAGGAGAAGATTAATTCAATTTATATAGAGTATTTTGTAATATTTTCACATTCGACTAATATATATATATATATACAATAATCACGTTATTTTCCGTTGACTAAAATAAATCATTTGAAATTTATAATCAATATTTTAAAATTTTCTATTTATTTGCTAAATAAGTATTTTTTGACAAAAATGAATAAGGCAAAATTATTATATAAATGGTACCTTTTGTGTGTGATTTAAAAGAATACCATAAATAATAAAACAGCATATTGTCGCAAAATGACATGTTATTTGTTTGAAAAAAAAAAACCATACGAAGTTTATGTTTTACTTGTGATGTTGTCGTCTGTCAATTTTTTTTTGCAAGTATAAAAATGTAATTAGACTATATATGCTCTATCTATTTTCTTAAAATTTTATGTAAACACGTCGAATATTACGGCGTTACGGGATCAGATCATACGTGGACGATATATCAGATATATGTATGTTGTCACATGGTGGAAAAATAAAGGAAAAAGAAAAAATGGCCATAACCTTTTTCCTTTCGTTTGATATAAGTTATTTTGAAATTTTTTTAATATTTTAAAATATAAGTTGTTTTGATAATTCTAGATATTTTTTAATTCTATTAATTATTGTGAAAATAGTATTTTGTAGTTGATTTGTTTTTTGGTTAAATTATTTTTATCATATAAGATGATACTTTTTCTAAAAAATAGTTTTTTAATATTCACTAATTTTAACTAAAACAACTGGTAGTTTGAAATAAATAAGAGTATTTTTCGAGCGATAAAATGTAAAAGGAGTGACGGAAAAAAAAATGTAAAAAGAGTTTGTCGAGCATGCGAGTAACACAGGCACACACGTGTGTTGAAAATACGTACAAGGCAAGTACGTGTCCCTTGCATAACCAAATGTATGTGTATTTACGTAATGTTTGCCTCTCACCGTATCTACACCGTATGTATACGAAAAAGGTGGGAGTGTTGTTAGGAACAAACCCTAATTAAAATATATTGCACTTTTTAGAGATATCGGCCATGCATGCAAAAGGTAAAGTGTACGTAAGAGTTATAAGTTATAACCAACAGATTCTCTGGAAATATTTTTAAAATCAGTTCTTATAACAACTTTGGGGAAGAAAACAAGTAAAGCAACCTCACACGGTAGCCTAAGATTCATCTGTGAATAATAAATATATTAATTTCAGAGTTAGCCCCGCGAGAATGTGCATTTCAATTAACTTAGAACGTCGCCAATCTCTATATATCATTCTCATACTTGACGTAAAATGATGGGATTTGATTAATGAACTTCCTTATTGGCAACAGGACAAACTGCCGGGGATATTAAATGTTAGTTAAGTATTTTGGTTTGTCAAAACTAGTAATAGGTAATGCGAGGGATTTATATGGATTTTCTTAAGTAAGTCACTATAAAAAAAAATTCTAATTTTAACTATCAATTTGGTCTAAAATTGGTCAAAAACAGCTATTTCTGACTAGTACATGACCAAAATCGATTCGTCAAAAATCGATGGCTGCAAATAGATTTTGGTCAGAAAATAGTCAAAATATTTTGACCAATAAAAATGGTCAAAATTTTGGTTTTGACCAACAAAATGGTCAAAATTTTGATTCTGACCAATAAAATCGTCAAATTTTCTTTGATCAATCAAAATGATCGGAATTATATATTTTGACCAATTTTAGACCATATATTCTAACAATTTTTTGACCAACTTAGATATTTAAATTTTAGAACTATATTTTGATCAATTCGAAAATATTAAAATTCAAATTTAAAATATTTGATTCATAATAATTAAAACTAAATTAAATATTTTAAAATAATTAAAATATAAAATATTTCAAAAAAATATATTCGAAAATATAAAAATTCAGATTTAAAATATTTGATTCATAATAATTTCAAAATATTCATTCAATCAGTGATTAGAATGTTTCAAAATTTCACTATTTGGGCTATGAAACCCATTTACGTTTTTCACAATGGAGTAAATCTTATTTTATAGAGAAAGTCAAAGTTTCATCCCTCCCATATTAGCGATGTGGGACAAATACAATAGAGGTGTTCTCCTCAATATTTGGTCGATAATGTTGTGACCAATTTCTGTCAAGTATTTATTCGTCAAAAATTACTCACGAAGTTTCGACCAAATTTTGTTTTAATCGATAATTGGTAAGAATATTTTGAATATTTATTTACCACTTGTATTAGTCAAAAAAAGTTTGATCATATCTTGACGAGTTTAAATTTTTATAATTTTTGGTCAAAAATTTGTCAACAAACATTTTGACCATTTTATTGGTAAAAAGATTGGTAAAAAATTAACGGTTTTCTTGACCAATTTTCAAGCAATCTTCTTTCTCGCAAGTTTTCGATTATTTTTTGACAAATTTACGAATTCGTTAAAAATTAGTTGAAAAATTTCGACTATTTTATTATATTTTTTTGACCAATTTATAATAAAAATAAACATTCGTCTAAAATTGGTCGAAAATGGTCAAAATAATTTTGACTACAAAAATTTGATCGAAAATTGATATTTTTTTTGTAGTGAGTAAAC
This sequence comes from Arabis hirsuta, assembly GCA_964056655.1. Taxonomy (NCBI): domain Eukaryota; kingdom Viridiplantae; phylum Streptophyta; class Magnoliopsida; order Brassicales; family Brassicaceae; genus Arabis; species Arabis hirsuta. The sequence goes on along the minus strand of OZ053311.1, from coordinate 17,077,116 downwards.
CTTAAAAAAGACTGTATATTGTAATTCATAATTAGTAGGAGAGAGAGAGAGATTTGTTGTTGCTTGACGCATGCGGAATAGAGTCAAAGATGGCCTCGTAACTGCAGTGACGTGTATTAAGGGGCTCCCACGCACGTGACCTTGTTATGTTCCTTTGATACGTTGAGAAGTGTTTGGGTTAAAGCCATTCAACTTACCACAAAAAAGGCTATTTCATTTTGGTTCTCATTAATTAATATTCTGAAATAAGAAACATAAAACAAAAAAAATATCAAAATGTTCATTTTTGCGACCAAGAACATTCGATTTGTTTTCTGAGTTACACACATAATTACAATCATAAGTCGGAAAAGATTTATCCGAAGCCAAAAACCCAAACGAAAGAGTCAATAACCCAAACAAGAGAAACACAAAACGACGAACTATAAAAAAAGAAAAGAAACCAATGGATAAAAAATCAGAATCCTCACCACTAAAACTGACACGTTGATCCAGTACGTTTCCACGACCTTCATAATAACCTGTTGTAGTAGTTGTTCCAAACAAACAAAAGCTTCGATCAAGCCGTGTAGACAGACCAGAGACAAGCTTCACTAGCAACAAACACTAACCGGATAGAACGCAAAAGCGGAGCAGAACAAAGCACAATAACCACAACAAAGCGACATCTCCAAAGAATTGCAACTCCGAGAGAGAAATAGGATCATGGTAAAAACCTTTACCACCGATTGGGAAAACGTCAAATAAGAACCAAATCTCTTACACTCTGACACTCGCAGACAAATCTCAACCATCTACAGATTAAGAAATGGCCACCTACATACAAGAGAAGAGCTAAGGAACAATCCCACTACTTTGTATTGAAACCAACCACCAAGAAAAGCCTTAGTAGAAGACAAGTAGATGCCTCCGCAGCAAACTAGCATCAAAATGACGAACCTAACCAGATCCAATCTAAACTGACTCAAACCACATAACAAGGCTAGAACAACAAGAGCGGAAAAGGCAAATAGACTAAACCTAAACCTAAACGGTAGACCCGACCTAAGAAGATAGATCTATGCTGGAAATTTTGAACAAAGAGCACATCCCACACCATAAGTCACGAACAAGACAAGCAACTAGCCATGTAAACCAATGCTCATATCCAAGATGGAAGTCTTTACCTTAACATAAGAAAAAATAGATCTGGGACCATGGAGAACGAATGGCCACAAAGAAGATAAGCAACGTTTACGGAAACTGCCCATCGACCACATGATACCAGCGCTTTTCGTCGGCAAGCCAGGAGCAGTATGACGACAAACTCAAACATCCGAACTAACAAAGACCAGCCGCGAAATCCAAAGACTAACCGAAAAACTAAACCACAAAGAAGAGGAAGGGAGGCCACACACCCGATGGAGAAGAACCTGTTGCAGCAGCTAGGGCGTACTCGCGTCTTTTGAATGTTCGATTAAACACATGTAAAAGTTACATCATGAAAAAATAGGTTATAAAAAGAACACCATAGAATAAAGCAAAACATAATCACAACAATGAATTTGATGGGATACGTACTAAAAGACATATAATTCTGAGTTTGAACTCCGACCAACCCCAAGTAGAGAGAAGCAACTTCCTAACCCAAGCAGAATAGGAAAAAATCAACCAAACAATATTCTCCAATTAGACCAAAACAACTACATGCCGAGAGGTGGCTTCTAGTCGAAAAAGAGGGGTAATTAAAGGGCGAACGAGTTCCTTTGAACTTTTATGTTTGTAATGTTCCAAATCTTATTTACCAAATAATTAAAGCTTCTATATCTTCCCATTTTCTTTCTCTTTAAAATTATATATAGTTATAATTATAAAGTCAGAGAGAAAAGGTTGCTTCTTATTGATGATTGACACCGTATATATATTACAAGAGTTTAGGTTAAAACCTAAGAGATGAGAGAATAGGAAAATATAATAACTTATATATCAAGAATGGAATATATCCTATATCAAATATATCGTAGTACTCCTCCCCAAGTTAGAGCGTGGAGGTCACAAACGCTTAACATGCCAAGTACATATGTAAATTGTTGTCTTCCGAGAGCTTTAGTGAGGAGATCAGCGATTTTTTCAGTTGTGCTCACATGAGAAGTGACAATATTTTCGGAGGTGATTTTGTCTCGAATGAAATGACAGTATTTCTCAATATGTTTTGTACGCTCATGAAAGACCAGATTAGCTATGATATGCATAGCTGATTTGATGTCGCATATGAGTTTCATTGGTGCATTGTGGTTGATTCCAAGAGAATCAAGAAGCACCTTTTGAACAGCAAGTGTCATTGATCTATATTCTGCCTCATCGAAAGAGAGTGAAATTCGGTCATTTATCTTCCAACGAGGTGCTTGACGTAGTCCATAGAGAGACTTGTGTAGACGACATACAATAGATGGATCAGAAGGTGTAAATCCTCGTGGTGGCTTCATGTAGATTTCTTCGTCAAGATGACCATGTAAAAATGCATTGTGAACATCCATTTGATGGAGTTCCCAATTTTTAGCAGCTGCAACTTCAAGGAGAATCTGAATAGTATTCATCTTAACAACTAGAGCAAACATTTCATCATAATCCAAACCTTCTTCTTGATGATTTCCCATGACGACTAAACGCGCTTTACGCCGCTCAATGAAGCTATTAGTCTTTCATTTGATGCGATAACCCCATTTGGATGCAAGAGCTTTCTTACCAGGAGAAAGATTTTGATATGACCATGTACAAAGTTTATCAAGTGCATTATATTATGTTCCCATAGCGTCTCGCCAAACCTTAAGTTTCATAGCATCCCGAAAGTGAATGGGTTCATCTTCGAGAGTTATAGTAGCGAGAAATGCTATGTGTTTATCTGAGAAACCATCAATAGAGACAAAATTAGCGAGAGAAAATATACACATACCAGAGGATACCGATGTGGAGTTAGTTGAGTCGAGAACAGAATTTATATCGCGTTGAGCAGAATATGTCACATACAACTTAAGACGGGTAGATGGGACCTTGGAGCGCATACCCCGATCTAGTTGTTCATCTTGCAGAATTGTGGATTGCGATTCAAGTGACGGTTCATCTGGAGAAGAGACATCTTGTAGTGGAGGTGATGGAGGATCCGAAGTAGGAGCTGACGTTGGTGTTTGATTAGATGGTTGCTCAATCAAAATTTCAGTAACATGTGGTGTACCAGCAACAAATTCCTCAAACCGTGAGAGAGAAGAAGCAGGTTGTATAATTTGCGTAGGAACAAAGGGATTGTTTGTCCCAAACGAAAAAATGTCTCATGAAAATTACGTCTCTAAAGACAAAGAAACTATTTGTTTCAAGATCAAACACACGCCAACCCTTTTGACCATGAGGATAACCGTTAAAAATACACCGTTTGCTACGAGTTTCGAACTTATATGTTTTCACAGTTTGAGCTTAGCGAAACATAAACCTCTAAAGATCCATAGATGAGAGTATGATGGAGTAGAGTTATGGAGAAATTCATAAGGAGATTTGTTGTTAAGAAGTGGAGTTCGTGTATGGTTTATTAGATATGCAGCTGTAAGTATGTTTTCTCCCCAAAAATTGATTGGTACCTTGAAAGAGAAGAGATTGCGCCATATTGAGTATGTGGCGATGCTTACGTTCAGCTCGACCATTTTGTTGTGGAGTTCCAACGTAGGAGGTTTGGTGGGATATTCCATGTTCAGCGAAGTAGGTCCGAAGGCACATGAATTCTATGCCATTGTCACTTCGAATGGTTTGAACTTGTTTTCTGAATTGTTTTTCTGCCATTGCACATAAGTTTTTGAAAGCCATGGCGATTTCACCTTTTGCTAGTCATAAATGCGTCCAGACTGCTCCAGAATGATCATCGACTATTGTGAGAAAATAATGAGCTCATGATGTTGATTTTGTACTATATGGACCCCAAAAATCACAATGTATTAGAGAAAAGCTCTTTATTAGAACTATCAGAAAATGAAGCACGAGAATTATTTGCCCAGATACAAACGTCACAGAAATCCTTAAACTCGCAACTACTACTATCAAAATCCTTTAATGTAGATAAAACTGAAGATAGTGCTTTCTTTCCCGGGTGCCCCATATGTTGATGCCACAAGGCTGCGTAGTGGTCTGCAGTAGTCTTGTATGCTCGAGCTGGGACTATCCCGCAAAAGTGATAAACCCCGTTCTCTTCCACACTTGCTGCAATTGGCATCTTCAAAGAACGGTCTTGTATCACGCATAATTTGTCAGTAAAAATAGCAAAACAAGACAGTTCTGGTATGAGACGTGATAATGAAATCAAGGTGCACAAGAGATCAGACACACAAAAAACATGAGTAAGAATCAGTTGACCACAAAGGTTAAGTGATCCTTATTTCGTAGCGTAAGAATGTTTGCCGTTTGGCAAAACAATGATGCTGCGAGGAATCTCGCATATCTCTGTTAATATATCCGTGTCACCTGCCATATGGTGTGACGCTCCTGAATCGAGAAGAAAATTAACAATCGTGTTCTTACCAGACATATTTTCTGTCGTTCCATTAGGTGTTTTGAGAAAGTTGACAATTGTTGACCACGTTTCTTTACTAACTTCCGGAATGTCTGGATATTCTTGTGCGTTGTTGCTCATTGCAGCATTTTTTTCTCTATGTGGAGGTGCACTTCTTCCTCTGCCACGACTTCTACTACTTCCACGACCATGACCTCTTCCTGTCGATGTATCGGACCACCCTTCTGGATATCCATGAAGAACGAAACATGTGTCGACAGTGTGATTGGTGCGACCACAATGTATACATAGTAGATTATTTCTTGATCGTGTTGCTGAAGCAATTGCATTCACCCCGTTTTGAACTGCACAACCAATAGCGTTGATGCGTTCTTCTTTGCTGCGTTAGATTGTGAGATGTCTTTCTTCTGCAACGAGCTCATAGTAGATTTGATCCAAACCGAGATCTTTATCACGAGTGAGTCAGCCCAACAGATTTGTTCGAGTTGTGCCAAAACGAGATGCGTCAAGACCTATTAAAATTGATGAATCTGTTCATGATCACGTCTCTTATTATGTTTGAGGCATATTTGAGACATCAAATTCTCACAACAACAACCAATTGTTGGTTCATAGTCATCTAAATCGTCCCACATTACTTTGAGTTTACCTGAAGTAGGTTGCGATGTCTTGTCCGTTTTGATGGCATGCCACAAGATCTGCTTTGAGCTGGTGTACTCGTGGTGCCTTACATGCTGAGAACCGAGCTCTCAGATTTTCCCACATAACAAGAGCGTTGTCCACTACCAAAATCGAATGATGGATTTTGGGATCTATACTTGCATATAGCCATCCGATCAACATAGAGTTTACTTTTACGGTAGCCCACTTTTCGTAGTTTTTCGATGTTGATGCTGGTTTTTGTAGAGTTCCGTCAATGAACCCTAACTTTGGTTTGGCGCGGATATTGTTTCGTGCTAGCTTTGCCCATCTTTCATAATTATCCCCATTCAACATAATCAGTGTGAGGACATGATGGGGATGATCAGATGATGTAAATAATACGGCGAGCTTATGATAGCTTCATTACCGGAGTTTTGAGATGGCGTGCTGCTTGGTTGAGTTTCTAGAGTCACCATCATTTTGGATTATTTTAAATAATCGGCAGAGGTCGCATAGATCAATTGAGAAAGAACGAAAATAAGAGGAATTCTCTGTGAAAATTTCAGAAAATTCTAAGAATAAAGATGTTTAGATCGATTAGCTCGTGGCTCTGATACCATGCTAAAATCGAGAGAAGATGTTGCCTCTTATTGATGATTGACACCATATATATATTACAAGAGTTTAAGTTAAAACCTAAGAGACGAGAGAATAAGAAAATATAATAACTTCTATATCAATAATGGAATATATCCTATATCGAATATATCGTAATAATAGTATCACATATTTTGGTTAAAAAAATTAGTGTAATTCATAAGTTTTTTTTTTGGTTATCTGTGGATCACAGGTTTAGGTTATTGGCTGAACATCGGAATTAATTAATATACACCCTGGTAATGACGATTATACATTTGGATCGGAGCACGATTACATAACATGGAACATTTTGGATGTTTTCTATGCAACAGCCGATCATACATACGAAATAAAGCGTAATACACAAATCTCAAAAAGATAATGAGGTTTGATCCTTTATGTTCTCCATGCATGTTCACGTGATTTGCTGCTTCTGGGCCACAACGAAATAGCTTTGATCCTTCTCTTGTTACATCACGTGATTTTATTTATCCTTTCTTCCGGCCATTTTTTCACACGCCACCTAGTTATTTGCTTTACACCACCTCCATTGGAGGTTTCTAATAGAGTTTCTCATAATAAAACATAAATAAAAATAGGTAAAAGTAAAAAAAAAGAGTAAGATGGGTTTTTCAAATGAGAAACTCAGCAAAAATTTGGGAGACCCAAATGACAAATGTCATCATATCATTGATTCAACTTTTTTTTTTTACCTAAATTTAATTATGCAAAACAAATTAGTTAAAAATAAACAATATTATAATTGGTGAGATACTTGAATGAGTATCTTGCCATTAGAGTTGATCACATTTATGTCATTCATTTTATATTATATTATTTTGACCAAACTCCGTTCTTAAACCTATCTAAGTTTTTCTCAAAAAAAAAAAATCTATCTATGTTTGCTTCAAGATCTAAATTTCTTTCTAAACATTTTTATAAAGATTAACATTTCATCTTGATGCAGTAGTGAAAAAATTCCTAATTTTTCTCCTTTGTAAAACTGTGGTTAAGTTTGAACTACCTTTATTTTCATTTTCATTTCTTTCAATATTTGTGAGTGGTATGCAAATTGAATAATCGGTTAGAATAGATTATGATGAATTAGTGGTTAGATGATGACGTTTCGGTTGTAACTTGTTAGATTCTTCAATTAGGTTTATATTAATGCTAAATTATGCTTGAATATTCTAATATACAGTATATCATAGAATTTATTCAGTAAAAGTGTGAATTATTGAACCTAACTCAATTGAGCATTTACTTTACAGAGAACGACTCGACTTCTTCAGTCTTGGGGATGACTAATCTATCAATTTTCTACATTCTATGTGAGAGATCATTTTCACTGTTCTTGCTTTCCGAAGAGAGATCGTTTTCACGTTTTTCGTTTCGAACTGTTCCTTCATGTCTCGTTTCCATGGAAAAAAATACATTTTATGGAAACAAGCCAATGAACCGTTCCATCACGTCTCACAGAAAAAAATTTGCAACTTACTCACCGATTTGTCATCCTTATAGCAGTGTGCATAAAGCCAAAAGATGCAACCGAGTTGTTTTGGCTTGGCCGTAATCTATATCTATATCATGAAGATTTAGATGTTTTAATTTCTATTGTTTAATTGTCTTATTGTAGTAATCAAAGAGAACATAATTCCTTTTTTTGTTGTATTCCGGAAGTTTAAGTTAGTGAAGCTTGCACAAAAAATGAAACTTTTTTTTAACGATGTTGGCTATTTGATTAACAAAAGCAATTTTAACAAATTTGGGTAATTATGAAAGTTGATTAGTATTTTATTTTTTCATTTTTTGATTTAAGGAATTCACGCTCAAGGATTGTGCTTAATTCAAATGCTTGCATCATTGTTTGTTAATGGATTCGTGTTTCTGTTCGTTATTCTTTTGATCCAATGTTTTCTCTTCTTGCTTAATCTTCTTGCTTAATCTTCTGTTCGTTAGCAAGAGGGGCACTTGCCCACAAAAAAAAAAAAAATTAGACTAATTTTCTTAAATTTTTTAAATATGTCTTTGACACATTGTTTTATGCTTCTATGATGTTTGAACGTTTTTTATATAAAAAATTTTTAGTAATTTTGAAATTTGTCTCTGATGAAAACAATTTCTAGATTCGCCACTGACTAATAGTCTATTTTGTTTTTTTATCTAGTGTATTTAGTTCCTCGTTTAGTCTTTTATAATTGTTAATTAGTTTAAAAGTCATAACACCCTTAAATTATAATCCTAGTATGTAATCGATTGTTTTTTGTTCGTTTTTTTGGTGTGATCCTGTTTACGATACCGCGCTCTCTTACGGAAAAGTATTACATGTGTAAAACAGTAAAAGTCGAGACATCAACAACTTTATATATATTTTCAAAATGTTTCATATTAACTACATTACACGACAATATATATAATTTCATAAAGCATTCTAGCTAAGTTGGAAAAAAAGTGGAGAAGGTGCAGTGATAATTAATTAGTAAAAAAATGAAATACAATTTGAAGCATGAAAACAAAGTTAACCGGTTGGATCTTTCTTTAACGTGTCTAGTAGGAGAGAAAGAGGATTGGACGGGTAACGTACGGTAGAGAGGAAGATAAGATTGATTAAAACATGCGTAGTTGGTGGAACCACAGATCTCTATAAAATAAGTATCCTATAGACTTATACTTCAATCAAGTAGGCTCCAAGTGCTAATGCATATTCATACAACTAAGTTTTATTTTATTTGAAAGGCAAGAGTGAGACATTTGTTCCTGGAAGATGAAGTATCCCACACATGCAGTAACCTACGTGCAAATCTATGAACCGTATTTAATAAATATATAAATGTGTGTCAGTATTTGTGTATATATATCGTGTGCATTATTAATTAATATAAACAATCCAAAGAATCATATATATATAGCGCATGCATTAGCTTCTTTTTATATTACTATTTGAATATATACTGATTAAGTAAAATTGAAATATCTTTGCGCAGAAGGAATATCAGAAGCGTGATTCTTGAATTTACCAAAAATGCAAAGTTTGTCTGATTTATACATTTTGTAAAATAGAAATAAGAATACAAATTTAATACTATGCATTAAGTGCGGTTGATTCTATAACGGTTAGATTACAATCTTACCAAACCTAATTCGAATTCTACATATTACCCTTACGTTTGTGGACTAAAAATCTTTCTAAAAAAATATTGGTCTTCAATTTATATGAATTTCGAAACTTCATGATTATAAAAAAAGAAAGTACGGAGCATTTATATATACTTCACTTAACATGCACATGCACCACGTATGTAGACAAGTCCACGTATGTAGACAATAACTTGAGAATAAGTCTTTTATATATTTTTCGCAAAAAAAGAGTCTTATATATATTAAATGATTGATACAATTATATATTCTTGTTTTTTTTTTGAAAATTATATATTCTTGTTGATGGGTGATTATTCAAAGAATTACAGATTGTTAAACGCAAAAACACGTATGCATAATTCGTGGTATTACGTAGAAATGGAAAATCAAGTCCACCCTAAATCAAATGGGGGATTTGACCCCAAAAAAAGTGGGGATTTGTGAAAATTTAGCGTAACGAACCATAATAATTAATGGGATTAAGAGGAAGGAACCAAAAACATAACTTAACGTTGTGGCCATCTCTCTCATAATATAAATTCCAAAGAAATATTTCCCAACAATCAAGGTGCAAAAAGTCATAATATAAATGAAAATAATGACCGTATAGGCATATACAATAGAAAACCAGCATATATTTGGCTGGTATCATCAATTGGTTATTAAGTTTTAAAATTTGAATAATAAATTTAAGTGTTGGTCCCATGGATATCTGAAACAGAAAAAACAGAGAGGAGAGTGGTACAAAATGTGAGACAGGTGAAGAGAGAAGGCGTGCTGCCTTCAATTTATGTTTGAGTAACATTTAAGCCATCTTAACATTCTCTGTTCATCATTTCCCTTTACTCTCTTTCTTTAATATATTTTTCTATTTACTCAAATATGTATTACTTTTTTACTTTTGTAAAGAAATATAAATAAATTAATAATCCATTGAATCCAACTTCAAATAATTTGGCTACTTGCTAATAATACTGTTTCTTTTATGTTTTTGTTGTACAAGTGTACAGAGGTCTTCTTTTAGGTCAAAGTCAAATGCATGTACTTATATACAGCCTCTATGTGTGTAGTTCAGATACTTATAAATTCAACAAACCCGAAATTGAAGTGGTTCTGTGTAGATGAGGTTAAAAGATGAGAGAAAAAATGTCCAGGCCTGGATTTGGTTTAATTGGTACGAATTTTAAGAAGAAATTAATCTAGAGTTGAGCGATCTACTCTAGTATTACATGAAAAAAACAAGCGAAGAGAAAGTAAATCCAAATGAAAATCTAAGCTCAAACATATGGGATTACCAAAAAGGTGGCCGGTGGACTAGTGATAACACAAGATGTTTGTTTCTCTTGTGCATTGGGTTCAAATCCCCTTTAGGACGGAAAGTTATTTATTTTTAAATCGGAATATCCAAAAACTATTTTCAACTGATGACATATGGGATTCACTGGTATTCTTTTGTGTTCAAAATTGTAAATCAAAGCATTATGCTTTATACCTATTGCGAAGCAAAGCAATAAGCTAATATGGAATGAATTTTAGTATCGTCAAGTGAAATTAGATTAGGTCCATTCTAAACATAAAAATAGATGTGATGTTTTATTTTTCTTTTTAAAATTGTTGTATACCTCTAAATTTTTAGGACCGATTCATATATCCATTTTTGAGATCAATCATGCCGTTCTGGTCGTATATCCATTATAAACCTGAATGGATAACCGATAATGGTAATGGTTCTCGTCCTTCGAATTTGATTTTCAACTAAAATATATTCACTATTGTTTCGCCAATGAAAATAATATCATGTTTTAGATTCAGGAACAAATTCATCTAGCGAACTATCGAGAACTTCACTAACCCGGAAATTGTTATTTCGTTAAAAAAAATTCTTAGACTAGTATTTACTAATTAAACAAACCATTTGTTTTTTTTGAAAAAGAAAACAAACCATTTTTTTTTTTTTTTGACCGAGGAAAAAGGGAAACGTCAATAGCAACCCAACTTTTATTTTGTTTTACAGAAGAGAAGACAAAAGTGATTAAGGAAAGCTTGGGATGATAATATTGAGAGAAACATGGTCACATTATCGACGAGAGGCTGAGAAATTGAAGACGTACGTCAACGGCATTAAGTAAGTTAAGATTAGGGTTTTCACTAGAACGTGATCATAAAACCAAAGCTCCATATAAGACTCTTAAAACATTGCTTAATGCCTCCTACTTCTTGGACAACCTTTACGTGCATGGTAAGTGAATAAACTTAACCTCCTTCTAAGTCATCTCCTAAATATCCCCTTAAAAAACACAAATTCATTTTAACTTAATTATATATGATCAAACCATATATATTTTGATCATGCTAACTATGCAGTATTAAAAGTTTTGACAAGGTAGTTAAAAATATCCATAATTTTTTGGGTAGTTAAAAATCCGTAAATTTGTTACACTAGTTTTCATATATTATTTGAGTGCAACTCGTTTAACATTTTTTATTTGTGGATTTTGGTGTACTAATTCCTGACATATTTACGAAAATACCTTTTTATTGAAAACATAATCCTATAATCAAAATCAAAAACTTTGAACTTAATCACGTACGATATATATATATCTTTTTTTTTAAATAAACCGTTGAAATTTCGAACCTTTGACTCATAATCTCTTCGGTACCCGGAAGCAATTTTAGATATTCTGATTTAAAAAATAACCCTCCATACCAAAAGAGATTTGAACCCGGGGCACAAAGAAAACACGTATGATATTACCATGTAAATTCAGTATTCCGAAATTTTCCATACTATATTCCTGACATATTTACGAAATTCTTTTAATTGAAAACATAAATACTCTAAAGTTAATCAAACATTCCGAGAAAACTGAAAGTAAACGCACGCGATATCATCTACATAGTAAATAAAATGCAATATTTTCCTAATCCTACACCTAATTAAAGTTTTACGAACTGCTTTGCCTTATAAAGCATTGAACCTTCCGGCTGATGTAACATGTTCTAGATGGTAAGTAACTTCTATGCACACTCCGCCAAATTGTACTCACTTACTAAAAGTAATACCAAACAAAATTTAATTGATCATATCTCTAATTATCAAATTTTATTTTGGCACAGACCATCCTCGCTTGCTGCCGTTATAAATATATTGGTTCTTTTTAACCTAAACTCATCAAACACTTAAAAAGTATTCTTATACATATTATACATGAGCGTCATATGAACCTACGACAAATTTATTAATCCTTTCTTTGTAAGGTCAGCTGAAAACTACACTAGGCATGCAGAGAGCCTTCGCAGTTTTTGTTTTTCCACTCTTTTAAAAATCCAGAAAATATAATTTATTTTAGTCTGCGTGTATAACTTAATTAGTTATAATAAGGTGACTAGGTTTTCTATAAACTTAATTAATTTAATAACATATTTGTTGGATAAATTTGATTTATTAGGTATATTCACTTCGTAATAATTGTGTTATATATACCAAGTGCCAATAGCTCAACTGATAAAGATCTCACGCAAAATCTAGAGGTCGTTGGTTCGAGCAGCCCATAACCTCCTGGTAATACAAAAAAAGAAATTGTGTTATATATTTAAACATTTTTTTCTTTTACTAATAGTTGTTTTGTGTGGACACTATCTGAAAGTTTTTTTTTCGCTTGATGTAAATATGGTTAAAACTCATCTAAGAAATGCAATCAGTGTAGAAACAATAACCGTTTTTATACCATGAACTAGAGATATACAGTATAGAGTTCGCAGGAGAGCACAAATACAAGTCAAGGAAGCAGTCTTTCACAGTGTAAAATTATTGTGAAAAAACAGTAAAAGCTGAATCTAGTTACATCGACTTTTTTTAGTGTTCGTAGCTCAATTTCTTACAATTTTTTTGTGTGATCATAAGATTAATGTCGAGGTTCTTACAATGTCTTTTTCTTTCACTCCGTTTAAAAGATTACGAAGGGTATGAAGATTAACGTACGCGTGCGGTGTAAATTTTGGATTTTAATTTGAAAACGTAATTTATTTATTCAGTTTTCAAAACTCATGCATGGATTGAGAGGGCATTAACCAAGTTGAGATGGGATTGAAAGGTAGACAAATTGCGTGGGAATAGTTTGAGAGTGCCCTTTCATCTAACTTTAATCTACTCACTAATCTTATTTTTGGTTGACCCGAAATAGAATATATTATCCATTTGCAATCACAATTAGAGCTAATTGCATCTAATGATCTAATGACATATGCAGCCGCCGCCTTTTAAACTTTGGCCTTATGATTTGAGTTTGAAAGCGAGAGGCGGTAGAACAGTTAGTTCTACAAGACATTCTTGCCCTAAATTTCATTAAAATAATCCAACTTTTTTTTTAAAATTCTAATTGCTCAACTTTGGACAAAACCAAATAAAATGGTCGGTATCTAATTTCGATCTAGATGATCGAACGCTTATTACAAGACTGGTGATTTCATTTTCTACTAACCATTTGTGTTTTGTTTTTTTATAAAGATTACTTGTGTATTTTATTGGTTAATATATCCATTTGTCTTTTTGTGCAAAACATAAATGGCAAGTCGGTAATCAGTTGCATGCATTTTTTTATCTTAGATATTAACCTAATATACTAATCAATTTTTTTTTTTTTTAGAAATATACTAATCAAAAGATTATTTCGATATGTAATACTTTTTTTTTTGTGGCTAGATAACCCATATGGGAAGCCAAATTGACAAAATATGTAATTTAAAACCGTAAAAGATATGTGTTTTTTTTCGTGAGTGTTATAACTTATAAATAAATAGTGTAATATCATGTAACTTTTTATATTGGATAAAATAATATGATATGTCTCGAAAAGCTGAATAAGAATTCATCTTATTTTGTAAATAAATGACCAATGCGTTAATTTATGAAAATTTTGGATGTTAAATTATTTAACTTTAGATTTTAGTAATGAATGCAATAAAAAATGTACATGTTAGATATCAAATGACTTGACCAGTTAGTAATATATCTGTCGTTTTTTTTAGGGGAGAAAATATCTGTCAAATTTACTCTTGCAAATTTTGAAGAAATCTCGATGTATTACTTGTTTTTCTTCTTAAAAAGATCATGGAATTGTGACGAGTTAACATCACATTAATATTTCTTAGATATATACGTAGTTCAATTTAACAACGAAAAACCCAACACGATAACAATTTTTAGTGTCTACCTCCAATGCCAAGATAATATATATATATATCGTTACAACAATGTGATGTGTGAGCATATAGATATTATTTCGGTAATATCTAGTATCTAAGGTATAATTCCAACAACAAAAGGTTGGTTATGATTGAAGCCTATTCATCTTTAGTCAGTAGTTTTTTTTAACTCTGGGTGATAAAGACATAAATTGCCAATTTATGTACATGTACGCAACCTAACATTGGAAATATTAAGTCCCGGTTCATTGTTCTTTTATATTATATATTTGATTGATTGCTTTTGTCGAATTCATCCCGGACATCTATCTACATCTTTCTTATTATATTTGAAATTGACTAAATTATTGTATTTTACGTCCATATCTCATGCAATCTATTTTTAATTGCTTTTAGTAAGATGGTTAAAAGAGATGTTATCGACACGATTTGTATTTTGTTTTTACATGGGGTTTATATGGTATTTATAAGTAAATTCGTATAAACTTACATGTTTCAGCAATTTAGTCATCGAATATGCAGATTAATCGTAGATGCAAATGAGGGAAAAAGAAAAAAAAAAAAGAATAAGTTTTAAAAAGATGACACTGAAGTATAAAGACACGAACCAGAAGTCATAAATCCTCACTCCACGCATATCTGAGTGTAGACTGCCACAAGTTTTTCGAGCATCTTGAATCATTCCAATGGAAATCTTGAATCAAAAGATGTATCTTTTTCACTACAAGACATCTTAAATATCGAAGAAAACAACTAATTCAAGTATATCCACGAACGAGTAGATACATGGAGATGCAGAATTACAGCCCAGTTGCTAATCCAGTTAGCTCATCAAAGAATAGGCCCATATAGTAATGTAAATTACAGCCCAAGTTGACTCGAATCATTCTCTATAGTACAACTGAAGCATATTTTCTAATTTCACTTGTACCAACTTCCTTAACCACCGTTTTGTTAGTGTATTAGATAAGTTCAAGACAAATAGAAAGCTGCTACACAATTGTATGTTGTAGCAGTTGTTGTATCACACAGAAAACTGTATGTAAAAACTGTTTTCATGCTATAAGACAGTTTGGTTTTGGAAGATTCATGAAGATATGATTGGAGACAAGTTTGAGATATTATTTGGAGTCAAACCACAAAGAAAGTGACTCTTGAAGATATCTACTATAACTAGAATAGGATCCGCGTATTAATACTATAAAAACTAATGAAATAAATATTTAAATTTTAATTAGTAATCCGTTAATTTTGAGATAATATTTAATGTGAATCCTAAAACCATTATAAATCAATTTATATTATAATTCTCATGTTCTAATACATATCATGCAAATCCAAAAATATAATTAAATCAGAAAGAGTAAATTTCATGTTAGTAACTTCATAAAAACTATAAATAATGTTGTGAACCATCACATAAGTATATGATTGATAATTGTATTTTATTAATGTCATCGTTTTATTTTTCATAGAGATTTATACTTGCCAAACTTAATACAGTATTAACTTAATAGTAGATATAATATTATTATTTTTTAACTTATATAAATTCTCAATATATACACTTAAAGAGTACAAATGACGTCATAGGTCAAAAATTTCTATTTTTTTGTGATATTTTGTAACTCTATATTGATAAAATAAGTATTTCTATAGATTTTATTTTTATTTTATTTTAGCATGGTTGTGTATATTTTTAAATTTTTAAATTGAAGTTTCGACAACCATTCTAAATTTTGTTTTTCCAATTTATATACCTTCTTTTTTTTAATCATTCGTCCTTTAATTTAATTTAATTAAGATTTTTATTCTATATGTATTATTTGTTTATTTTATGGCTTATTTTATATCTATATTTTAACTTAAACATTGTTTCTTAATTATTATTGATAATATTAGAAATTTTACTTTTTATTATTTTTATAAGTAAATTGACAATTACTTTCCATTTTAAATTTTATTTTTCTTAATTAATTTTAAGTTTTAACACATTCTTCATCTGATCAATATTAGATAAATGTTGCGATCTCGTGAGTTATAATTTTGCTTACGTGTCATGTTGATATAAAAACTCATTGCGGTAAATAATTTTGATATAAAATTTATAACGCCTATAATTTGACAAATGTAATTAGATTCTAAATTACGTCTCACACAAATATTTAATATTTATTTTAGTATTATATTTTATTAAATAGTCAATTTATTATATTAATCTTATACTAAAATCATATCATACACTTTATTTTAAATTTGTAATATAAAAATTTAGAAATATTACCTATTTTAGTAGAACGGTTTTTTTTCTTTTTTTTTTTATTAGTCCACCATCTTTGTTTAGACTATATTTCCTTATTTTCTTTTTAAATTTGTTTGTTAATATGTGTCAATATTACATATTTTAGTAGAACAGTTACATATTTCAGTAGAACAGTTTTTATCCTTTTTCTTAATTAGTCTATTCTCCTTGTTTATAATAATAGATTCCTTATTTTCTTTTAATTTTTTTTTGTTAATATTGACACATGTCACAATCTTAGTTAACAATTACACATGTCATGATCTAGTATACATATAATGTAGAGAAATTTTGAGATATGCCACATGTCGTATGCCACTTTGCAAAAATGCCACATTTTTGCAAGTTTTGTAAAAATACCATTTACTTTTTTTTCATATTCCAAAATACCCTCCTTTAAAAACTGCCTTAGATCTCTCTCTCTCTCTCTCTCTCTCAGATCTCTCTCTCTCTGTGCGATCTTGATCTCTCTCTCACACAAAGAGATCTATGCGATATAGATCTCGATCTTTCTCTCTATCTCTCTCTATCTCTCTCGCGTTCTCACTCTCTCTCTCTAGCGTTCTCACTCTCTCTGCGATCTCGATCTCTCTTTATATCTCTACGATCACGATTTCTCTCTCTCTCTCTCTCTCTCTCACACACACACATAGATTTCGATCTCGATTTCTCTCTCTCTCTCTCTCTCGACTCGTATCTGAATCTCAGATTTTCTGGGAAAATTGCTGTTGAAGTCTGAATTCGCTGTCGCTGATTCAAAATCCGCCTCCGTTGCCGAGTCGGGATTCTTTGTGATCTAATCCGCTGAGTTACAATTAAGGTAATAACATGTTTCTCATTTCTCTTTGATTTACAATCATGTTTTATAAACCTTAAAAAAATCTTAAAAAATATTTATAAACATATGAGATTAATATTACAGGGCGTTGAGCAAGTTTAATTGATTAACAATTAAGTTATAAATCGTTTCTCTTTGATTGACAATCATGTTTATAAACTTTTAAAAATCTTATAAATTATTTATAATCAATTTATAATCATATTTATAAACCTTTAAAAAATCTTATAAATTGCCCTTAATGTTTTATAAATCGTTCTTATTTTCTATAAAAGAGCGTAATGTTTGAGTTGTATTCTTTGTGTGGAATCTGGAAGATTACTGATAACAGTCAGTGGGAGTTTATGTTCGATGTTGAAAGGGGAGCATCTCTTAGCTTGGTCGATGAAGATATTAGTTTTACTGGGTTATTGCAAGTTGTGTCAGAAGATTTTGGGATTGATATGTACGGAAGTTTTGTCAAACTTAGTTATATGTTACCAGATAGAACACATCTTCCGCCAATGTATATTAGGAATGACATGCAATTGCAAGCATTCATGAAGAAGTTTGTAGAGAGTGGAGGTTGTGTGAATCCAATCAACTGGATTTTTTTAGTTACAAACTCTCTCTAAGATATTTTATAAGTCTTTTTTACAGACATTTTTGGATAAAATATATGCAAACAAACTTTTATAAGCATTATGTACAACTTTTATAAGTATTTGATAAGGATTTTATACGGATTTGATAATGATTTGCTACAGACTTTTTGCCGAAAGTAGGAATTTCTATAAACAAAAACATTTATCGTGCATCATGCATTTATGCAGTCTTGGCATCTTGATTGTATCAACAAAAAGGCAAAAGGATTTTTTACAGACTTTTTTAAAGAAAATAATTTTAATCGTGCATCATAAGTTTGAGATAAATGAAAAACTAGGTAGACCGACCAGACCGACGAGGTCTTACATTCCTTGAGCTTCCAGCTTCATCCCTAGGGCGGGTTCTTACGTTCCTTGGGCATCCAGATTCATCTCAGCACCAGTAATAAACGTATAAAACTGAACAATATCAGTTTAAAATCCTTATCAAATCCTTATAAAAACTTTTAAAAACCCTTTAAAAATCCTTATAAATTCCTTTAAAATTTTTTATAAAATTCTTTCAAAATTATCTATGGTAAGGAAGAACCCTCTTTCTGAGAATTTTGTTGGCTGGGAATCAACCCTGAACCACAAGTCCAAATCGATAAATCCAGCAATCGCTAATCAAAAACCATTGAAAAATGCAAATAAACTATCGAACGACTACAAAATCTAGATGTACAAAACTTTAAAAAAATCTTATAAAAAAAATATTTCATATGTTTGCGAGATGTATATCGCTAAAAATTACCCAAATCGACAAATTCAGCAATCGCTAATCAAAAACCATTGAAAAATGCAAATAAACTATCGAACGACTACACAATCTCATCATACATACTCAAAACGATGAAATCGAGATCTAGATCTAGAAATCGCAAATCCAAATCAACATATGTAGATCTATAAATCGAAATATCGCGAATCGCGAATCAAATTACCTTTATCTTTGATTTTCGTTACTTAAAAAGTTTCGATCGTCGTCGTCTCTAAAAAAACCTCGATCTTCGTCTCTAAAAATCCTTCGAGACGATTCTGTTTGGGAGAGGAAACGAAATGGATCGCGTTATTGTGAAAGGGAAAAAGTTGTGCAAACGGACAAAATATGTGGCATAATTGTAAAAGACTTCCCAGATGTGGCAGGCTTGTAAAAAGTGACCACATTTGTGGTATTTTTATAATTCTCCCTATAATGTATTAGAATACATATAAATAAATATGATGAAATAATTTATTTAATTTTATATCTAGTTATTCACAATTCTGCCAATCACTTATACATATTAATCAGAGCGACTGCTAATGCTAATGCTGTTTCATACTACTACCCTGCTATAAGTCATACCAATCAAGGCCATATATGCAAATTTAATAAGATACTTACTTTTTTTCAACCAATAGAAGTTCCACCCCATGAGAACATTGTTTGCTTTAAGATTTCTACCTTCCCACTTTCAAAGGACACGTACGATAGTACGACGATAAATACGATTTCGTTCTAATTGATTTAAAGTTAAAGTTTTGATTGATTTGTGGAACTTTTGAATTCATGGCTTTTTTTTTTATAAATTTGATGAAGATGAAGAGAATATGAAAATTGGGCACAAAAATAAATTATGAAAGGTGTCGTATATTTTATAGAGTTTGGTTTTTTTCTTTTTTTATGAAAGGTTTTGTGGGAACAAAAAATATGGTAGTGTTCTTTTATTTTTTTTCAATTAATGATTTTTTTGGACAGACATAAAAAATTTTCTTTTTTTTTAGTCACTTGCGTTTTGTTATTTTTCCGTTTTTCGTTTAATTTAAGGGACTTTTGTTTTAGTGTTAAGAAATTTGTTGGTTTAACTTCTTTTTTTTCCAATTTTCGTTTCCTTTTTTTTTTTATTCTTTTCCTCTTGTCTTTTAGTTACTTTTTTTTTTTCATTTTAAACAATGAAAATTAAACTAATCTAGGTTGTTGCCCTTTTTTCTTGTTTTAGTTTGAGTTTTTGGAAGTTTTATATAATAAGTTGCTATGTTTTTTTTTGGGCAATTACAAAAATGCCACTTTTTGGGCAAGAATGTCACTTAGGAGTGCCCATTTGCAAAAATACCACTAATTATAGATTTATAAAACCTATATCTTAGAATTCTAAATCCTAAAAAATGTTTTGACCCCTAAAACCCCCTAAACCATAATAGAATATAATTAACCCAAACATAAATGATATAAAGAAAAAATAATTTTGAAAAAGTGGTATTTTTGTAAAAATTTCAAAAGTGTGACATTTTTGTAAAGTGACACTTGAAAAGTAGCATTTTTTCAAAATTTCTCTTTTTGTTATGATTTTTTTTTAAAGTCATGTTTCATGTTTTACAGGAAATTTTGTATTTACCATTTTTTTTTCTTTAAACGATGAGAATTAAACTAATCTACGTTGTTGCCCTTTTCTGTTGTTTTAGTTTGAGTTTTTTGCAGTTTTATATAATAAGTTGCTATGGTTTTTCTTATTATTTTTTTGAAAGTCATGTTTCATATTTTACATGAAATTTTGTATATACCGTTTTTTTTTCTTTAAATAATGGGAATTAAACTAATCTACGTTGTTGCATGTTTTATAGGAAATTTTGTATTTTGCCGTTTTTTTTTAAACAATGGAAATTAAATTAATCTACGTTGTTGCCCATTTCTCTTGTTTTGGCATTTTTTATGTTTTAGTTTGATTTTTTGGAATTCTTTTTAAAGTCAATTTATAGGATTTTTTTTTTTTTAAGTCACGTTTCTTTTTATATAAAAGTCACGTTATAGGAATTTTTTTGGGCAACTGTTTTTGTTTTTAAAGATATTTTCCATTTTTAATTTTTTGGCTTTTAAGAAAAATTAGGATATTAAAATATATTGACACATATCATCATCTGATGAATGATAGCCACATGTCGCGATATGGTACTTAAGAATTTTGACTACGTGTCAAGCTCTCATCGCGCGTATTCTCCTTTATATAATAAGATATAGTAGGTTTTTTCAATCGAAAGTTATGAGAGGTTGCCATGTGTCACATACTCTTTTGACAAGTGTTTTTTTTTTAAATTATTTATTTAAGAGAAAAATAAAATACTATAATATAGTAAGGTTTTTTCAATCCAAAGTTATAAGAGGTTGCTATATGTCACCTACTCTTTTGACATGTATTTTTTTTAAATTTATTTATTTAAGAGAAAAATAAAAATTTATCTATTTTTCTCTTTCTAATAACTTTGACAATCAATTCCAACAATTTAATAGATAATTCTAATGTTAATTAATTCCAATAAGTTGTAATATATATTAGCCATTGTTTTCTTTCTTATTTTTGGCACCCATAAAAAATATGATTCCAAATTTAATGTGTTATTGTAAAATATTAAACGGTTTAGAAAATATATGTTTTATTTATTGAAGCAAACAATATACTACACCAACAAAACTTAATAGCACATAAAAATAAAATTTGTGCAATTATTAAATTAAAACCCAACAATATACTACACCAAAAAAATTTAATAACACATAAAACAACAATTAGTGCAATTAAAAAAATTTCTACTAGAGAAAGTGTTAACCAAGACTTTTGAAAGAAAAACCTACTCCATCACAAGTTGTGAATCCATAAATTTTTTTTTTTAATTTTATTATTCCTTCCACACTGTAACCATGACGAGAAAAACATAATACAATTCACTAATGAGTCGATGTGAAAGATAAAAATCATCAAAACGATCAAAAGAGAGACAAAAATAACAATCAAACAATAATTATTGTTTTTTTAAGATTCAAAGTTTTAATGAAATAAACATAGAGATAAGTTCCAACATCTCTGTTTAGATGATGCATATGTTTTGGTAGAGGCGCCAAGCGTATTACAACTTGTCGGATCAATAATTTCTTTTTACGAACGTGTTTGATGCAAGTAAAGAGAAGACCAAACATATTTTTTAACTTTACTTTACATTTTTATTAACTTACAATATATATATCTCCTACAAGTTTATGTCAATTCATATACAAATTTTTATTAATGAACAATCTTTTTTTTTTACATATAACATTGTATCAATAATTTGCTAGAAGTGTTTGGTTTTCGAACCTAGAATATTATTTAGTATAAACATCAAAGTTTATAGTATTAAATTCATAAATAATCAACAAGTTAAAATATTATTGCATATCTTATAATTTTAATTTTTAAATCCACGCAATGCGTGAACAATATCTAGTTTAAAAGATTTAATGGGATATGAAAATATTAGTTTATTAAATTAAACTTAAAAGGAATATTTCCCCTTGAAATTATGAAAATGGTTAGCCTTGCTAAGGAGAATCGGAGGCACTAAATTCCTATAAAAATAAGGTTTCTAGAGTTAAGAAAAATAACCCTTGAGAACGTGAGAGAAAAAGAAAAGACTTGTAGCCGTTTGGCACTTCTGGTGAAAAAAGGTAAAAAATTATCACAAGCTGAGAGTCATGGCATCAGGGGTGTAGATCAATGTTGCTGATCTTAAGGATCTCACAGTGAGATAAGACTAGATCGGGAATGAAGTAGAGAAGTTTTTAGAGTCGTGTAAATATGAGATTGAGCACTAATTGTAACTGTAATAAAAAATATTCTTAACAAATTTTGAGGACGTAGGTGACTGCTGAACCTCGTTAAAAGTTGTGGTTTGTGTTTCTTTTGCACTTACACATTAACTCGAAATTGTTTTTGAGCTTTCCTCAAACTTAAATAAAGTTGGAGGTAATCCCATTAACCTTTTCTATGATAAATCTCAAACCATCATCATGGGTGCGAAAATGTAAAACAAGACAGATAACTTTTGACGACGATTCAAGAACCCTAGCTATATGTCCATCACTTTAACATGAAATGCAATACTGAATCTATTTTGATAACTACGTGGTGAAAGCATTATGTAAGGAAAATGATCTCCGTTGAGCTTGGAAACCCGTGTAAATACTCTTGTTCAAATTTACTATCTACGCTCTGCTGAGTGGTAATGTGAATTCGGATAAGCCTTGTTGGATAAGCTTCAATAACTTGCAGTCTAAGAAATCTCTAACAAGTCGGTTAGAGTAAAATAGGTTAAAAGGAAATTGTCTATTATTATTAGGAATAGGAAAGAGATGTTTTCCATTACCAATATGAATAGAAATAGCAATAGCAAAGTTGTGTTAGATCTATATATACCTTGATTGAGTTGTGATGAAAGATTAAGAGGAAAAGTGTTTAGTTTTGAGTTATTTTCTAAGCATAATAAAGAGAGTTATTCTTTATATTCCTTTTTTTGGTATCAGAGCAAAGTAACTAACGGTGGTGACGACGAAAGTATACCCGAGACATGAGAGATACTAAAAATCACCGAAGCCAAAAACGACATAGCAATGGCGTTGTTATTCCAATCCTTACCCGGAAATCTCATACTACAAGTTGGTGATCTAGATTCACCAAAAGGTATATGGGAAGCGATCAAGGCGAGACATCTTGGTGCATATAGAGTTAAAGAGGCTAGACTCCAAACCCTAATCTCCGAGTTCGAACGATTAAAGATGAAAGATTCAGACACAATCGATACCTTCGCGGGGAAGTTATCAGAATTAGCCTCAAAATCTGCTACCCCAGGTCAAACGTTTGAAGGATCTAAGTTAGTGAAGAAGTTTCCTAATGGTTTGCCACGAAACAAGTATATGCAGATCATTGCATCACTTGAGCAAGTCTTAGATCTAAACAAGACGGGTTTCGAAGATATAGTAGGACGACTCAAAGCATACGAGAAGCGTATACTTGATGATGAAATTCACGTTGAGACATAAGGAAACTTGTTGCTTTCAAACACGGAGTCACACGGCAACCAAACAAGCAACGAAAGCTCAAGAGGACGAGGAAGAGGCCTTCGGGGAATAGGCTATGGGAGATTTAACTCACAAGACCGAAACAAAGAAAAGAAAGACAGATCTGATGTGGTGTGTTATCGGTGCGACAAAGAGGGACACTTTGCTTCAGTTTGTCCCGAAAGAAAACAGAGATTCCAAGAGTTAAATAAAGTCGAAACACAAGGAGCAGATTTGGCTTTGTATATGCATGGGATCGTGTTTCTTAATGAAGAGTATCTAATACCAAAAAATTACGAGACGGATAAAGGAGAAGATGGAATTTGGTATTTAGACAATGGTGCAAGTAATCACATGACCGGAGTGAAATCATTCTTCTCGGAGTTGAATGAAAACATCAAAGGAAATGTCAAGTTTGGAGATGGATCTTGTGTCGACATCGGTGGAAATGGATCAATTCTTTTCCAAGGGAAAACAGGAGAACATAAACTTTTAACGGATATTTACTACATCTCCGAGTTGCAGAGCAACATATTAAGCTTAGGACAAGCTACCAAGTATGGTTGTTATGTTAGAATGAGACATGATTATCTACCACTATGTGATCCTAGCGGAAGGCTCTTGGTAAAAGTAATGAGATCTCCAAATAGACTTTACAAGATAAATCTCAAAATCGGAAATCCAATTTGTTTACATTCAAGAATCGATGAAGAGACATGGAGATGGCATGCAACACTCGGACATATAAGCTTCAAAACTATCAAGACGATGTCAACGCTTGAGATGCTTCAAGGTTTACCCAAGATCGAATGTGAAAAGGAGCTATGCGAGTCATGTTTGGTTGGAAAACAAACGTGTCAAGTTTTTCTGAGAGCAACGCAATATCGATCCTCACGAGCGTTGGAGCTACTTCATGCAGACTTGTGCGGACCTATATCTTTGTAATCATTGATGATTACTCAAGATATATGTGGACAATCTTACTAAAAGAAAAGAGTGAAGCGTTTAAAAAATTCAAGGCGTTTAAAACCTTAGTAGAGAAGGATTTTGAGAAGATGATCTTAACATTATGTACGGATAGAGGTGGGGAGTTTACCTCTAGAGAGTTTCAAGAGTTCTACGATAAGAACAGGATCAAACGACACTTGACGGCTCCCTACACCCCACAGCAAAACGGTGTTGTGGAAAAGAGAAACTGTACGTTAATGGAGATGACAAGGAGTACTCAAAAAGCACTGAGGGTTCCAAATTTCTGTGGGGAGAGACAATACGTCACTCGACATATGTGATCAACCGAGTTCCCACAAAAACATTAAAGAATCAAACACCCTACGAATGCTTGAGAAACAAGAAACCAAACATTTATAATCTTAGGGTTTTTGGATGTCTTGCCTATGCGAAGAAGGAATCTGAGCACTTAAAGAATCTAGATGATCGTTCTAAAATGCTTGTACACCTTGTGATAGAGCCAGGATCCAAAGCGTATAGACTCTACAACCGACAACTAGAAGAATCATTGTAAGTCGACATGTGATTTTCAATGAAAAGCAAGTTGGAATTGGAATGATGAAGCCGTTGATTGTCAACCGGAATGTTTCGTATGACTTGGGAAGAAGTGATGGACGAAGGACAAGGACCGTTCATGATCGATGATGCTCCGACCAAAGACAATCTCGAAAACGAAACTCAACAAGATCATGAAGATGAAGCGTATAGAGGGTCTCAAGATGAAATCGATCAACCTGAGCTACGAAAATATGGTCGTTAAGTGAGACATCCTGTCTATCTTAATGATTACGTTCTTCTAACTGATATAGAATGTGAGATACTTCTATTACCACTCAACAATGAACCGATAAATTATCAAGAAGCAAAATGTTCTATCGAATGGACAAATGCGTGTTTTGAGGAGATTGGTTCAATCAACAAGAACAAGACTTCGACATTAGTTGATAAACCTGTTGGAGCTAAGATCATTGGTCTTAAGTGGGTGTTCAAAACTAAAAGAAACGCAGACGCCTCGATAAATAAACACAAAGCTAGACTCGGTGCAAAAGGATATGTATAACAATCGAGAATCGATTTTGACGAAGTATTTGCACCGGTGGCTCGCATTGAAACAATTAGGCTACTTGTAGGATTAGCTGCTTCTCATGGATGGGAGATTCATCATCTCGACGTCAAGACTGCATTCTTACATTGTGAGCTAAACGAAGAGGTATATGTGTCTCAAGCTGAAGGATTTGAAAAGAAGGGAGATGAACATAAGGTTTTCAAACTCTCAAAAGCTTTATACAGTTTGCGACAAGCTCCACGAGCTTGGAACACAAAGCTTGTTTAGATTTTGAAAGGTATGAGGTTCAAAAAGTGTTCAAAAGAGAGTTCCGTCTATCGCAAGGAAGAAATAGGTGATCTTCTCATCATTGCTGTATATGTTGATGATCTTTTCGTAACTGGAAACACGTTAGAAATCATCAATGAATTCAAAGCGGGAATGTCGTCTAAGTTTGAGATGTCAGACCTTGGGAAACTCACCTACTATCTTGGTATAGAAGTCAATCAAAGCAAATATGGAATCGAGATCAAGCAAGAGGCTTATGCACGTCAGATTTTAAAGAAAACAGGTTTAGACACTTGTAACCCTTCTCATGTACCAATGAAGTTCGGTTTAAAGTTGTCTAACAACAAGGAGAACCCAAAACCGACGCTACCATGTATCGTAGAAGAATTGGTTGCTTAAGGTACCTCTTACATACTAGACCCGACCTTGCCTTCTCGGTTGGAGTATTAAGTAGGTATATGCAAGACCCAAGAGAATCACATGATATTGCTTTGAAGAGAATCTTGAGGTATCTACAAGGAACTTTAAGTTATGGCTTAAGATTTAAACGACGAGGGTCAAAGAAGATTATTGGATATAGTGATATTAGTCATAATGTGGATCCTTATGATGGAAGGAGTACGATCGAGCATGTGTTTTACTTTGGCGAATCATCACTCACATGGTGTTCTCAAAAGCAAGAGACTGTTGCTCTACCGAGTTTATGGCGGCTACGGAAATGGCAAAGCAAGCGATATGGCTACAAGACTTATTGAGTGAAATCACGGGTTAGAATTGGGGTAAAACGACCATTCGTATTGATAACAAATCCGCCATAGCACTCACTAAGAATCCCGTGTTCCATCGCCGAAGCAAGCACATTCACAAGCGCTATCATTTCATTTGAGAGTGTGTCGAAGACGATCAAATCGAAGTTGAGCATGTACCAACAATGTGCACATAGGAAATAGATGTTTTCCATTACTAATATGAATAGAAATAGCAATAGCGAAGTTGTGTTAGAGCTATAGATACCTTGATTGAGTTGGGATCAAAGGTTAAAAGAAAAAGTGTTTAGTTTTAAGTTATTTTCTAAACATAATAAAGAATGTTATTCTTTATATTCCTTTTAGCCTAACGTTTAAAATCCCTCCCTCCCTCCCTCCCTCCTAACTGGGATTCCGTTATAATTCAAGATTAAAACCCCTATTTTAATCAATAATTTTCTGCAGCACATCAAATTCATAAATATTTGGCTTTCGTCGGATAAATCACGAGTTCATATTTGTTGCAAACGTACGTTCGTTGTTTGCCATTGAGCTACTTTGACTTGAACTGTAATTTTGGTTGTTTAGTTGTATCACATTTGGTTTTAGGAAATACTTAAAAATTCAATTTGAAACGAATATATATATATATATATATATATATATATATATACAACTTATACGTAACTAGATTTAAATCTGTATGATATTAATGACAAATGAAGGAAACAATAATAAACATTTTTGATAGGAACTCATGTATATATTAATTTAGATGTTAACTAAGAGCATTTTTTTTTATAACGATGTTAACTAAGAGTTATGTAATTGTACTTCTTTTGTTTGATATCGTTAGGTCTGACTTAGTTTAGGTCTACGAATACAAATTATGTTCGATTTAGTTTAGGACGGCTGGACGGGTATAGTTTGGTTTGCTAGATTATTAAGTGTGTGGGTAAATTTAAAATGATCACTCTCAAGATGTTTAGTTATATGATGTAGTATATGTTGGTTTAGTTCTAAAAATATCGTAATTTTATAGAAGTTTTGCTAAAAAAATAAATAAGTGGGGATAAATCCATTAATTTATAAATAAAATGTATTGTAAAAAAAATTATAGTAAAGTTTCAGTAAAATATACTTGTAATATTTTTTTTGAAGTGAAAAATAAATTAATGGGTTGGAGTGAAACTTGACTTCATTTTGGAGTAAAACATGGAGAATATGTTGTCTTAAAATGTATACAATATTGGTGACAGTCTTATTAGTTATCGGGTGTGGTGTTTTGAATTCTAAAATTAGTTAGCACAATCTAATTTTTTTTATCTGTCATATCGAGGAACATGCATAAAAACCACTCTTCCGGTTTGACCAAATATTATCCCAATGTCCAAAATATCTAGCACAAATGCTGAGATGATTATTGGTATACACTTCTATATTTTGAATAGCCAAATGTAGACACTGGGCGTAATAAAACAGAGTAATATAAAGATAGAATACATTATTTATTATAATGAGAAGCCTCTGGACAATTATATTTAAAATCGATTTTAAACCCAGAATTGAACTATGCGGTGTTTAAATTAATTAAGTAAAGACGAACGAGTAACGGCGCATTTTTAGCAAAACCGGTCCCCTGGCTGGTCGGTCATGTTAGCGGCGTTGGGTATCTCGAAGTGCCAGAGCCTACCTGCGGATTTGGCCTTGTACTTCTCACATAGGAACTCATTGGCGTAAGCCTTCTCCACTTTACGGTCAACGTCATGAAGGAAAACGTGCGTCGTGCCTACACTCTTCCGGTTACGTGCCATGACGGCTGC
The DNA here is from genome assembly GCA_964056655.1 of Arabis hirsuta. Taxonomy (NCBI): domain Eukaryota; kingdom Viridiplantae; phylum Streptophyta; class Magnoliopsida; order Brassicales; family Brassicaceae; genus Arabis; species Arabis hirsuta. The sequence goes on along the minus strand of OZ053311.1, from coordinate 17,048,437 downwards.
GGAGAATATCGCGGCCATCCTCCCTGGCGCGGTCGGGAAGTACCCTTTTGGTGCGTCCACCATGATCAGATCCCACTCGGTATCATAGAACTCATCAGGAAGTGAAGTCAACGCTAATGGACACTTTTCGTTGTAGCGGATCGGGAAAGCATTGGCCGGTAAACACTTAGGTTCGGACTTGTAGGTTGAGAGAAGACGGTTGGCCTGAGAAAGTTGGGTCCGGTACTTAACATGGTGGGCCCTGAGGGACGGTGCGTCTGTGAGGACGGCCTCGATCCATTCGGGATCTTCCTCAAGGAACACAGTGGTTCCTCGCGGATTGAGGGAGGCCCACATGAGGGAGTCGCGTCCAAGGCCAAAGACAAGGAAATTGCAAGGAAAACGGTCCTTGAGGACTTCTAAAGAGATCGAGATCTCTTCGAAGGATTGTTGAGGGACGGTGCGTGAGGTGGCATAGTGGACGATGGATTGGAGTTGGATTGGGGTGGCTGAGTATTCGGCTATGGACACGGCCGTGTTCTTAGCCGTGGAACATAGTGATAAAGTGTTGTCCGTAGCTCGGATGAAACTCGTGATGAGCAGTGCGCCACCTAAGAGACCAGCTAGGGCAGCCACGATGAACCATGGCCGTTCTAGAAGCGTGAGCTTTGCACCTTTCGATTTCTCTTGAAACATGTTTGTATTTTGGTTTGGTCTGGCAAGAGATGGTGATGACTCAAGTTATACAAGGTAGAGGAATTGGATGAGAAAGTGGAGAAATAATGCTAATGGGAAGAGTCAACGAATGTGAAGCACGTCGGTCTCAATCATTGCACGTATGATTGATTAGTCATCGTTGTATCTTTAATATAGTAAGATAGTAAGTTATTCATTTCTTTTAATCTTTATTGGTTAAAATATCTTGGTTTTATTGCTTGATTTGCTTTTCTAATGACAAACTTTAGAAAGAGTAATTGAAAGAAAACATTTATCGCAGTTGCATTATGCCTTATATATCAATTGGAAAGTGATTTGTTTAGGTGACATGACATTGTAAAAAATGTGACATGTTATTCTAATCTATTAATCCCTAACTAAATTAGCCCAAACTCATTAAAAAAATTTATTTCTAACTAAAGTAGCCCAAACTCATTAAAAAAAAATTGTCAATCCTTTATTAGCCCAATTATCGGATAAGAAGACAACATTCACAATCACATACGGCTATAGATACAGATATCTTTAACTCAATATTAATAAAGTACATAAGTTGAATACTATATGTACATGTAAACTAGGTGTTTTTCCAATTTTCTTGATTTTAATAAAATTTTAGGAAATTTAACCACATTTTTAAATGAGAAAACAAATTATTTTCTATTGCAATTAGTCCACTAAAACTTATACCCACTAAAATTAAGAGGCAATTGCAAAAATGCCACATTTTGTGTGTATATTTGCAAGTATGCTACTTAGGAGTGTCCATTTGCAAAAATGCCATAATTATGGATTTTCAAAGCTTAAATCTTAAAATTATAAACCCCAAAAAATGTATTGACCCCTAAAACTCTTTAAAACCTGAAAATTAAACTATAATACAACATAGTTAACCTAAAATAAACGATATAATGATTTTTTTTTTAAAGTGGCATTTTTGAAAAGTGGCACTAGAAAAGTTACACTTGAAAAGTGGCATTTTAAAAAAAAATTCTAAAAAATTAATCTCACCAAAATACTTGAGTTTATCATATTTTTGTTTCTCATTTAAAAATAGTTTAGAAATTGATTATTGTAATAATAAAATTCTAGAACATTTTTCATAAAATATATATATATTATTTTTGAAATTAATAATAAAGAATAACCAAAAAAGAAATTTGCGGCAATTGCAAAAATTCCACTTTTGGTGTGTACATTTGGAAGAATGCCACTTAGTGGTGTTCATTTGCAAAAATGCCACTAATTATGGATTTTAAACCCTAAATTTTAAAATTGTAAACCGTAAAAAATGTTTTGACCCCTAAAACCCATAAAATCCTCAAAACTAAACCATAATACAATATATTTAACTCAAATATAAATGATATAATGAAATTTTTTTTGAAACAGTGCCATTTTGCAAAGATTTTGAAAAGATGGCATTTTTGAAAAGTAGCATTTTTTAAAATTTCTCAAGAAATTTTGATATGTTTTATAAAAAAAACTTCCCAAAATTGTAACAACAAATATAATTATTCTTTCGATTTTTTTCTTTCACACAAGACAATTTGAAAGTAACAAAAAGATTTTTTTAATTTGAAAGTAACAAAAAACATTTTTAATCCGTGTTTCATATATAAAATTTATGTTTATATATTTTAAATAATTTATTTGTATTCTAAATTCTACTTAAAATATTCGGACAAGCCAAATTTAACATAATTTATATTTATGATACAATTCAAATAAATATGAGTTGTACATATTTATTTAATAAATAAGTACTCTTTAAGCTATTAGTCTAGATCATTTCTATTTCTATAGTAAACTTCATCTTTTATATATAAAGTTATAAGAAAATAAGAAAATATCAATATCAATATCTTTACAAGTTAAGTAAATTTAAAAAAACATCAAATCTAAGTGTCCAAATTCGCAATTGAATCTAATAGAAAACAATATTATCCACAGTAAATATTTTTGTTTTAGATATTGTTATTCAAAAATAAAATAATTCACACGGGTTTAACCAAATGGATATTGAACACAATTGATCACAATATGTCGTGTTTTTTTTTGTCAAATTTTCAAGCTTAAAAGGAATTTACACACAGTAGTAGTATTTCGGTGTAATGTGTTAACGACAAAGTCGACACTCCAACATCAATAGAAATGGAGAAACTTTTAGAAATAACAAAACCTTACTTGGTTATTACGATATCAAATTAGATCCAATGACCAATTCAATTATTTTTTGTTAATTAAATTATAAATGAAGTTATTGTGAGTATTATTAATGAAAATAAAATTAATGTCAACAAATAGAAAAAAAAGATATTATTTCATATAAAAAATTGAACTTAAATTCAAATTGAATATCATTAATAATTTTTAACTAAATAATATTTTTTTAATCTATTTAATTTCTAAAAATATTTAACTGCATGTAACGCGGAGAATCACCTAACGATTAATAAATTATCTAATAGGTGAGTTCTTAGTATTTATGACAAAGATATCAGTATTATAAAGATTAATTTTGAAAATTAAACTCTGACAATAAAGATGAACCCCAAAATGACACAAGTCACACAGCACACTTAAATAAATTATGGGAAAACTAGAAATTAAGGACGTTTTTTTTATCTGTTTTTGTTCATTTATTTATTTGAAAATTCTCATTTATGTCTAAACTACACTTTTATATAAATAATTAGTTTTTTTCCAATTTTGTTTTTTGTCAAACATGTGAGAAACCAATAAATAAAACTTTGTATCAAATGTGCGATTGTTGTTTACTAATCGATAAATTAAATCTTGGATTTATAAAATTCGTTCTGTTTTGGTTAGAAGACTCTTTCTGCATTGTATATGATTTAAAACATTCAGATTATGTGATTTAAACATTGTACATGTTTTAAAAAGTTTAGAATATACTAACGTTATACGAAGTTTAGAAGACAATTTCAGAATATAACATTTGCACTTTGCTCTATGTTATACAAATTTTAGAATAAACACTAATAATGAAGCCACTTCAAGTTTTAAAAGTTTTTAGTTAGGTAGTTGAGTAAAACTTTAAGACAGAAATGAGAGTTGCCCATAAATGACCAACCTAATCTCTATCAATCACAATCAATTCAGTTTTGAAATTTTTACTCAACCTAACTCAGTTTTAGCATTTAACCTGAGGGTTCTTTGAGATCACAAGTCCTCAAAGTCATCTAGTTAAGTTTTAGTTAAGTTTTTAACTAAGTTTTAGTTTTAGTTAAGTTTTAAAAGTTTTTCTTAGTTTTAATACAGAGAGTTAAATGAGCAACCATAAATTAGAGATCAATTCAAGAGAGTTAAAGAAATCAGATATCAATCACAATCAATTCAAGAGAGTTTGTACGTTTTTATCAACTTGAATGAAACTAATTCAGTTTCAAACACTACACTTATACCATCAACATTTGTACTTACACTTATACGTTTTTATCAACTTGACTCAACATTGATGTTCATTGATCAAGTAACAAAACACTTTAACATTAATCAAGTAAGAAACACACTATCAAAGGTTGCTACTCAAGCATTTCTGTTAACATTGATCAAGTAATTAACATTGATAAACTAGCCATATCATCAAATAAGCTAGCCACTAATCAGTACGAAACAAGAAACACAATCAGAGAATCCTAATCAACATTTCTGTTTAACATTGATCTATCCAAATCAACATTTCTGTTCCAAAACTTTCTGATACAGAGATGATATAGATGAAATTGCAATCTACACACATACAAGTCAAGCAAATGCATAAACAATGGATTAATCACAGTCAGTTCATAACAACACTCTCGAAGAGGAAGGTGAAGGGTTTACTTGGGGTCGTCGTCGCTGGATTCTTCAAGCTCCAGTCGTCGCAGGATTCTTCAAGCTCCAGTCTCCGGTGTATCGGATACATGCAGAGACAGAGGAGAGAAGAAGAAATCAGATCAGAGGCTTTGAGAAACGAAGAGTCATCATCAGAGGCTTCGAAACAAAGAAGAAGAGAAGAAGAAGTACCTGCGACGACCGGCGATCTACTTCCAGGCGATGAAATGACCGGCGATCTACTTCCAGGAGAGAGAGAGAGAGAGAGAGAGAGAGGGTTTCGCGAACAGGGAGAAGAGAAGATGAAGAGAGGAATCGACGGAGAGATTTCTCCGACGACGTCAACGGCGAAATCGCCCAAAAAATCGCCTGCGTTTTCTCTCCCAAACGGAGAAAACAATGAGATCGACAAAATGAATTTTTTTTTTCCTTCTCTACTTCGCGACGAAATCCGCCACGGCCCAATGACAACGCGACACGTGACGCGTTGAGACACAGCAAAAGTCTCAGCCCACTGAAACGTTTTATTTAGGCTGAGACTGAAAACTGATTATTTTATTGTTTTTGGACTTTGAGACTGGCCTTATGAGATCAACCGATCATGGTTAATCATGGTCTAACATTTATTAACCAATTTTAGAATACATATTTTACTAAAGTCAAAACTACTCTCTCAGGCCCAGTTTACGAGTCACAGCCGCACTTCACCAAAGATGAGTTTCTCCCACCGCTGTTTCTCCTCCTCCGACCAGATCGCCTAACCGACGTTACTCTCCTCTCTCGGGTTCATCTTAACTCGAAGATCTCGCCGGTGAGCCCCTTTCTCTGCCTTCGAGCCGCGTGGCTAGGTCAACGTCTGCTCTCTAACTCTCTCTCTCCATGACGGTGACTCATAACAAGATGCTCCGGACTCGCCCATTGCAGCTCATTAATTCCTCCGGCGCAGCCGAGCCAACGCCAACCTCCACAGCCACCGGATCCGGCAGTTCCACCGGATCCGGTCCTTGCAACACATTCGACCTCTACCTCTCCTCTGTGGTCGCCGATGATGCCCAGCCGGCCATCCTTCCTCATCGTTTTCATCGAGATCTGTTGTCACTCTGGTTCAATGATTATGTTCCGGCGAAGGACCTCCTTCTTCTCTGATCTTACATTAGTTTCCCTCGTGGGAGTTATATCTCAACAGAAGCTCCGGCGATGATTTTACTACTCTCCGCCTCTATTAAAATCGAGCGGAGGCTCCTCACGCACTGCTACAACCTTCCGTCACGGAGGTCACGGGACTTCTTCCCGTCGGCTTCATCCCTCCGTTACGAGATCTGTCAAAGTTGGGCTTGGCCCATTTTGAGTATTGGGCTTTTTAGCCTTTCAAGCCCATCTTCTGTGCTTTTGAAAACCAGGTTATGTGTTGTTTATTACTCGGGTATTGCTACTGATTTTAACACAGCTCATACCTTATCAACTATGCTTTATTACTATGTTATAATTAATGGTGTTTAGCTCAAATCCCATGGAAATTAGGAAATATTAGTAGAACCATATAAAATTTTTTTTTATTACTGACATTTTTTAAATATCCAGCGTGCCTTTTTGTTACGTTGTGACAAAAAATGTAATTACAAGAATGTTATAGCTACGTAAGCAACCATGTAGGAAATCGCTGACGTGTATTAATGAACTCAGCCGTAAAGCGCTACAGCTGAGTTATGGTTACGTTGCGGCTGAGTTATGGTTAGTTGTGGCTGAGTTATAAAACGCAGCAGACTTATGAGAGATCAGCTGACTTACGAACATAAATCAGCCGTTAGTGACGGCTGACTTACAGAAATCTGGCTGACTTATGAGAGATCGGTTGACTTATGAACATAAATCAGCTGTTAGTGACGGCTGATTTACAGAAATCTGGCTGACTTATGAGATAACGACTGACTTACGAACAAGTTACGACTGAGTTATACAACGGCGGGCTGATTTATGAGGTCGGCTGACTTATGAACATAAATCAGTCGTTAGTGACGGCTGATTTACAGAAATCTGGCTGACTTATGAGAGATCGGCTGACTTACGAACACAAGTTACGGCTGAGTTATGTTCTCCGGTTGGGAAGCAGTTACGGCTGTTACGTAAATCAGCCGTAATTGGCTGGGTTAACAATAACTCAGCCTTATTACGGATGACTTATCAGCGGAAAATTAATTACTAGAATAGCATTCATTTGATGGCTGATTTATTTAATGATACGGCTGACTTAATATTTTATAGTCTTATTACGGCTGATTTATTAGCGAAAGATTAATTACTGAAATATTATTCACGTGGCAGCGGACTTACACTATCTTGATGGCTGATTTATTAATGGCTGAGTTATGTGTTCGTTTGGCGGCTGACTTACCGATATTCCATGTCATATGCTCCGATTTTCCATGTCATCAGCTTTTATTTGCTATGTCATTATTAATGTTACGACAGTCAAATTAGGATTCTTCATCTATGACCTTCGTCTTCTTCTTACCTTCTTCATCTAGCTTTTTCATTCATCAGAGAGCTTATGGATCCGGTAATTATTGTTTCCGGTAACTGGGTTAAGAAACACAGATATGTATTCAACACCGACGGTAGAGGATGTAGAGTTGTGCATATAAATAAGAAAACAACACTAGATGAACTTGCGAAGATAGTACTCGATGATTACGGATTGAAGGAGTTGAGCCATCAGATTCAGCTGAGCTACATGTTCTCGAATAAAGCTTTGAAAACAATGGCGCACGATACTCCACCAGTTTACCTCTCAAATACTCGACAGTTGCAATTTTTTTAAGCCTCAGAAAAATTGAACATTTACGTCTTTGTGTGGAGATTACGGTGAATGAAATTAGTCGGAATGACGGAGCGAGAGAGAAGAATAAAAGGTTATTCAGTTATAGCTCAGAAGTTGAATCTAGATACGAAGATTACTGTGGGAGTTATGATGGTTTCAACTTGGAGGATGAAGTAGAAGAAGATGAAGTAGAAGAAGAAGATGAAGAAGGAGAAGAAAATGAAGAAGGCGAAGAAAATGAAGTAGTCGAAGAAAATGAAGTAGGCGAAGAAGACGATGAATTTGATAGCCGATTTGATATGTTCAACGACTCGGATGGTGAGTCATCTGAAGATGATAACTTCAGTTTATTCGGTGAGTCTCCAACACAAGACGAAGATTCACCGACACTACCTCCTAAGAAGAGACCTCATAACTTGTCGACGTGCGGATCTAAAGGGAATCCGGAGGTTCCAAGGTTAGATTTGTCTTCCCTAAACCTCTCGGTAGGGCAACGATTTGAGAGTAAAGCCGATTTGGAGAAACGACTGAAACTTCTTACGGTGAAGGATTGATTTGATTTTGATGTACACGTATCCGATTCAGATACACTCGTTGTTAAGTGTTGGGTTGGTGGATGTCTCTGGAGAGTTCGTGCTACTACACTAAGGGATCCCCCGGCATTTTATGTTCGTATATACGATTCGGATCATACATGTTCTATAACTGAGCGTTCTAGTCGATCTCGAAAAGCAACATCGGCTATTTTAGGAGAGTTATACAAGGACTTTCTCGGCGACGTTGGTCCGTCAGTTCGACCTACGAGTGTCGGAATATCTATCAAAAAGCAATTTGGTGTAAAGATAATTATTAGTACGTTGCGGCTGACTTAACGACTGAGTTATATAAACTCAACGGCTGAGTTATATAAACGAGACGGTTGAGTTACATAAACGAGACGGCTGAGTTATATAAACTCAACGGCTGAGTTATAACGGCTGAGTTATATAAACTCAACGGCTGAGTTATATAAACTCAACAGTTGAGTTATATAAACTTAACGACTGAGTTACTAGTACGTTTGGGCTGACTTATTTTTACGATGCGGCTGACTTATTTTTATTATTTTTCATGTGGTCAGATGGATTATTGGAAATCACATAGAACGCTAAGATTTGCAAGAGAACTCGAGATGGGAACTCCTGAGAGTGGGTTTGAAGACTTGCCTTCTTACTTATACAAGATAAGAAGGGCAAATCCAGGTACAATTGCGCGTCTTCAAATCGATGAGTTTGGAAGATTCATGTATATGTTCCTTGCATTTGATGCGAGCGTAAATGAGTTTCTTTTCATGCGCAAAGTTGTCGTTGTCGACGGTACGTTTTGTAATGGTAAATACAAAGAAATGCTTCTCACAGCACTAGCTCAGGATGGTAATTTTCAGATTTTCCCAATTGCCTTCGGTGTGGTTGACACTGAAAATGATGATTCGTGGCACTAGTTTTTTACGCAACTAAAACTTGTGATTCCTTACGATGAGGGTCTTGCGATAATCTCGGATAGGTATAACTCGATAGGGAAAGCAATTGGGAATGTGTATCCGTTGGCTTCTCGGGAAATTTGCACTTATCATTTATATAAGAACATTTTGGGACAGTTCAGAGGAAAATATGTTTCTCGTCTGGTGAAGCAAGCGGCAAGATGTTTTAGGATGCCTGATTTTACTGCGATATACGAGGAGATTCAAACGATTAATCCTGAACTCCATGGCTACCTTGAAAGAGCTGGTGTCAACCTGTGGGCGCGTATTCATTTCCCGGGCGAAAGGTATAATTTGATGACTACGAACATAGCGGAATCAATGAACCATGCACTGAGTTATATACCCTAAAAACATACCATTTACAGTCAAATCGTAAATGCTAAATAGAAGGTTCATAAAACAAACAAATAGAAGGTTCATAAGTGCTAAATCAGTTGAACTGCGCCAACATATCATATCCTTTTTCATCGAAGATCTCTGCTGCCATCCTCACCCGTATACCCTGAATATTTTTATCGCATATCCCATCAAAAGTTACACCAAGCGTTAGACACTTGATAAACTTCGCTGAATACACCCCACAATCACCAACTTGGGTGTTTTGGAGAATGTTTTTGCCGCTTTTCCATCTGAACGCAAATTGTTTTGGGGAAACGGTTTTTTTCCCCAGGAATTACAGCATTGATCATTGCAAGGATCATTTGCATCAGCGGCCTAAATGCTTATAGCATTTTTGTTCACTTTCAGGAGTTACCTGTCCAATGATGGGATCGTAGGCATTGATATTCTCCTTCAGAAGATCCACGTGAAACGCCACCCAATGATCGCCTCCAGTTTGAAGTACTTCATACAAGTGATCAACATCTTCAAGCCACTTTTTGTTTGTTGGAAGGTCTGCGGGAATCTTATCGTTTATGAGATTCTCAAAACCTGAGGTTTTGAATTTGAACATCTTTGGATTCATCTTGAACTTCTCGAAATCCCAAATCCATAATCCTAGGAACTATTGGTCCACAATGGCAATGCGTTTAGACCAGAATGGGCTGGGATCTTGCATGGACCTTTTGGTGAGGACTCTCATATACGAAGCAACATGCTGTACACAGAATATTAAGTCAGCCATCGAATTATCATAACTCAGCCATCAAACAATCATAACCCAGCCATAAATAATCATAACATAGTCATTAAATAATCATAACCCAGCCACCAAATAACTAATAACTCAGCCATCAAACAGCCATAACTCAGCCATCAAACAACCATAACTCAGCCATCAAACAACTAATAACTCAGTCATCAAATAACTAACAACTCAGTCATAAATAATCATAACTCAGCCATCAAATAACTAATAACTCAGCCATCAAATAACTAACAACTCAGTCATAAATAATCATAACTCAGCCGTAAATTATACTTACAGTATCAAATAACCATCCATACTCACGATTCAGCCAATGCTTTCTTTCAGTCATGAGTATTCTGTAGAAACTCACTTCCTCGTTATTAAGATCGGTCAGTGGAATGGCCCTAACAATCAAACACATGTCAGTTTAGGCAAATATTGCTAATAGCTGTATAAAATAAAAAAAGAATGGTGTAAAAGTCTATACTCGAATGGCTTTAGATGTTGCATAAGTTTCTCCAATTTAGCCAGGTCAACAGGTGAGAGAGGATCATAGATTGCTGATGAAGGTTCAAAACTCTTCCTCATGCACGTCGTCTCCAACAGAAGGAAAAACTGTTGAAGGAGGATTTGGCATCACTGCTAACCCAGTTGTAGCTAATTGAACAACCCTCGACCGATACTCCTTAATTCTCGCTAGCCTAAGCCTTTCATCTTCTTCCTCATCAGACTCCGGTAACAGTTGGTTTTCTTTTGCGAGAACTTCATCGGTCACATCCTCAACATCAGTTTGACCTTCCATCTTCCCCTTTTTCTTCACAGCCAGCAACCGTATTCTTATTACACCGTCACGAGTCTTCTTTGCATCCGCTTCTTTCTTCTTTAACTCAGCCGCTGCCTTCTCTTCCTTCTTCTTTAACTCAGCCGTTGCCTTCTCTTCTTTCTTCTTAAGAGCGATCTCCTTCCTTTTAGCAGCAGCATCAGTCTTCTTCTTAGCAGCATCCTCAGCCTTTTTTCAAATAATCCTCATTTTCTTTTTCTTTTGGGTGCCTCCTGGTGCCGCGTCGTAATTCTTGCTTAGCAAGAGAATCTTAGCAGGAGAAACAGTAATGAAATCAAGTTCACTACCAACAAATTCTTTTTCGCCTCAGGAATACCCTTAGGAATTTGTTCTTTCGTCTTCAATTTCGACCCCATAGCTTTCTCTTTGGCCTTAGCAAGCTCCTTCTGTTTTGAAAAATACTGTTGCGGAGTTCGGCTTTCGGCCTTAGCAAGCTCCTCAACCGATGTGTTTTTAGCCCACACAACATTATCAAGGGTCTCAGATACCGTATTAGGTACCGTTCGGCTATTAACTGACTTTTGCCCTGGTAAATTTCGCGTTTTTGGACTGAGAATATAGTTTTGGGCACTTTCCGATAAACCCAAAACTTTAAGACGCTCATTCACTGTATCTTTGACTCTATCAGCAATTTTCTTCTCCATATCTTCCATTTTTCGGGTTAACTCTCCAAAGTTGGAATCGTAGGCGGAAAACTGAAAGCAAACCCTCTCAAACATAGAGTCATATCTATCAAATTTACTAGAAATTTTTTCCAGCTCAGCGATTATGATATTCATAGCCGCCGCATCCTCGCTAGCACCCTTTCCCTTTGCATCCTCCTTCTTCTCTACATCAGCAGCTTCATCCTCCTCAGCAGCTTCATCCTCCTCAGCAGCTTCATTCTCCTCAGCAGCTTCACCCTCCTTGTGTTTCTTATCTTTCTTCTGCTTCTTTCTGGGTCGCTCAGACTCAGAGTTATAAGGAACTAAAGCCAACTTGGTTTTTTTTCTTCTTCTCCTTCCTCTGCACATCCCAATAATCACCTCTTACATACCTACCAGAATGTAAGTCTCTTATCAGGCTATTCAGATGTGGGTCATCGTCTTGACCCGGCCACTGAGGAAACATCTCATCTACAGACTCCTTCAAAACCATATGCCTCACACGCACCTACAACAGTAACTCATAACTCAGCCATCGAATAATTATAACTCAGCCGTAAAACAATAACTCAGCCATCAAATAAAGAATAACTCAGCCATCACACAAACAAATCATAACTCAGCCATCAAAATTATCATAACTCAGCCGTAAAATAAAGAATAACTCAGCCATAAAATAAAAAATAACTCAGCCATCATACAAACAAATCATAACTCAGCCATCAAAAAAATCATAACTCAGCCGTAAAATAAAGAATAACTCAGCCATCAAATAAATAATAAATCAGCCTAAAACCTTACATGACCATGGTCTTGAATCTCTTTTTTCAGGACAGTATCAAAACTTGCACGTGTGCGCGTTGCATCATATCGAAGAAGCGGAATTTCTTCCTCAGGGACTACTCCGCTAAAACGCTCTCGAAAGCAACTGATAGATTCATACGCCCAAGCCAATAAAGCGTAAACCAGGCCGCTGATGGAGTATGTCTTTCCTACTGGATTCAACGACTGAATACTACCAACCAGAGCTTCAAATGCAGCTCGACCCCATGGATAAGTCATCATGGCTTCATCATCGAATACTCTTTTTGCAGTTTCAAAAGGTATCCTATAATTATGATGCCCAGCATAAATTTCCATGGCTTGAAGAACTAACAGCCCTAACCATTTACGCTTTTCAAAACTCCAGGCCCTACAACCTCTTATTGCTGCCCTCAGTTCATCAGGCTTGGGTCCAAGCCCATGCGGCACCTTCAACTCCTCCCAAAACTCTGTGTATTGGTCAGGTTCAATATTACTTTCTGTTGGCACTGGATTTGTGTTTAACCCAGTGATCTCACCAAACTCGAGTAAGCTAAACCTGATAGGTTGATCACCAACCACACTCCTCACCAACCACACTCCAAATCTCCTTCTTCTCTATCAGGTTTAGCTTACTCGAGTTTGGTGAGATCACTGGGTTAAACACAGATCCAGTGACAACAGAAAGTAATATTGAACCTGACCAATACATAGAGTTCTGGGAGGAGTTGAAGGTGCCGCATGGGCTTGGACCCAAGCCTGATGAACTGAGGGCAGCAATAAGAGGTTGTAGGGCTTGGAGTTTTGAAAAGCGTAAATGGTTAGGGCTGCTAGTTCTTCAAGCCATGGAAATTTATGCTGGGCATCATAATTATAGGATACTTTTTGAAACTGCAAAAAGAGTATTCGATGATGAAGCCATGATGACTTATCCATGGGGTCGAGCTGCATTTGAAGCTCTGGTTGGTAGTATTCAGTCGTTGAATCCAGTAGGAAAGACATACTCCATCAGCGGCCTGGTTTACGCTTTATTGGCTTGGGCGTATGAATCTATCAGTTGCTTTCGAGAGCGTTTTAGCAGAGTAGTCCCTGAGGAAGAAATTCCGCTTCTTCGATATGATGCAACGCGCACACGTGCAAGTTTTGATATTGTCCTGAAAAAGGAGATTCAAGACCATGGTCATGTAAGGTTTTAGGCTGATTTATTATTTATTTGATGGCTGAGTTATTCTTTATTTTACGGCTGAGTTATGATTTTTTTTATGGCTGAGTTATGATTTGTTTGTATGATGGCTTGAGTTATTTTTTATTTGATGGCTGAGTTATTCTTTATTTTACGGCTGAGTTATGATAATTTTGATGGCTGAGTTATGATTTGTTTGTGTGATGGCTGAGTTATTCTTTATTTGATGGCTGAGTTATGATTATTCGATGGCTGAGTTATGAGTTACTGTTGTAGGTGCGTGTGAGGCATATGGTTTTGAAGGAGTCTGTAGAGGAGATGTTTCCTCAGTGGCCGGGTCAAGACGATGACCCACATCTGAATAGCCTGATAAGAGACCTACATTCTGGTAGGTATGTAAGAGGTGATTATTGGGATGTGCAGAGGAAGGAGAAGAAGAAAAAAACCAAGTTGGCTTTAGTTCCTTATAACTCTAAGTCTGAGCGACCCAGAAAGAAGCAGAAGAAAGATAAGAAACACAAGGAGGGTGAAGCTGCTGAGGAGGGTGAAGCTGCTGAGGAGGATGAAGCTGCTGATGTAGAGAAGAAGGAGGATGCAAAGGGAAAGGGTGCTAGCGAGGATGTGACGGCTATGAATATCATAATCGCTGAGCTGGAAAAAAATTTCCAGTAAGTTCGATAGATATGACTCTATGTTTGAGAGGGTTTGCTTGCAGTTTTCCGCCTACGATTCCAACTTTGGAGAGTTAACCCGAAAAATGGAAGATTTGGAGAAGAAAATTGCTGATAGAGTCAAAGATACAGTGTGAGCGTCTGAAAGTTCTGGGTTTATCGGAAAGTGCCCAAAACTATGTTCCTAGTCCAAAAACGCGAAATTTACCAGGGCAAAAGTCAGTTAATAGTCGAACGGTATTTGAGACCCCTGACAATGTTGTGTGGGCTAAAAACACATCGGTTGAGGAGCTTGCTAAGGCCGAAAGCCGAACTTCGCATCAGTATTTTCCAAAACATAAGGAGCTTGCTAAGGCCAAAGAGAAAGCTATGGGGTCGAAATTGAAGGCGAAAGAACAAATTCCTAAGGGTACTCCTGAGGCGAAAAAGAATTTGTTGGTAGTGAACTTGATTTCGTTACTGTTTTTCCTGCTAAGCAAGAATTACGACGCGGCACCAGGAGGCACCCAAAAGAAAAAAAAAATGATGATTATTTGAAAAAAAAAGGCTGAGGATGCTGCTAAAAGGAAGGAGATCGCTCTTAAAAAGAAAGAAGAGAAGGCAGCGGCTGAGTTAAAGAAGAGAAGGCAGCGGCTGAGTGAAAGAAGGAAGAAGCGGATGCGAAGAAGACTCGTGACGGTGTAATAAGAATACAGTTGTCGGCTGTGAAAAAGAAGGGGAAGATGGAAGGTCAAATTGATGTTGAGGATGTGACCGATGAAGTTCTCGGAAAAGAAAATCAACTGTTACCAGAGTCTGATGAGGAAGAAGATGAAAGGCTTAGGTTAGCGGGAATTAAGGAGTATCGGTCGAGGGTTGTTCAATTAGCTACAACTGGGTTAGCAGTGATGCCAAATCCTCCTTCAACAGTTTTTCCTTCTGTTGGAGACGACGTGCATGAGGAAGAGTTTTGAACCTTCATCAGCAATCTATGATCCTCTCTCACCTGTTGACCCGGCTAAATTGGAGAAACTTATGCAACATCTAAAGCCATTCGAGTATAGACTTTCACACCATTCTTTTTTTTATTTTATACAGCTATTAGCAATATTTGCCTAAACTGACTTGTGTTTGATTGTTAGGGCCATTCCACTGACCGATCTTAATAACGAGGAAGTGAGTTTCTACAGAATACTCATGACTGAAAGAAAGCATTGGCTGAATCGTGAATATGGACGGTTGTTTGATACTGTAAGTATAATTTACAGCTGAGTTATGATTATTTATGACTGAGTTGTTAGTTATTTGATGGCTGAGTTATGGTTATTTATGGCTGAGTTATTAGTTATTTGATGGCTGAGTTATCGTTGTTTGATGGCTGAGTTATGGTTGTTTGATGGCTATTTGATGGCTGAGTTATTAGTTATTTGGTGGCTGGGTTATGATTATTTAATGACTGGGTTATGATTATTTATGGCTGGGTTATGATTGTTTGATGGCTGAGTTATGATAATTCGATGGCTGACTTAATATTCTGTGTACAGCATGTTGTTTCGTATATGAGAGTCCTTACCAAAATGTCCATGCAAGATCCCAGCCCATTCTAGTCTAAGCGCATTGCCTTTGTGGACCAATGGTTCCTAGGATTATGGATTCGGGATTTCGAGCAGTTCAAGATGAATCCAAAGATGTTCATATTCAAAGCTTCAGGTTATGAGAATCTCATAAACGGTAAGATTCCTGCAGACCTTCCGACAAACAAAAAGTGGCTTGAAGATGTCGATCACTTGTACGAAGTGCTTCAAACTGGAGGTGATTATTGGGTGGCGTTTCACGTGGATCTTCTGAAGGAGAAGATCAATGCCTACGATCCCATCATTGGACAGGTAACTCCTAAAAGTGAACAAAAAAATGCTAGATGCATTTAGGCCGCTGATGCAAATAATCCTTGCAATGATCAATGCTGTAATTCCTGGGAAAAAAACTGTTTGCCCAAAACAATTTGCGTTCAGATGGAAAAGCGGCAAAAACATTCCCCAAAACACCCAAGTTGGCGATTGTGGGGTGTATTCAGCGAAGTTTACTGAGTGTCTAGCGCTTGGTGTAACTTTTGATGGGATATGCGATAAAAATATTCATGGTATACGGGTGAAGATGACAGCAGAGATCTTCGATGAAAAAGGATATGATATGTTGGCGCAGTTCAACTGATTTAGCACTTATGAACCTTCTATTTGTTTGTTCTATGAACCTTCTGTTTAGCACTTAGGATTTGACTGTAAATGGTATGTTTTGGGGGTATATAACTCAGCCGTTTCGTTTTGATATCTCAGCCATTTCATTTAGATAACTCAGCCTTACCCGAACCCCTAAAATCGAAAATGTAATTTAAGACTTACAAAATTATAATTAAGATCATTTTATTAGTATAAAATGAATATAAATCAACTGAATGTGAACAACCTTCTTCAATTTACAAGTTGAGACTCTAACTTGATCTTGGGATATATATTGTCTTACAAGTACTCAAAACTTTACCTATATGTAAGACCCAAAATAATATACAATAAATCATATAGAATTTTTTTCAATTGAATGTGTATAATTTGTTTCATTTGAGACTTTAAATCATATATTTTCTAAATGCTAAACCCTAAAACCCAAACCATGATCCCTAAACCCTAAACCTTAAATCCATAACTCAGCCGTGAAGTTCCTATAACTCAGTCGTCAAATGTAAATTCTGGGCGGGAAATTTGCGACGTTTCGTCTTCCTATCTCTCCCTCTTGCGACGTTTCGTCTTCCTATCTCTCTCTATATATATAGCCCTTCTCTTCCTATCTCTCTCTCCCATCACTTTTTTTTATAGAAAAAACCTAAGAAAAAAAACCTAATCTCATCAAAACATACATCATGTCGATTGTCCCTAATATGACATCCAAGTTCGAGAGCATAATCAATGTCATACACATGTAAGATCGGGATAACCTCCCTCTTCTAAACCCTTGTGCGGATGTCTGTGTGACCAAACTACTGTTACGTGGTTTAAGTTTTTACACGATCTCTCGCAGGCGATCCCGGATATTCTTCGAGAGGGATAGGTTCAGCCGTGGCCGACTTACCGCTTCATTCCCGATGATGTTAAGGGACAGTGGTTTCTTAAACTAACTGTAAGTATAATTTAACTTTCATATTAGATTTAACTTTTTGTTTCTTAAACACTAATACTTTTTGTTTCTTTTTATAGCGAAAATACAGATGGGATTCGAGGCATAATTTGACAGTTTGGACACAGTTTAATCTACTGGCTAGAACGCTATTTCGAACTCAAATGCGCACGTTTAAGAGGATATGGCATCATGGCGGCGAGAAGCCTGATTGGATTACAAATAGAGTTTGGCTTGCTCTCGTCGAAATGTTTGATGAGTTTGGCCCAGATAATTTTGAGTTTGGACAATGTAATTTTAAATAAATGTTTGAAACCCTAAATGTTTTGTTTTTTGTTTATCTAAATGACTCATCCATTTACTACAATTTTTGTTTTTGTTTACAACAATTTATACAAGTTTTTATATAACTCAGCCGTCAAATATAATAACTCAGCCTTATTAAACATAACTCAGCCGTCAAGTATAATAACCTAGCCTCATTAAACATAACTCAGCCGTCAAGTACAATAACTCAGCCTCATTAAACATAACTCAGCCGTCTCGCGACGTTTCGTCTTTCTATACCATAACTCAGCCGTGTTGCGACGTTTCGTATTTCTATTTTGGCCCGGTTTATTAATTGAAATTATAATTTTTTCCGCCTGGTTTATTAATTAAAATCGCAAAATTACAAAATTATACTTTCTTCAATTTACAAGTTGAGACTCTAACTTGATATTGAGATATAAATCAGCCGTCACTCAGCCGTGTTGACCATAACTCAGCCGTGTCGCGGCCTTTCGTCTTTCTATACCATAACTCAGCCGTGTAGTCTTTCTTTACCATAACTCAGCCGTATCGCGACGTTTCGTGTTTCTATTTTGGGCGGAAAAAATCAAACCAAAATCCATAACTCAGCCGTGTCGCGACGTTTCGTCTTACCAAAATCCATAACTAAGCCGTGTCGCGATGTTTCGTGTTTCTATTTTGGACGGGAAAAATCAAACCATAATCCATACAATTAAAACCATATTGTAAACAAAATTCATAACTCAGCCGTAACACAACCAAAAATTTATACAAAACCTCTACATTGGACAAGTTCTTGCATTATGTCCAACCTGTTTACAACGAGAACATGTGTGTTTTTTCCTAGGACGTTTATTCTCAAGTGCAACTTCTAGAGCAGATTTCATCCTACCTTTCTTAGGCCTTCCTGGTGGTTGACGAACAACTGGGGGAAAGCACGGTTGGTTAACCACGTTATCTGGAACTTGGAGCGCTGAATCTACCGGCATGATCGACTCAGCGTATGCGTTTACCAAATAATTGTTTTGATAGTAAGGACTGCACAGGGATATACGACATTTATCCCTGTTATCGGCAGCTGCGATTGCATGCACACATGGTAATTTCTCCCCTTTGATTTCAATATGGTTAATTTTTTTTTGCTGTTCTTCTGAGTGATCTAGAGTTAATTTGACGTTTTTATAAAGTTTTTAAAAGGTTTATAAAGTTTTTAAAGGTTTTGTAAAACTGTTTAAAATGTTTATAAGGTTTTTATAAGATTTTTAAAAGGTTTTTTAAAGGCTTTTATAAACTTTTAAAAACAAATTTGTAAAACTGTTTAAAATAATTTATAAGGGTTTTAAAAGGTTTATAAAAGTTTTTAAAAGATTTATAAGAGTTTTTTAAACTTTATAAACCTTGTAAAGAACCCTTATAAGGTTTTTTAAAGGTTTTTATAAGATTTTTAAAATGTTGTTATAAGGTTTTATAAGGTTTTTAAAGGTTTTGTAAGGTTTTTTAAAGGTTTTGTAAAACTGTTTAAAATAATTTATAAGGGTTTTGAAAGGTTTATAAAAGTTTTTAAAAGATTTATACGAGTTTTTTAAACTTTATAAACCTTGTAAAGAACCCTTATAAGGTTTTATAAGGTTTTTTAAAGGTTTCTATAAGGTTTTTAAAAGGTTTTTATAAGATTTTATAAGGTTTTTTAAAGGTTTTGTAAGGTTTTTTAAAAATTTTGTAAAACTGTTTAAAATAATTTATAAGGGTTTTATAAGGTTTTAAAAAAGTTTTTAAAGTTTGTAAAAGGTTTATAAGGGTTTTTACAAGATTTATAAAGCTTATAAAAGTTTATAAGAGTTTTTTACAAGTTTTATAAGGATTTTCTAAAAAATTGATAAAGTTTTTAAAAAGTTTATAAGAATTTTTTACAAGATTTATAAGGTTTTTAAAAGGTTTTGTAAAACAGTTTAAAAACTTTATAATTTTTTTTTTAAGTTTTATAATGTCAATAAAAACCCTAACCCTCTCTCCCCCCCAAAAACCTATACCCTAAATGCACATTAGTTTATCCAAGCTCAAAAATTTACAGTCGTTTATATTTTTGATCAAAACGTTTTTGATTCTTCTTCTCCTTTTGAGTTTCTCTAAGAATATTTTTCTTCTTCTTTTTCATATATATCCACCAGATTAGAGAGAGCAAGAATAAAATTTCCATATCTCTTTTACGAGAGATTTGAGAAAAGAGAAGAAAGAGAAAGAGAAAAGAAAGAAGAAAAATTTCTCAGATCTCTTTCACGAGAGAGAAAGAGAAAAGGAAGAAAAAAGACAAAAAAAGGAAAGACAAAAAAGAAAAGGAAGAAAGACAAAAGAAGAAAACGACATATTTGACTTTTAGTTTAATGAATAGTGGCACGTTTGTAAACAACTTTAAAGTGTGGCATTTTTGTAAAGTGGCATATGAGATGTGGTATTTTTTAAAATTTCTCTTTAATGAATGACAAATGATAAATAAAAATTAGGTAAAAATTAATAATTCAAAAAGTAGTAGAGAGAATTTTTTATTCTATTATTGCCATTGTTACACTTCAATCATCTGCGTGTGTTAAGAAAAAAAATGATATGCATGTGACAACAACAGCTATGAAGCTTATCCGTCCATCTTCACCATGAAGCTCCATCCGACATACAAAAATCTTGTACATATTCTTCGATTCTGAAACACCTTCCAACTTCAACCAATGCTAATTGGTCATAAAAGTTGTAAACCACAAAAAAAAATCAAGGAAAACTCAGCACAACCGTATATATACTCTTTGTCTGACCACCTTTTCTTAAAGAAAAATGTCAACGCTGATGAATCTACTCCACATTGGTCGAAGAATTCCAACAACACCATCATTTTTCGATCATGGAAACTTTATTTCTATGTCGTACCACAGCTCATCAAAGATAAGTAAAGATTGACTTTCTAATTGTTGGGTTGGGATTTCATCCCAATGATGTCAACATGACATATGATTACATACAAAAATGACCCAAATCAAGTAGATAGAAAGGAACCAACCCGAACTATGCGCCACTGGTAGTAATCGATCCAAACTAAGCGGATCAGATAGGAACCGATCCAAACCAAGCAGATTGGGTCGTAGCTGATTAAAACCAAGCGCAACTGATCGAAAGCGATTCAAACTAAACACTACGGACTATGCGAACCAAGCACTACATATCGGCTGCGATCCAAACTATGAGGACCAGACCGAACTGATCCACACCGTGAAGGACCGAACCGATCTGAACCAAACTATGAAGATCAAATCGGTTACAAGGCCTCGTAAACTAAGCCCAAGACGAAACCTTTGACAAGATGGTTTTAGTGGACCGATCCCAAGCCCACGATGGGATGGTCTTGATGAGTCGAGCCCAACATATAATAAGCATGAAGAGAGAAGCCCATAAAGATGCGACGGACTTGCAGAAAAGAAATTTCGAGGAATTCAGAAGTTTTTCTTTATCTTTTAGAAATAATAGGCCCAACCGACTTAAACTTTTATAAATACTCTTGTACATTCCATGAGAAGGGTATCCATAATTATTCATACCTAAATACTTGGTACTTTAAGAGCTTTACAAAACACTTTAATAAAACTAATCTCTTGATCTTTGTGTTGTGGTTTATCTTAGAAGTTTCAGTTCTATCTAAAAGTCTTTAATAAATTTAATTGTGTTAGTTTCGACTCTCACACTAATAAAAAGCATTGGATAAATCAATGAAAGAGAATTCCGATGAAAAACCAAACGAGATCTGAGAGCATCTCTATTTGGAATCCATTTGGAATCTCTTAGAGAGTCTCTCATATTAAAATTTTATTTTTATAATTAAATTTTAGTCATTCAATTAAAGTATCCTAAAATTATTAGAAATTCTAAAGAGTATTTCATGGAGGAAGATACTCTAGGATAGTTGTGAAATTGCAGAAAACTAAAAAACATAATCAGAATTTATTGTCCAATCTAGGTAACTGTGCGGATTCATTTGTATTTTGTAAGGATAAAAATTAGAATTTACTATTGTAAATTTGTAATATTGATGTGCGGGTTCATTATTATGATTGATGAGTGCATAATCAAATGTATTTTTTAAGAATGAAAATAATTTACCATTGTCACTTTTTAATAATGATGTTGTATTATAAGTGCTTGATTGGCGTAAACGAATTTATGTTGATAATTGATTATATATTAAATTTATGTTGATAATTGATTATATATTGTGTTTGTATATCTCATGTTTAATTGTTTATATGATTTATAAATTTATATTATGATTTAATGCCATGTTATCATTGTTATGTTACCTTGATGAGGACTTAAAATGATAATTGTGTACGTACATGATTTTTTTTTTAAAATAAATTAATTTTAAAAGTTAGTAACGCACTATGTGCGGGTATAAATTTAAAAGAAAAAAGAAATTTAATTTAAGTATTTAAGATCACGATTTTCTCATTTATAACAAATATGTGTTATTGTTAGTTTTATATGTATATGCATAAAGAAAATTATTATGCATATATAATATATTGAGTGTAGTAAAACTTTTGTATTTGTATTGAAGTCGCAAACGAAAAATAACAATACGTAAGATTTTGTAATTAATGGAAAAGGTGTTTTAACATATGAAAAAATAGATGTGGCGAGCCTAAATTTTTTTTATGCTTTGTTATTTGTTTTTTCCAACAATTATATAAACTCTTTTAATTATAATAATTATACATTTTTTTTATTTCTTTGTTTCAGTTTCTTCGTCTTTCGATTTTTTTTTTCCTCTTCTTTTCATCGACTTCGTTTTTTTGTCTTATATGATTTTTTTTGTTTATGTTTACCTTTCTCCTCCAATGTGTGTTCATTTTCGGGTTTTTTTTCTCTTACTTATTTTCTTTTTTCGAAATAAATGTTAAATTTATTCAAACAAAAAAACGTTTTTTACAATTTCTGTTACAATCTTGCTGAAAAAGAATAAAACGAACTTTAAAAATTTAAAATTTGGAAGCTTGGGAGCAGAATAATTAAGCATAAGGTTTTAGTCTTCAACTAGCTTGTTGTGGATATGGTGTTTGGGTTGCAAACCATCGACATAGGCCGTCTTCGTACCTATTGTCTCCTAGCAATTAGATAGAGTTGGTTCGATTTCTCACCGTTTTATCGACAAACTTGATGATATGATTGGTTGGTCGAGGGTCTACTCCGTGGCGGTAGCTGTTCCTCTATCTCCATACATGATATACAGTGGTTTGAAAAACGTATCATACCAAGAAGGTTGTGATACTGTCAAATACCAAGTCTTGAGCCATGAGCTGGATCAGTTGATCTCATTCTGTGGTGTAGTGTCCGCCTAACAGTCGAAGAGTGAGGCGACGCCAAATCTCAGAGGAAAAACTACATGTGAAGAACAAGTGGTTTCTCATCTCCTCCTTACAATTGCAAAGAACACAATGTACATGTTGTCCTGAATTCCAAGTATTCATTCGATCTTCCGTGGTTAGACGATTATGTACCACAAGCCAAGAGAGAAAAGAATACTTCGGAGTTGAGTGTTTGAACCATATACTTCGATACCATACTGTTTTGGAGTGTACTGTGCAGATTTGTTCTCAAGTGTCTTTAGTACTGAATTTGGCTTTGTATTTATCTCCAAAAGCACGCCAAAGAACCACATCATCACCTTCTCGTCTATCCCTTCTTGCTCTATTTATCACATCTTCGATTTGATTTAAATATATAGTCCACTCTATGTCGTCGCTGTCGATGAGAGTTTAATGCCACTGCAACTGTTGCATCTGCCTGTATACCCATATCAATGTACCCACGCAGACCCGTGATGTCCAAAATTCTACCTAGCGGAGACCATATGTCTAACCAAAAGGAAGTATGTGACCCATTCCTTAGATCAACTTTGAGAAAAATCTTGGCTAACTCACGGTATTTGAGTTCAACATCCATGAATCTTTGTTCGTACTCTCCTTGGCGGACCAGAATGAGTCTTTAACAACAAACTCTTGATCCACCTCACCCAAAGGAAGGCTGATTCGAAACTCTTACTTATTCTTCAGTTTTTCTAGAATTCTAACTTTCAACCAAATGCTCTAGATTATTTTTCTTTCCGGTTTTTCTTTTTTTTTACTTCTTCTTTTTTTCCCTTAGAATTTGTCTTCGTATTTTTTTCTTCTTCTAGTTTTATACTCTTACTCTTTTTTCGTATTCTTCCTCCTCATACTCTTCTTCTTCTATCGTCTTTTGTCTTTTTGTTCCAATTTTTTCTTTGTTTTTTATTCTTTCCTTCTTCTTCTTCATCTTTTTCTTCTTCTTTTAATTATACGATTTCTTTTGACTTTTATGTATTTGTCTTCATCGTCCTCTCATCAAGTTTATGCTCTTTTCAAAAAAAAAGAGTGAAAATATTCGTTACTCTTTTTTTTTATTATTATTTTGTTTTTTAGATTATTTACTTTCAACCAGAATCACTATGTTTCTCTTTTCTTTTTAGTTTATTCATTATTTTCCGTCGATTTTTTTAATTTTTTCTTTTCTCCTATTTCCTTCTTGACCGTCTTCATCTTCTTTCACTTCTTCTTTATCGATATTTATTAGAAAAGACTTATAATATATATCTTTATCGTCTATATATTTGTCATTTTATAGAAAATTTTGAATAGTAGAATTTATGTGATTGTTAGAATCGTCTGTATCGTACTTTTATCCAAACCGAGAGATAATTTTGTTTTTTTTAAATAAAGAAATAACGTAAACAAAACCATATGTAGAAAGAAATTGTATAATTTTTGGCATATCTTAACAAAGTAACTTTACATATCCTATTTCGAATTTTCAAAGTGAGCATAACTTTAAAAGCTCTATGATAAAGAAAATTATATAAAGTTAAAAATGCATATTCAGTGGTTTACACACGGAAAATTTATATGTGAGTATATCAACAACAACAATCATTATGAACACATATGTCATGGTCGAATATCAAGAGTCATTGTTAACAACACATTGAAATTCTAATTAAGATCTTTGTGGCTATAACGAATGCGTAACGAATGCGTGTCACATGCTCGCTAAGTTTTGCTTAATTGCTTAATGACATCTTTAGCAAAGTCAAGTATTTTTTGTTAAAAACAATTGTTATTGCATAATCACAAAAAAACATGTTAAAGACCATGGAAGCATGTATAATCTATAAACCAATATATACGCTTCTCATATTTATTGACTATAATAGTAACAATAATAATGGGTTCTGTGAGTAAAATGTTAGAAGTTAACCTTCTTTATAATTTTTACATATTGACTTATTGTAACGACCGCGAACCAAAAATTTGTGAATAACTGGCGGGTCGGTTGGAAACCCGAGTTGTTATTTTATTTTTATAAAAGTCAAAAGCCATGTTTTAGGGAGCCATGTTTTGTGGAGCCTTGTTTTGTAGAAGTGGCTGAATTATTTGAGATAGGAATCAGTTTCCGAGAAAAAGAAGTAGAGAAAGTTAGTGAGTAAAGAGAGGAGAAGAGAGAGAGAGGTGGAAGAATCCGCCGGTTTTGGGGAAGACAAACGGTGGTGAAGATCAAGTTAGATCGGAGTGAAAATTTCTGGCTCGTTGCTGCGATCAGTCCACTTCAAAGGAGTATGTCCGTCGAACCATAGAGACTCAGAGGACGATCTTTATACCGTTGGAAAGCTATATCTGTCTAGTTTCCAGATTGGGTTTTAGATCCTGATTCCGAGGATAAAGGAGACGATCTAGATATCATTGGAAAGCCCCGAGTCTTAACTTTCTATAGACACCGAGTTCTATTTCATCAGAGCTCCGATCAGCGAGTTTGCGAGCTGTTTTCCCGTCGAACTAGAGAGAACCAGTAGACGATCTACATATTGTTCTGTAGATCTCGCAGTCTAGTTTTCAGAACAGTTTTCCGATCCCGTTTCTGAGCTGTGGTTGGTGAGATAATCGATCTCGAATCAGGTAAAGAGAAAATGTGATCGTGGAATCAGGGCGAGGAAGAGGAGATGATCTAGTGTCTCGTTTGTGTTTATATCTATTCCGCTTTTGCTATTGCATTGAATTATTGCTAGAGGTAGGTCAAGGAGGCCGAGGTGGTCGTGGAGGGCGTTAGCGCGGGCAGGGACTTGTGAGTGAGTCTGCTGCCGCGTGTGTGACCCAAGAGACCACACAAGAGTGGGTGGCTTATTCGCAGACGTATCAGGAGGGATCCGTGAGTGTGGCCACTGCGTGTACCAGTGTGAGGGCTGGTGGGACTAGTGAGAGTTCCGGGGTGACCACTGCGTGTACCAGTGTGAGGGCTGGTAGGACTAGTGAGGGTCCCGGTGTGGTTGGCGGTGCGGCGGGCCCAGGTGGGGGTGCTGTCGCAGGTGTCGGCTAGGATCGAGATGATAATCTGGCGAGTCTGCTACAATTGATTCTGGAGCCGTTACCAGGTGGGGTACCGGCTCAGGGTCAGGCTCCGGGAGTTCAGCCAGGTGAGGCTGGGGTTCAGCTACGTGAGGCTGGGTTCAGCCAGAGGTGGCTGGTATGCAGCCAGTAGTGGCGGGTGGTCAACCGAGAGGGGCTGATGTGCAGCCGGTTGTGGCGGCTGTGGAGGAGCTCCCATCCTATCTTAAGATGATGGAGAAGATGCAGATGATTAGCACGAGAGTTTTCTCGAGAGGTACTAAGCCTGAGGGGCCGATGAGCGGCGGATGAGTGTGAAGCGTAACTTCGACTCTTTGAGGTGTCCAGATGGATACAGAGTGGATCTGGTTGTGCATTATCTGGAGGGTGATGCGCATCTCTGGTGGAGAGGTGTAGAGGCCAGGAGGGTGCAGGCCGAGATGGTATGGGAGGATTTCTTGGCGGAGTTTAACGCCAAGTATTTCCCGCAGGAGGCGGTGGAGCGTTTGGAGTCTAGGTTTCTGGACCTGACTTAGGGAGATCGGTCAGTGAGGGAGTTCGATGCTGAGTTCAGTCGACTTCTGGTACATGCAGGGAGAGGCATGGAGGGCGAGGATGCCCAGGTTAAGAGGTTCTTGAAAGGACTTCGTCCAGATTTGAGGATTCGCTGCAAGGCGAGTACGTTCGCCACGAGGGCGAAGCTGGTTGAGATGGCTGCTGCGATCGAGGAGGATCTCGGAAAGCATGTTGTGGTAGTTAGTCCACTGGTGCAGCAGCAGGTGAGTTCAGGTAGGGGTGGTAAGTCTACGCAAGGACAGAAGAGGAAGTGGGAGAGCACTTTGGAACCAAGTTAGAGGGTTCAGGATGGTCTGAGATGCTTCGGGTGTGGGAGCATGTATCACAGTTTAGCGAGTTGTCCTAGGATGGACGAGTCTCAGGGTAGTACGTTAGGGTTCTTAGGCACATGGGTGTTGTGCAGGGACCTTAGTTGTGGGCAGATGTGAGTCCCACGTGTTATTCGATTCGGGAGCTACGAATAGCTTCATTATTCCGGAGTGTGCGGAGGGTAGCGGGATCCGGAGCGATTCCGAAGAGTATCCGGGAGTAGTCAAGGTTGCTGGTGGTAGGACGTTTGCTACTTTCGGGCAGGCTCGTGGTGTGGATGTGCTGGTGGCGGGAAAGTCGATGCCAGCTGATCTGATCATCAGTCCGGTGGAGCTGTACGATGTCATTTTGGGGATGGACTGGTTGGATCGGTACAGGGTCCATCTAGACTGTCGGCGAGGACGAGTAGTGTTCGAGCGGGAGATGGGAAGGTTGGTGTTTCAGGGTGTGAGACCGACTTCTGGGAGTCTCGTGATTTCAGCGATACAGGCCGAACAGTTGATCGAGAAGGGTTGTGAGGCGTATCTGGCGACGATAGTTATGCTGGAGACTGTTGGAGAGGTTGCAGTTGGAGAGATTCGGGTTGTTCGGGATTTCCAGGATGTGTTTCAGTCGCTGTTGGGATTGCCACCGTCGCGGTCGGATCTATTCACGATTGAGTTGGAACCCGGGACGACACCGATATCCAAGGCACCTTACCGTATGGCTCCAGCAGAGATGGCAGGGCTGAAGAAGCAGCTGGATGATCTGTTGGGTAAGGGTTTCATCCGGCCGAGTGTGTCATCGTGGGGAGCGCCAGTGTTATTTGTGAAGAAGAAGGATGGGAGTTTCCGGTTGTGCATCGATTACCGGGGACTCAACCGGGTCACTGTGAAGAACAGGTACCCTCTGCCACGCATTGATGAGTTGTTGGATCAGTTACGAGGGGCTACCTGGTTTTCCAAGATTGACTTGGCTTCGGGATACCATCAGATTCCTATTGATAAAGCAGATGTTAGGAAGACTGCTTTCAGGACGAGGTATGGACATTTTGAGTTCGTGGTGATGCCTTTTAGTTTGACGAATGCACCAGCAGCGTTCATGCGGTTGATGAATGGGGTATTCCAGGAGTATCTGGATGTGTTTGTGATCATCTTTATTGATGATATATTGATGATATTCTGGTGTATTCGAAGAGTCATGAGGAGCATGAGTTGCATTTAAGAGTAGTTCTGGAGAAGCTGCGGGATCAGAAATTGTACGCGAAGTTGAGTAAGTGCAGTTTCTGGCAGAGGGAGATGAGCTTTCTTGGCCACGTTGTGTCTGCAGACGGAGTGTCTGTGGATCCAGCTAAGATAGAGGCTATCAGAGATTGGCCTAGACCGAGGAGTGCTACTGAGATCAGAAGTTTTCTCGGGTTGGCGGGTTATTACCGGAGGTTCGTCAAGGGGTTTGCGAGTATGGCACAGCCGATGATGAGGTTGACAGGGAAGGATGTCCCTTTTGTTTTGTCTTTGGCTTGTGAGGAGAGTTTCGGGAAGATGAAGGAGATGCTGACGAGTACACTTGTGTTGGCGTTACCCGAGCCGGGTGAGCCATATGTGGTGTATACAGATGCTTCAGGAGTTGGTCTGGGATGTGTGCTGATGCAGCAGGGGAAGGTTATTGTATATGCTTCGAGGCAGTTGAGGAAGCATGAGTGCAACTACCCTACCCATGATTTGGAGTTGGCTGCAGTGATATTTGCACTTAAGATTGGAGGTCTTATCTATACGGCGGGAAGGTGTAGGTATTCACAGACCACAAGAGCCTGAAGTATTTCTTCACTCAGCCAGACTTGAACCAGAGACAGAGGCGATGGATGGAACTAGTTGCAGACTATGACCTGGAGATTGGGTACCATCCGGGTAAGGCTAATCTGGTGGCTGATGCTTTGAGTCGGAAGCGAGTTGCTTCGGCTTAGGAGCGGGATTTGGAGGAGTTAGCGAGGGAGCTCAGTACATTGAGGTTGTGCGTGATCTCACAGGAGCCGTTGGGGTTAGAGGCAGCTAACCAGGCAGACTTACTGAGCAGGATTCGGGTTACGCAGGAGAAGGATCAGGGGTTGATTGATGCTTCTAAGACGACGGGTTCTGAGTATGTGGTCTCAGCGAGTGGGATGATACTTGTGAATGGGCGGGTTTGTGTACCCAAAGACGAGGATCTGAGGCAGGAGATTCTGAGAGAGGCCCATTCGAGTATGTTGTCTATTCATCCGGGGGCGACCAAGATGTATCGTGATCTGAAACGATATTATCACTGGGTCGGGATGAAGAGAGATGTAGCTAGTTGGGTTGCAGCATGTAATGTGTGTCAGCTGGTGAAGGCTGAGCATCAGGTTGCGAGTGGTATGTTGCAAAGTTTACCCATTCTGGAGTGGAAGTGGGATATGATTACCATGGATTTTGTGACAGGGTTACCAGTGTCAAGGACCTATGATGCGATTTGGGTGGTTGTGGATCGTCTGACCAAGTCAGCACATTTTCTTGCCATCAAAAGGACCGATGGAACGGTGGTGTTGGCTAAGAAGTATGTGCGTGAGATAGTGAGGCTGCATGGGGTGCCAGCGAGTATTGTGTTAGACAGGGATCCGAGGTTTACTTCAGAGTTCTGGAGGGCATTTCAGGCTGAGATGGGCACTAAGGTGCACATGAGCACAGCGTATCATCCTCAGACAGATGGGCAGTCGGAAAGGACTATTCAAACTTTAGAGGACCTGTTGAGGATGTGCGTGCTAGATTATGGTGGTCATTAGGCGGATCATCTGAATCTGGTTGAGTTTGCGTACAACAACTCATACCAGGCGAGTATTGGGATGGCTCCATATGAGGCTCTGTATGGGAGGCCGTATAGGACACCATTGTGTTGGACTCAAGTGGGGGAGAGGAGCATGTTTGGTGCGGATTTTATTCAGGAGACGACGGAGAAGATCCGTGTCTTGAGGCTGAACATGAGGGAGACTCAGGATTGGCAGAAGAGTTATGCCGATAGGAGACGGAAAGAGCTGGAGTTTGAGCTGGGAGATCTGGTGTATCTCAAGGCAGCTATTTTGATTGGTCCTAAGAGATCCATTTCGGAGAATAAGCTTAGTCCGAGGTTTATGGGTCCGTTCAGAGTGGTGGAGCGGATCGGACCAGTGGCTTATCGGTTGGAGTTACCTCAGAGTATGAAGGCTTTCCACAAAGTCTTTCATGTTTCGATGCTGCGTAAGTGTCTGCATGAGTCTGAGGAGGTGTTGGCTAGGATCCCGGAGGATTTTCAGCCCAACATGACGTTGGCGGCGAGACCTGTGAGGATTCTCGAGAGGAGAGTCAAGGTTCTGCGTCGTAAGAGGATACCATTGGTGAGAGTCGTGTGGGACTGCGATGGTGTCGAGGAGGAGACTTGGGAACCAGAGGCGAGTATAAAGATGAAGTTCTCGAAGTGGTTCGAGAAGCAAGCGGAGGCTTGAGTGTCTTTTCTGGTTTTCAGAGTCTGTACAGCGTGCTGCTGAGTTGTTGTTATATGTATTTTCGTTTGGGTTGTAACGATATACATTGTTGAAATTTAATAAGATAGGGTTTTCCTTATTATCTTTTGTTATAAGGCAGATGTTCTTATGTTATGACTTGTGGAGTCGTGGGTTGTGGTGACTGGTAGGTCATGTGATGGCTGGGAATGGAAATTCTATTCGGCTTAAAGCTGGTTCATGTTCTAGGAGTGGCTAGAAATGAGCTTATTCGTGTTCTAGAAGTGGCTAGAAATGAAATTCGTGTTCCAGGAGTGGCTAGAAACAAAAGCTTTATGCGAGTCTTATTAAAGCTGGTTCATGTTCTAGGAGTGGCTAGAAATGAGCTTATTCGTATTCTAGGAGTGGCTAGAAATGAAATTCGTGTTCTAGGAGTGGCTAGAAACGAAAGCTTTATGCGAGTCTTATTAAAGCTGGTTCATGTTCTAGGAGTGGCTAGAAATGAGCTTGTTCATGTTCTAGGAGTGGCTAGAAATGAAATTCGTGTCCTAGGAGTGGCTAGGAACGAAGGCTTTATGAGAGTTAGAATCTGTCTATTCCTAGGTAGAGTCGGTAAAAGAGGTTTTATGGGAGTTAGAATCGTATTTTCCAGGGACTCTGTGGAAACACCCATGGTGGTTGGGTTGTTTTGACTGGCCTAGTGGGGGTCACGGATGTGATGATATTCTGGGTAGGGGATGTCATAAGGTAGCCACAGAGGCGATTCCGGTCGACATGTACTTATGATGCATGTTTCAGAGTTTTGCTCTAGGAAACGGGTGTGTTTCCTGCATACTGAGGGATAGTGGTTCTCTCTAGGGGCCGAGTGGGGTCCTTACATATACTTTGAGGGACGGTGGTTCTCTCCAGGGGACGAGTGGGTCCAAGCACACGTAACTCAAGGGGTGACGATCCTGCGAGTGAGTGTGGTGTATATGAGCTATGAGTATGAGTTATGAGCAGTTGCGTCTGAGCGTGGTCATGAGTATGAGATTGGATGAACTTCGGGGATCAGGAGTGGATCTCAAGTGGTGCTGGCCGGGTAAGGTCAGGATTTCAGCCGTGGTGAGACGGTGCAATGAGGCTAGTGTGAGCCTAGTAAACTCGGGGATCGGGTTTTAGTTTTGGCTGAGGGCCAGGGTTGTGTTGTGGACGTCAAATCTGGGGTTATTATTGGAGTCTGGAATTCGGTTCGGACAATCCTGGTAGCATATGTTACGCCGATGGTCGTACATGTTCTTGTTTGATTGTTGTACGATCATTTGGTCCAACGCGGGGTCAACGGTTGGTCGGACATGTTCTTGTTTGATTGTTGGACGGTCAATCGGGCAGCCCTAATCTGGACCGTGAGGCGTGCATCGTTGATGTTCAGGATGAATCTAGGCGAATTTTAGGCGAGAGTGTTAGCCTTGGCAGGACGGGTTAAGGGATTCGAGTGTTATCTCGAAGGATACTGGCCGCGTTCGGGTCAGGTGGTGGAGACCGTAGCGAGACGGTGTTGTGGGATTCGAGGGTGATATCGAGTGGTATTGGTCGGGTTTGGCCAAAAATGTAGACCGTAGAGAGACGGTGTTGCATGATTCGAGGACGAATCCGTGTTAGTGGGGGAGAATTGTAACGACCGCGAACCAAAAATTTGTGAATAACTGGCGGGTCGGAGCCTTGTTTTAGGGAGCCATGTTTTGTGAAGCCTTGTTTTGTGGAAGTGGCTGAATTATTTGAGATAGGAATCAGTTTTTGAGAAAAAGAAGTAGAGAGAGTTAGTGAGTAAAGAGAGGAGAAGAGAGAGAGAGGTGGAAGAATCCGCCGGTTTTGGGGAAGACAAATGGTGGTGAAGATCAAGTTAGATCGGAGTGAAAATTTCTGGCTCGTTGCTGCGATCAGTCCACTTCAAAGGAGTATGTCCGTCGAACCATAGAGACTCAGAGGACGATCTTTATACCGTTGGAAAGCTATATCTGTCTAGTTTCCAGATTAGGTTTTAGATCCTGATTCCGAGGATAAAGGAGACGATCTAGATATCATTGGAAAGCCCCGAGTCTTAGCTTTCTATAGACACCGAGTTCTATTTAATCAGAGCTCCGATCAGCGAGTTTGCGAGCTATTTTTCCGTCGACCTAGAGAGAACCAGTAGACGATCTACATATTGTTCTGTAGATCTCGCAGTCTAGTTTTCAGAACAGTTTTCCGATCCCGTTTCTGAGCTGTGGTTGGTGAGATAATCGATCTCGAATCAGGTAAAGAGAAAATGTGATCGTGGAATCAGGGCGAGGAAGAGGAGATGATCTAGTGTCTCGTTTGTGTTTATATCTATTCCGCTTTTACTATTGTGTTGAATTATTGTGTGGTTTAATATTTATGGGAATATTATTTCGGGTATATTTAAAAAAAAAAAAAAAAAATCTGGTTGTTTCACTTATCATTGAGAATACTGTCTTTTTAGTTAGTTATATAAATACGAGAAGTCATCCTACACCATTTCAAACAAAATAACAGATAACAATATGTGAAAAGTATATACCAAAGATACAAAAATTATACCTGCATTACTACATATGGGTCCTTGATTTGAATGATCTTGTTGGCAAAATTATATTACCAAAACATAAAAATAAACAATTAGTATTGAATATAACGCAAACGATATTCTAAGGCATTCTTTGTAATCAAAGTTTAACTATAAAACGTTGCAAGAGTAACTTAAAAGAAATGGAAGACTCCGGTGAGTTTGATGACTTAAAAAAATGATGTATTCTCTATTTGCAATCTAATATAAAATTATAAAGTCACATCATATGATGTGAATGGATAAAAAAATAACATAATTGAATAACAAAATGTCATGAAATCATAGAGTAATATATGGTTCGATCGAGAACGAATATGATTGTTTCTGCCGAAATAACCTCTACAAGTCTTCAATCGATTGGCGGTGGCTATTCGTCGATGCCATACATTCTAAAAACTAAAAAAAAAGATATACATTAGCAAAAAAAATTGTTAGGGTTAAATATGGTTTGATCAAGAATGAATATAAACCTAAACTTTAACTCAATTTAAACATAACAAAAGTTATAAGCTTCCCCTTCAAATCATAATTATCCAAATGAAATATAAAAGATCGATTAGAACATAATTAAAAAAAATTATGAATGACTAGAACATAATTAAAGATAACGACAAACCTAAAATATTATTTTATTGTTCATATTCTTTTTCCATTGAAAATCTGTGAAAAAAAATTAAGAATTAAGAAAAGGCCATGATATAGTAAATTGAAAGTATCATAGTGTTAGAACTTACTTGAATAATGAGGAAATGTAGTTGTGAAATGGCAAAAAACTAAAAAACATAGTCAGATTTTATTGTCCAAATGAAATCATAAACTAAACACAATCACCATTCACTAGTGTCATAGGCGAACAAAACGAAGAATATATTGTACAAATATATATATATATATATATATATACTACTGAAAATCCACGCGATGGGCAAAACAAATATTTAGATTAGATGATTTTTAAAACTATTTTAATATATATACTAACATTGATATACTTAAACGATGTTTAAGTTTTATGCTCAGAATTTCTATTTATACAAATTCAAACATCATTTTTAAATGTTAAATATGAAAGTAAACCATATGATAATATATATATATATATATATTTTTTTTTTTCATTTGAATACTATATTTTCAATTTTACTCTAGAATTCAGTGTATTCTTTTGGAATTTTTTTCGTTATAGTCATTGTCCACTATTGTAAAAAAAAAATGTTGAGTCCACACGTGATCGAAAAGATAAAACTTATAAAGCAAAATATGCAATAATTTATGGATAAACACATGTAAAAAATTAGTGAAATTTAAATACTTTTGAAATTAATTGATCACATATTTGGTTTATCGAATTTGATTCTTATATTATCTAAATTTATTAGTTTCTACAAATTTTTAACAAAATGATTGTTTTTTATATGAATTTACTTTTTATTTATGTCTTTATGAGTATTTGCATAAAATAATCTATATAAAAATCAAGATCGTATGTGACATAATTTTTTTTTTTTAGGTTTTTCAGAACTATTTTTTATCTTATCAACAAATGAAGTTCGTAACATTTTTTAAAAAATGCATTTTCTAATATTAGTTGCATAGAGAAAAAAACTATTACAAAATTGTCAATAATGTGTCAAGATGAGTTAAGCTTGACCTAAACTTACAAAATTGTTGTATCAGTTAATGACATTTAATACCATACATTACAAAGCATTCACAGATAATGTTAACTAATATTCTTTTCCTCAAGATCTTTTCTTAGGTTTTAAAAAGTATATTTAATGGACTGTTTTTTTTTAATTACAGAGTTAATTTACTCTTACAATATAATAAAAGTAGAGATTCAAAAGTAAAAAATAATTTCAAACTATTTTATGTGAATTATTTTAAAGTACATAAAATTTTCTCGTGTTATCAAAATATTGATATACCAAACATGATATAAAATTATATAATGACATTATGGCATGTCACCAATACAAAAAAAATATCAGAACATCTTATATACTTTTTTTAATTAGACTATTATAAAATAATTTAATTTTAATATATGATATACTCTTAATATACTTGATCATAAAAAAGACAAAATATATATTTTTAAAATATGAGAAACATTTTAAGATTTTGAAAAGAGATATTGGAAAAAATAATTATCTATTAGAAGATGAGTTTACATATTTTTAATTAATTTATGAAGACAATTTGATGTTAATTAAATGTTTATTTTAAGTTAATATATTGTTATCACATTTTGATTTTAAAAAATCAATGCAAAAATTCTAAAATCTAGAGGGACAAATGTCAAAATTAAGTAAAAATCAAGTACTAAAAATTAAAAATTGTTAACACCAAAAGTGACACGTGGCAGCCACTCAAAGTTTCACTTAGAAGAAATATTAAAATATTATATTAGATATATATAAAAAACAATATTATGATACTAACAAAAGTAAATAATATTATCAATTTATAAGGACATTTGCAAAAATACCACACATTGGTTTCCTCTTTTCAATAATGTCACACAAGTATACCATCTTACAAAAATGCCACCATTCATTAAACCAAAAGTCAAATTTGTTATTTTTTCTTTTTCTCTTTCTTCTTTTTGTCTTTTCTCTTTCTTCTTTCTTTTCTCTTTCTCTCTCGAAAGACATCTGAGAATTTTTTTTTTTTTTTTTCTTTCTCTACAAAAATGGTGTGATTATAAGGTTTAAAAAAATCAGATTTCTCTCTCTCTTTCTCTCTAGATCTCAGATCTAGTTCTGTTTTTTTTTCTCTTTCTCAATTTATCTATGCTAAAATAGTGATGGATGAAGAAGAAGAAGAAGAATCTCTCTCTCTTTCTCTCTCATCCATGTCTAGATTTAGATCCGGATTTCATCATTTTTTTTGTTGCAAATATGGTTTCAATTGATTTGTGTTGAAGATCCGAGTTTTTGATTCGATTTTAGTTACAAATCTAAAGTTTTTTGTTCAATTTGGCTTACAGATATGAAATTTTAATTATTTCTAGGTTAATTTTTTTTTTTATGTTCTTCTTATTGATCTAGGGTTTTGATGTTTTTTGTAAAAAAAATTTACATTTTTTTAAAGGTTTATAAAATTAATAAGGTTTATAAAGTTTTTTTTACAGTTTTTAAAAGGTTTATAAAATTTATAAGGTTTATAAAGTTTTTAAAGGTTTTTTAAACACACTTAAAAAAAAGTTACACAATGTAGATTAATTTTTTTCTTGATATTTTCTAAATGATGTAAGGTTTTAACGTTTTTGTATGAATTTTTTAAATAATTTAGGAATTTTTAAACAATTTATAAGAGTTATCTATATGTCGTTAAAACTGAACCGATGAAATAATAATTTATAAGGTTCTTAAAAGGTTTATAAAGTTTTTAAAGGGTTTATAAAGGTTTTTAAAAGGTTTATAAGGGTTTTTTACAAAGTTTATAAACTGTTAAATAACCTTATAAACAGTTAAAATAATAATTTTAAGGTTTTTAAAACGTTTATATCGTTTTTAAAAGGTTTATAAGGGTTTTTAAAAGGTTTATAAGGGTTTTTACAAGGTTTATAAAGTTTTTTTCCAAGGTTTATAAACTGTTAAAAAACCTTATAAACTATTTTTACAGGTTTATAATGGTTTTTTACGGGGTTTATAAGCGTTTTAAAAAAAGTTTATAAGGGTTTTTTACAACGTTTATAAGAATTTTTCTTATAAGGTTTATAAATGTTTTTTCCAATGTTTAGAAGAGTTTTTAAAAGGTTTATAAAGTTTTTAAAAGGTTTATAAGAGTTTTTCACAAGTTTTATAAGGTTTATAAGAGTTTTTTACAAGGTTTATAAAGGTTTTTTATAAAGTTTATAAGGTTTTTTACAAGATTTATAAGAGTTTTTTATAAAGTTTATAAGAGTTTTTAAAAGGTTTATAAAGTTTTTAAAAAATTTATAAGGATTTTTTACAAGGTTTATAAGATTTTTAAAAAGTTTCGTAAGACATTTTAAAACCCTTATAAACTGTTTAAA
Source organism: Arabis hirsuta (assembly GCA_964056655.1). Classification (NCBI taxonomy): domain Eukaryota; kingdom Viridiplantae; phylum Streptophyta; class Magnoliopsida; order Brassicales; family Brassicaceae; genus Arabis; species Arabis hirsuta. Next base: position 17,011,439 of record OZ053311.1, on the reverse strand, counting down.
AATATTATAATTTAAAAAAAAAATTATAATGCAAATGTAAATGCAAATCTATATCCTAAATGCATAATAGTTAACACAAACTCAAAAATTCATAGTCTTTTGTATCTTTTATCAAAAACGTTTTTGCTTCTTCTTCTCTTTTTAAGTTTGCATATGCGTTTCTGTGAGAACATTCTTCTTCTTCTTTTTCACATATCTACCAGATCTAATCTCAGATCAGAACCAACAAGAATCAAAATTCAGATCCAATTTCACGATTACCAGATCTCTTTTTTTGTGAAATAAATCTGGTTTATAGAGAAGAGACAACAAGATCCGATTCCCATATGACGAAATCTAGGTTAGAAAGATAAAAATAACGATGAAATATGAATTAGAGAGAGAGAAGAAGAAAAAAAGTATGAGAGAGAAGAAAAGAAAACATATTTGGTTTAACAAAAATAAATAAATTTGTAATTAAGAGTAATATGGGAATATACAAAAAAATGAGTAGTACTGTTGTAAAAGTTGCAAAAAGATGGTATATTTGTAAAGTGGCATGAGAGATGTGATATTTTTTAAAATTTCTCTAATTTATAACACCTCGTTTTGGCCTTGATTGGTATAGCTTTTTGATAAGCAATAGCAGCATTAGCTGTAAGCAGCTGGAGCAGTATGCTCTGATTAATATACACATTTAGCTGATTGGTAGAGCAGTGAATAATTATATATAAAATTAAAAGAAATTATTTTATTTTATTTATTTATATGTATTTTAATACATTATATATATATATATATTCGTTATAAGTTATAATATCAATTTTCATTTTTTAAATTAAATTATTATTTTATTATAATACTATTTAACAAATAATATGACATATAGGACTAATGGTATATATTAAGGTTTCATTTTAATATAAATATAAATTTATTTATGAATACAAAATTTTAATATTTAAGTTATATTTGTATTAAAATTTATTTAAAAATAATAGAACATATAAAAAATGATAAATATTAATATATATATGTTTTATCATTACAGAAATTATAGAAATTATGTATATTTACTTTTATTGAAATGATTGTCTATATTATATTTATAAATTAGAACGTAAATTTCTTTTATAGTATTTTCGAATCTAAATTATATTTAATTGAATTAGTATTATATTATAATATTATTTTAATCTAACAGAATAAATAAAATAATGATAAATATGAATTTAAATAATTAAAAATTAATATAATTTGTTTTTATTGTAATATTAAATAAATTAGTTAGTTATATAATTTTATTTTTAGTTTTTGTAAAAATATTTAGAGATCAATATTCTGAAAAAGATTTATTTAAAAGCATCGAGGAGGGATGAACATTTTGAGAACATTTGCATTTACTTAACGCTTCGTCAACCGATCAAGTTTTAACAATAAATCTGCATAAGCCAAACCCAAATGTCGCTAGATTAAAAAGAAAACCTTACTGTGCTGCTTTATCTATCTCCTCCTACCGTCGAAGTAAATCTTAGGGCAAAGTACAAATCGCCGAGGGACGTCTAGCCGCCGCGTCGCCTCCTTCTTCTCTCGTCTCGCTACTTCGCAGACTATTCCGCCGCTATGTCTCAGGTACTGTCTCCCGTCTTATAGTACTTTGCCTGAATATCTCAGATCTGATACTCATTCGACCAGGAGCTTCTTGCTAATGCTTGATTCACTACAAAAAAAATATTGCGATCAATTATCTGGTTACAATTAGAAGAACCGCATCGAATCGTTCAGTTTTAATTGCGCGGCTATTGTGCGTTTGTGCCTCGTAACACTGATTGTGTGTCCTTCGATCTGGTTTGATTGGTGTATTTGACATATTTCCTCTGATTTATTAGGTAGACCACCGAAATTCGTCAGCAGCCAAGCGTGCTAGAACTGACGGTACGACATTTCTTGCTTCTTAAACTGTGTTCTTATGATTCTAGTTCGGACAATTCGAGTTTATTTGATGCTTCAGACTGTTGTCCATATACCCGAAGATAGTTTCAGTTTGCACAATGCATCCAATGTTTTAGATGCTTGTAGTTTTATGAATTACCCTGTCTATCAATACATAGCATATTCGAAAAATCGCTTTTGTTTCGGTTATATTTTGAGTCTGCATTCAATTTCGTTCAGCGCATATTGATATCTTCATTTCAGTACTACATGGTTTATAAAGGTTTTTAGATTCCAAACTGTATGTTTCTCGTACTATAAATATGAAAAGCTGTTTGGTTTATTCTTTTGGCTGTGGATAGGGGGGCGCAGAGAAGATGATTGGACCTGCCCCAGTTGTGGCAATGTCAATTTTTCATTTAGGACAACTTGCAATATGCGTAATTGCACTCAGTCTAGACCTGCAGATCACAATGGAGTAAGTCATTTTTGTATTGCAATATCATATATATGCGTTTCTGCTTTGAAACATTTTGTGTTTAGTCATATTTGAGGATTGAATTTGCAAAACAGTCATTGGATTTTTGGTAGCATGGGCTGGGTGAATTTAGAACATTTGTCTCATGTCATTATGTATAACGGTAGTTTTTATGTTATGGATCGCAGTAGAGATCTTCTGGTCACATGTTTATAGACAGTCATGATGGTGAGTAGTGTTTTGTCTAGGCAGTCTATTGCTTCTACTGTAGTTTGTGTGCAGGAGATTGTAGCTGTATAACAGCTGCAGTGCCAGCTCAGCACCAACAGATGTTGCATGTTAAATAAAGGATTAGCAGAATGTGAGGGCATTCGGGGACATTCTTGAGTTTTGTTGGGTCATGTGGGAGAGTTAGTATTCACCTGAATAATCCCTTGGTTCTAGGTTTTGTGCTTTGATTCCATTTAAGATATAGAAGAGATTCTTTCAAATTTAGAACCTACATGTTGTCTATCATCCAGTAATAGCAGCAATATGCAGACTACAAGTGGCGATTTATGATCCCGTTTACAAAAGTATCTACTTGGTTTTCTTTTGATATTATTCCTTGGTTGTTAATAGCCTTTTTTTTGTTGTATATCTGTAACAGAAGTCTGCTCCCAAACCTATGCAACCTCCACAAAGTTTCTCATCACCAGGGCCATATTTAGGATCTGGGGGTCCCCCTTCAGTATATATGGGCGGGTCGCCATATGGATCTTCTCTCTTTAATGGGTCGTCTATGCCTCCTTATGAGGTCCCGTTTTCTGGGGGCTCGCCTTATCATTTTAACTATAGTAGCCGAATTCCTGCTGGAGCTCATTACAGACCACTACATATGTCTGGACCACCACCATACCATGGTGGATCTATGATGGGAACTGGTATGTATTTTTCTATGATCAGTTTTTGGTTTCTGACTATTTCCAATTGGCTCAAGTCTTTCAATTACCATCATCTTACCTGTGTCTAATTTGGCTGGTGCATTTGTTGGCGTTTTCGCCAGGTGGTATGTATAGAATGCCTCCACCCATGGACAGGTATGGCCTTGGTATGGCCATGGGTCCTGCTGCTGCCGCCGCTATGGTATGTATAACAGAAAGATACTTGGTTCTGATCATATGCAAGATCTTACAAGTCGCTGGACTTGTAACATGAGCTGAAATCTTTAACAATATGTTTGAGCCATTCTTTGCAGATGCCAAGACCCGGGTTCTTTCCAGATGAAAAATCACAAAAAAGAGGTATGTGCTAAACTGGTTATACCTTTTTCCATTCTAGATATATGCTGGCGTGCCGATACATATATATTATAATGATAGTCAACTTGTTATATACTGGCATGTTCATTTACAGATTCAACTCGTGATAATGATTGGACATGTCCGAATTGTGGTAATGTAAACTTCTCATTCAGAATTGTATGTAACATGAGAAAGTGCAACACTCCAAAGCCTGGGTCCCAGGTTAGTGCTGCTTTTTGTTTCAGTTTGACCGTATCATAGACCAATCCGATACATTAAGTTGAAATCTAGGGATTGACTGGTTAAGTTGGCTATTGAGCAACAGCGTTCTTAATCATGTAGATAATCTTGGGAAACTTTTTCCTTAATTCCTGACCTTTCAATCTTATAATTGCAGCAGGGTGGAGGTGGAAGCTCAGATAAAATGTCCAGTAAGCCCCTCAAAATCCTAAAATATTACTGCTTACCTGATGAAATTTGAGACTAACATAGTGACATGTGTTGATTATCAGAACAAAAGGCACCGGAAGGGAGCTGGAAGTGTGACAATTGTGGAAATATAAACTATCCGTTCAGGAGCAAATGCAACAGGCAAAACTGCGGAGCTGATAAACCAGAAAATCAGTCGAACGAATCTCCTTCCCATGGACGAGAAGAGCGCGATCAGGTTTGTCATGCGATGTTTCTATGTGGTCACATCTGTTTGTTAGTAAAATGTTTGTCTCTGAAACTCGCAGATGTAACATCCTTTGTCGATATAACGTCGTATGAAAGCAAGGGTTATTTGTTTATGAAAAAATTGACGCATGTTTCTTAGATCTCTGACTATGTTAGAAAATTTAAAAACCCAATTTAGAGTTTGGTAGAGGATGTCTATAATCTCTGAATGGTGTGTTTCAATTTGTGGTCTGTTCCAGTGAGTCGTAGACATGTTTGGGGGTTGAGAAGGGTGTCCCAAGTTGTCTGAACCAGCAGGTGTCGTAATGTCAGTCAATGTCTCTCGTCAGGTCGTCCATGTTGCAGCGGTCGTCAAGTATGCATTTGTCTCTTTACTTGGCTGGTTGTGTTATATTGTTTATCTACTTTATTATGGTCGTTGTGGATCTTGCTATAGAATCCTCCTCCAGGTCCAGGTCCAGGTCCAGGTCCATGTCCAGATCAAGGTCCTTGCTGTTTACATCCTAATTTTAGTTGGTACTTTTGGTTATATTCTTTGTTTACTGTGTGGTCGTTTTTTACGTTATTACCATCTTCCTAATAGTATACCGGGTATTGGAGTCGATCCCAGGGCAGTAGTAGGCTTTAGGTGGGGAAATGACCAAAAGAAGTCTCAACTTTTGCAAATTTGAAGTGAGCAAACCATAATAAATCAATGATAACAGTACGTTAAATTGTACCCTGGGAAGAAAGAATGAGCTTCTCTATCTCCAAATCGAGTTGGAGAAGAACAAAACCGATATTTTACTGAAATTAGAAATGACTCGCAGAAAACAATTTTCCACCCGAGCAAGGATAAAATGAAAACACTTCAATAATGTAATTAATTCAGATTATACACAAACAGAATCATTAGATAGATGAAAGGGGGTTGAGCTAAATAATGATCAAGTTTACAAACTATATCCCTGGGAAATCAAAAAGCACTGAATCTTACTTTAGAGTGTTCAACACCATTGCATTTAAGATCCATGCATTGCAATGGGAAAAATGAAAATCTCTTCTTTTTTTTGGTCAAAAATGAAATCTCTCATTTAGAAAAATGAAATGAAAGGGTCTCAAGCACACTTGAAAGACAATTTTTAGGCCAAAATTTCACAAAATCGCTCAAGAGTCTTGAGTAGTCACAACCAAAGATAACCTAACTCACAATCGAAATTAAATGAAACAGAGATAAATCGCAACTAGAACTCGTTTGTACGTACATAACCCAGAAAATCCAGTAGGAACAAAAACCCAATTATGTATACAGAAAGACAAAACAAAGATTAAAATCAAACAAAGATCAAACCTGAGTTGGTCCAAGGAAGGAGAATCGGTCTCTGGGTTTTAAGAAGGAATCTGTAACACAGAAATATCTTATGCACTTGATTGTGCCACGTGGTCCCTCCATTGCCGTTAATTTTTCCGCTGAAATACACCAAACACTCCACTTTGAAGTTAGAGAGAGAGCCACCGCTTCTTCATTCTTCATCAACTCAAATCTCTCTCTCTCTCTCTCTCTCTCTCTCTATCCATGGAAGCAGCAGTGCCACGGCTCGTCTACTGTGGACCGGAGCCAATTCGCTTCTCCATCTCCTCGCGCCGCTCCTTCGTCTCCGGGATTCCTCACCGGAAACGCTCTCGTCGGATTCTTGCCGTCGCTACTGATCCCAAACCTACACAGACTAAGACTAGCCCACCCAAGTCCACCACCGTAAACGGATCTTCTTCATCCTCTCCAGTCAACAACAATGTTTCCACGGTTCAGATTCTACTTGTTATAATCATAGAATTTTTAGATTGGATTGTATAAATTATAACCCCAAATTTGGTTTTATGGCCACAGAGAATTAACGATGTTTCGAAAGAGATTAAAAGGGTAAGGGCTCAAATGGAAAACGATGAACAGTTGTCTGTATTGATGAGAGGACTTCGTGGCCAGAATTTGAAGGATTCGGTTTTCGCCGATGATAATATTCAGCTAAGGCTTGTCGAGGTAAAAAGAGAGAAAAAAAACACCGTTTTTTGGCAATTGAGCTAGTTTTAAAGTATTGACTTTTAATCAAAGCATTGTTCAACTCTGCAGACTGGTGAAACCAGTGAGTTCTTACCTTTGGTATATGACCCGGATACCATTTCTGCGTATTGGGGGAAACGTCCTCGTGCTGTTGCTACTCGAGTTATCCAATTGCTTTCAGTCGCAGGAGGGTTTCTCTCCCGTCTTGCAGGGGACGTAATAAACAAGAAAGTCAAAGAGGTAATATAGAGAGAATTTATTATAGCAGAAAAGATAGCTGTGGCTTGCAGCTTCTGATGTAAACTCTTTTAGGTAGAAATTTGAGCCAAGGAACTGTAGAAGTTTTTCATTTCCTATCTTTCAGTTTTTTCGTTGTCCCAATATATGGAGTCAATGATGTGAAAATTTTGCAGAGTCTATATGTGACCAACATAAATTTGTTTACTTCCCTATGCATTCCTATTTCCTAAAAGTACTTTTGAAAACCTTCTACAGTTGCAGCATTTGAAAATTGAATCTCATTTTTCATTTGTCATTGTTTTTTCTTTCAGAATGAGGTTTCTAGGGCAATTGAATTGAGGGAAATTGTTACTTCCTTGGGTCCAGCGTACATCAAACTTGGGCAAGCTTTGAGTATTCGACCAGATATCTTGTCCCCTGCTGCAATGACAGAACTACAGAAGCTTTGTGACAAGGTAAAATGCAGCAAATTTGTCGTTTGCTTCACTCGTTGTCATATAATCTTAATCTCTTCAGTTAGAGTTTTTTGTTTTAATATGGCTAAACTGGCTGTTTCTGTTTCATTTCTTGTTTATTTGAAGGTTCCTTCGTTTCCTGACGATGTAGCAATGGCTCTTATTGAGGAGGAGCTTGGGAAGCCATGGCAAGAAGTTTATTCGGAGCTCTCTCCTTCCCCAATTGCTGCGGGTAAATTTCGACCATGTTATTCTTATGCCCAACTTATCATTTTAGTGACTTATTTTCAGATGATTTATAGTTATTTTGTTTTTTCAGCATCCCTAGGACAAGTGTACAAGGGAAGATTAAAGGAAAATGGGGATCTAGTGGCTGTGAAAGTACAGAGGCCTTTTGTTCTTGAGACTGTTACTGTTGACTTGTTTGTGATACGAAATTTGGGTCTATTTCTGCGGAAATTCCCTCAGGCAAGGTTTTGTCTGACGGCTCAGCTTATGCACTTATCGTACTCTTTCAATATTCTCCGTAATGACTTTCGACCTTCTTGTTCTTTTGGGAATTTTCGTGCAGGTGTCAGTAGATGTTGTTGGATTGGTTGATGAATGGGCTGCTCGCTTTTTTGAGGAGCTGGATTATGTTAACGAGGGAGAAAATGGTACATATTTTGCTGAAATGATGAAGAAAGATCTCCCACAAGTATGCTTCATAACTTTACTTCAGTTTTCTCTCTATGAGGCATCCAACCATAAATTTGTATTTGACTAGTACCTATGTTATTGACATCCGAGGGATAGTTCCTGATCATGCAATTATTGATGGTTTCAGGTTGTTGTGCCAAAAACCTACCAAAAGTACACGTCGAGGAAGGTTCTTACAACACAATGGATTGATGGCGAAAAATTGTCACAAAGTATTGAGAGTGACGTCGGCGAACTTGTGAATGTCGGTGTTATTTGTTACCTAAAGCAGGTAAAACTTCCTGCATACTTGTTGTGGAGAAATAGTAAATGTGGGCTTAGCTCACTTCTGCAATATGCTAAGTGATGTAGATCTTAGCATGCATATGCTAATACCTCGTACGATATTTAGTTTCTTACCAATTTAAGGGATTGTGATATGTTATTTACCACCTTCTATCCTAATTAGCATGGCTAGTCAATGTTCCTTACCATATATTCCAGTCATCTAGTGAGTAGAATGATTTTGAAGCAGGGACTTGTAGAACCATTGTAGACTGCAAAAATAGGCAAAACTTTTGACATGAAACTTTTGGATACCAAAATACCTCATCATGTCAAAACTTTGACTTTGTCTGTGTTGTTTTCTGGTCAGTCTGCACGCATACTTTTTCCTGTATTAAAAGCAAGATAATGTTCATTTATATTCTTGTTAACACCAGTAACGTTTTGTGCTTCAGTTGCTTGATACTGGATTTTTCCATGCTGACCCTCATCCTGGAAATATGATTCGTACCCCAGACGGGAAGCTTGCCATCCTCGATTTTGGTAACGATTTTAGTTCCAAGCATTTGGTTACACTACATTCAACGTGGTATGAAAAAGCCTTATGTTGACATTTTATGTTTGTCTGTTCATTGACAGGTCTTGTTACGAAACTGACAGATGATCAGAAGTACGGAATGATTGAAGCCATCGCACACTTAATTCACCGAGATTATGATGCCATAGTAAAAGATTTTGTCAAACTTGGTTTCATCCCTGATGGGGTCAATCTGGCACCTATATTACCTGTCCTGGCCAAGGTTTTTGATCAGGCACTTGAAGGTGGCGGAGCGAAAAACATCAACTTTCAGGAGTTGGCAGCAGATTTGGCACAGATAACTTTTGATTATCCTTTCAGAATTCCACCTTATTTCGCCCTTATAATTAGGGCAATTGGTGTGCTCGAAGGGATAGCTCTAGTGGGAAATCCTGAATTTGCTATTGTAGATGAGGCTTATCCTTATATCGCTCAGGTATTTAAGATGAACTCCGTAACTGTTATCTGGTAATTAGAGCAAAATATGTCCTTCTGGCCAGTCCACTCATTCTGCCGTCTTTTAATAGATCTCACAAAATACTGATGGTTAATGTCTTCATATGACTGTTTTAAATTTAGCGGCTCCTGACTGATGAATCACCTAGACTGAGGGAGGCTTTACGCTACACAATATATGGCAAAACTGGCGTTTTCGATGCTGAAAGATTCATCGATGTGATGCAAGCCTTTGAGACTTTCATTACAGCAGCCAAAAGTGGAGGAGGGGAAGATATGAACGGAGGCATGGCTGAGCTAGCTCTTCTGCAAAACCAGACAAGCAGCCTGGTTCCTATATTTCCAGCCAGTGGATCACAACCGAACCAGCCAGCTCAAACGAGAGTCGCTTTGTCTTTTCTGCTTTCCGAGAAAGGGAACTTTTTCCGCGAGTTTCTTCTAGATGAGGTACTTATCAAGATCTAACTACCTTTCTCGTCATCTTCTCTACATAGTTATTGTCCAAATCCTGTCAACTGTTGTGAATACTAAACAATTGCCAGAACATTAACTATGTAGACAAGCTCACATTTACTTAATCTCTTTACCGTGTTTGTTCATGGCATCTTGAGTTCTATGATAATTGTGGTGATTACTCAAAACAGATTGTAAAAGGCATTGATGCAATCACAAGAGAACAGCTGGTGCAAGCTATGGCAATCTTCGGATTCAGAAACGCCACACCAGTCTTCGGTATGGTACCAACATTGGGACCCTTCAAGCCTGCAGCATTTCTTCCAGCTGTGACAGAAGAAGACAAGGTCATCTTAAACAATGTTCAGAAAGTAATAGAGTTCCTTACCGCAAGAAGCTCCGTGTCGAGTAATCCTGATCAGGTTAGATTCATCAATCTCCCTGGATCTCAGATAATTGAGAAAATAAATCTCTGGAGTAGCGAATGTTGAACATATTTGTGGTCAAATATCATATAACAGGTTGTAGATGTATCTCAAGTGGTTCGAGAAATGCTTCCTGTATTACCTGGAATCTCTGTCACGGTACTGCCAGAGATTATGAGTCGGCTTGGGTCACGAGTAATGGCGAGAATAGTCCGGGATTCCTTTCTGTAAATATTGTATTGAGCACTTGAGCTTTGTACAATTTTGCATATAAGTTGCATTTTAGAGTAAGTATAAAAGAAATCATATAGCTGATAATTAATATTGTTTGTTCGCCATTAACACCTACACTTGCTGTAATAATAACACTCATGGAATGTTATCAAGAAAATGCAGAGCTAAAAGAAGAGAAGGAACCCTGGGAGGGAGAAAATAAACGTGTGCGTCAATAATGGACACAAAACTTGTGCGTCAATAATGGGCACCTAAAAACTGGCCCAGTTTAGTTGCTACAAACATAAGAGTGCATCTAAAATTATTGGGATTTCATATAAGAACAAGAAGATATCATTACTACCCAAGAACTTTTGAATGCAATGCAAAACGAGTTCAACCCGACAAAGACGAAATTGATGAAGAGAAGGCTTCAGAAGTATTTTTTATTAATCACGCTGGTTTCTTTCAAGGTCAAACAATGGCTTTAACCTTCTTTCTACCTCACTGCATTGTAGATCGACCTTACGTGTAACCATTGAGTAAGCAGCGTAACAAGATTCATCGTTCGTGAATGCTAACGTCCAACTCCCATCTACTACACCTTTGGACTTGAGCTTCTCATAGACTCCGTGCTTTGTTGGATCCAGGAACGGTAACGTAGTTAGTCGGATTCTCAAGTGTAGCCAATTTAGGTGTTTTTCATCTATTCGGGGCTGTATAACAAATATAAGATAGATCAATTCCGACGATTATCTTCTGTCAAACATTTTCGTTAAAGAAGTCAGTGAAGGTGATTACGTACTTTGCAGCCGGCTAAAGGAGCGGCAACACGGACTATTCCGTGATCAAGATCAGTAAGGACAATCCACCCAGACACACCAGATAATATTGCTAGAAACGATACTTCAAGTTCATTCTTTCTTTCAAAGGCAACCCAACAGGGAACAGCATCAACTGCACCAGAAAATTTCAAAAGTTAACGGATACAGAGACAAATCAATCAAACTTAAGTTCTAATAAAGACATGGTGTGGTTGGGTAGATGGTGTATGAAGCATCCATCATATGCTAACCTAGCTTCACTTTGGTGCCAGGTTTGGGAATTGAAACATCCAAAGCAGTAATTGTAGCACCAGACGTTTCAGATCTGCCAAAGGGAGGATGGATAGGAGGTTGCTCCGGTAAAGGCCTACCGAGGGAGATGATTTGAAGTTGATGAAGAAGCACGAAAACCTGACGAGGAAAGGCTTGATTATCATAGGTCTGTATCATATTCATAAACCACAAGCACTGATAAGAATTCTCCATATAAATAAAGAGAAAAAACAATTGACACACCTTTACCAACTCGTATAATCTTTCACCTGCGGTGAATGATGATTCGCTAACAATTGACAAAACCTTCATCTGTAAAAGATATTTAGTTGCTAATGGATTTCATAAACAGGGTAATGTCCATATCATTCACAATTGTTATCAGCTAGCTGCGAAAAGGTGAAACAAAAATTTTACCATTAGAAGAGGATTTATCCAGCTGGAGAAGAACGGATTTAGGCTCTTTTTGAGGGGATGGACCTTCAATCACTGTCAGAAGAGATTTGGTATTAGATTCATTGTACATATTCTTACAATCAAAATCCAACAGATTGCTTCTTTACTTGCCTCTTTTGCACTTTTTCCACTCGTCAAGCAGTACTGTGATTAGTAGATCAGACCACGTACCTTAATCTCCCGGGTAAGAGCACTTGTACATTTCTCATACGAAACCTGCCAAATGCAGGAAACTGGTAAATAATGAGAAGAGAGTGAGAGGGAAATAGAAATAGTGTCAAACCAAAAAAAAAAACATCTTGAAAGCTGTACATTTAGCATCTTGAGATGTTTGCGGTTAAATTCTGCCTCGCTGTAAGGAAGCAATTGGCGTAAAAGCCATCCTCCATCCCATAATGTTTCTGCAGATATGTCTTCCCGGCAGAGAAGACTTACCAATGCATTCACCACCTACACCACATTTTGATTAAATCAAGACGAGAACTTTTGCACTGTTATGAGAAAGAACCTAGCTTTAGAACTATAATTTTGGTTTACAAAAGTTCAGAACTTACCTGATGTCTATGAACACGTGGGCACATTGCAGGCCCAGGCAGTGAACAACATACTCCAAACTCCTGTTGAAGGTACTCAGAATGAATAAGTCAATCACAGTATAACGCAACACCAAAGAGATGGAGGTGGAGTAGAGAGGGTGTTACAAAAAACATAACAGAGGCAGTAAAGTACCTCCAAGCTCCCTATATACCAATCTAGTTCAGTACTTGAGCCATCTCTCATAGAACCATTTTGCGGTGAAAACAGTTGTTCTTCACCAGAGTCCTCCCCAACCAAAGATTGCTGTCGGAGATATATACAATTAAGTTTTGAATAAGATAAAAAATGGTTGTCAAAGGAGTAAAACATATTTTTTGGTCCACGCTATAATAGATGGTCCAGTAAAACAATATTAGTAACCGGATAATGACAGAAACTCACCAGCAGAAGTTTTTTGTGCTGCTTACGCTGAGGAAGAATGCCAAAAGCATCTAGAATTGACTCATCAATTTCTACCAAAAAATGGAATGTAATGTAAGACGTCAAAACCAGAAAAGACGAAAAGAATCTTCACAACGGCACTGCCAATACCTTTTGTCTGCAACAAAGTCGCTAGCACAAACAGGGAACACTGAGCTTGCACATCATCTCCTTCAGATATATACTTAAGTAAAGTCTCCCTAGTTTAAAAAAGAAACATCAGCTTAGTAGAAAAAAGACAATACTATGATAGCATGCATGATACACGGCTTAAGAACTGTAAAAAAGCAACTATCTCAACTTCGTCCAATGTTTTGTTTGCTAACATGTTACCTAAATGTAATATGCGAATTGTTGAAGGTACTTTTGGCATTACTGCAAACGTGGGAATTTCCATTCTCACCCGAGATTGCAGTGCTTGAACACTGATGATCTGTCTCCTCAGCAAAACTATTGGCTGGATGCCCATTTCCACATGTAAGGCGTTCATGAGCCAAGCTACTTTACTAGGGAATTTGAAATGAAAGCTTTTACAGGGAAGAAAAGAGTAGCAGCAGTCATATTTGCCAAATCTTTGATCCGCAGGATGCAACAAAGCAGATAGAGAGAAGTGACAGGATTGATAGAGTTATCCTGAAATAACAACAAAACCAATATTTGACTGAAAATTAGAAATGATTCTCTCGCTAATAGTAAAAACCAACCAGGCTAACAAAATAGCATAAATGGAAAACATAAATCAACCCTGAAAGGGAAATTCTGAGGAAAAGGTGATATTTTGAATATTTACAACCTCAGAGCATAAAGACGGAGAAGAAGTGGGAGCGTTAGATGTTGCAGAATGTTATCTGTTATCAACCTCCCGATATCAGGAATGCCAGCAGAGATAACATCACTAAAGTAGTACAAGGTGTCCTCGATCCCATTAACGGCAGAAAACAATTTTCCACCTGAGTCAAGGGCTGGGGTCCTTTAGCAAGGATAAAATGAAAACACAAACAAAATAATTAGATAGATGAAGGGGGTTGTGTTAAATAATGATCAATTTCACAAACTATATTCCTGGGAAATCAAAAAGTACTGAATCTTACTTTAGAATGTTCAACACCATTGCATTTAGATCCATGCATTGCTTTTGGAAAAAAGAAACTAATTTTGAAAAGTGTTCGGTGTGTGGTGGACTAACTACAAAATCATTCACAGTTTCATCGCCAACTGCAGAAACAAACTAAAGGCATTAAAAGAACTATTAAAAGCTCTGGGTTTATAGTTATCATTCGAGTGACAAATCGAAAACTATTATAAATAACTTACCGTGATATACATTCAGAGTAAGGGCCCGAATTGCAGCGCGTATCATGTTCTCTTCATGAAATGCAAATTTTATGCCTTCGACATAAAGGGGAAAAGATACTACTACATCCTAGAGGCAAAAACTCAGAATTAAAATATGGCAGAAAAAATCCATTAAGGACTTACAAAAGCAAAAGGAACATGCAAAACTTAAAGTATACTCACGTTCTCGGTCTTCACAAGCAATGATATTGTATGCTTATTTAGTTGTCCACTAACAGCTCTACGCAAAGCAAAACAGAATAGTTATCAGACACAGTCAATAAGTACTTTTTAACTCCGAGATAACAGCAGAAAATTGTACCTTAAAAAAAGATATGTAGCAAGATAGAAGCTCTTCATGTTGGAAGTCAAACGTATATGTTATTATATAGTTTAAATATTCGTTACTGAACAAGTAGTCTGCAAGGAGTTTCAAAAGAAAATCATCAATAGACTCAAATCATGAAGAATTCTCAGAGAAAAATACATTGCATCTAATGAACTCACAGATGACTTGTTCACTTTTTAGGTTGTGGATCATAATACTAATGGTTTGCAACAGCTGAACAGAAACTGTTACCGTCCTGCTACTAACCCTCAAAATACGTACAAAATCTTCCATTACTCGTTTCTCCATAAAAAATCTGTAGTAATCGCAAATATTAACATAACGCCAATAGGAAATTTAAGGGTGTTAGACTGATATAATTAGCAAAAAAGACTAACTCAAAGAATGAGGGGTCATGCTGATCGCCGTAAGTTAATATCTCTGGAGTTGATCTCAGTGCCTCAACAACGAAATCCTACAAAACAGCATGCAATAAAAAAAAAGATCAAATCCTAACAAAAATTGATGCCAAGATGGTTGTGAAAGTGCAAAGACATATGTCACTGACCTTATTGGCCTCGTTAACTATCTGAAATTTTCTCAGCTGGTCAGTCAGATACCTAACAAAAACATAGTTTCAACACTCATGTTTCATTATCTGGTATAATCAACGAACAAATAATGTCGTAAATCTACGATATCAATGAAATTTCAAGAACGAGTCATTCTCCTATGATCAAGATAGTCTCTTTGACCACCAAATTGGCCACAATAGCACCATTCAAACCATCAAACATTCCACTTCCCGGAAATCCTAAAAACAAACTGCAAACTGCCAATTGTAATTCTTAAGAGAGAAAAAAAAAATCTCTCAAGCACACAGTTCAAAGACACAATTTTTAGGCCAAAATTTCACAAAAATCGCTCAAGAGTCTTGAGTAGTCACAACCAAAGATAACCTAACTCAAAATCGAAATGAAACAGAGATAAATCGCAACTAGAACTCGTTTGTACGTACATAATACCAGAAAATCCAGTAGGACAAGAACCCAATTATACAGAAAGACAAAACAAAGATTAAAATCAAACAAAGTTAAACCTGAGTTGGTCCAAGGAGAATCGGTCTCTGGGTCTTAAGAAGGAAAACCACATGATTGTCAAAATCAATCCTTCTTCTTCACTCCTGAGAAAACCCCAATTCCCATATTCGAATTTCTGAAACGCTCGAAAAATATTTATAAATATATTTTTGAGGACACATTATCCCAAAGCCTCAGAAGCCCATTAACAGGCCCAATACATCTTTTCCCGCGCTTTCTCGACAACCCTTTTTGTTAGGCGCGCGCTCTGTGCTTGAGGTGCTTCTTCGTAGGTGGAGGTGAAGAAGAAGAAGAAGAAGAATTTAATAATGGAGGTGTTAAGATCTCAGAAGCGAACAGTCTCCAACGACGTCGTTTCAATTCCGCTCTATCTTACAGCTCCATCTATGGAAGTCCGCCTAGAAGAGTTCGAGCTCTTCGCAATCGATCGCTTACGAGGTTTTTTGTTTTTCGAAACCGATTTCAAAATTGGTTGTTTTATGAATCGAATTCGGGTAAAATCTGTCCGGATTTTGAACAAGTTGGTTGTTAATTGTGATAGTTCTGCAAGGGGTCTCAGATGGATTAGCCCGTGGAAAAAACCCTAAGGAAATGGATGATCTGGTAACTTGTTCATACAGTTTTGTGTCTTGCTAATAATTTGTGTTCTTCAAAATCCGATTTTGTTTGTTGATTTGCGGATTGTAGGTAGACAGATTGTGGAAAGAACATATGAGACATTCAGATGTGTTAGAAATGATGAATAAGGATATAATCTCACATTTCGTCTTACGTCTCGTTTATTGTAGATCGTAAGCACTTGCCTCCTTTTCGAATTTTTGTGTGATTTTAGATTGTTTTTTACTCTCTCAATAGTTTTTATTCTTTCTGGATTTATTTGTTTAAAGGGATGAATTGAAGAAATGGTTTCTTAGCAATGAAACTGCTCTTTTTCGTCATCGATTCCGGATTAAAAGCTTTGAAGTTCAGGTAACGTGGATTTTTCCGTAAGTTAAATTTTCGGATTCGTGTGATGTCGAGTGACGGTTAAATTTTGGTTTTTGTTTGTTCACAGAGAACAATTGCGGCAGAATTTGGATTATCAAATAAGGTAGCCACAGGTGCAGAAGTTGAGGTAATTGTTAGTTTCAAAGTAGACATATTGTCACTAATGTCCTTGAACATTCCACGATTGTGGTGTTTAGTTCAAATCCAAGTAAATATGAGATGATGAAATTGATCTTTGACCATTTGCAGAGTTTGAAGGAGAAATTGGGGCAAGTCATACGCTCAATGGGTGAAAAGTCACCTAATGGTAATGATCAAATTAAATCTCAGATCCCTTTTTTTGTCTTCTAACTCTGGCGTTTGTCCTCGTCCTGCATGTAGTGATGTTATCCTTTAGTATTAGCATAACATTGTAACGGCTTGCTTGATGATTTTATCTTTTTAGTTTTTTCAGTAGTTGGTCAAAAGCTAGTCATCGCTGATTTTTTTCTTTTCATTTCGATATTATCCTAGCATTATCATTGAGCTACTTAGCAGTAATACTTGTACCTTTCCTAATGGAAATTTTCTCGTCTTTCTTATCCCCTGCAGTTGAAACCATATACTTTAAGGTAGGTCTGGCTCTTCTTTTGTATTTGTTCATATACTACAAGCTACAAATTCACTTATCTGATAAATAACTCATTTGCACCTGGAAAAAAAGGTTCCTTTTGAAGAGGTTCCGGACCTTGTATCTGGTCGGAGAGTATTTATACAGAAAGGGTATGCCTTTGTAGCTGGCAGTCAGGCAAGTCTTGGTTTCCATTTCAATTTCGATACATAACTTCTCCTCAGTTAATAGCAGTGTCTCCTTGTATAACTTGGAATTCCCTGTTTCTCCTAGCAGTTGGTTTCCATTGTTGTCACACAATTTCGATCCCATTTATCAAAGGCCCTCACTCTGACTAACAGGTAACTTCTGGTTATATGAATATTTATAAGTTCTTATATCTGTCACGCTTAGGTACTAAGAAAATTAAGAGTTCGACTTGCCAAAGCTTGAAACTCTCTTTGCTTTTCGTTAACAAGATTTTTCGTTTTGTGTGCAGAAAATGGACGACTACCATACGAGAACGAGAAAAAGACAGACTAACTCCAGTAAGCATGAGACTGAAATCAACTGATTTATTGCATGTCCCTTGTTTCCCTAACTTTTTTTTTGTTATCATTCAGATAGTAGAAGCCTTATCTACAAGCTATTTGGGTCCCGATTATTCTCAGGTGAGGATCGCCCTTTGAAACTTGTTATATACATTTATAAATATGGAATCATTGAAGTTGTTAATATGCCTCCACAGTCAAGTGAGTACGCTGACATATCACTTAAGGATATTGATCAAGTTTCCAAGAGTTCCTTTCCCCTTTGTATGAGGCATCTTTTTGAAAAAGTAAGTTGCTTAATGGCTTCCAAATCTTTTATTCTTCAGTATTTACATATCTTGTTTATCATGCAACTGTAACATATGAACATTTACACAGCTTCGAGAAGATCACCATCTAAAACATGGAGGAAGAATGCAACTGGGTCTTTTTCTTAAGGTTACTCTTTAATCCCTCTCCCTATGTCAAGTATACTCACATAATAATGCGATGCAGAGAGATTCACATCTTAGATTTGAGGCTAGGCGTAATAACGTATCAGTTTATCAAGCATCGTAGTCAACAAGCACCATTTTTTTTTTTCATGTTGTGTCTTCTATTTGTACCTCTCTGAAGTTGTCTATCGACATGCAGGGTGTGGGTTTGAAACTTGATGATGCCCTAGCATTTTGGAGAGCAGAATTCACAAAAAAGGTAACTCGATTCCCAAATGTTTAATCTGTTAAATTTTCAAATCTGTTTAATGTCTCTCCTAGAGGATAACGTGTATTTTGTCCACTTTATGCCAAATCTCAGAAGAAGCTAATTTCTCGTGGTTCTTACTCTTTTCCGTTCTTGTGTGTGCTAGCCAATTTGAATAAGGAGATAGTGGGTGGACTTTTTGTCTGCAGAAACTAAGTGATACGGAGCTGCTAGATACTAATTTCGTTTTCTTCATAGGTTGGCGGTGAGAGATTTGATAAAGAGTATGCGTATGCCATTCGCCATAACTATGGGAAGGAAGGCAAAAGAACTGTAAGATGCTAACGGTTTCATATCTCTTCTTTATGTCAACAAAGCGGCAATGATCAGCTTCATCATGTAAGCTTCTGATACCAATTTCAAATTGCAATTGCAGGACTATACCCCTTATGCTTGTCAAAAGATCATTTCATCTGCTCCTGGTGTTGGGGATCATCATGGCTGCCCTTACCGACATTTCAGGTCAGTTTTCCTAGTAAAAATCTATTCTCTTTCTGTGAAAGAAAAGGGTAAAAATTATTCATGTAGGATCTGTTATCCATCCTCCAACACCGCTAACCTTATTTTTGCTGGATAAACAGCAGTTACTAGCGACTGCAAACATTTTGAGCATTCGCTATAGTTTCAGCTTATAATTACCCTTGCCTTTGTCTAGCTATAAATCAAAACAATAATCTATGCAAAGATGTGTGAATCCCAAAGTAATATATCTCAATTCAATCTGCTGCTTTGGTGTTGTGTGAAAAATGACAGTGAGGATAACCTGAGAGCAGCACTTGGTAGAATGGGATTGAGTTCTCGTGGAATGGAAGACGTAATGGATAAAGTGCGGAACAAGCATTATCAGGTGATTGATCATAATTTATAAATCCTTGAATCTTTTTTTTTTCCGATTTTTAGCGTAACTAACAGGGTAATCTTCATATGCATGTTGGACTCTGCAAAACAAAAGCTTGCATGCACCTTAACCTTTGAAGCTGTTTATGGTACATCGTGTGATACTGGAATCAACCATCCCAACCAATACTTCGAGGAGAGTCAGAAAATCTTGAAATCCAAGACGCCAACTGCTCCCGTTTAATCTCTGTATCCGTGATAAATAGGAAAAATTAAAATCTAAAGTTGATGCAATAGTTGTTTGATGACATTACCATGTTTTAAATCAGGATTTGCATACAATCCTACTTTCGAACGTCATTAAGTAATTAATGGTTATTATGATATGGTGGGCGAACCTTTAAATCAAGAAACGCATTAAGTTTATCTCAACGCATAAAACTGTTTCTCTGACAACGAAAATGAAGTGAATGTCTTGATGTCAGGGGAGATGTCCCACACAACATAGTAAAACAATCACCAAGGCTGTCTTCTGCGATAAATGCCATAGCCACTGACCGAGAATCCCTAGTTTTCTAGATGTCTATGTTGCCATGTTTAACTGTAACTTTAACAATCGATTGTAGGTGTTAAGTCATCCCTAAACAAGTAAACATGGTGAAGTTCCACCCCCCCCCAATTATTTCCTCCCATGTGAACAAGATGGAAAGTACAAAGGCAATTATTGAGCGTGATTTTGCACCCCTAATCACAAAGCGCCACGTTAGCTAATGGCAAGACTTTCTTTTTTTGAAGAGTTGTCTTATTGTAAGCATACTATGTTTGCTCCCAGGGAATCTTTGACAGAGCTACTTGTCTTGAGCGTGACTGACAGGTAGGGATGTTAAAATGGGCTGAACTATATAGGGCTAGCCCTAACCCTTTGAAAATTTTTAAATCCTAACCCTGTGTTTTGATAAAAGGGCTAAAAAAGGGCCCAAATTAATTAACCCTTGGGACTAATAGGGTTTTTTCAAGACCCGATATGTTAATAATCTAAACTCAGGAAAAGCCTTCTTCTGGTTTTTCTCTCCAAAGCTTCGACCTTTTCTCACACTTTTAGGTCTCCTCCTTAAATCCCTAAATCCAGTTTCATCCTCTTCTCAGAGTCTCTGTAAACCCAAACCCTCTTCGTTTTTCTTTCCCAGATTCCAAAAACCCTTCTCGATTCCAGGATTAACCCATCTTCCTTCTCGAATCGAGGATCTCTACAGTGCGAATTCGACTCCTCAATCTCCAGGTTCGGATTATTTTGCAGGTCTTCTTCTTCTCTTAGCAACTCTGTTACAATAATGCAGTCTAGTTCTTGTCTGAAACCTTCATCTTCACCATCTTTCTCCCGAGTTGAAAATTACTCTTAAGCTTTGACGAGGTGAAAAAAAAAGAATCTTTTTGTGCGTTACGTAATTCACCAATTTTTGTGAGATATTTTTATTGTTCTTGTCCAATTTGTCTGTAAGCTTTTTGGTCATTGAATTGAAATGTCTTTTACTTTTCTCGAACCTGCTCTATTTTATCAATTTCTTCAGCTGACTTTACGAGGACTTCTCTCTCACATTGTAATAAACAAATAAAATCTCTTGATTCATTCGATCTCTATTCCTTGCTTCTTCATTTTTTGTTTTGTTTTTGTTTTACTTTGCTTGCAAGGCTCAAGGGGCTGGAAAGATTTTGAATTGCTTTGGGTTTTGTGTGGCAGTAGATGCTTGGTCTATGATTAATGTCACATGAATCTTGTTTGGTATAGACTTAGTAGTGTCCATTAAATGATGTTTATCAGCCATCATTTGTAGTGTTTATGGCTTATTCATTTTCACAGAATTGCTATTCAAAATGTTTCGTCTATGCCTTAGGAGTTGGCTCTTAAGGGTTTGAGTCTATGTCTTTGGTTGAGTTCTTATGATTCTTGTACTTTTTATGCAGTATGGATCAGCAATCACTAGAAACAATTGCAATACTCAATGCAGAAAACGAGTATATGGAGATGGAAAATGAAGAAGAAATGGAAACTGAAGAACAAGCTCAAAGTGTCACTCATACTACGGAATCAACACAAGCTGCTGTAACAACACAAAGAGCTAGAGCTCAGCGAGCTCAACGACCTCAACAAGCTGGACAGGTACGTAAGAAACGCACCACTTCTAAAAGTGCAAAATGTTGGAAAGAATTTACATCAGTAGGAGTAGAGGCAGATGGAAGAGAAAGGGCTCAATGCCACCATTGTGGTATAAAGATGGTGATAGGACAGACTGAAACTGGACAGTCACTTGGAACATCACATTTGAGTAGGCATTTGCTCATTTGCCCAGAAAAGCTTGAAACTGATAGGCCTAAGTATGATCACAAAATTGATAGGGAGATGACCGCTGAAATAATTATTTATCATGATTTACCTTTTCGCTATGTAGAATATGAAAAGGTTAGGGCTAGAGATAAGTTTCTC
Source organism: Arabis hirsuta (assembly GCA_964056655.1). NCBI lineage: Eukaryota > Viridiplantae > Streptophyta > Magnoliopsida > Brassicales > Brassicaceae > Arabis > Arabis hirsuta. The sequence goes on along the minus strand of OZ053311.1, from coordinate 16,989,749 downwards.
AATCCGGATTGTGTGCATATATGTAGGCAAACAGCAGCTGCTGATGTTTATAAAAAATATGAGGTAGAAAAAGTTAAGTTGAAAGAGGTGTTAGCAAAATACCATGGCCGAATGTGTTTTACTTCTGATTTGTGGTCAGCTCGTAGCCAAGTGATGGGTTATATCTGTTTGACTGGTCACTATATTGATGATGATTGGAAGTTAAATAACCACATTTTGGCGTTTTGTGACTTGAAACCTCCTCATACTGGTGAAGCAATAGCTAAGAAAGTTTATGATATTTTAAAGGAGTGGGGATTAGAGAGGAAAGTATTTTCTATCACCTTGGATAATGCTTCTGCTAACGATAATATGCAAAAGAACCTCACACATCGTTTGCAGAGTGGTAATGGGTTATTGTGTGAGGGAAAATTTCTGCATGTGAGATGTTGCGCACACATTCTGAATTTGATTGTGAAGAAAGGATTAGAACTAGCCTCTAGTCTTTTGGAGAATATTAGAAATAGCGTTAAGTTTGTGAAGGCTTCTGAATCAAGATTAGAGTCATTTGCAGCTTGTGTGGAGAGTGTTGGGATTAGGAGTGCAGCTGGTCTGTCTTTAGATGTGGAGACACGATGGAACTCCACCTACGAAATGCTTGTCCGAGCTTTAAAATTTCGTAAAGCATTTGCTAATTTGCATATGTATGACAGAAATTACAAGTCCTTGCCTTCAGAAGAAGAGTGGGATCGTGGAGAGAAAATTCGTGACTTTTTGAAGCCATTTAGTACGATCACCACATATTTCTCGGGAGTGAAATATCCTACCGCCAATGTTTATTTCATCCAAGTGTGGAAAATTGAGTTGTTGTTGAGGAAATATGCTAGATGTAATGATAGAGACGTGAGATTAATGGCCATGGATATGCAAAGTAAATTTGCAAAGTATTGGGATGAGTATAGTGTGGTTTTAGCTATGGGAGCAGCGCTGGATCCGAGATTCAAATTAGAGATGCTTAAGGTAGCCTATGATAAAGTGGATCCTAGTACTTCTGAGGCAAAGGTTCAGATTGTGAGAGAGAATCTGGAATTGCTTTATAATGAATATACCGCAAAGTCTTCAGAAAGTTCTTCCAAGTTTCCAACTAAACAAACTCCACTTGAGCTTCTTACAGAATCACCGCTCGATGATGACTTAGATGATGTAAGTATTTGGTGTTAATTTGAATATTGTTTTGCTTTATAAATAATATGGTTTTGCTTTGTAATACAGGATCTAATTGAGCTTGAAAAGTGTCTCAAATCTGGTTCAGACAAAACAAAGACAAATTTGGACATGTATCTGGAGGATACCAGGGTAGAGATTACATCTTTTACAGACATGGAGGTGTTAAACTTTTGGAAAGACAACCAACAACGGTATGGTGATTTAGCTTCCCTTGCTCGTGATGTTCTTAGTATCCCTATCACTACTGTTGCATCAGAGTCTGCATTTAGTGTTGGTGGCCGAGTATTGAATCCGTTTAGAAATCGTCTCCTCCCAAAGAACGTGCAAGCATTAATTTGTACTCGAAACTGGCTACGTGGCTATGCAGAGTTTGAAGGTAAAGTTGATTTCAAGATTAGTTTATATGTTCCAAAGTAAGTGATTTTATTATATTAATTTTTATGTTTAAATTGCAGGAGACATTGATGATTACTTTGATAAAGAAGATGAAGATGCTACTAAAAATACAAGTTGTTCAGGAACTGGAGATTCAAGAATATGATAAATTTAGTAATATATTTATCTCATGTATTGTTTTTTATTTTCATAGAAACCGATTTTTTAATAAAAATAATAACTTGCATTTTTTTAAGAAAGGGTTAGCCCTAATTCAGCCCATACACATATAAATTATAGGGCTTATAAAGAGTTAGGGCTAAAATCGGGTTGGGCTTATATTATATAGGGTTGGACTGGGTCCAAACCCTGCATTTAACATCCCTACTGACAGGTTAGGCCGACGCTAACTTCATATATCGTCGACCGGGAATAAGATCAACCATCTTACAAATGATGACGTGATCCGACATAGGGTTTCAACCAAATTTGCCGCAATGTAAAGATGTTGTATAAATAATTAAATATCAAGTGATAAACCTTTGAATGGGGGATTTTAGCAAGAAAAAATAAAAACCTTTGAATGGGGATGTTCAAAAAGTACGGGCAAGCATAAGCATAAGTCAAATGATCTCTAGGAGATTTTTATAATTTCTATTCTTCGGGAGAGAGTTCCAGTCCATTTTCTTTAGGGATTTTTTTTTTCTCTCTCCCTTTTTCCCAATTATCATTTAAATTGTGTCCATGATCTTCAAACATATCACCAAACTAAACCTATTCTTACTTTCCAATTAAACATATTCTCCTGTGGATGCATGACTTGAATGTCGGAGAGTCTTCGGTAGGAAAACTTTGCCTTCTTCTTATTTTACGAACATTTTTTATAGATTGATACAAAAAAAATAATCAATAAATAGTTTAGAAATTAGAGAGAAGTTAGTCATTAATCTACGTTAACTACCAAAAAGATAAAAATTCACAAAATAGAGAAAATATAGCTTTTAACTAAAATTTTCAACATTGAATAGATATCATCTTACATATATATATTTGAAAAGAAAGAACAAAAAAACTCAAAACACAAAGGAAATTTGCATTTAATAACAAAACAAAAAAACTATAATTAAAACGTAAATCAAATGGTTGATATTTTGCTATTTATGCTATTTTTTTTCTTCTTAATTATCAGTTCTTTATAGTTTATTTAACAAATTAACTTAAACACAAAACATATTCATTGTTCAAAAAGTAAATTAGTGGACACATCATCTAGTTTAACCAACAAAAAACATTGTAAACAAAAAAAGTAGAATGCTAACAAACATATTTTAATTCATTCTCAAATTGTCTTATATGAAATCTGGTCCAATACATAATGACAATTAGGCAGTCCAACTCAACCACACCCACATACCCGAATAAAGTCCAGCTCAACTTCATTCTATAATTTGGATCGATTAAAAAAATATATATATATATATAATTAATCTTGTAGTACATATTTGATCAAGGAGACGTCGGCAAAAAAAAAAAAAAACGATTTTAAGATTTTCACTGACAACAAGTGAATCTGTGGTCGTCGTGCTCTCTAGTCCCTAAAAATACTCAAGTCAAACTTAGTTTCCAACATTAAGATCGTGCCACGTGGATATCAATTATTGATCATCAAAATCATCTGGCTTCGAAGCGCCACACAGGATCATACCCCTTCCTAGCAGTTTCATTTTGCATCCATCTTCGTGGTTGTCTGTCGGAAGGATCCTTCAACTGTTCTTAGAGAATCTTGGTCAGTCCATAGTCAAATTTTTACACCCTTCTCTGTTTTTCTCTCTTTCTTCTTCTTCTTCTTCTTCTTTGTTGTTTGGTTACTCTTTATCGACTCCTCTGTCTCCTAGTCTCGATCCTATACCCGTTTGGAACGAAGAACCAAACTGATCTCATGTTTGTGTTGTGTCGTGTAGTTAGATAGATCAAATTGTCTGAAAATCCTCACAATCGCTATGCAATCCGGTGAGTTTCTGAACCCAGATGGGGGGTTTTCTCCATTTCTTCCTCTTTTGCCTTCAAATGACTAAAAGGCTAAATCTTTCGTTGTTTTGTTTGAATTTAGAATACGAAATTAGTACTCTGTACCAAGAAGCTCAGACCCGTTGGTTGAAACCGCCTGAAGTGCACTTCATATTGCAGAATCATGAAAGATATCAACTAACACATAAGGCTCCTCAAAAGCCAATCAGTAAGTTTGACTTTGCTTTCTTTTGGACTACTTGCTTGAGATGAAGGAAAATTGGATTTTGATACAAAAGAATTTCTCAACACTCTTGTCTCAGGTGGATCTTTGTTTCTTTTCAATAGAGATGTTCTTAAATTTTTCCGTAAAGATGATCATCAATGGCGGAGAAAGAAAGATGGGCGAGCTATTGCGGAAGCGCACGAAAGACTTAAGGTGTTTAAGCAGTATTAGTGATAGTTAACTTCGAATTGTTGCTGCGTTGGTGGCTTTAGCAGTGTTAGCTAACGCTTAAGATTGTTCCAGTCTCAGTGCTTTTGCTTTTAGGAGCTTTTCTTGAATGTACATGTATTCAAAATATTGTCTTTTGCCACTTTAGATATGTTTCTTAAGGTTATTAATGACTCTTTATATGTGTTGTGAACAGGTGGGTAACGCTGAAGCCTTGAATTGTTATTATGCTCATGGAGAGCATGACCCCCATTTTCAGAGACGTATCTACTGGATGCTAGATAAGTGAGTGATGTACTCACACTCTTGCGTCTGGATCTTTCTAATTTGGTTTCTAATCACAAATACCCTCTCTTTTGATGTGTATACAAAATACTCAAGTTTTATAACATAAAAGTTTATTGCTCTTTATGTCAGGGAATACACGCATATTGTCCTTGTTCATTACAGGGATGTTAGTGAGGGAAAAGAGGTGATTTCTCTATTAAGTATTATTTGTTATACTAATGCGGAACTTCAGTTTCGTTGTATGACCTCATGGTTGGCTTTAACTATTCAGGGAAAACAAACTAGTGGACATGTTTTGCAGTTTTCACCAGTTCCTGCGACTCTGTTTTCAAGTCCAAGCTCCATCGGGACTCAGAATGCGAGCTACAATCACCAGATTGGTGATTCTACTGACATACATCAGCATTCATCTAGCTCGCCGGGAATTGCAGAGGTTAACTCTGACGTTTTGTTTTTGAGTAGCAGAGTTGAGACCCCAGGAGGCAGTGGAAGTTCTTCCGAGTTTGAAAAGATGCAGGCTCTGAAGAATATTGAGAAACTACTGAGTATCGGAGATGACAATGTTAATACTGTAGATCCACTCTACAATCAAAAAGAAAGTTTGGATAGTCTCCAATTTTTAGAGTTCAGTACTAATGACATGGATCACGTTTCTCAACCAGCAACTGTGAATCACAGACCAGAGAGTAATAATAAACTAGAGAGATGTTATGGAGGGTATGTTGGAGCGCACTATAATGCTAATTCTGTAGATCCACTCTACACTCAAAAAGAAAGTTTGGATAGTCTCCAGTTTTTAGAGTCTACTATGGACATCAATAACCTTGCTCAACCAGCAACTGTACAACAGAGACCTGACAATAACAGACTAGAGAGATGTTACGGAGGGTATGTTGGAGCCCAATATCATTCTAACAATCTAATGCTTGTAAAGAATGATTCAGGTACGCCAAGGTTATATTACACAGCATTGGTTTTTGATACACATTTTTAATAATTTCTCACTGTAGCAGACTTTATACAACGTTTAGTTAGTTATATAAAGTAGCTTCCGCATGCCCTTAAAGTCTTGTCATGCTTTCTTCCTCTTTGTCTCTGTATCATGTTGTCAAGACGCGGAATTAGAGTGTTAAAAAAAAAAACTCTTCTTACAGGTGGTATTGGAGGGCATGTAGATCAAGAGTCTGAATCGTGGAAAGAGGTGCTGGAGGCATGTGATGCTTCTATAACTCTTCACTCTGAGGTAACTCTCTCGTATAATTAAATGGAACGTGTGATCAATGTAGACAGACTATCTTGTATCTGTTAAGTAGTTTGCGGAAATAAGAAAGAACAGAAGGCATCTGAAGGTGAATTTACCGAATAGCACATTGAAATATGTATAATGATAACGATTAACCTTCATACAGAGAAACACGGTGAATGAACCAGATGTGTTATGGTTTTCTATCTCTAATGGCATATGAGGAGTAGATTTTCCAAACTAAGAAGTAAAAAATTCATAATCTAGGAATTTATATACCTTTTGTTGGAAGCAGGGAAGCACACCAAGTTCTGCGAAAGGATTGTTACTTGGAATGCAGGAAGATTCCAACTGGAGTTACAACAATCAGGGTGACGAATGTATGGCAGCTGCCAATCAGGGTGACCAATGTACGGCATCTGCTTTGAGAAAGAATACTGTTAATCTTCTTACCTTGTTTATCGTTGGTCAGTTCTGATAGGTCTTTTAAATTTCAGCTACACTACTGTTGCCTCAAGAACTTGGTTCTTTCAACATTCCTGCTTGTTATTCTGAACTGGGAGCTCCGGAGAATAATGTCGAGTACTGTAGAATGATGGATGATGAAGGGAAAATCGGTCTGCCACTCGAGCAAGATATGAGATTAACAGTTGCACAAAAGCAAAAGTTCACTATCCAGGACATATCACCAGAGTGGGGTTACGCAAATGAATCTACTAAGGTCTAATCTCTTGCACCATACTTAGTATTTCGTTGAGATTCTGATATACATGAAAATTATGTTATTTTCTTGCCTGGTCAGAACAAATGTTGGTGATCATTTGGATTTTCCGTTTTGAAAATCTCATTTTGGCAATGCAGGTGATAATCATTGGATCCTTTCTCTGTGATCCAACAGAATCTACATGGTCTTGCATGTTTGGGAGTGCTGAAGTTCCTTTTGAGATCATTAAGGAAGGTGTTCTTCGGTGTGAAGCCCCTCCATGTGTCCCTGGAAAAGTCAATTTATGCATTACTTCTGGAGATAGACTCTCATGTAGTCAAATCAGGGCATTTGAGTATCGCGAAAAGCCTGACACATCTTGCCCTAAGTGCAGTATGCCACAGGCCTGCGACATGTCCACAAGTCCAGATGAGCTTTTATTACTTGTAAGGTTTGTGAAAATACTTCTATCAGAGCCACTATCAGACAGAAAAAGTAGCGTAGAGACGGGCATTGATAAGTTGTTGAAGAAATTGAAAGCTGATGATGATCAATGGAGCCATGTCATACAGTCGATTCTAGATGGCACTGCATCATCATCAAGAACAGTTGATTGGCTTCTACAAGAACTGCTTAAAGACAAGCTGGATGCGTGGCTCTCTTCAAGATCCCAAGATGAAGATCAAACATCTTGTTCTTTGTCAAAGCAAGAACAAGGCATTATTCATATGGTTGCAGGCCTTGGCTTCGAGTGGGCGCTCTATCCAATTCTTGGTCATGGAGTCAGTGTGGATTTTCGTGATATTAATGGATGGAGTTCTCTTCATTGGGCTGCACGATTTGGGAGGTGAGCATCCTATAAATAGTAGACCGAACATCTGACATTTCAACTATTTTTGTTCGAGTAGAAAATAGTGTCTTGATGCTAGGGACTTTCGTAGGTTTCTGGCATACTGGTCAGATGTTTTAGCATCATAAGAGTGGAAAGATTGTTTTCACTTGATCACTGTCAAAAAGAGTTTAAGACGGCACCTTTCTTAGACAATAGCTTCAAAACGAATTACTGTATTCTTTGCTGTGGCAGTGAAAAAATGGTGGCTGCGCTTATAGCTTCCGGGGCATCAGCTGGAGCAGTGACGGATCCCAGTGCGCAAGACCCAGTTGGTAAAACTGCAGCTTCAATAGCTGCCTCTAATGGCCACAAGGGTCTTGCAGGTTATCTATCAGAGGTGGCGTTGACAAACCATCTCTCGTCGCTCACACTGGAAGAAACCGAAAATTCTAAAGACTCTGCTCAAGTGGAAGCAGAGAAAGCTTTGAATTCCATCTCAGAACAAAGTCCTCCCGGTAATGAGGATCAACATTCACTGAAAGACACACTGGCTGCAGTGAGAAATGCAGCTCAAGCAGCCGCAAGAATCCAGGCAGCTTTTCGTGCACATTCATTCAGAAAGCGACAACAGAGAGAAGCAGCTATGGCTTCTTGCTTACAAGAGTACGGGATCTATTGTGCAGATATCGAAGAGATCTCAGCCATGTCGAAACTGGCGTTTGGAAATGTCCGGAACTACCATACAGCAGCTTTATCTATTCAGAAGAAGTACCGTGGCTATAAAGGTCGAAAAGAATTTCTTGCGCTTCGCCAGAAAGTTGTGAAAATACAGGTATAATAACACAGCTTTAGTGAGATGAAGATCCCAGTAGCGTTTTCGCACCTCGTGCAGCTCTTGATTCGCTTCTATTTCTGGCAGGCTCATGTTCGAGGTTACCAAATAAGGAAGCATTACAGGGTTATCTGCTGGGCAGTAGGAATATTAGATAAGGTTGTACTCAGGTGGAGAAGGAAAGGAGTTGGGCTAAGAGGGTTCAGACAAGAGGTAGAAACAACAGAGGACAGTGAAGACGAAGACATCCTCAAGGTGTTCCGCAAACAGAAAGTAGACGGGGCAGTGAACGAGGCTTTCTCTCGTGTTTTATCGATGGCCAATTCTCCAGAGGCTCGCCAGCAATACCACCGCGTGCTCAAGAGATACTGTCAGACAAAGGTGAGTGAGTAGTTTGCAAGAGATGAATACAAACAAAGTTATACGTTTCTGATTAATGCGTTTGCGCTGATATCTTGAATGAAAATTTTGCAGGCTGAGCTTGGAAAAACAGAGACATTAGGAACAGTTGGCGATGAGGATGATGGATTGTTCGACATAGCTGATATGGAATATGATGATTTGTTTTCGCTGCCTTGAGGGGAAAGTCAGGCAACAACAGCTGTGGATTTAGAGGGTTTAAATAATAAATAGTTTGTAGATTTATGAAGATTCAAGAGTGAGTGACTAGTTTGTGGAGTTGACTGTTGCTAGTCTTGTAGAAGAAAATTATGGGGAAACAAAAACTAAAGTAAATACAGATTTTTTTTTTGCTTTGTTTGTCGGCAATGATCAAGTAAAAAAAAACAAATTTTATGAGGTTCTTAATAATAAATCGAGACATATGGAGATGACACGTGCTTATTTTGATTTTACGCAAAGGAATTTTGAGTACAAAGCAAAAAAAGCGCTTATGATTTCATTTGATGACTCACCATCACCGTCGCCTTGTCTCCATCGAACCCTGCGCACTTTAGCAACAACCGATGATTCTCTTCTTCTTCTTCGTCTTCTTCTTCTTCAAGCTTTATTGAGATAATAATAGAACTTCTGAGAAGCATCTGGGACCTCTGTTTTCTCTTTCTTTATCTCACCTTCCACAGATCCTTACACCATTTCTCTGTACGCACTCGTCTTCTCTACCTCCGCTGCTTAACCTCGTTTTGATTGTTCGTGTTTGCTTTTTGGAAATGATTTTTCGCTGCATCTAATGATTTTCCCGATTTGGATAACTGTCATGGCTTCTCTGTGTGATTTCTAATTTTGTTTGTTCTGATCTGAATCATACTCAGTTATATAAGAAAATCAGGCGATCTACAATTAGCTGCCGCATGTGGGGTCTGCAACGAGAGACATCTTCCTCGATGTACAAAAGATCTTCATCGAGAGATTCTACTCCAATGATTGACGTCGAAGAGAGCTCAGGTAACAAACGAACATGCATATCTATATATAATAGCAAATCTCAATTGCGTAGTAAATACCAACTTGTTGGTGTGGATGGGTCTTTTTTCAATATATAAATCGAATCCAGTTTCGAATTTGTCTTCAGGTCTTTTACAGAACGACGTGAACAAGGAAACTGAAACTACAAATCCTCCATGGATTTGTTCCCTCCCACACGTCCTAGTCGCTACAATTTCGTCTTTCCTATTCGGATACCACTTAGGGTTCGTGATTTATACATGTTTGTTTTTCAGTATTATTATTATTATAATTGTTACTTGTGTTGATTTTCTTCAACGTTTGTTCTGTCACAGAGTTGTCAATGAACCACTTGAAAGCATTTCTTCTGATCTTGGCTTTAGTGGTGATACATTAGCAGAAGGTGTATATATTACTTCTGATTTCTATTTTTTCATGGCATATCAGTCATTAATCTACTTTTAAACTAATTTATGTTGCTTCTTCATATGTGAAGGTCTGGTGGTTAGTGTATGTCTTGGTGGCGCATTTATCGGATCTTTATTCAGCGGGGGAGTTGCTGATGGACTTGGACGGCGCAGAGCCTTTCAGCTTTGCGCTTTGCCTATGATTTTAGGTGCTTTTGTAAGGTAAATTCTAGCAAACCAAGTCAAATAACCAGTAATCTAGGGATTGTTGTAGAGGTCCCTAAACGCTTCCAAGCCCTCTCAGTCCCCAAAACCAACCATGGTAACTCAACACCCTTACCACCTCTCAAGCTGCCCCTATCTAATATTCTGATCTCACTCAGTTATATATATATATTCTGATGTGGCACGTGTATTTGATGTAGCTCTTATTACAATATTACGATCCTTTATCAGGAGTTAGCGATGTTGCCATAAGTTTGATTTGTTGCTTCTGCTATAATGTGTTTCTCTCAGTGGAGTTAGCAACAGCTTAGCTGTCATGCTTTTGGGAAGATTCTTGGTTGGGACTGGTATGGGTCTTGGGCCACCTGTGGCAGCACTCTATGTGACTGAGGTATATCAACGCAGGAGACCAAAGCACTCATCATGTATCTTACTCTGCAACAAGTTTGGAGCCGCTTGCCTTCTTACGCTAATGTCCCATATTTTGAGTAGGTGTCACCAGCTTTTGTTAGGGGAACATATGGAAGCTTCATACAGATAGCTACATGTCTGGGATTGATGGGAGCCTTGTTTATAGGGATCCCAGTCCATAACATCCCTGGTTGGTAAGAAAGTTCATAATGATCATAATGTTTAGTAGAATCAACTCTTGGCACGACTCTCTAAAGCATATTCTAAGAAGTTTTGAACATCTATGTCGTTGTACACAGGTGGCGTGTCTGTTTCTGGGTATCAATGATACCTGCTGCAGCACTGGCTTTGGGAATGTTTTTCTGTGCTGAGTCTCCCCAGTGGCTTTTCAAGGTCTGCTCCATAGTTAATAATTTACAATCTTTTGTTGTTGCCTGAAAACTGCACTTAAGTTTACACTATTCTTTCCTTCCTTTACTTTTGAGATCATTATAAAGGCTCATCATCTTATGCAGCAAGGGAAGATAGCTGAAGCAGAAGCTGAGTTTGAGAGGCTACTCGGAGGGTCTCATGTGAAAACAGCAATGGCAGATTTACACAAACTAGATCTAGACCGAGCGGATGAGCCAGATGTTGTGAGCCTCTCCGAGCTGTTATATGGTCGGCATTCAAGAGGTATATGACTCTTTTTGTTCCCCCGAGAAAGTAACCGCAGACATGTTTTGTTGATTGTTGTGTATATTTGTTACCTGTATAGTACTTTGTTATTCACTTGTTCCTTTTGCAGTTGTTTTTATTGGATCAACCCTGTTTGCTTTGCAACAGCTATCTGGTATAAATGCTGTTTTTTATTTCTCTTCTACCGTTTTCAAAAGTGCCGGAGTACCATCGGATCTGGCCAACATATTTGTTGGAATTTCAAACCTCTTGGGTACAGTAGCCTTCTCCTCTGACTTGTTTTTTTTATATACCCTTTCCTTTCCAGTTATATGGATTTTTGATTGTAACATTGTTCTGATTATCAGGATCTCTAGTTGCGATGGTGTTGATGGATAAAGTAGGAAGAAGACTTCTTCTCCTTTGGAGTTTTACTGGCATGGTGTGTTGTACATTTATCTGTGTTTTTCATTCTTTCCTCTTTTTTTTTTTTTTTTTTCTTATTCTCAATGCTAATATATTTATCTTGTATCAAATTTAAAGAAAGCTCACCTAACGTTTTGATGTGTATAGGCAGTAGCAATGGCACTTCAAGTTGGTGCTACAAGTTCATACTTACCACATTTTTCGGCGCTGTGTTTATCAGTCGGTGGCACTCTTGTGTAAGTGTTTGTTGAAACTGAAATTTGTTTTCCAGAATGTTTGCTCTAAAGTCTAAATACAAATGTCATTTCTGATACAGGTTTGTGCTAACATTCGCACTAGGAGCTGGTCCAGTACCAGGACTACTACTCCCTGAAATTTTTCCAAGTCGAATTAGAGCAAAAGCTATGGCTCTCTGCATGTCTGTGCATTGGGTAAATAACTAACTTCTCGGTATCATCATCTTACAGATTGCAGTCTTTTTTTTTCATTTCCGTTCCTAAGGCTGCTTAACATTAATGGCTCTCGTTGCGCAGGTCATAAATTTCTTTGTGGGCTTACTTTTTCTGAGGTTGCTTGAGCAGCTTGGTCCTCGGCTACTATACTCCATGTTCTCGACGTTCTGTTTAATGGCAGTGATGTTTGTTAAGCGGAATGTGATTGAAACCAAAGGAAAAACACTTCAAGAGATTGAGATTTCTCTGCTAGCCAAACCATGATGACTTTGTCTGCACTTTCCTATGTATACCATCACTCTGTCTTGTTGGTCACTGTTATGAAGCTTTTAGGAGAAGAAAAGGGTATATGTATATATATATTCACTTTTTTCTTCATCGTGTATCCTCTCTTCTTCTTCTCTGTATTCCAAGAAACGTGAAAAACAGATTAGAACGATAATTCCTTGGAAGCTTTATTGATTCATAGGGGAGTTGTGGAACTTAAGATCACCAAGCTGTGTCCTTGAGATCAAGTGGAAAATCGTCATTTACAGTTTAATGTTCTGTTCTTAAACCAGAGTGAAGATCAATCGAGTTAGGCTAGATCATTGCGAAAAACAGAGAGAAACTAAGTCTAACTTCCTGATAACAGAATTGCTCTGTTTAAGCTCTCTTAATTGGGGACTTTTTCCATGAAATTTTTCTTGTTTTTTTTTCTTTTTCTTTTGTGTGGTCAAGAATCTTTGTTTGTGTTTGTAAGAATGATATATATATAATACATTTAAGAACAATCGAAAAAGATATGGAAGAGCTCTCTGCTAATAGAGTACTGTACAAGGAAGATTGAGTTCTTATTTCGTAGTCTGATGTAGAAACCTGGGAAAAAGTCTATAAGAGGGACATTTCAACAAATAACCAGTCTGTTTTTAGTATTTTCTTTAGTTATCTCTTTTACTAACACGCAATATCATATGATATAAATATTGGCCGATGCTGACCAAGGCACACATTTATCAAGATGATGATTATGAGTATTCTTCTACAAAGACCTTGACTTTCTTTATTTATATGCTAAACGAGCCATATCATACGACCAAGAGACTTAGTGAATATACAAACGTAATTCTTATGGACAACTTTTGTCATTAAAGTCGCAATGGGGAGGAAGATGTTCTTGGGTCAAAACTTGATATGGATGATGATAGTGTTGGGACAGATACATGGATACAGAAGTTGTACTGTGTTTGGAAGAAAGGAAGGCTTTATTGGAGTTCAAGACATATGTCATCTCACATTCAGAGAACTCTCAACAAGACTTCGATCATACCAAATTTATTCTCTCTACTTGGACAAATGACACAAAGAGCGATTGTTGCCGTTGGAGAGGGGTAAAGTGCAATCCTACAAGCGGGCGAGTCATCGGGATAACCTTTCTTGGATCTATGTTCTTACCGGAGAGGTCTCTCCTAAATCTTTCTTTGCTTCGTTGTCTGGACTTAGGGGACGAAAATGGCCATTTTGGTGGTTTTTTTGATAATGTTGAAGGTATACCAGTTTTTCCCTAGTAATAACATACTATTGTTTTGCTATGGAATTTTGATTTGTCCGTTCGTCAGGGTTCTTCTACTTGTCCAATGAATCAGAACCAAAATCTTCATTGTTTTTAATTCATGAAAGTTAATACTTTGGTACTTGGATTTTGAATTCGACAACAGCATCTTTCCTTTTCTAAGTGCTGATAAATCATTTAAAACTCTGTTTCTCCGGAGCAACAACATGGATGGTCCTTTTCCTGTTAAAGGTGTGTTTCTCCATTTCGTTTCTTTCTAGGGTGGAAATTCAGTCGACTCCATATCACATCTTTTTATATGGTTTGTGTCCTTCTTGAGATCATCATGTTCTTAAGTAAAGGTGTTTACTTTTGTGTGGCAGACTTCCCGAGCAAGCTTAAAGCTCTGGATCTAAGTGATAATGAATTTTCTGGCTCAATGGAATTGCAAGGTAAGTTAACTAAGATATGTCACATTTTAATAATGAAATTTTGGTGCATTCACCGTTTATTTAGGTGACTAAAACTGCTGCAGTTGGTCACTATAGGTATTTGCGAGTTGAAGAATATGCAAGAGCTAGTTATCCGTAACAACAAACTAGTAGGTCAGTTTCCCTTATGTTTAACTAGCTTGAGTAGACTTTGAGTTCTTGATCTCTCATCGAACCAATTTACTTGGGAGGTGCCATCTTCTCTCGGTAGCCTTATTTCCCTTGAGTACTTATCGCTGTTGTTCTCACTTAGTTCGATCGCCAACCTCTCAGAGCTTAGAGTGTTCAAACTTTCTTCAAGATCCCACTCACTTCAAGTAGTGTTGGAAATTTCTTGGAAGCCAAAATTTCAATTGAGTGTCATTGAACTAAGATCTTGCAACTTGGAGAAGGTTCCTAAATTTCTCCAACACCAGACTGATTTGCGTCACGTTGATCTCTCTGACAATAAAATTTCTAGAAATGTCCCTTCATGGCTATTGGCTAACAATACAAAGGTCGAAGCTTTGCTTCTGCGTAATAATTCTTTTACGATCTTTCAGCTGCCGAACTCTGCTCATAACTTGGTTTTATTGGATGCATCAGTCAATAAATTCAATCATTTGGTTCCTGAGAACATTGGATGGATACTTCCTCATCTAAAGTATATGAATCTAGCTAATAACGATTTTCAAGGAAATCTACCATCTTCTCTTGGTAACATGGGAGGGGTTGAATTTCAGGATATATCTCACAACAGTTTGGACGGGAAGGTGCCAAAAAGTATTGTACATGGTTGTTATTCAATGATAGAGTCTTGAGCCTATCACATAGCAAACTCAGTGGAGAGGTTTTAGCTGAATCAGCCAACTTTACTGATATAAGTATACTGTCTATGAGTAACAATCAGTTTACAGGCAAGATTGGACAAGGTTTAAGAAGCTTACACACCTTGATATTTCAAATAACAATTTCACAGGTATTATTCCAAGTTGGATCGGAGAACTTGACTTGTATGCACTCCTGCTTTCAGAGAATTCGTTGGAAGGTGAAATACCTGCTTCCTTGTTCAGCATATCCATTCTCCGGCTACTGAACCTCTCTGCGAATATATATTATCCGGGGAAATACCTCCACACACAAATTTTACAACTCACGTAGGGTTATTCCTGCAAGATAATAATTTATCAGGGGAGATTCCACACGCATTGCTATACTTGATCTAAGAAATAACAGATTGTCTGGATATGTTCCAGAGTTCATCAACACCGAAAGCATAGGCATTCTTCTTTTGCGGGGCAATAAGTTAACAGGTCGTATTCCTCACAAGCTGTGTGGTCTAAGAAACATCCACCTTTTGGATCTTTCAAACAACAGATTGAATGGATCTATACATACCTTCATGTCTTAGCAATACATCATTCAGTTTGGGGAAAGAAGATACATTCTATGGTTACGACTACGGAATTACTCAGCCATAATGGTTATTACATCCCTAGACGATGCCTACATATGGGTGAAAACCTTAAATACATGTTTGGTTTGGATCTCCCAGAAAATGAGTTGAGTGGTGAAATCCCAGTAGAGCTTGGGGGTCTTCTTGAACTACGAGCTCTCAATCTTTCTCACAATAAATTATCAGGTGTAATACCAGAAAGTTTTTCAGGTATAAAGGACGTGGAAAGACTTGATCTTTCTTTCAATAAACTACATCCCACCACAACTAACAGATTTCATGAGCCGCCTAGCTGTCTTCAATGTATCATACAATAACTTATCAGGAGCAATTCCACAGGGAAAACAGTTCAACACTTTTGATACACAAAGTTACTTTGGTAATCCTCTTCTCTGTGGAAAACCAACCAACAAAAGCTGCAACAACAACTTTCAAGAACCAAATAGTGAAGTTGAAGCTGATAAATCCCCAATCGACATGGTTTCTTTCTGTTGGAGTTTTGTTGCAGCCTATGTGACAATTCTTCTTGGAATATTTGTATTTCTCTGTTTTGATTCTCCTTGGAGCAGGGCTTGGTTCTACTTCGTTGATGCTTTCCTCCACAAGATAAGGAATTTGCTGTTGTAACTCACATCGCAAGAGACATAAATGACTGTGGACTCCAAGATAGTGTTGCAAAAGTCAAAAAAACATTTGTGTATATATAACTTCACCGCAACATAAGCACCTCTCCCTCCATATCATTCGCCTCTTCATGAAAATTATTGTTCGTACGATTTTATACATGTATAATATATATAACTAGAATAGGACCCGTGCGGGTAAATACAATAAAAATTAAATAAAATAAATATTTTAATTTTAATTTGTAATCCGTTGAATTTTAAAATACTATTTAACGTAGATTCTAAAACCAGTTGAAGTCAATTTATATCATAATTCTCATGTTCTAATCCATATCATGCAAATCTAAAAATAGATATAATCGAACTTTAAATAATATTCTTAATAACAGAAAATATATATTTTAATCCATTATGAATATTTATGAATTATGTGATAGAAAATAAAAATAATAAAAATACTATATAGTTAAATCATAAAAGAGTAAATTTTGTGTTATTAACCTCATAAAAACTATAAATAATGTTGTGAACCATCACATAAGTACATGATTTATACTCGCCAAACTTAATATAGTATTAACTTAATAGTAAATCTAATATTATTAATTATTAACTTATATAAATTTTTAATATATACACTTGAAAGTACCAATGGCGTCATAAGTCGAGAATTTCTATTTTCTTTGTGATATTCTATAATTCTATGTTGATAAAATAAATATTCTTATGGATTTTTTATTTTATTTTTGCATGATTGTTTATATTTTTTAACTTTTAAATTGAGGTTTCTATAACCATTCTAACTTTTGTTATATGCTTTATTTTTATTCGTCTTTTTATGTATTTTAATTGACATTTTTATTATGTATGTATTATTTGTTTTTTATGGCTTATGTCATGTCTATATTTCATCTTAATTTGTTTCTTAATTAGTATGGATAATATTAAAATTGTACTTTTTTATTAGTTGATTAGTACTTGAAATTACTTTCCATTTTAAATTTTAATTTTTCTTAATTAATTTTAAGTTTTAACACATTCATCATCTAATCAATATTATATACATGTCGCGATCTCATGAGTTATAATTTTGCTTATGTGTCATGCTTATATAAAAATGCATTGAGATAAATACTTTTGATTTTAAAATTTATAACGGCCAAAATTTGACAAATATAATTAGATTTTAAATTACGATTTGCACAAATATTTAATATTTATTTTATTATTATATCTTATTATATTTTATTAAATCGTCAATTTATGATATTTCTCTCATATTAAAATTGTTTCATACACGCTATTATATTAACAAAATAAAAATTATAATATGACATATCTTTTTGTCTGAAATGGAAAAAAATTATTTTGTAATATAACAATTTAGAAATATTATATATTTTAGTAGAATATTTTTTTTCTTTTTACGTGTCGCATTCTCATCGTCCGCATCCTCCTTTATATAATAATAAGATATAACTATAACAACTTCAGCTACAAGTAAATGGGCTACATAGTCGAACATCAACCTTCTCCAAATGGGCTACAAGTAAACTGTGTTACACGGAATCTCATCCATATATTATTACTTTAATTAATTCTTAAAATGTACATGATCTTTTACACGTTCTTTCTATATCTAAATTCTTATTTGTGATTCCCATTATCATTGTTTATGATCTTAGACAAGATTGAGGGTGTTACATAAACCATTTCGCTAAATTAAAAAAAAAAAGCACTAAACTTAATCCTCTATCGGAATAATGTTGACCATTAAATCATAATAACAATTAGAAATCAATCTCAACCGCTAGGTTGAATTTTTCTTACGGAATTAAATATTGCTGACATCAAGCATACCCTTAAACGTGGTTTCCATAGATTTTGGGATATATTTTTTGTGGTATTACATGATTAAGTGAAGTTGAAAACGTACGGGAGACAAAAAGATGGAATACAACATCACTTTTGATTCTCTAACACAACCACCACCTTACAAACAAAAAAAAGACAATGTATCGACGACAAAATCTGTCACCACTCATTCAAAAATGTCAAAAATAAACACAAGGTAAAACTTATAAATTCCCAAACATATGACCTTGTTCTCCAAATACCATCATCAACCATTTGAATTTGAAAGAAAAATAGAATTAAGAAAATGATAGACTCGAGAAGACTCTTATGGAAACTATGTCTCATTGTTTTGGTGGCAGCTGTTTCTAAGGCAGTCTTTGCTGAACCATCATCCATCTCAGGACTAAAGAATTGTTCAGCTGATGATGCTTCATTAGCTGGCGCAGAGGTTGGAAACAGACGTGAAGCCGCTGAACTAAAACCAAAACCACAACGGGAAGAAGGAAAAGGCCCGGGTAAAGGCGGTGCCATGAAACCTGAGAAGAAAAAGACTAACATTGTCGAAATACCTGAGACGAAAGGTGGTGACGTGCCCCTACAACCTGGTGATTACATGGTCAAAGCGCTTGAGGTGAAAGATGGTGCTTTGGTCGAAGGACCCGAGACGAAGTGGCCCGGTAAATGGGAGTTATTCCTCAAGAGCTCTGGCGTATCGGCGATGCACGCAATTCTTATGCCAGTGATTAATAAAGTCCAGTTTTACGACGCAACCATTTGGAGAATTTCTGAGATTAAACTGCCTCAAGGGGTACCTTGCCATCTTTATAACCACAAGACTAATGCAGTCGATTGTTTTGCTCACTCTGTCCAAGTCGATATCAAAACCGGGAACCTCAGGCCTCTCTTGGTAACAAAATATAATGGTTACAATGTTATGAAACGGAGATAATAACAATCATTATTGATTTGATGGACTTAATGTAAATATTGCAGCTTACAACGGATACATGGTGTTCCTCGGGAGGATTAACCGTAAACGGGACTTTGGTAAGCACAGGAGGATACCAAGGAGGAGCAAACACGGCGAGGTACCTTGCTAGCTGCGACAACTGCGGATGGGTGGAATATCCAAAGGCATTGGCTGTAAGAAGATGGTACTCAACACAAGCCACTCTCCCCGATGGAAATTTCATCGTTGTTGGAGGCCGAGACGCTCTCAACTACGAGTATATCCTACCCGAAGGAATGAATAACAAGAAAATCTATGACTCACAACTTCTTAAACAAACAGATGACCCAGAAGAAAACAATCTATACCCATTTGTTTGGCTCAACACTGATGGAAACCTCTTCATTTTCGCCAACTATCGTTCCATTCTTCTTAGCCCGAAAACAAACAAAGTGATCAAAGAATTCCCTCAACTCCCTGGTGGTACTCGTAACTACCCTGGTTCCGCCTCCTCTGCTCTTCTTCCCATCCGCCTTTACGTCGAAAATCCCCGTGTCATCCCTGCTGATGTCCTCGTCTGCGGTGGCGCCAGACGAGATGCATTCTACCGTGCTCAATATAAGAAGATTTTCGAGGCGGCTTTGAACGACTGTGCAAGGATGGACATAAATAGTGCTAATCCTGAATGGACAACAGAGATAATGCCAATGCCACGAGTCATGAGTGACACTGTGATCCTCCCAAATGGAGAAGTTCTTATTGTAAATGGAGCCAGACGTGGAAGCTCTGGCTGGAACTTAGCCAAAGAACCAAATTATTCTCCAATCTTGTACACACCTGACAAGCCTCTAGGCAGTCGTTTCAAAGAACTCGCGGCTACCACTATCCCCCGAATGTACCACTCCATCGCAGTCGCTCTTCCTGACGGTAAAGTTCTTGTTGGTGGTAGCAACACTAACGATGGTTACCAGTACAAGAACGTTGAGTACCCGACCGAGCTCCGTATCGAGAAATTCTCACCTCCTTATCTCGATCCAGCTCTTGTCAACGTGAGACCAAAAATTGTGACATCCGCTACACCGAAACAAATCAACTATGGACAAATGTTTAACGTGAGGGTCGGCCTTAACCTACCAAATGTGGTAAAGGAGAATATGATGATTACAATGTTGGCACCATCATTTACTACTCATAGTGTATCAATGAACATGAGGTTGCTTTTGTTGGGTATTGCTGATGTGAAGTATCTTCGTGGCAATCTTCATCAAGTCCATGTTGCTGCTCCTACAAGTGGAAACGTTGCTCCTCCTGGTTATTATCTTCTCTTTGCGGTCTACAATGGTGTCCCAAGCGTTGGAGAATGGATTCAAATTGTTTGATTTTAATTTGCAAGTATATATAATGATGACTATGATTTTTAATTTGAACACATTTTTGTAAAGCAAAACAATTTTTTTGTTTTGTCAAATCTAATTTTAGTTGATGGAGCTAAATAAGTAGTCCAAGATATTAACAAATATAAAACGGTAATATTTATAAACAGTCTAAGATATAATTATTTCTGTAATAAAACTCCAAAAGATCAAATAATTTAGGCTTTTTATGCTAAATTAAAAGAAAAAACTTGCTGTGTTTTACTCTATTTTTATAATAAATAAAAAAAAAAAACTTTATCTCTACCGTTTGTCTTCACTTGCTCTCCGACGGAGGAAAGATACATACCATACCACCGCTTGGTGA
The DNA here is from genome assembly GCA_964056655.1 of Arabis hirsuta. NCBI lineage: Eukaryota > Viridiplantae > Streptophyta > Magnoliopsida > Brassicales > Brassicaceae > Arabis > Arabis hirsuta. The sequence goes on along the minus strand of OZ053311.1, from coordinate 16,969,198 downwards.
AGAAGAATCCATCAAAAACGCACAGATTCCTTCCTTACTGACAAAACCATCAGCTCGAGGAAGATGGTGAGGATCATTCCCATGGCGTCCTCTATCCGACCTTCCATCGGCTGCTTCTCCGCTTCTCCTCGCTTCCCCGTTTCTCCGAATCTCTCTCGCCCCTTTTCTTACTCACGTAATCATCCTCCTCCTTCTTTACATATATCGTTGAATATAGAGAGAATTAGGGATCAATGAATTAGTCAAATCTGAAACTAGGGCTCTATCTTCAATTCCCCTGTCATGGCTTATGATTTCGTCTTTTTGTTTTATGCTCAATCATCTTCTTATGAAATACCCAGTTAACAATTCCCAGTTTAGGAATCATAGTACTGAAGTTTAAGGAGTTTTTAGTTTTACTCTGCGTTTCTTTGACTTTGTAAGGTTTTTTTATGCTTCTTATTCAGTTTTTTGTTTTTTTCCAGATGTTCCTCAATCACAGCTTTTCGGTACTATAAACGCTCATAAGCTTTTGAGAAGAAGTGTAAACTGTTTAGGAGTAGCTGAATCTGGAAATGCTGCTCAAGCAAGCACAGCTACTACTCAAGACGATCTTCTCCAATGGGTCAAAAATGACAATAGAAGAATGCTTCATGTTGTTTATCGTGTTGGCGATTTGGACCGGACAATAAAGTACATATGTTGAATTTTTTTTGTGATATGATTTGACATTTAAGCATTTTGAAGTAGCTACAGATTTTTGAGTAGTTTTACAAGTCATTAGGATTAACAGAATCATCTAATTGCTGCAGGTTCTATACCGAATGTCTTGGAATGAAGCTTTTACGCAAGCGTGATATACCAGAAGAAAAATATACAAATGCTTTCCTTGGTTATGGACCTGAAGATTCGCACTTTGTGATTGAGCTCACTTATAGTAAGTCATATCTGTATCATTTAGCTCCAGTCACCTAAAAAATATGCATTTTATATTAAGATGGTTGGCTTAGCCTTCTTATTGTAATTTTGTTTTCAGATTATGGAGTTGACAAGTATGACATCGGGGCTGGTTTTGGCCACTTTGGTATTGCTGTTGACGATGTGAGCCTCTATAATCTGTATATGAAATGCTGTTCTTCTTTCTTTGAAACAAGTGTTTTATGTGTCTTGCTTTTACACAAATTTTATCACTTTATGGCTTTGTTGCTAAGAAGTGAACTTTCTATCCAAAAAGGTGGGGAAAATTGTAGAGCTTATAAAAGCCAAAGGTGGAAAAGTCACCCGGGAGCCTGGTCCTGTCAAAGGTGGCAAAACTGTAATCGCATTCATTGAAGATCCTGATGGTTACAAATTTGAACTCTTGGAAAGAGGTGCTACACCAGAACCTCTTTGCCAAGTTATGCTCCGTGTTGGCGATCTTGATAGGTCCATAAAATTCTATGAGAAGGTGAGTCCTTTGAAATTGTTTTGAGAGGTCGGACTTTATTCCCAAACGATAAATGTTTAATCTGATATATTTTCTTTTTCTTTTATCACAATGCATTGTTATCCTCTGATCATATATGTGCTTGCTTTCTTTACAGGCTTTTGGAATGGAACTTTTGCGCACAAGAGACAACCCAGAGTACAAGGTAACTTGCTAAGCCTCACTGATCTAATCCTTACTGGCCGTAAACTTCCCTTTCTATATTTACGGCTTTTTGTATTCTGTTTTTACCTGCAAAGCCTGTTACTATCGTTTGTTCGATTGGTTTGGCTTGGTGTTTTGTATAAATTTGCTTACCATAAACGGTTATCTTCAGTACAAAATAGCCATGATGGGATATGGTCCAGAAGATAAAACTGCTGTCCTAGAGCTGACATATAACTATGGTGTTACTGAATATGATAAAGGAAATGCTTATGCTCAGGTAAGATAAATTTGACATTCTATGTGTCTAAATTTCTTTCATGTGGAGGGTAGCCGTAGTTTTAACTTGTTTACACGTCAGATTGCAATAGGGACAGATGATGTGTACAAAACTGCAGAGGCCGTAAAACTCTTTGGGGGAAAAATCACAAGGGAACCTGGTCCCTTACCAGGTATAAGCACGAAGATCACTGCGTGTTTGGATCCTGATGGTTGGAAGTCGGTAAGATTTTGGTGTTGAATGAGATTCATTTTGATGGAAAGAGGTCTGAATATCGCGCTTGAGTTGCTCATTTTTGGCTTTACAGGTATTTGTGGACAACATCGACTTTCTCAAAGAGCTCGAGTGAGAGAAGAAAGAAGAGAAGAGGCACCAAGTGCATCAAAATGGATTGATTCCATAGCTATGAAGGAGACAGGAGGATGGGTTATTGTTGTCTTGTATCAGTTGGGGTTTGATATTTCTCTCGGTGCTGAGTATTAGTTTAAAGTGAATAATACAATTTGCTTTTTCAAAATCTATAGTGTAGTTGTTCTACAGGAGTTGCGTTCCCGTATATCAGTTCCACTAATCATTGTTGTCATTAAATAAGATGATTAGTGGATGATTAATAAGAAAATGTAAGATCATGTATGAACTTGTATCAACAAAAGCTTATACTCTTTCATCTTTTTTTTTTAATCTGAAAATTTCATTAAAAACAAGTGGAATACATGGTCGAATACCGACCGGGTAGAATACAAGGTAGAATACTAGGTAGAATACAAGATAAAATACTAGCTAAACACCTAAACAAAACCACATTAAAGTTCAAAAGACTAACATTCCAAATAAAAAAACGACAACCAAAAGACGACTGATCCAAGAAGAGATGATGCAGACAACTACAGAGCCTTATTAGTCTTGAAGAAGAGATAACAGACCTAGTTCCAACATATAGTTCGTGCCCCACTCTTATTTTTACTGAGAAAAGATGACACTGTGGTAAAAAGAATTGATCAAAACCTTGCCAAAAACATGGTTAAACACTGAGTTTAACACCAGAGATCAATGGCCCAAAGATTGTCTATAACTCGAATCAAAGGTCCCGGTCGAAGCCTTAATCCTAGAAATTAGCAGCTAAACCAAGGAGTGGAAGAGTCCAGAACCGATAATACTACATCAACAGCTAAAGTCAAAACCCTACAGGAGAACGACTAAGCCAAAAGAAATCAGGAACCAGAGCAGAGACACATACCAACTAACCACCACAAAGACCCCCACAAACTGTCGCCGTGACCAATTCCGCACCTCCCCAAAACCACCGCTCCAAACACCATCTCTACATCCACCTTCAACGCAACAAACAAAGAAAGAGAAGCCAAAGGAAGACGAGAGGCTGGGAAACACGCAAATCTGAAGACGGAAAGAGAACCTCAAACGGAGGCAGAACTGCCGAAGACGGAACCGACCAAAACCAGATCTGAGATCTCAAACCCCCCAAAGAAACCCAAAAATCTTTAATCTCTTCGCACATCACCGCAAGGATCACTAGCAAGCAAATGAAAAAACCAAACTTTTATACATTAAAGATTACCCGGCATCGGCGACGACCGGAGAACCGCCGCTGCTCACTCTTGGTTATAGTCTTCATCTTATCTTTTATACTCCCTCCGTTTCAAATTACTTGTCGTTCTAGGACTTTTCACACAGATTAAGAAAACTTTTAAATTTTCTGTTTTACCCCTAATTAATACATTATTTTATTTGATAAAAATAATTAATGAGTTAAAAATGAAAAAATTGATCATAAATACGCATTGAAAATACAAAACGACAAGTAATATGAAACAAAAAAATTAAGGGTAGAATGACAACTAATATGAAACGGATGGAGTATATATTTGTAAATAGGTTTCACTTTGTCATAGTCGGGGTTTTCTTGAATGTCGGGTTAGATGTAGTTTTGTCAATTGGATCCTCCTAATTGTAATTTACATATAATTAAACATGATTTCTCAAAAAAAAATGTAGATGTTGAATTAATTAGGATTGAGAAGTTAGGGGGTTAGTGATGAAACAAAAGCTCTACACCAAAATAATTTGGAATAATATTATAGTTGAGAGCGTGTATCGCAGTCAAACCATTTAATAGCGAAACATTTATTTTTCTGAGATATATCTTTTAGTTCATCTGATAAAAAAATTCCTATGAATTACGCAGCACATTTACATGGGTTATTGGTGATGTAGAGCTCTCAACAATATGCCACGTAGCATATCATTTTCACATATATATTTAGTTGGGTTTTAGTTCTCCCACATATAATCTTGAGCTTTCACAAAACCCACACCCCAAACACGATCGTCTTCTTCCTCTGAGAACTTGAAACAGCAGCCTTTACCCCTAACCATGATAAATCAATAGACCTCATTTACTACTACCTTAATTGCCTAAACGACAGCTCCAGTCGTAACATCTCACCTCCCTAACCTGCCTTCACGCTTCTCACAAACCGTCTCCATATTTCCTCACCGAAATAGTTACAACCCCTCACTTTACATGACAAACAACCACGCCTCCACTAAATTCATACCTAAAAAAAAATAATAAATAAACTCAAACGGTTCCTCGCAATTCCTCCGATGTCAGCCAAGGATGCTCCAAATTCTCGCCATCACAACTACGTCACCTTCGACGAATTACGACTGGCTCGCCCGACTGAACATATTGTCTGCAAGCTATGCCTATGAATCGTTTCCATTAAATTCTTTACCCAAGGAAAGTGAAAACGAAATTGATGGGTTTTCTTTTGGAGAGCCACACACAAAACAATCTTTGTGTTTCTGTTTTGGACGCAAATCTCCAGAGAAAATTCTCTCAAACAAAGATTATAAGCCTATGAACAAGAAGATTAGACATGTAGTAATATCTCACCATTGCATGTTTTGGTTTGTTATTTGGGTCTGTGATTTGGTAGAACGCTATTGAATCGGTGAATTTGTTTTGCCCCTTTTTAAATTCATCTTCTTTTTGGACAGAAGGTCAGATCAAAATCCTAGGTGTCATCCAAAAAGAATTTTAAAGAACTTTTAAAGAAAGTTATTAAAATTTCTTAATAACATTATTGTGTAAATAATTAAACTAAATTTATATCACATATACAATATATAACTATTAAACAAATACAGTAAAACCTCTATAAATTAATAATGTTGGTACTTTGAAAATTTATTAATTTAAAGAGTTATTAATTAATCGATAAATTAATAAATATTAATTTTCTGAGAAATATTTGTTTTAGGTAAGAATTTCTTAAAAAAATAAATCAAATGAAATTATATTAAAAAAATTAATTAAATCCATTTGTAAAAAAAATGATATATATTAACTCAAGATTCTGATTTATACTTTTGGTTATTGCAATAGAACGAATGTTAACATCATAATATACTATCCATCAAAAAATAATACACATACAAACTTTAGAAAAAAAAACATGATTATTTATAAGTTTATGATACAGATTATGATACATTTGTAAAGAGTTATGTGTACATAATCAATTATCGCGTTTATAGATTTTCACAAGTTTTGGATACCGAAAAAACAATCATAAAATATTTTTAGATCTAATAAGTAGAAGAGAAAAATTACACAAGCCAAAAAAGTTATATATATATATATATATATACACAATTATACATGATTATTAATTTACACTATTATTGGGATCATATTTTACATAGGAGTTTCAAAAAAATTATTATCTTATCATTTTATCGAATTTTGTTAATTTTTACATTGGTCTGACTCGGGACCGGAGAAATTTATTAATTTATGGTGATTATTAATTTATAGAGTATTAATTTATGGAGTTTTTACAGTATGAAAGCAAAGAATATGTGGTAATTAATATGAAAATTTTTATTTAATAAATATAAAGTATATGTGAGAATATTTTTTTTCAATGACTATTAGATTTTTTTGACATGCTTTAAATACAGGATTAGAATATTCAAAAAAAATTCATAATTTTTTATATACAAAAAAAAATTAAAAATAGCAAAGATATATCTCCAGTATAGATAAATATATTTTATTTAACAATTTAATTTGCATGATACTTAGACTAAATGCAGATAATTTTTTAGAAATGCCACATTTCAAAAGTATCATCATTTTGAAGTTTTCTTTAAAATGCCACTAATCCTCTATATATTAATTGAATAGACATTTGGTGAAAAAATCATATGTAGTATTCAATGAGGGGTTTAATGAATATGTATTTAAATTAACTAATGAAAATATTTGAATTAAAACTATATGCTATGGTGGAAATCTCTATATGTTTTTATTAATTTTATAACATAAACCCATTAATATATAGAAATTGTTTTTTAAAATGCCATTTTTCAAGTACCACTTTTCAAAAATGCCACATTTTCAAAATCTTTGCAAAAATAGAACTTTTAAAAAAAAAATTCATAATATCATTTATGTTTGGGTTAACTATGTTGAATTAGGGTTTAGTTTTGAGGGTTTAAGGGGTCAAAACAAATTTTAGGGTTTATAATTTCAGATTTAGGCTTTAAAAATCCATAATTAATGGTATTTTTGCAAATGGACATTCTTAATTGGCATTTTTGCAAATTTACACACCAAAAATGGTATTTTTGCAATTACCCCTACTATATATTTTACAGAGTTAAGTTTAATTAAATGTAATATTTAGACTTACTATATCATCTATTTTAAAAAAAAATTGATATATTAAAAAAACTTTTTATTATTGTAGATGATAACTACACTTACAAATATTTTTGTATTCTATTATTAGAAAACATATATTTTTTTGTTTGTTACGTCCAACAAATTTATATAAATCTAAAATTTATTTAATTTATCGCATACTCTACTATTTACACAAATAATAAAACTCAATTTGACACTTCAAATAAATTGATTTAAATAATATTTTTATTAGTTTTAATATTTCATGCAAAATTGATCAAAACATATGACATTGAAATATGTTTAGTAAATATTGAATTTTATTACATTTATGCACAATACATATAATTTTGTACGTTTATAAATATTAGAATACACATCTAAATATTAAGATAGATTAGAAAATATATTTCAATATTTAATTTTACGCTCGGCGTGGGTCAAAATTTAGTGGGAAATTAATTGAGCATAATATGGTAGGACAGATCATGAGAGTTGATTATTTAGTTTCGTTTTCAATAATTTTCTTATTGCTCACATAGACTTCAGGTAGGGAGTTAATTTTTTCACAATTTTCAGATTAGCAAAGGGGACAAGGGTTTATAGATTTAAATTCATTTTGTTTTATCAGTAAAGTGTTACATTTTCCTTCTTTTTTTCCTTTGGGCTCTGTACTCTTATCTGTTGAGAAGAAGACAAGTAATACACTATATAAAGGTTACATGAGTCTTGCAATTTTTAGTCTGTGTGGCAAATGTGATGTGCACTTCTTTAAATGGAATATTTGATTAGGCAGTTGGGGTAGCTCTTGAGGCATTAAGTAGTTTCTATAGATTTGTTCTTAGCAGAATATTGTATAGGATAGGCTAAAGCATTGTTTTTCCTGAGAATTGAAGAATAAAAGAATATTGTAGAATACTTTCATATCATAACTCATAAGTCAATATGTTATCATTTTTTAATTTACAGTAAATTGCATGAAATGCAGTATGTTCTTTGGTGGTCTATGGTTGATTTACTGTTTAATAATTTCTTGTTATGCAGTGTCTTTCTTACAGTGGTTGTTCATAATCTTCATATCATTTTTACTCTTCACAGCAAACGAAGGTGAAAAGTAGTTACAAGGAGGAGTATAGACCCACCATCTGAAGACATGCGCCGTGGGAAGCTATTAACGGTATGATAAGAGGATATGTGTAGTCTTCTCTCTTGTCTTAATTAAGCTCTTGATTTTGACTCTTACTCGTTTGCATGTCAGAAGTTTTCATCATGAGATATGTTTGGTTTCGACATATGTGCTACCATAGGCATGTGCGAGCAATAACCATGTATTCAAGCATTCCACACGGAAAAGCTTGTTCTTAGTCCTTGATTTTTGAAACTTGTTGGTAGTATTTTTATATTTAACATTTTGGTTGATTTAGAATTAAAAAGATTTTGGATTCACTCAATGCATTTTAAGTTTAAGGGAGTATTATATAAAAGCTTCCAAATTATATCATGGTTTTTCATCTGGCCGATGCAATGAATCTAACGAACTCTTTTCTTGGTTAATAAAGGAATGTTGCTTGATATTGTGAAATGTGAATTGAACTCCATAAACGATGCACATTTGTAAGAAAACTTTTACAACTTCGAGAGGCATGTGGGATATGTGATCACATTTGCTTTCTAATTGAGCTAACCTCATAGACAAACTTATAATCATACATTTTGGAAGTGAATCTCTTCGTGTTCATTTACTATGTCTTCCAAGTAGAAAAGTAGGAATAGATCCATACATCATTCAATGTATACAGTCTAAAACTCTAAAGAAAAAAACCAATGAACATATGTCTAAACCTACGATTATAATATGAAAACAATCATGGATAATATCCGCTTTAAATATCTACAATCTACATTAAAATATATAAAAAAAGATTCACATAAACTTTATATTGTATATACAAACTGAGAAAGGTTACAAAAACAAAAACTGTATAATTTTACAAAGTTAAAAATGTAACTCTCGCGAACAAAATTTTTATATGTCAACATTATACAGATTCGTAGTCTGTAAATGGGAAAATTAAATGAGAACAACTTTGTAAAATTTTGGTTTAATAAAATGGCAAGAGCTTACAAGAACATAAAATAACAGATAAAACATATTCGTCTTACAATAATTTAATTAAACACCCACGTATATACATATTTCAGTTCAGAAGAAAATTTAACAAGAGTAAGAATTTTCCATTGTTGCAAGCTTTTCAAGTTGCCACTAGTACGAGGCGCACTAGGAGCTAGGAATCACAACTATACTTTGCAAATTTCGTAAGAGAATAAATGAAACAAGTTATGTATGTGTTTGCTCAGAAAATTCATACTTGATTCATAGAAGATTTATTCGGTTTGAGTATGTGTCGTCGCTGTCTGTAAAATAAAGAAGAAGGATTTGCATTATGAAGCTATAGTGTGTCAGTGAAAGTGTCTATCTTTAAGGTGTAAATGATATTTGCGTACAATCTCAGAGATACCTTTGTGGATATATTTACTCGGTGAGAGATTCTCAACGAAAGTGTGATAAATTAAACTAAATGGCGATTAGAAACTTACTTTGTGTGTATGTGTCCTGTTTTAAAATCATTTAGTCTCTGCTGAACAATTTTTAAAACAAGAGGCTTAAAATTGCTGGTTGGAAACGACGGGTTTCATGGCTGAAGGATTGGATACATTCAAGAGATAAAAAGAAAACTATGTTGTCAATATATATGTTCAAGTCAAAATAACTAAATTTTATATACAATACTTGTCCCTAATGTGATCGAAGTTACAAAAAAACCAGCAATAGTACTTATGGTTCATTCCTACACTTTCAATTGACAACATAAACTCAAATTTTATATTTGTAATAGGAAAATGTAATTTGATGGTTTCAAACTTTACAATGTACTCAACATAATAAATTACTTTGTGTATGAATAACCCCGCGTATGCGCGCGTATTGGCCTAGTATTATATATAAAACTTGAAGTTTGATTTATCATCTAATTTGTTTTTTAAACGACACATCGATGGTGCAAGAGAATGATAATACATTATTTAAATTAATTCTCTTCCAACAAAAAAAAAATTGTGTAGTTAGTTGAAACATAACCCATAGTGAGACTTCTTTTAGAACATTTTTATACTTTGTAGTATGGAAAAAGTACATGGTTAATAATTTGTTTTGTAAAAAGTAATTTAACATTTTCACAAATATCTACTAAAATTTTAGAATTTTTATGGATATGCTACTGACATAAAATATCTATAAAACTAGAGTTTGATTTATCATCAAAACCTTTTTTGAAATTACATATCACATGTGGAAGAGAATGATAACATATTATTTAAACTAAATCTAAGGAGAAGGCAAAACATTGGGAATTGTAAAATCGAACCAAAACTGATTCAAAATTATCCGAACTGAAGCTGGACCAATCTTTCAAAAATCTCGAATGGAGCCAATATGCTTCGAACCGAAGAAACCAGAACGGAACCGAGGACCAAAATGCGAAATCCGAAATATCCGAAACATTAATTAATCCATAGATTTTTTGGTTATAGAATGAGTATGTTTGGGTAGGTCGAGTAAAATTTATAATTTCATTTTTTTTGGTTAATATAGTTAGTTCATTTATTTTATTTTTTTTGGTGTTTTCGGATAGTTTTGATAAAACTATCTAATTTAAATGTAATATTGTAGGTTTTATAGGTTTTTTTTTGTGTGTGTGGATATTTTTGTATATATTCGAGTAGTAATAATAGAACTGAACCAAACCCCAAAATATTTCAGGAAACTACTGGTTGTGAAAATCAAAAACACGCGATATGCAACCGATTGAAATCTGAACCGAGACAGTTTTGGTATCTATGAGGATCTAAAATCCTTCTAGCCAAAAGATCCGGAACAAATCAATTCTTATCCAAAAATCGAACTGAATACTAGAATGCTTATCCCTACTAACATGATTCCAAATAAAATAAAATTATGTAGTATTTGAAACTAAACCCATAACGAGACTTATTTTAGAACATATATATATATATATAAATATAAAAAGAAAATACATGGCTAATAGTTAGTTTAGTAAAAAGAAATTTAACATTTACACAAATATCTATTTAAATTATTGAATTGTTACATGTATGTTATTCGCATAAACTATGTATAAAAATGATACAAATACAAAATTTTGATAAAAGACAGTAACTATCAGAGAGACTAAAATTGTTGTTCTATGAATATTGATTTAGAAAGTAACTAATTATAATATCATGTATAAATCAATCGAACATGAAAATGGTAAAACAACATGTTGTTTTTAGTGGTTTAAAACAACATGTTGTTAATGAACTAAGCTTCTTCTTTTTTGGTCGAAGAACAAAGCTTTTTGTTTGATAAAATCTACACGCATTTCGGTGTTTTGGAGCAAAAAGAAGAAAGATGATGCGAAATTGGGTATGCAAGCGAGAATTAAGGTAACTGTTTCTTCTAATCGTAATTTTGTTTTGTCTCAAAGAAGATTTTGCCTTATGTATAAGGAAAGAACGTGTCAGTTTAGCGGGAATATTGATTTTGTGTTGAAAAATATATGATATTTGGTGGATAGATATAGATAGAATGTCCTGATTTGGTGGAACTAATTGATAGTGGAATGATTTGAAGAATATATTCGATGGGTGTGAAAAGAATATTAATTATGATGGATGAATTATTGGTGGTTAATGAATTTTAATAATACATTACTTTGTGGATATACATATTTCTTTGCATTTGTTTATAGTTGCTCAATCCCACTCATCGAGTTCCACATCCAACAACGCCGACACCGAAATCTCAATCCCCTTTTCTCATACATAGCAACTCTTTGGTTCTCCACAAAACTACTCCCAAACCAAACCCGAAAAGTGTATCTGATCATGTCTTCGAGTCTCTTAGAAAGCATTTGGTTGCAATCACCTCTGAGACTATCCTCAAATTGTTTTTGTATCCATTGCCTTCGAAGACGAGGTTGCTTGCTCGGATCACACAACATGGTCAAACAAACAAGGCGAAACTCATGAAAGTTTTGTTATACAAAAGAGCATCCCCTAGTATATGTGTTTTCATCAAGATTTTGATTCTTGAATACATGATGAGAAATGAATCAAAGTGGCTGCATCGCCATATCGAAACTTATGCAACCATCGCTTGATCATCCTTTTTCTATGCAAAACCATAACTTCCATTGAACAATTTGGAGCATACAGAGCTACCGGAAGCAAAACTATGTATAAAAAAAACATATACAAAATTTTGATAAAAGACCGTAACTATTAGAGAGACTAAAATTGTTGTTCTATGAATATTGATTTAGAAAGGAACTAATTATAATATCATGTATAAATCAATCGACCATGAAAATGGCAAAACAACATGTTGTTTTTAGTGGTTTTAAAAGAACAAAGCTTTTTGTTTGATAAAATCAACACGTATTTCGGTATTTTGGAGCAAAAAGAAGAAAGATGATGCAAAATTGAGGTTTAGCGGGAAGATTGATTTTGTGTTAAAAATATATATGATATTTGGTGGGTAGATATAGATAGAATATCCTGATTTGGTGGAACTAATTGATAGTGGAATGATTTGAAGAGTATATTCGATGGGTATGGAAAGAATATTAATTATGATGGATGAATTATTGGTGGTTAATGAATTTTAATAATACATTACTTTGTGGATATATATATTTCTTTGCATTTGTTTATAGTTGCTCAATCCCACTCATCGAGTTCCACATCCAATAACGTCGATGCCGAAATTTCAATCCCCTTTTCTCATACATAGCAACTCTCTGGTTTTCCACAAAACTACTCCCAAACCAAAACGGGAGAGTGTATCCGATCATGCGTTCGAGTCTCTTAGAAAGCATTTGATTCCAATCACCTCCGAGACTATCCTCAAATTGATCTTGTGTCCATTGCCTTCGAAGACGAGGTTGCTTGCTCGGATCACACAGCATGGTCAAACAAACAAGGCTAAGCTCATGAAAGTTTTGTTATACAGAAGAGCATCCGCTACTACATGTGTTTTCATCAAGATTTTGATTCTTGAATAGATGATGAGAAATGAATCAAAGTGGCTACCTCGCTATATCCAAACTTATGCAATCATCGCTTGATCATCCTTTTTTATGCAAAACCATAACTTCCATTAAACAATTTGGAACATACAGAGCTACCGTATGTTGGGGCTTATGAACAAACTTAGTTGGGGCTTGAAAAAGTCCACACTTTATGTTGTACATCAAATTTGCCTTCTTCGTTTGAGCATAGTGCGAAATCAGAACAAAGATAGGTGGTAGTCTTGTTCTTGAAGCGAATGGAAACAACATCAACTTGAGAATCGTTTCCAAACTAAATCACGATATTCTATCTATATCTATCCATCAAAAATACTCTTCAACACAAAATCTGTTTATCAAATCTCTCCACTAACCCACACGATATTCTTTCCTTATACATAACTAAAGTTTCTTTTGAGGGAAACAAAAATTATGAAATGAAGAAGCATTTACCTTAATTCCAATATCTCACCATAGTTGCTGGAAAACACCTCAAGTTTCGAAATATGTGTAGACCCAAAGTAGATTTTATCAAACTAGGATTCTGATCGAAGAAGCTTTGTTCATCCCATATGTGTTAAACAATATGTTGTTTTAAACAACAATAAACATCATGTTGTTTTAAACCACTAAAAACAACATCTTCTTTACTTATTCTCATTGTCTTTCATACATTGAATTATATAGGTTTTATTATATTATACATGATTTTATAATTAGTTACTTTTTGAATTAATATTAAACAAATTTAGTCTTTGTTATAATTATAGCTTGTTATCAAATTTTTATTTATGTTTTGATAGATATTTTATGTAAATAGTATATCTATAACAATTCTATAACTTAAGTAGATATTTGTGGAAATGTTAAATTACATTTTACTAAACGAACTATTAACTATGTATTTATATATATATATATATAATTTTTTTTAAAAGAAATTTCATTATGGGTTTTGTTTCAAATACTACATAATTTTTTTTTTTTGGAATAGAGTTAGTAGGCTAGAGTATTCTGAACTAAATCACGATATTCTATCTATATGTACCCTTCAAAAATACTCTTCAACACAAAATCTATTTATCAAATCTTCCTAGTAACTCACATGATATTCTTTCCTTATATATGGCTAAATTTTCTTTTGAGGGAAACCAAAATTTTGAAATGAAGAAAAAGTTACCTTAATCCTAATTTCACATCATAGTTGCAAGAAAATACCTCAAACTGAAAAGTGTGTAGACCCAAAGTAGATTTTATCAAACTAGGATTCTGATCTAAGAAGTTTTGTTCATTCCAAATGTGTTAATTAAACAATATGTTGTTTTAACCAACAAAAACATCATGTTATTTTAAACCACTACAAACAACATATTTTTACATATTCTCATGGTCTTTCACGCCATTGGTTTATATAGGTTTTATTATATTATACTTGATATTTGACGTAGCGGAACGTAGATAGATGCGAGGATCTCATTTAGTTTGAGAATACCTAAGATCAATGTCTTCCTGGATTCGTTGAGATCTCTCTAGATCTGCCTAAACAAGGGTTCGAGAATACTCTTCTCTGAAAAGTACAAGCTCTTTAATTTAATTAATCAATCAGCTGAATACAAAAGTAGGCATCTAGGGTATATTAATAAGAAATCCTTAAAACCCAAAGAAAACTCTAGAATATTCTAGAAACTCTTAGAGATAAACACCAAAATAAATAATATAATTAAAATACAAATAAAAGAGAATTATCCTAATTCTACGCTGCATTAGGTCTCGCCGGCCAAGAAAGATTCGTCCCCGAATCTTGTATCTGCGTTGTATCAGGTCCGCCAGGCCAAGAAAGATTCGCCCTCGAATCTTCAATAGGGTTTCCACCATACAAGTTTTCTTAGAAAGATTCGCCCTCTGATACCAACTGATGGAGCAGAAGCAACGATAAACATCTCAACCAAGGGATTCAAAGAATCCTCGTTTGGGACCTACCAGTTCAACCAAGGGATTCAAGAATCTTCGCTTGGGACCTGCTTGCTGATTGATTAACTTAATCGAATCAAAACAAGGGATAGAGAATATTCTCCCTCAAAAGCAAAGCTCTTTAATTAATCAAATCATAAACTGAATACAAAAAGAAGGCTTAATAAGCAGTTTATAAAAAATTCTTAAAACTCTAGAAAACCCTAGTCCTAATTAAAATATGAAATATATCAAAATAAATAAAATAGAAATAATATATAATTATCTTTATTCTAATTATGCACTGCATCAATATTATAATTAGTTACTTTCTGAATCAATATTATTCATAGAACAACAATTTTAGTTTTTTTAATAATTATAGTCTGTTATCAAATTTATAGTCTTTTTATAGAGAGTTTATGTCAATAGTATATCTATAACAATTCTATAATTTAACTAGATATTTGCGAAAATGTTAAATTACTTTTTACTAAACGAATTTTTAACCATGTAGATATATGTGTGTATATAACCATGTAGATATATGTGTGTACATAATTTTATTGCTTCGGGATAGAGTTAGTAGGCCTAGGCATTCAAGTATTATGTTCGGTTGATAATTTCCAAATCTTGTAGGACCCGTGTAGGTAAGTTTTGGTTTGGTCCATGTTGGCCGTTTTTAGTTTTCAATATCAGCAGTGACCTAAAAAAAATTTGAGTTCGTTTCAGTTCCATTATTATTTTCGAATATATTCGAAAACACCTGAAAATACCCAAAAAATTATAATAAAAAACTATAAAAATTATGATAATACATTTAAGTTAGTTATTTGTATTTAAACTATCCGAACACATTAAAAAAAATACATGAGAATTAACTGAATAATAACAAAAAAATGATAAAATTTACTCGAATTATCCAAAAATATTCAGTTTAGAACCAAAATCATTAGATTTATGTTTTGAATATTTCGAATTTTGCAATTGGTTCTCGGTTCAGTTTGGTTTCTCATTTCTTTGGAACCATGCAAATGGGATCCATTCAAGTTTTTTTGAAAATTGGTCCGGTTCCGTTCGGATCATTTTGAGTTGGTTCCAATTTGATTCCACAATTCCGGATGTTTTGCCCAATCCTAAGATTTAGTTTAAATAATATGTTATCATTCTCTTCTGCCAATGATATGTCTTCTACAAGAAAACGTTTTGATCATAAATCAAACTCTTAGTCTTATATATTTTATTTCAGTAGCATATCCTTAAAAATTCTAAAATTTTAGTAGATTTTCGTGAAAATGTTAAATTACTTTTACTAAATGAATTATTAACCATGTATGTTTTTTATAGAACAAAGTATCACATTGTTCAGTCTCATTATGGAGGTTTGTTTCAACTACTACATCAGTTCTTTTTTGGAATAGTTTTAGTTTAAATTATATGTTCGCATTCTTTTTCACCAATGATATGTCGTTTTATAAGAAATTTAGATGATAAATCTCTCTAAATATTATATATAACATATATAAATAACCCATCTAAATGTGTTGCATAATTCATAAGAAAACTTTTGAGCAGAACAGATTTTATTTTTAGTGCCTTCTATTAACCTATATTGACAAGTCTGATTTGGCTTTGTTACTGTTTCTAGCCTTTTTCATAAAAATTGTGCGACTTTCTGTGTGTGTTTAACCAAACTTCTCTTAAACGTGGCTGTTGAAGGTGACTTAGGCATTAGCCTTCGATCGGTTGGCTTAGATTGAGGCTGGAACCACCATTCAAGTCCCTCCTCCTTTCCCATGATTATATATTTGCGTTCTGATTATCTTTTATATAGTAGACTAGATTAGGACCCGTGTTAATACGAGGATAAAATCTATAAAAATTCTTTATATAAATATTTTTATATTAATTAGTAACTCATGGAATTACTAAAACTACTTTGAAATACTATTTAAACACATATATTAAATCATTATTAATAAATTTATATCTTAATTCCATGTCTTTATTCATATGATGCGTATTCTAAAATATATATATAAGTGGAATTCAATTCATATTCTTAATAAGAAAAAAAACCAATATTTTAATCATTATATTAATTATGTGATAAAATCATTAAAAAAATCAAATACTCTAGAGTTAAGTAGAAAAATTTTATGTTAATAATCTCATAAAAACCTATAAAAATCTTTCATAAATGATGTTATCAAACATCACATATAAATCCATGATCGATAAATATGTACCATTGATATCACCGATTTTTTTTCATATAGAACTATACTCGTCAAACGTTAAAAAATTTTGAATTGCAAATCTCGATGATGTTCACTTCACATAGTTGATCTCCAAGTTTTTGAAGCATATAATGATGCACAAAGCATTGAATCGTATTTTTCTATTAAAAAATAAATATTTTTTTTAGCATGAATCTATGTAATAATACATATATACACAATTTAATAAGATATTATTATTTTCATCAAGTAATAGAGTTTCGACTCCTATGAGCACATTATTTGCTTTAAAATTTAGAACTTTCTACTTCCGAATAAAACGTATGATATGATAAACATTATTTTGATATAATTGATTCAAGTTAAATAGCTTTGATCGATTTGTGTAGCTCTCAAATTCATAACTTTCTCGTTTCAAATTTGATTAAGAGAATTAAAAAATTGAGCACATAATTAAATTATGAAATTTGTTGATATTTTTATATGGAGTTTGGTCTGCCAGTAAGAAATATGACATTGTGTCTTTTTCTGTACGTTTAAACATTGTTTTGTTAAACATAATGGCATCTATATTTTTCCATTTTTCAATTACTTTATGTTTTGGCCTTTTTTAGTTTTAGCGCAACGTATTGGCATTAAATATTTTGTTTCTTTTTTATAATTGTTTTATGTTTTAATATCATGATACTTTCGACCATACAGAAATTGTTATGACATTTATTTTACTTTTTTTGTTTGTGTAACTACACTTGTTACATTTCTCAATGCAGAATTATTTATTTTACTTTTCTGTTTGTGTAACTACACTTGTTAAATGTTTTTTTTTTCCTTTTTTTTATTGTTTTATGTGTTTTTTTAATATCATGATTCTTTCGACCATAAAAAAAATTGTTATGACATTTATTTTTCTTTTTTGTTTGTGTAAATACACTTGTTACACTTTACTTTGAGAAATGCAAAATTTGAATAGTCAAAAACAACAGAAACACAATTAATTTTGCATAAAAATTGGGCACATCACTTAATTTATAACAAAACAAAAATCCTCTAGAAGGAGTATATTGTAATGGAATGGTAAAAAAATTTCAATTATTATAGATTTAAATTAGTAAAAAAAATAAATTTTATTTCAATAACCTCATGAAAACCTATATAATATTTTCCAAACAGTTTTATCAAGTTTGATAAATGTTTACCATTGATCTCAAACTTTAACCACTCTTGGATCTTAATAGTAAATATATTATATATTATTATTATTATTATGTATAAATTTTCATTTTATACAACCTTTTTTTTCATTTTATACATAATATTTTCTAACATCGGTAAAAATCAATTTCATTTTCTTTGTGATATTCTATAAACATGTTGACAAAATAATTATGGTTATAGATATTGTTTTTTGTTGTTTAGTTGGCATGATTGTGAATATCTTTAAATTTTAAATTAAGATTTCCGTATTATTTCTAATTTTGTTTTCCAATCTATATCATATTTTTGTTTTAGCATTCATATTTTTTTTTAAGGGTTAGTTGGCTAGATAACCAAAAAAAAAGAGAAATTTTGAAAAATTCCACTTTTGAAATTTCATTTTTCAAAAATACCACATTTTCAAAATCTTTGTAAAAATACCATTTTTTCAAATTATTTATTTATTATATTGTTTATGTTTGGGCTAACTATGTTGTATTAGGGTTTAGTTTTGAAGGTTTAGAATTTCTTAGGGGTCAAAATATTTTTTAGAGTTTAGAATTTTAAGACTTAGGTTTTAAAAATCCAGAATTAGTGGTATTTTTGCAAATGGATAAATCTATTGTGGCGTTTTTGAAAAGTAGCACACCAAAAATGGTATTTTTGCAATTATATTTCAAATTCTAACCAAATAGACCTTATGTGGTAAAAAATCCACCCTTTAGATTTAGGGCTTCTTGTTAGATTTTGAGATATCATTTGTATTTTTGGTTATCCAACCAATTAACCATTTTTTTAATTATTTTTATTTTATTTCTTAATTAATTTTTAAAAAAATTTCTTCACTTTTGGTTTTTTTTACAATTTATATTCTCTATATTTTCTTTCTAAATTAAATTTTATAATTAGTTTGAACTATTAGATTTTTTTTATTTAGCTAGTTTCAACTATTATAAATTATATTTTCCTAATTAGTTTGAAATATAAAAAAAAAAAATTTCTTTTTTACTATTTGGTTGTTATTTGCCGTATATTTTATTCGTTTTCTATTTTTATTTTGATTTTTCATAATTAATTTTAATTATTAACACATGTCATCATCTGATTAGTATTAGCCACATGTCGTGATTTGGTGAATTAGAATTTTGCTTACGTGTCATAATCTCATCGTGCGCATCTTTTTATATATAATAATATTCATAATTAGAATCCAGATTTGTTAAATATGTCTCTAAGGAGATAAGTTGCATCATATTATCTAATGAGATAAGCTTGTCTTGATTTTGCTCTGTTTTGCTCTTGTGGTTATATAAGGAGGCTTCGTTATCCACCTTATATAAGGCTGTGGTACATACTTACAGTCGTAAAGGTTTACATGACGGAGAAAACAAAAGCCTTTACGATAATTTCTTTTGAATTCTTTTTGCTTTTAATTCCGAGGCCTATGTATTTAGCACTTCATCTTCCTTGTCATTGTCCACCTTAGAAGAGGCATATAGCATGCCCTTCACGAGATTATCACATGTCGACCGGTCTTCATCCGTACATTACATATTTTATTAAACTACAGGCTGTGTAACACTTGTTTATTTTCTAATTAATTAAACGATTATTCTATCCAATTTAGATATTTTAACCCCTTCAATAATCTATAGACCCTACAATAAGATGAACAAGTAAAGAGACAAGAAAGGTTCGGATACATTTGTCTGGATCCGAGGGTTCGAGGTAATGCGATAAGTTTAATTGCATTGTCTCCTATTTATCATATCATTGGGGGGTTTTATGTCCCCACATAACATGGTTACAACACAATTTTTTTTTAAAAGAAATAAATTGTCCATCTCTAATCATTTTTTAATACAAGTTTTCTAGAATGGTATATATAAACATTTGTAAAAGAAATCTACTTCTGAACATAAAATGTTAACTTCCAACTTAAAACTAATTGGCAATTAGTGGATTCGCCCAGGTCCCTTATATATTAGTCCAAATTTCTTCCTACTTCAGATGTGGAACATTCTTCACACGTCCCCTCGAGATAATGGCTTATCTAGCCATTAATCTCGACAATTTCCACTATATGATTAAATTTAGGTTCGATCGGTCTAGCCATCTTCGGACCAAATAGATCGATTTTGGTTCGGTGGAGCAGCGTGTGTTCGGGCTCTGATACCATGTTAGGTTTCATGGGCTTCCAACTCAAAACCAATTGGCAAAAAGTGGACTGGCTCATGTTCCTTATATATTAGTACAAATCCCTTTCCCCTTCAGATGTGGGACATTCTTCACACGTCCCCTCGAGATAATGGTCCATCTAGCCGTTAATCTCGACAATTTCCATTATATGATTAAATTTGGGTTCGATCGGTATGGCTAACTTGGGACCATATCGATTTTGGTTAATGTGTTCGGACTCTGATACCATATTAAGTTTCATGGGCTTCCAACTCAAAACCAATTGGCAATGAGTGGAGAGGTCCAATCTCCTTATATATTAGTTAGTCCCTTCACATCTTTCGGATGTGGGATATCTTCTCCACACGCCCCTTCGAGATAATGCTCTTTTCTAATGATCTCGAGGAATTGAGCCTCTCTTTGGGCCATCAATTAATGGTCATGATCGGGCCTCCTTCTTGGCCGGATTAATGGGTCGGCGTATGTGGGCTCTGATACCATGTTAAGTTTTATGGGCTTCCAACTCAAAACCAATTGGCAATGAGTGGATTGGCCCAGGTCCCTTATATATTAGTACAAATCCCTTCCCATTTTAGATGTGGGACATTCTTCACAATAAATTTTCGAGAATTACTTTGGCTATTTCTTTAAGGGTCCCTTTCTTTAATCAAGATTTCATAGATCTATTGTGAATTTTTGATAGTTATCATAAGAGGGTGATCCGAATTTTTACCATCCGAGTAAGTATAGTCGTCGAATAATTCATTCACCAGGTTTTTTAATGAGCCTAAAGCATTGCACCACTTCGACTGGCCAAATATGAGTAGTTAGATAATTCCACGTTTGAAGAAAATTGAAGCATGATCTAAATTCACAGAACAATTCCTTTATTCCTCAGGTGAGAACCACTAGCCCACTACCACTTAATAAATAATTAATGAGTTGACTTGAAGCAATATCCTCAAATTACCAACGGCAAATCCGGTTTATTAGTTGAAAGTGACAATAGAAACTATGAAACTTTTTTTGTTATGAAATGTTCACTAATCAGAACTATGCAGGTTTAGTCAAAGATATTAATCAACTTGGCCCGTCGGGCTTCGTGTGCAGAATATATAATATATAATATCTTTATTAAAATAAATCCTCTAAATATATAATAGCCCTCACACATACATATATATAACTAAGATAATTAAGAAACTCCATGATAAATTCCATCAGTACCTTCACCCACATTCCTATTCATCAATATCAATAAGCATCCTTCGTATACGAATATGAGACTTTTGGTATCCTAAAATTCGAGACAAATTGAAATAAATATAAAATATGATCGTAAATCTCAGTTAATTTTTCTAATCCTATACCAATCTCTTAAGTGTGAGTAGTCAGTCCACAAAAATGGGGCGTTTGTGTCTCGTGATTTATATATATGTATGTGTGAGGGCTATTAATTTTTCTTTTTCAAATTTCAGATTTACCGCAGCTGAAAAAAGAAAAGTCAGTATATAGATTGTTGTAAACATATAAACAATATAATCTCACTGTTTTGTCAAGTAAATCTATTTATTGAACCAACAGTTGATTTTATTAAGACCTTTGGTTAATTGGTTCGACGTAGGGTAAGACATGTCATTGATATGGATCCCAACACACGATGACAAGGACAGGTTTGAAAGTATCATACAAGAGAAAATAGCATAATGCGCGTGGGGTTCCTTAGATTCCTTTGTAATCTTGTTACTTCTTAGAAATGTTGACATGGCATGCCCTTAATTAAGAGAGATAGAGATACTTTTTTTAGTTTCGAATTTAAATTTCAAGTTCCTTTTTATTTAATAATACAAAATGATATCTAATGAATGATGAGAGACAGTATGGGATACAGTTCCCTTGTTACTTGTTTCGTTTTCATTAATCTATAATGGGTATGATGTATGTATACATATTTTTCTACCTACATAGTACATATGCATGTATGTAAATACATGGACGTGAATATATATGTAAGTGAACTCTTTCTCTCTTTGCACAACATCACTATATGTGCTAAGGAACCTCTCTCTCTCTCTCTCTCTCTCTCTCTCTCTCTCTCTCTCTCTCTCTCTCTCTCTCTCGAGTTTGTTATCATGAAAGACACCAAGAAGAAGACTCCATGCAACAAGAAGCTTGGAGGATATTTGAGAGAGCAAAAGGGAAGGCTTTACATCATCAGAAGATGTGTAGTCATGCTGATTTGTTGGCATGACTAAACATTTGCGGCTCCTCAACATATAAACATCAGTACTAGACATCATATTGTCACACAATATCTATATTGTAGTACAACGGTTTGATTGAAGAAAGTGATCGGATCTTTGTGTGACTATATGCGATGTGAGAGGAGCTCACAGGCTGGAGATATTACGGATCCCAAGCATTCATGAATGACATCTTCTGATATATGAGTTTTGTTAATAATTTTGGATTAGCATGAAAATTTATAATTAGAATATTCTTTAATGTTAAGTGTATTATTTTATTTTGGTTCAAATAATGGTAGCTAGTGTATGATATATATAGAGTAAGGAGATAAAATATAATGTGAACTTAGTTTGTAAATACATACAGAGTACTTGTTAGGGAAATTTGCTTCTCTCACTGTCTCTAGCTATTCCAAGTCTTCCTAATAGTTGTTGTTATGGCATTTAATAAAAAGATAATAATAATAAATGTCATGTAATACTCTTAAGAACAATTATTAATAATTGGATGTGGTTTCATCAACAAATGATTACCACTTTTTATTTCATGAACAAATGATTTAACACTTTTCAAAAAGAAATATAGCATTTAGCACGTACT
The DNA here is from genome assembly GCA_964056655.1 of Arabis hirsuta. Classification (NCBI taxonomy): domain Eukaryota; kingdom Viridiplantae; phylum Streptophyta; class Magnoliopsida; order Brassicales; family Brassicaceae; genus Arabis; species Arabis hirsuta. The sequence continues at coordinate 16,946,055 of OZ053311.1, read as the reverse complement.
TAGGCCCGCAGAGATTTCAAGTTTCTAACTGATAATATTCAATAACCATTTCCGTAATTAAATGGTGAATAGAAAAATTTTGGCATTAAATAATTTGAAAGAAATTTGGTATCAATCATATCAAACTTCTTTCATATCTTGCCCCTATTTTTGAACCTTGAAGCACATGTGTTAGTTTTGGACCTACCACGACTTAAATTCAACAAAATTATTAAAGGCGACTGCCTTGATTGGCATTAAAAATAGTTTGAGATTTCATCCCTTTATTTCTCTAGAAAAATAAGCACTTGGCAGGAGAGGAAAAAAAAAGGCATTAGATGATAATAACAAGTCACGATTTGTAAGGTAAGAAAAAAAAAAAAAAAAACGAGTCATATTAGTTATTACTGTTTTGGCATGTGTCGTATTATCGAGTTTGGGTGATATGTAATGAAGTAATGCATAATATATGAGTAACATTTTGAGAGGAACTGACAAGATATCAAAGGTTGGCCAATGAGAACGTGCCAAGTCTGAGGAAAGCAGTGACAGCTTTTATGTCTGCCCACGGGCAAAGGCCAATGTTATGGGACCCTTTTGCCATCAGATCCGATCGCCACATCATCTCCTATTTCTATTTCATTATTGGACCCACGCCTTGCAATAAATTGAGATTGTTACCAAAGATTATTCACTAGAATCGCTTTTGGTTTTTTTTTTTGGGTAACCATTATTAGAATCGATTTTGGTTGGGTGGTTGAAATTAGGATTGGACACGGAGCGAATATCCGAAAAAATTCAGTATTTATGATTCGATTTGTTTTTATCAGATATTTATGTTTTCGATTTGCTTTGCTTTAGAAAATTTTATATATTATCCAAATATTTGGATTATTTTAGGATATTTGCGAATATTCAAATACTTGTGAATATCTGTTATAAACCAGAAAATAAAAATAAAACAGTATTTTTAAAAAAACTGTTTTAATATAATATTTAATTTAATTAATGAATATATACAATAAATTATCTAATTTAATCTAATATAATTAAATAAAAATGAAAAATTGGAAGATTGAAATGGTGAAAACAAAACATTTGTTTTAAGTTTTTTTGAAATATATGTTTTCAATTAAACAACTACTATCCATCTATTTTTATTATAAATGTTTTCGAGAAATGTATTTTAAAAGTGTAGAAATGCAAATATACATTATTACTTTATCATATTATATGTATATATGGATCGGAACGGATATTCGGACTTTTAAAATTAGTATTTATGATTTGTTTTATTTTTTACGGATACTATATTTTACTATTTGTTTCAATTTGATTTATAACAGATATCCAGATTTTTCGGATCGAATCAAAGTGAATATCGGATCGGAGCGAATCTAACAAATAATTTGCCTAGCTCTAGTTGAAATGTAGAGGATCCGATTGACCACCACCGTTTTTCGCGTGATTGTGTTTTGCCGATTCGGGATATCATAGTTACATAAAATAGCTAACAATTGAACCTAGACCTATCTATATATAAATGAAGGTTTGAACTTTTATGCTAAAGAATGATACCAATATAGGCGAAGAGGCTATTCGAGCAAATTTTAATCAATATATATAAGAACAAATAGCTATACAGAATAACCAAAAAAAAAATAGTATTTTCTTCATCAACAAATTTTGATTCATTACTGTTTTGTATTATAGATATCAAAAATTGTTTTAAGAAATCTTATGTAATATTGTAAGGTTTTTCAAAAGTTAACTGCCATGTGTCATTTAATTTTATTGACATTTGACTTATTGAAGATAAAATTAAAATTAAATGTCTTCTAATAACTTTAACAATTAAATCTAATAATTTAATAGCTCATTCTTATGTAAATTAATTCCAATAAATTACAATTTAAGTATCTTGTGAAGATCTATGTAATTCTTATGTAATTTTATGTGTAGAACATATATAATTTATTTATCAAATTCAAAATTATACTACACAAAAAACGTTTAAAAATTCAAACTTTATATAGGTGAATGTGATTTTAAAACAAAAATTCACAAAAGAGAAGTTTTATAAAAAAAAAGCATAACATAAAAAAAAAAAAGATGATGTGAGACAATTAAGACTTCGAAAGAAAACATTACTCCACCTTAAATTGTAAATCCAGAAAAAACAGAATCACTTCACCAATAAATCGATGTGAATGATAAAATTCACAGCAATTCGACAAAGAAAATAAGACAAAAATACAATCAAGCATCAATTATTCTTTCCTTATGATTCAAGATTCTAATAAAATAAACAGAAATATACATTTCAACACCTCTGTTAAAATATATTATAAGTTGTTTGATCAATAGATTTTTACAAACGTATTTGATGCAAAGACATAAAAAGACAAACAATCACTTCTTTCAGGAAACCGTAGTGAATATTGACAAAGACATAAAAATTAAGGATTTGTGCCAAAGAAAATGTTTTTCATGATGTAACGATCTATTTTTGATTGCATAACATTGTATATGTACAACAATTTGTTAGCAATGATTTGTCTTCTAATTTAGATAATTATTTACTATAAACATCAAATTTATATAACATTAAATACACAAATAATCATTATATTAAAAATTATTGCATATTTTACCGTGTTAATTTTCAAATCCTGCGTGCGTAATCTCTAGTTTTTATACAAGTTAACGTTTGGTATTATAAGTGATCATAACCTCGTTCTGATATAATTATATTAACTTGTAAAACACAACTCGTGGTATAAGATTCTTGTTTGAGTGATAATTTTTTTTTTTTTATCATTTATGGCCAAAACTTTTCTTTACAATTCCGAATACAAGGTTAACATTGAAAATTACTTTTTTGCCGACTTGGCCATCTTATGACAACTCTGATCTGTGACCTAACTGCACCAATACAACAAGGATACGTAATGAATTACTCAATAAGACATTCATGTTGCACTTTTATCCTATATACGCCATGACCGTCTTTTACCGATCAGTTATGCCAGTCAACTTTCACACTCCACATATGTTAGGCCAACATATCAAGCAATTATCTGATCATCTCATTATGAACAGTTCCACACACAATCAATCATTTATGGTACTTAAGGAGTTCTTAAAATATAAAATTATTAAAATTTGAGTAAAAAGAAGAAAGAGAGTGTTTTTGTGGGGTGTATTGAAATATAAAATTTGAGTAAAAAGAGGATAGTGGATGTGTTTAAATATAAAATTAATAAAAGTTGAGTAAAAAGAAGAGAGAGTTGCTTAGATAAGAACTTTTGGAGAGTGTTTTTAAAATGATGAGAGAGTGTTTAAATATAAAATTAATAAAAATTGAATAAAAGGATGAAAGAGAAAGTAAAAAGTTGAGTAAAAGGAAGAAAGAGTGTGTGTTTTAATAATTTTATATTTAAGAATTGGGCTAAGCACCCCCCCATTGAGGATGCTAAGGGACTTAGATTCTCATTTTCAAACCAAGCCATGTTACCACAGACACACATCTACGACCAGTGGAATACACCAGCTACACCTAATTCCTCCATGAAAATAAAAAACAGGGTACTTGGGTTCTCTCTTCAAACGAAACTTGATCACCATGGACTTTGGTCAAATATACCATAATTACTCCTTAATGACTCTCCGATCCCTTTCTAGTCGATTTTCTACTAACTAGATCTTTCTGCCCTCTCTTTAGCCAAACACATTCAACATCATGCAAATATATTCAGCAACCATGGCATTGTGAACCAACCAAAGTCTACTTCATTTCAAAAATGCAATCTAGCAGTCTTATATATTGGTTCACAACACCGGCTAAAGTCATTTAGTTTAAACTGTCTTCGTGAATAAAATCATTTATTATTTTTTTGTTGAAATGTTAAATTTATTTATCAACAAAAAAAAAAAAGAGTTTACAATCTTTTGGAGCCCAAATAATCCAAAAGAAGGAGATACATTCGATCAAAAACAGAGCAAATAGCTTGAAACAAAACGATTATTGATCTACTAACACTATGGTGATGATTGAAGCCATCTTGCAACAACTTCGTCTTCTTCGTCTACCGACGGATTTGGACGTAGAGAGTTTAGTTCATACAGTGACTAAAACAATTATTCAGTCACATACAATATAAATTTTAGCATTTTTAAACTAAAGAGTTTTAATATTAGCACAAAATAAAGAGTGTTAAATGATAGATTTACCAAAATGTACCAACTGATCACTGGGGAGGTAGACCCAAAAGGCTAAGCCAACGATCTCATGCCAAAGAAAAAGACGAAGTAAAGCAGAAAGTCAAAGATGGATCATCGTCTGAAGGTCCAAATCTCCAAAGATACCAAATTTCTATATCAAATAGGTAAATAAAACAATTATTATTCGTATGCAATGTGAAGTAATTTTCTAAAGCATTTGGTTTTATTTCATTGTAGATAGTCTGTCCAATACTGAAAAATCGGGCCTCAAACAATTGGGAAAATTATTGGATGCGTAATTGACCAAATGTGATGAAGAATATGATATTGCAAATGAAAAATCAGCAAGGAGGAAGAATATGGGGTTTTCTTTCAAAATTTAAAAGTCTCACTTTTAATTATTTTTCTCGAATGAACAAACAAAATAAATTCTTTTTTGAGGTCAGTAACCATGGCGTTGTGAACCAACCTAAATATAATTTATTTTAAATACGCAATCTAGCAGTCTTATATATTGGTTCACAATAGCAACTATAAAATCATTTAGTTCAGACTGCTTATTCACGAACAAAAATATTGAGTTCAAGTAGTGACTAAAACAATGATCTAATCATATACAATATATTTTTTCATTTTTAAAATAAAGAGTCTTAATTCTAGCACAAACTTGAGATGGATTTTCAAAAATACAAATAATAACTATTTATTCGCGAACTAATTAAAAAAATTTCCAAACAGCGACTAAAACAATTAGATAATCTATACAATAAAATCGTCGATGTAACAATTCTCATAATTTGTAATAAAATAATAATAAAATTACAGCATTAAAAAAAAAATTATACAGTAGAATAGCATAAACGAGAAGAGTTAAAAGACTTGTTGATCGAATTAAAAGGAAACAAAAAAATAGCCGACATATACCTTTCGCTGATACACCACACCAACAACTTCGCCGTCTCCCTCGTTAAGCATGGCATGTGCGTTTCTAAATATAGGATCAATTTATTAATGGATACAGGTTATGTATGAATCTTTTAAATATCTAGAAGACTAGAACTATTATCAAAAATATCTATAATAGTACAACTCTCAGATCATACGAATATCAAAATAGATATAGATAATTGAAATTTCTAAAATCGTTATTCGATAAATAGCTATATTTTGCTTAGACCGAATTAAAAAAAAAAAAGCGAATGCAGATACAACTAATAATCTAGTTCTGATACTTTGAATATGTTCGAGATTTATCATTCATTTTAAAGCTGCCATGGACTTCTAAATTTACCCATGGAGGCATGGACATCCAAACGTGATTCTATAACATATGCTTTTATCATTGTATAAAAGTTAATAATATATGTTTTCAGGTCAGGTTCGAATAATCAAACAAAAAAAATCATTATTACCCATACATATATTGTACACGTACCTCTACATTCTTACTTGCTATTACTCATATCACGATCATGGATATTTTAAAACATCGAGACAGATCTAAAATCGGTGTGGATCGTCCAATATCTGTCCGCCCCTACTTCATAATGTGGAATTAGATCGCAAAATATTCGGTCATAATTGTTCTCTGATATTTTAAACCTATTTGGGTCGTTCAAAATGATTACAAATTTACTACTAAAAGCATTTCAGCAGCCCAACATTATTAATACCGACACAGCCCATCTTCTTTATTTTGTTTTCTTCTTCTTTTTCCTCCTAAGGCATTTTCAAGGGTTAATATCTTTCATACGCAAAGTATTATATATATGTGTGTCTGAGTTTGGTATTATACAGATTAAAACTATGATCAAGTCTTTAACGACTCATTTAGCATCAAGTGTAACTATAATGTATGTTAGTGTCACATACATCAGCGCTAAGTATTGTTTTATTGTTTCTCTCTTAAAGTCCTAGAAATATTGGATTTCAATCCTACAAAGATCCAAATAACGTACTTGATGAGATCACCTTCTAATATAGTTGATGGCCATCTTACCTGGTACAAGTAACAATAGTTGATGACTGGTAAATGGCCTAAATACTTTAGGCTTGCCTCTGATTATAGGATTTGGGCAAGGTCACTCACTTTTACCGTAAGAGGCTAGTAAGTACCTTGGAGACAATGCGATCGCAATTAAGACTTGTTCATATTCTAAATCATTACACTCATCATATATTTTTCTCACATGTTAGGAACAAAATAGATCATCTCAGCTAACTCATCGTACTAAAAACACACATAAAGCAAGCATGTACGAACTCTAAAAATATGTGTTTTTACCTCCGCCTATTTCAGAAGTTGCTTGTCGACAAGCTGGCAAAAACTGATTTACTAGTCCGAAATAGGTATCATTAAAGCTCGACCCTCTTCCTCGTTGGAAACAGATCTTGATTCGATTTTGTCCCATCGCTCTCTAACCACAAATTCTCTTGTATCTCAATTTTAAAAAATATTGTTCTCTTTTTATGTAAAAATAATAGCTCATAAATGGCATAATCCGCCGAACCATTCTTCTTAGATTCAACGTAAAGATTACTTGTTTTTCTTTTTTTTTTGGTTTTTATCATGGTTCGTGGTATGATACTAATTTGATGTGGGAATAAATATACAAGTAAAAGAAGCAATACAAGAAATACTAGAGCAGAATATCGGCCTTGCAGTAACTTTGTTGTTTGACGGGTTAAAGTGTTTTGTGTTATTTATCCAAGCTTCACTATCATTTGAAAAAAAGAGAAATTTCAGAAAATGTCACTTTACAAAAATGCCACATTTTTGAAATTATTACAAAAATGCCACTTTTTAAAAATTATTATTTTTTATATTATTTATGTTTGAGTTAATTATGTTCTATTAGGGTTTAGTTATGAGGGTTTAGGGGGTTTTAGGGGTCAAAACATTTTTTAGGATTTAGAATTTTAAGATATAGGTTTTATAAATCTATAATTAGTAGCATTTTTGCAAATGGACATCCATAAATGGCATTCTTGCAAATGTGCACACAAAAAGTGGCATTTTGTAATTACCACTTGAAAAAAAAACTTTTTGACCATTGTCAAAACTACTATTATTTGAGTTATCTAGAGGATTTGTTTATGTAAAGAAAATTTTGGACAAAACTGAGTAAAGAAGAGTCTTTTATGACCTCTTGGATATGTTTCATATTATTTTCTTTATCCTTTGATTTTGAAAAAATTCTTGGTGGCAAAATTTAGATAGAGTTTGTAAATTTTAAATGTTTAGAAATTTGTTAAATATGTAGAGAGATTTGCTAAGTTTGGAAAGAGTTTTGTGTATTTAATAAATCTATCAAAGAATTGAATTGCATTGTAAGAATTTTGAGAATTTCATGTATATACCTAAGATTGTGAAAATTTTGTTTAATGAGTTAAATTGTTAAGAATCCTACTTCCAATAAAACTAGTTTTTGCTAAAATTACAGAAGCATTAAAACCAAATTTTTTGAATAACTGTGGATTTCATTAAAATTGTTAGAATTTATAAACCAATAACAATGGATTGTTAGAATTTATAAACCAATAACAATGGATTTCAGGGCATCTCCAAGCCAACACCAAATCTAATTTTTGGTGTAAAAACCTCTCCAATCCAACACTATTTTCAACACCAAAATGGTGTAAACCCATTTCTACACCATATTTCTACACCAAAAAGGTCCTCCAAATTTTAATTAACTTTAAAATTAATAAAAATATATACAAATTGTGATGGTTAAACCCAAAATCTAATATGTTTGATAATAATTAAACAAAAACTTAACATATTATGTTATTTTATATGTTACAATGTATTTTTTTATATAATAAATATTAAATTTAAATTATTTCATAATTTTTTAAACTTAAAAAAAAATAAATGGGGTTGATTCGTAAATTTTAGAAAATTGAAAAAAAAGAATCTATTAAAAATATTCTATTTTTAAGTAAAAAATGGTGTAATACATTGGAGCAAAACTCAACTCCATTTTGGTGTAAAAATGGTGTAAACCATTGGAGATGCTCTCAATAATATTGTTAGAATCATATTTCCAATAACATCCCCAAAATCATGAGGAAAAAACTCTTATTCATAATACCCAAGACACACATTAATCACTTAAAAAAAGGTAGAAAAATAGTCTACATTTATATAAAGTAACAACATAATCTAAAATCTAAACTATAAAGTTCAAATTCTAAATCTAAACCCTAAATCATAAAAATAGTCTAATATCAACTTTACTATTAAAAATAATTTTAATTTAATTTTAAAATAACAAAATTCTCAACTTTACTATTTAAAACCTGTTATAATAGTCAACAATAGTAGGCTTCGAGAAATGTATCGCAGAGTCAAAAGATGCGTGTAAATTATTATTTGTGTGGAGCCCACTGTCACTATGCATGCACAGTAACTTACTTTTCATTGTCTATATAAAGAGATTCGATCGATTGTAAATTGATAACATTCATAATAAGAAACTCTCTCTCGCCTCTCTCTAATAGTTTCAGTATACTATTCCTATCGGGTATAAAAATTTCTTCTTCTTTTATATTTATTGAGATAATAAATTATCTCTTTTTATTTTATAACACGTTATCAGCACGATCACTCTAAAATTTCAACTTTCATATGTATACTTATTATACCCTATAGTGTGAGACTATTGTCTCTATAATAATTTATTTATTTATGTGGTTGTTTTACGCACCATAATTTATTTACTGCTTTATTTATGGTCGGTTAAACCGCCTGCTATTTTATTTATTTCTATGGCTGCTTATGCACCATAATTTATTTATTTACAGTTTTTAATTATTTATGGACGGTTGAACCGCCTGATTATTTATTTATTTATGTGGTTGTTTCACACACCATAATTTATTTATTTACTGTTTTAATTATTTATGCTCGGTTTAACCGCCCGAAATTTTAACTGTTGTTTTAATTATTTATTTAATATTATCCCATGGATGACTTTGTCACCATAACCTTATTATTAATTCTCTGTTTATTTTATGTGCAGTATATATAATATTTAACAATCTTTTCTAAAATTAATATTTGAACTGATAAATTTATCTGATTGATTATCAAATATTTTCAGATTAATTTTTCCTTAAAGATTTGACCCCCAACGGTCACAAAGAAAATTTTTCACAAAATTTTTCAAAATTTCTTTACACTCCAACGGTCATGAACAGTATTTTTCAATCTATAAATACACCCATTTTTCACTCTTTCAAAATCATTCAATCATTTCATCTCCTTTCAAACACTCCTACAAAATATTTTGATTCCGATTTTGATTCCGATTTTGTACGAAAAATGTTTCGACTGTTTTTAATTTTTATCATCGGTGTAATTTTTACTGCTATTTATGGTCTCTTCGCTGGGGATTTTACTCGCGAAGAGTTTATCATAAATATCACTTTACTTTTTTATGCTTTAATGCTCACTGTAATTGCTGTTATGATTAATGTATACGGTTTCTAAAATTATGTTATATTTCTGATAATAATATTTTTGATTTTGTTTTTAGAAATCAAATGGCCACCGTTGAGAAACTCAAATTTCCAGCTCTCAAAATTACTGGAGCTAATTATATAGCATGGACAACCGATGCAGAACTCTATATGGAATCGGAAAATTTATCCGATACCATCATTGAGGAAAATGATTCATCCGCCCAAGCTAAGGCAAAGGCAATAATATTTCTACGGAAACATTTGGATGAAAATGTGACGCATGACTATGCGCACATTAGAGACCCAGCAGAGCTCTGGAAAGCTCTGAAAGAGAGGTTCGATAATCAGAGGGAGATAAACCTCCCCCATGCGATGGAAGAGTGGAAAAACCTGAGATTCCAGGATTTTAAGAAAGTGGAGGAGTATAACTCCGCTATGTTGAGGATTGTATCACAATTAAATTTTTGTGGTAAACCTGTCACCGAAGCAGAAATGCTCGAAAAGACATACCTCACATTCCACAAAGAACATAGTGTCCTACCAGCAATGTATAGAAATTGCGGATACACAAGGTTCTCTGAGTTAATTGTTACACTCATCATCGCAGAGAAAAACAATGATCTTCTCATAAAGAATCACAACTCTCGTCCTACGGGAGCCAGAGCATTCCCTGAGGTGAATGCAACGGATTTTCATAATCCGGAAGAGAAGAAAAATCAAACCTATCGGGGTCGTGACCGATTTAATCGGGGTCGTGCCCGCAGATTTAATCGCGGACGCGGAAGAAATTTCAGTTCACGTGGGAGAAATTCTTTCCAATGGGTTCGTTCTCAACAAACCCCCAAAGGAATAGATATTCAAGAGACCACCGCACAGAAGCGTGACAGCATCTGTTACAGATGCGGAAGCAAAGGACATTGGTCCAATGTGTGTCGTACCCCGGAACATCTTTGCAAGCTATACAAACAGTCTACCAAAGGCAAAGGGAAAGAAGTGAACCTCACGGAACACTTTGAGGGTACATCGTACCTTGATTCTCCCGACTTTGCAAATGACTTTGATGAGACCGCTATAGCGGATAACTAAAATGCTTGTAATAATGAGACTGCTGAAAGATCTCCGGTTATGCCATTATGTATTCCTGTTTTCAACGAATAATGTGTGTTTTTTTTGTTTTGTAATGCAAAATTATTAAGTATGTTCTAATAAATAACATTTACTTTCTATCATCTAATTTTTGTAAATTTCAGCGGAAATGGATGAATCGATAACCAAGGAAATGGTTCGAGAAATTTGTATACCAGATAGTGGAACAACACACACTATTCTGAAGGACAAGAGATATTTCTCTAATTTAAAACCGACAAACATTATTGTCAATACAATATCAGGTCCTACAGACTTGATTAAAGGAAGTGGCAGTGCAAACTTTATGTTGCCTAATGGAACCAAGTTTTCCATAAAAAATGCCTTATATTCTCCGAATTCTAAAAGGAATTTGTTGAGTTTCAAAGACATATACCTTCAAGGATATGATACTCAGTCTGCAACTGAGAATGGAAAAAAGTATATGTACGTAACTTCCGATAAATCCGGAAAAAGGCTTATATTGGAAAAATTTCCAAAGCTTCCTTCAGGACTGCATTATACTCATATAAATGCAATCGAATCACATCTAGTGGTTAAAAGAAATCCAGAAGATTTCACATTATGGCATGATCGCCTCGGTCACCCGGGCACCACAATGATGCGTAATATTATGGAGAACTCACATGGTCATTCACTGAAAATCCAAGAGATATATCAGGGAAACAAAATGACATGTGTTGCGTGTTCTCTTGGAAAATTGATCATAAGGCCATCGCCAGCCAAAATTGATAAAGAATCACCAAAGTTCCTTGAAAGAATTCAAGGCGATATTTGTGGACCAATACACCCATCATGTGGACCATTCCACTATTTTATGGTGTTAATTGATGCATCTAGCAGATGGTCACATGTTTGTCTATTATCATCTCGAAATATGGCATTTGCGAGATTTCTAACTCAGATAATCAAACTGAGGGCTCAATTCTCTGATTATCATATTAAGAAAGTTAGACTAGACAACGCTGGTGAATTCACATCCCAAGCCTTCAATGATTATTGTATGGTAACGGGAATAGAAGTTGAACATCCGGTAGCACATGTTCATACACAAAATGGCTTGGCTGAATCATTAATTAAACGTCTGCAATTAATTGCAAGACCATTGATCATGAAATCAAAACTCCCAACATCTGTATGGGGACATGCCATTTTGCATGCAGAAGCACTTATTCGGATAAGACCAAGTGCATATCATAAATATTCTCCATTACAAATAGCTTTTGGTCGAGAACCAAATATATCCCATCTAAGAATCTTTGGTTGTGCGGTATATGTGCCTATAGCACCACCACAACGTACAAAGATGGGACCACAAAGAAGAATGGGAATATATGTTGGTTGTGATTCCCCATCAATCATACGATACCTAGAACCACAGACTGGTGATGTCTTTACGGCACGATTTGCCGATTGTCATTTTGATGAAAAAGTATTCCCGGTTCTAGGGGGAGAAAATAACAAAGTAGGAAAGGAAATAGAATGGCGTGTGCCATCTTTGCTACACCTTGATCCTCCTACAAAACAGTCAGAACTAGAAGTTCGACGAATTATGCATTTGCAAAGTATAGCAAACCAGCTACCTGATGCATTTGCAGATACTAAAACGGTAACGAAATCACATATACCGGCTGCAAATGCTCCTGCTCGAATTGAGATACCAAATGAACATGAAAGAGCAGATAATACACGTGAGTCTAGAACCCGCTTGAAGCGTGGTAGACCCGTTGGTTCTAAGGATAAAAATCCTAGAAAACGAAGGGAAGCTGAGAAGCATAATGATCCCAAAATTACTGAAAGTATTTTGGATGAAACGAATCATGAGTCTAACGACAATACAGAGCTTCATGAAGGAAATCATGAGATCTCTATAAACTACATTCATAATGGAAGGATATGGAATCGTACTGAAATGAATGTAGTCGATGAAGTTTTCTCATACCTTGTGGCAAAGGAAATAAATGAGGAAAACGATGATCCAGAACCAATGTCTGTATATGAATGTCAAAACAGACAAGATTGGATGAAATGGAAAGATGCTATACAAGCTGAATTTTATTCGCTTAATAAACGAAATGTATTCGGACCTATTACACTCACACCCAAAGATGTGAGACCGGTTGGATACAAATGGGTCTTCATTCGAAAACGAAATGAGAAAAATGAAATTATGAGATATAAAGCTCGCCTTGTTGCTCAAGGATTTTCTCAAAGACCTGGGATCGATTATGAGGAAACATATTCCCCCGTTATGGATGCAATCACGTTTAGATTCTTAATGAGTCTAGCGGCTAACGAAAATCTAGAGATGCGTCTCATGGATGTTGTTACAGCATATTTATATGGATCATTAGATACTGATATCTATATGAGAATTCCAGATGGGTTTAAAATGCCAGAAGCATTAAGTTCCAAACCTAAAGAGTTATGTGCAATAAAATTGCAAAGATCATTATATGGGTTAAAGCAATCTGGACGCATGTGGTACAACCGTCTCAGTGAGCATCTAACAAAAGAAGGATATGTAAATGATCCTTTATGCCCATGTGTTTTCATCAAGAAAACAACATCCGGATTTGTGATTATCGCGGTGTATGTTGATGATCTAAACATAATAGGAACTCAAGGGGAAATACAAAAGGCCTCAAATTATTTAAAAGGAGAATTTGAGATGAAAGATCTCGGGCAGACGAAGTACTGTCTTGGCCTACAAATTGAGCATTCTCAAAAAGGTATATTTGTGCATCAGTCCACATATACGAAAAGAGTACTAAAACGATTCAACATGGATAAGGCAAATCCATTGAGTACTCCCATGGTCGTGAGATCACTAAATGTCGAAAATGATCCATTTCGACCACATGAGGAAAATGAGGAGATACTTGGTCCTGAAGTACCGTATCTAAGTGCAATCGGAGCACTCATGTATCTTGCAAATTGTACTCGACCTGATATATCATTTGCTGTTAATCTTTTGGCAAGATTTAGCTCGTCCCCTACCCGAAGACATTGGAATGGGATTAAACATATTTTCCGATATCTTCAAGGAACGATTGATTTAGGACTGTTTTATCCTAAAAATTCAAAAGGTCAAATGGTCGGTTTTGCAGATGCAGGATATTTGTCAGATCCGCACAAAGCGAGATCACAAACAGGATATGTTTTCACGGTCGGAGGCACTGCTATATCCTGGCGCTCTCAGAAACAGACGCTTGTGGCAACTTCTTCAAACCATGCTGAAATCATTGCACTCCATGAGGCAAGTAGAGAATGTGTATGGTTGAGATCAATAAGCCAACACATCAAATCAAGCAGTGGGATCCACGAAAATACGGAGCCAACCGTTTTATATGAAGATAATGCTGCATGTGTCGCTCAAACAAAGGAAGGATATATCAAAAGTGATAGAACCAAACATATCCCTCCAAAGTTTTTTTCATACACTCAGGAACTTGAGAAGGCTAAAGACATTGAAGTCAAGTATATTCGATCATGCGACAATGCTGCTGATCTCTTCACAAAGTCGCTCCCTACCACCACGTTCAGGAAACATGTCCATAACATTGGAATGCGTCATCAACGAGATTTACAAGATGACTCATGATCCCTCGAGGGGGAGCTTGCGTAGTTGCACTCTTTTTATCCTTCTATGGTTTTTCCCAATGGGTTTTCCTAGAAAGGTTTTTAACGAGGCAACAGATGACACGACGCAAGAAATATAGTGATAATTGGTCTCCAAGGGGGAGTGTTATAATAGTCAACAATAGTAGGCTTCGAGAAATGTATCGCAGAGTCAAAAGATGCGTGTAAATTATTATTTGTGTGGAGCCCACTGTCACTATGCATGCACAGTAACTTACTTTTCATTGTCTATATAAAGAGATTCGATCGATTGTAAATTGATAACATTCATAATAAGAAACTCTCTCTCGCCTCTCTCTAATAGTTTCAGTATACTATTCCTATCGGGTATAAAAATTTCTTCTTCTTTTATATTTATTGAGATAATAAATTATCTCTTTTTATTTTATAACAAAACCATCGTATATCTAATTATAATTTTATAGTTACCTAATTTGGTAAAATACAATAGTTTCTATGGTTTTGATTTTTTAATATAAATAGTTGGGTCATTGGGTGTGCTGCGTTTATTGCATTGTATTGTGTTGCGCCCACTGTAAATAAGAACAGCCCTTGACTAATAGGTAGGGACGTCAAAGTGGTAATTTGAAAACGACAAATCTTTTCACAATCTTTATTCAATATATCGTTCGGTGCAATCAACTCAGGTCACATTACAGCCTCTTTTTTCTTTTGACAAAACCCTAAAAAAAGGGATAATGTTTATGTTATATACACATTAAACATATATATACTACTTATATTCTATCTATAGTTTCGTTAACCAGTCAAAACTTTCACCTACAAAAAGAAAAATTATATGGCATGTAGGAAAAATTAAAGATCCGCTGGACGAAAGAATAGCAGATACTTTTATCAAAAGGAAAAAAAAATGTTTATAGATCTTGTTTGAGATCCCGACAAGAGAACCAGTGAGATACTGTACATTCAAGAACAGCTATTGGCCTTGAATCCTGACTCTTACAAGCCTGATTTTTATCATCGAAATGGAAACAAATCCCTTCACAGGTTCTGTTGTAGAATTCTAATTTGTTGGGACCAAGTGTCAAATTTATGGGCCAAGCACTACATACGAAAGTACCTACTTGTATATGTATATATATATGTAGTAATAGTATATTGTAAGATGATACTAAAAGTAGTTGAGTTTGAGGTTAATTCCCAATATATAAGCTCATTAACCAGTAACGAATCTGGAATTGGAAACCCTAAAAAAATTTGTAAACCCTAGGCTTAAATTAACCTGTAATTGGGTGAGAGAAGAAGAAACCGATATTTCTAAATCAAATCCAAAATCATCTTTCGAAAACAGATCTTCAAATAACAGACACAAAGTCATGTCTTCTTCACTCTACAGTTCTAACATTCTCTATTTATGCATACCATCTCTATAACTTTTTTTTTTTGCCTTGGTGTGAGAATTGGACGTTTACTCTCTCTCTCTCTTCTTTCTGGGTTTCTTCTTTTCTCTTTTCTCTTTTTAGCTGATTCTCTCTTTTTGATGATGTGAAGGTTTTGTATCTAACAAAAACGCATATTCTTGATTCTTGGTTCTTGGTTCTTGGGGTTCTTGATTCTTCTTGGTTTCTTGATTCTTGAAGCCTCTTAAGTTCGGTGATGTCTTCTTCCAACAATGAATACAATAATGGAGTGTACCCTCTTTCTCTTTACCTTTCTTCACTCTCCGGCCATCAAGACATCATCCGTTATCCCTACAATCATCATCAGTTAACCGCATCTCCGGTCCAAATGGTATCAGCAGTGCCTGACTCTCAGATGGATTACATGGCCATTAACTCAAACAATACTTTGAATCAGCAAGGTCTGGAGTTTCCTGAGGTGTCTAGGGAAATTAAGAAGGTTGTGAAGAAAGATAGGCATAGCAAGATTCACACGGCTCAAGGGCTTAGAGACAGGAGGGTAAGGCTTTCTATTGGAATTGCTCGCCAATTCTTCGATCTCCAGGATATGTTGGGGTTTAACAAAGCCAGTAACACATTAGACTGGCTACTCAAGAAATCAAGAAAAGCCATCAAAAAGGTTGTCCAAGGAAAAAAGCTGAACAATGATGATAAAGATTTTGGAAACAATGGAGGTGATGATGTAGAAGAGGAAGAGGATGAGGATGAGGATGAGCAAGATGGTGATGATGATGATGGCGATAAGAGCTTTGTGTATGGTTCGAGCCCTGAGTACTTTAAAGAAGAAGTGGTATGTGAGATCAAGAAGGCAGAGAAGAAAAAGAAGAAGAGTGAGTTGAGCACCATATCTTCAAAGGGATCAAGAACCAAGGCTAAAGGAAAAGCAAAAGAGAGAACAAGAGAGGTGACCTATGATCATCAAGAAACCGTTTCAGATATCACACAATCTGAAATCATGGACCCATTCAAGAGGTCTATAATCTTCAATGAAGGAAAAGACATTTCACATCTTTTCTACAAGGAATCAATCGAAGAGTTTGATCATCAAGAATATATCTTAACCAAGAGCAAGATCAATCTACCGACAAATGTGGGTCAAAGTAATCAGTATAATGAGACATTTATATTGATGGATCAAGGTTCTAGCAGCAACTATAATACCATTCTGCCTCAGAACACTACAAGAATATCGAGTATTGCCATGAAATTTTTCGTTACAAATTCCAAATATTCGTGGCAATACATCTATTTGCCACAAATTACCACAAAATAAATCAGTTGCTATAGTGTCGTGGCAATCAATTTTCGTGGCAAATTCGTGGTAAAATTGCCACAAATTATCACAATTGTAAATGTGGTAAAATTGCCACATTTTGCCAAAAACCATTGTGTGGCAAATTTGCCACGACTTATCACAATATATTCGTGTTAAATTTACCACAAATTGTCATGTAATTTTGTGTGGCAAAAAAAGCCACAAATTGACACAAAACAAATTGTAGTAAAATGACCACAAAACTGTTACGTAATATGTGTGGCAATTTGTTACGGATTGCCACAATTTATTTTTGTAATACCAATGCCATAGATTGCCACAGATTATATGTGGTTATTTGCCATGAATTATTATGTGACAATTTGATAAAACTCTATCTTCGTCTCATTAAAAATGATTTTTAGAGAGCAAAGTTTTGTTTGCTAATATATTTATAAATACAAATCAATTGAAAACCAAATTCTTTAGATAAGATATAAGTCTTACATTTAAAGGGTTAAGTGGTTCCATAACCAAGTTGCCAAAATACAAAACAAAATGTACCCCTGCCGAAAAAGCATAAGTAAATAAAAAAAAGAAGACAACATACTAATTAGCATTCTCTTCAAAGATGCCAAAAAGGTTCTGGTTGGGTAAATCTGCAAGGTTGATTGGCATATGTGGGTTGTGTTGGGTGGCAGTCGTTGAAGAACCATCAGAACGCACGGTAGGAGGCGTAGTAAGCGGCAAATATGTATCAGGATCGATACCATTAATTCGTAGCAGAGCATTCGTGGCTCTCTTAATAGCAGCATTGTCTTCCTTGTTCTCCTCTACAGATCGTTTCATAGCTTCGACATTGTCTTCGATGTTTGTAATACGTGCATCAACGGCTATGGTCCGCGCAAACAAATTGCAAGCTGGGACATTAGGTTCAACATTGATGTCTTGAAATGATCCAAGGCCATATATACGCCCTTTGTTAGGCTCAGCCACCTGAACAAAACAAAAGAAGATGTTAGTATACAAAATTATGATTAAACTAAGTTTTTTCACAATTTAAGTCACCAAAAGCTAAAAACAGACATGCTTAGTAAAAAAAAAAAAGACAACGGTTTAGTTAGTTACATGTCACATAAGCTTAAGTCTTTAATAGAGCTAAAATGAAATTGATTTAAGATAGTTTGGGTACCTCCAAATAAGCCGCAGTGAGCTGTTGTGGAGTCTGGTCAGTAGTTGTTGATTCAGTTTGGCTAACATCATCTAAGTTACCTACAGCACGTTGCTTAGCCAGAGCCACAGTAGCATTGACGAGGGACTCATCATGCTTGTCACCATAGGTCCCATCTTTCTTAGTGTGAGTCTTTCGGACAATCTCAGTAATAGGTGGTCGTATACCACCAGTTGCAACAGTCTAACAAAAAGGAGAGAGTAAGAACTAATAATCTTTTAAGAAAATGTAAACTTAGTGATTTTTAACGAATACATACCATCTCATGCCCGATTTGGCCAAATCCTTTGGCACCTGCATTATGGATGTGCATTCCTACTCCGTGTTTGTTTGATTTGCGATTCTTTGAGTTTGTTTTGCTCCTCGAGACGCACTTCGCTGTACCCCAAGTTTGGAGCATGAGTTTCCAGTCATTAGTGCTAATGAAATCAGGCTTGACACCCGATGTCTTCCTCTGGCTGATGCGGCTTGATATAGATGATCGGCAATGTTTCGTCCAAGCAAAAGACACTGCAGCCTCTGATCATCATCCCAATAGTATTTTTGCTATTAAGAAGAAGAAGAAAAAGACAAAGTATGGTTAGGAGTGTAAAACTTAATGTTTATGAAAAACTAATAAATAAATACATACCACAAAACTTGCCCACCAGACGTCTGTCTTATTCTCAGGGACCATACCAAGATTCCACCATGGTCCCCAAAAGTCTGACTTCCATGCTTTTCGGATGTCTTTTTTTACTACGGGATCAATGTCAATCCTATAACATTAAAGAAAATATTACATATAAAAATAAAGTTTACTTACAAAACAATAAGATGTTACACTCAAACACCAACAACTATAAAATGTAAAAGAAAGTTATAAGATTTTACCACAGAGCTCTGTCAAGCTTATGTGGATGAAGACGTGGCATGTTCCGCCTTCCTGGTGCATTCTTCAATTCTGTAAGACTTGCTTGTGTATATTGTTCTGCAGTAGAATTTGCTGGCCTTGTTGCTCCAGGAGGTGGAGAGGCCCCAGCTTCAAAGGTACGTGGAGATCCTTGCAATGAAAAGCCGTCACGGCGAGAAGAACCATATCTGCAAATACTTTATACATAGTATAATCAAACTATATATTTAACACAATAATCACCTAATATACTACAGAGATCCAATTTAAATTCCAGTCTTGACTATAGTCACTTAACAAACTCATCACCTTAAAACAAAATAAAAAGTTCCACATAATTTTAAAGTTCCTAATCGATTCATTCTTATAACAGAATCAACAACAACGAAATCATCACCTAATCCATCACCTACAGCAAATCAAACAACACAAATAGACTTTTTGATATAAACAAAGCAAATTATTGTATATCTAAGGACCAAGAAAGTTCATACACCCAAAAAAAAAAAAAATTCTCGTCTTTTCATTGTAGAGAAATGCGTATGAAGCTAGTGGTGGATACAATCTTGAAATTTATAGAACAAAAACTTGGGGAATTAAGAGAGAAAATTGGATCGAAAAAACAAAACAAAATCACAAACGAAATGAAATCAATAAGGAAGAAACACTGATTTAGACGAACCTTGACAACTCAAATAACCGACAAACCCCAACAACGATTGAGATTGAGAGAGCACATGCAGAGAAAGGAAGAAGAAATCCGTACTAGAAATAGTTAGTGACGAGAGAGAGACACGGGATCGACTTGAGTGGTGAGACAAACCCGTAGACGATACTCAATGGGTGAAACGGCTTATCGGCGGCAACTAGGGTTTAGAATTTTAGATGGAGGCATGGATGAGAGAAAATGTATGTGGAGTATGTAAAGGGATATATTTTTCCATTTTACTAATTAAGTGCGGCAACATAACGCACCTTCAATTTTTTCACAAAAACATTAACCGGGAAAATGAAATTTTATGCCGGGAAACTGAAATTTTATGCTGAAGTTTTGAAAGTCTCTTGAAATTACTCTATAAATATCCAAACCATAGCTAATACCATGTTCATGTAAAGATAAATTAATTACTTACGAATATGATAGAAATGGGTAATTTATTAGTTTGATTCAGGATATTTGAAAGAAGATTTTGTTTTACGATACAAATAATTATGATTTAGTTACAAGTGAATGTTTAATGTAATATTTGGGTTTAATTTAATATTTGGGTTTACATAGCTAATATTTGGGTTTAATGTAATATTTGGGTTTAGCTAATATTCGGGTTTACATAGCTAATACCATGTTCATATAAATATTTTTTTTACGTAAAGTATTTTTAATTACAAGTTAATGTTTAATGTAATTATGATAGAAATGGGTAATTCATACGTAAAATATTTGGGTTTACAAATAATTTGAAAGAAGATTTTTGTTTTTATAAATTAATTATTATTATTATTAATTTTTTAATGTAATATTTGGGTTTACGTAAAGTATTGGCTGTATAAGTGTTGGTTTAGCGTTAAAGTAAGTTGTAAGTTTAGGGTTTAGATATATTAGATTTAAAAATTTGAGAAGCAAATATGATATTTAAGTAACATTACAATACATGCTATCATTTATACATCATCATTTGAATCTGAATCTGAATCATCACACGAGTCTTCTAAATCATCTTCCGAAACATATTCGTCACAAGGATCATCTACAGTTAAAGGCTCATAATCCTCCTCGTCTTCGATCACATGTGTGTCCACTCGCAAAATACCACTAGGTGCTACAACATGATTATAAATGTCATCTTGTAATGCCGTCTGTATCTCTTCGGTCGTATCTTGAAACCCTCTTGGAAGAACTTTTGTAGATGCCCACCAATCGTCAATAGCGCTACGTTGCAAACGAGGATAAGGAATAAAACATACTTGGTCGCATTGATCAGGTAATATGAAAGGGTCATACTTCTCGTATTGTCTACGTGGGCAAACATCGACAATACCAGATGGGTGTCTGCGCATTCCACGACCAAGTGTGTTGTCGAACCAAGTGCATTTGAAAATCATAGCTTTAAGTCCAACAACGCCGTGATACTCAATCATGATTATTTCTTTTATAAGCCCAAAATACTCGATCTTGGTGGTTCCACGGACACATACACCGTAGTTATGCGTCTTCTTAGTATGTCCATGCTTATGGGTATGATAGTGGTAGCCCCTCGAATAGTACATAGGCCAAGAAGTGAATTGATGTTTAGGACCTTGTACAAACTCAAGCATCCAAAACGGAAACACATATGACCCACTCGCGTCGTTCATCTGCACATATATACATATATATATGTAATTAACAGCAATATATAAGAAATAACTCTTAATAATATAACCAAATATTAATACTTACATAGTCTCTACACCATTCTGCAAAGTGTTTTTCTTTAGATTGTTCAAGTGTGTCTGGAGCTATACCTGGTGTGCTAAGCGTCATATACTCTTCGAACATCCTATACACATATAAGTTAGACATATATACTAATTATTTGTTTAATAATTAATTCACAAATACTTAATAAAATAAATACCTCTCATATGGTGCAAATTCTTCACAATTGAGTAACAAAAACGTCTAAAGCACTTTATAATCCACGTCTGAAAACCAATCCTGTTTGGATTTGCCACTTACTCGTCCTACTGGTTGAAAGATGCTCGGAATACCTGGATAATTATAAGTGAATCGTATTTCGCCAGCAGCTTCTGAGGGGTCCGTAGGAGTAGGAAGCCTCAAATAATTGTGCGTTACGTAGGAAACCTCATCATTAACACACTAAGCAACTATCGATCCTCCAATGCGAGCCTTGTTTTTCACCTTTTTTTTCAAGTGATACATGTATCGCTCAAATGGGTACATCCACCTATATTGGACCGGACCGCCTAAAGCTGCTTCATCTGATAGGTGCACAGGTAGATGTTCCATCACATCAAAGAACGATGGAGGGAATATTTTCTCTAAATTGCAAAGTTTAACAGCAATATTTTCCTTTAATACAGCAACATCTTCAACCTTTAACGTCTTTGCAGATATATCTCGAAAGAAGAGTGCGATATCTACAAAAATATTATTTTACAATTAAATGAAATATTATTTTTAAAAATTAAATTAAAAACTTATGAATTTAAATAAGAAATTTATAATACAATAATAATAAAAATGCAGTGTTAAAAAAAATTTAAATAAGATAAAAAATATAAATATTTGTACCTGAGATTACCGTGTGAACATTCTTCGGCAATAATTCTGTAAACGCAATTGGAAAAAGTCGTTGCATGATCACATGGCAGTCATGACATTTTAGCCCCGATAGTGTCTAATTATCCACGTCAACACAACGTGAAAAATTTGAAGCATATCCATCTGGAAATTTTATATCGTTCTTCAACCACGTCAGAAATTTCTGTTTACCCTCTTTTGACAATCCGAAGATTGGAACTGGTGCTTTTCCATCTGTAGTTAGCTCTAAATCAGGTCTTCTACAAATCGACGGGAGATCCATCCTGGATTTCACGTTATCTTTTGTCTTTCCTGGAACATTCAATAATGTCTTGATGAGATTGTCGAAGAAGTTTTTTTCGATGTGCATAAAATCTAGATTGTGTCGAAGAAGCAGCTCCTCCCAGTATGGCAAATCCCAAAAAATACTCTTCCTTACCCAGTTATGGTAATCACCGTACCCAGTAATATTTCGAGAAGGGTTCTCGTGGCCATTACCTCCGCAATCGGCTGTTTTGGACAACCTTTCTATGGTGTTTATCCTCTCACGCAAAATTTCCTCTCCGGTCAACCATGGTGGGGGATTGTCGTGCATTGATCTCCTTTTAAAGAAAGTTTTCTCATTCCGCCTATAAGGATGCTCCTTTGGTAAAAAAAACTCTGTGACAATCAAACCAACTGTGTTTTCTTCCATTTGGTAACCAAAATGACTTTGAGTCATCCAGACAATAAGGGCAAGCCAATCTTCCATGTGTCATCCATCCTGAAAGCATACCGTATGCTGGAAAATCGCTAATTGTCCACATTAACGCAGCTCGCATCCTGAAGTTTTGTTTCCTTGACACATCATATGCATCTACACCATCACTCCACAAAAACTTTAATTCTTCAATCAACGGCTGAAGATAAATATCTAGACTCTTCTTTGGATGTTTTGGCCCTGAAACTAATATAGATAGAAAGAAGTATTCTCTTCTCATGCACATTCCCGGAGGCAAATTGTATGGTGTGACTATAACTGGCCAAACCGAATGTGACTGGCCATTCATACCAATGGGATTAAATCCATCTGTTGATAAGCCTAGATAAATATTACGACTCTCGGCAGCAAATGTAGAATATACCTTATTAAAATGCTTCCATGCTTCTCCATCTGAGGGGTGGTGCATCTCTCCTTCGGAAGACACATGTTCATCATGCCATCTCATATTCGTTGCTGTCACCTCTGATTGGTACAATCGCTTCAATCGATCTGCTATTGGCAGATAAAACATCCTATGCTTCGGTATTTTCTTACTTGATCCACTATGCGGTTTGTACCTGTCTTTTTCGCAAAACCGACAATGCAACAACTCTCGATCTTCTCCCTTCCAGAAAAGCATACAATTATCCTCACACACATCAATCTTATGACAAGGCAACCCAAGCGACCGAGTCAACTTCTTCGTCTCGTAGTATGACTCGGGTGCTTTATTTGGTGACGGAAGAACATCTTTGAACGTTTGTGATATCTCATCCAAGCAAGCCTCGGACAGGTTGTAACTGGTCTTCCAATTCATCACTTTCGATGCCAAGTATAATTGTGAAATACGATCTGCAACCCCTCGTAAAGTGGTTGATTTGCTGCTTCTAACGCTTGAAGAACGCTATCATGGTATGTCTCATCGTAATTTGGTTCCGCCACATTTTCAGGAAACATGGAATTGTCGGGTGCCAAGTTTACATCTGAATCATGATATTGATTAGCATACATTTGATTATTAGAATAATCTCCACCTGCTTCTTGATCCACTGCATAATGACTTGTAGATGCTTCACCGCCATCATAACAATTTTCTCCATGATGCGTCCAAAAATAATAATTTTCTGTAAACCCCTTCAGATATAAGTGTTTTCCAACTATATCTGTATCATGACGGTCTTGATTTTTGCATTTTCTACACGGACACAATATTTTCTTTCGCTCCATAAAAGATGGTTGAGCCCGAGCAAAATCAAGAAATGTGTTTATTCCGTCTACGAACTCATCTAATACACATCCTCTCTCTGCATCTATTCGCTGATACATCCACGCTCTCGAATCAAAAAAATAAGATATTTTGCTTATTTAATGTTTTTTCTATCCAACCATCTCCCAGTTTTTCTTATATATTAAAGAATTTACCACAACTTCACAACTATTTCGTGGCAATAAAGAATATATTCTCTGCATGATAGGACATGTCTACTTTTTTCTTGGAGAAAACAACATTTTCGTAGCAAGCTCTTAAAATATCTGCTCTACTACATTATTTGATGAGATGTGTCGTAACTAGGCATCTCAATTAGGGTCAAAATCTGAAATCCGGTCCGATCTAGGCTTTTAAATATTGAATTCGGGTCTAAATACATAAGTTCAAACAAAATTGGATCTTTAGGAGTAAATCTATTCGGGCTATTGAGTTTTTAGGCTTTAGTCTTGTTGGGATCAGACCGGTCCAAAAAATTCAAAAATAAATATATAATTTATAAATTTAGTAATAAATTTTGTTTCAAGATACTTTTAAAGATAAATTGGTTAAAATAATTTATATATATACTACTTCGTTGACCAAAAATTCTTATTGTATTACTTAGACTTTTAGTATTTTGCTTATGTTTTATTTGACAGTACTATTTATTTATAGTTACTTGAATTCATTTGTATTTATTTGGTCACACTTGTTTTTAGTTAGATTGGTTTCGATAAAAACATATTGGTAGTTGTTTAAATCTGAATTTATTTTGGTAAATAATATTTGTTATTAATTTATTTTTATTTTAAATATAAATACCAAAAAGTCAATAAAGCGCTATAATCCTGTTCGGACCGGGCAGGGTTTTGAAAAATAGGTCCGAATATTTTTGGGCTAGGCCGGCCCTAACTTATATATGAGGACTTTACGGGTTTTGAACCGGTCTAGCCTGTTTGACATGCCTAGACGTACCACTAGCAAACTTTGCCACAAACTTGCTAGAATATTTATGTGGCAAATTTTGCCACGATTAGCCACATCGTATTATGTGACATTGGTTGCCACTAATTGTAATGTTTTGGGTTGTGGTAAATTATTACTACATAATAGTTCTGGTAATTTGTGGTAATCATGGCCAGGAATGTATTTCTGGCAAGTTGTGGCAATATTTTACCACGTATTACCACAAAATCGAGTTTGTGACATATTTACCACAAATAAAATCACGAAATTGCCACAGATTTCATTTTCTCGTTTTCGTGGCAAATTTGTGATACATTTATGGCAAAAACTTATTTGCCACGAAGTATCTCTGGCAAAGTCGTGGCAATGCGTAGATTTTCTTGTAGTGGAATTTAGATTATAATTATGATCAAAACCCTTTTGTTGATCAAACCTTATGCGCAGTCACCGACACGAATTTTCCCAGAGGTACAATTTGGATTTAAGACACTTCTCTAGCCTAAATTATGATTCATATGTCTTTGCATTCCATGACATGTTTTTTTTTCTTTTGATCCTTTATGGCAGGATTCCCATAAATCAAGGACTAAGCATCAAATTTAAACATGTAAGCCAAAATAATCATTTGTTCCTCTTGAATGTATACTAGATATATGGTTATGTGTGTTCTTTTTAACATGTTATTTGATCCTCTGTCTCTTGATCAAAATTTTAAGATTCAGTTTGTCTACCTTCAAATGTCTATGTACAAATTTCAAGTGGTATTGTTACCTTTAAAGTATTTTGAAGATGAATCAGCAAGCATGATCTACATATTTGGTGATCCCAGTCCCAATCCAAGATTCATAATTCGATTAGGCACTACATACACAACAGTCTTTAAGATTAAGCAACTTACAGTTTTAACTTTTAATGTTTATATTAGGCTCGTTCCTCAAACCCTAATTTCCATTAGAACACACAAAATTAAAACATGCATGATGATGAATATTGAGTGATCATTTACAAATACCTACACACATGTAATGTTTGATTAAGTTACAATGCAAATTGAGATAAAACTGAGCATTAGTTGTGTACTCTGGAAACATACCTTTAGTTTTGATTTGGCCAGCCAATATGAAGACAGATATTACCTTCAATATTGGTATTGTCTACAAGCAACTTTATTTTATTTACAAAATTCTCTAGCTCATACAAAAAATACTTATTTTGGGTTTGGTTTTTTCAACGGGTTCTACTAGACTCTTTCTCAATCCTTTGCAGGACGGAAAGTAGTACTTCTGTGTTCAATGATCATGTAGATGCGGCAATGTTATTTATTTTAGCGGATTTGAGTCTTTGAATTTGGTTTTATGGGTAAAGTTTGGTAGTTATTCTGTGGTTTATACTTTATACTATTAGAAAAATGTCATATGCCACATATATATATATATATATATTTGGATTATGGTAGACGGCTCCATTTTGGCACCAACAAAAAAAAAAGAGAATGATGAGTGGTAAAATATATTGTTTTGTCCGGGACACTGTGGTGGAGTGGTAAAAAGACAGGATTAGGACGCCAACACGTTCCACGTTCGATCCACCCAATACGCGAACCTAAATCACATTATCTTGGACACCCACATGGATAGGCCTTTGCTTTCGGTCCATTTGAATATCCGGAAAGAGGATTTATCCATGGACTGCACTTTCTCCAGGGATTAGTGTGGGCTATAGGCTTGGGATTTATCATGAGTTATCAAAAACATTATATATATATATATATACATATTGTTTTTCTTTGGTCATTTTAACAAACAGCAAAGACAGAGATAATGTACTCCCTCCATTTCAAAATATTTGTCATTCTAGGTTGTTTCAGACATATTAAGAAAATATATTAAAAATATGTTTTACCTCTATTTAATACAATTTTTTATCTGATATGAGTAATTAATAAACTTAAAAATAGGGATAAAAATAGAAAAATTAGTCATAAATGTGCATTGAAATTGTAGAATGACAAGTAATATGAAACAAAAAATTAAGCCTAGAATGACAATTAATATAAAACGGAGAGAGTATAAATTGTATTTCATTCTAAACATTGTGTTATATATACTGAAAAATATCATATTAAAAAAATAAATATATTTTTGAAAAAACATAAAATATAAAAAACCACGTATAGTATCACCCACTTGAAAGTATTTTACAAGTAAATTGGCTATAGTCATTTTTACATATTTAGGGTCAAAATTTAGTCAGCTAATACATATAGGGTTCTATATATTGTCCCTATATATTGTTTTTTGTTTGATCGTGAATGTCATTATGCATAATTTGTATACTTAGCATAATTGAAATATTTCATTTTGTGTATATTAGAATTATAGTTATAAACTTAACTTAGATTTTTGAAACAAAAAATTGACAGATCTCAGCTTTCAAAAGCTGAAAGAAGAACAGACTAATTATGTTTCTTTCATAGTTTCATTGTATATGTATTTTAACCACCAAGGTTCTTATATCATCTAATATTTGCATAAAATTAATTGTTTATATATTTTCTTAGTTGGAGTTTTACCATATAGAATTGCTTTAACAAATATGGATCAATAGAAAGTATAAACCCTTTTGATAAGTATTCACAGTAAAGTTTTAGCAAAAAAAGTATTCACTGTAAAACAAAATAAATTAAATTAAACACTACGAAGCGCAATGAAAATCTCTTACCCTTAGATTAATACTGAGTATCATACACTGATGACTGACCTATAATTTTATAGAACATATTTATACGAATCAAAGAATCTTAAAGCTTTATGGGTTTAGCCGTTTAGAAAAACTCACTGAAAACAATTGAATGCTCTCTGGTTCAGACAAGGATATATGCAGAAAACAATAAAGAAGAACAATTTATGGTTGTGCAACTGAGAGATATAGAGAGAGCAAGAGTTACCTTTAAAAGTTGTTCCTGGATGTTTCAAAACAGAATTGTAGAAGCAGAGAATATAAACTTGTCATGTGAAGAAATACATAAGCAGCCCAAAGAAAGGAAGGGAAAGGAAAAAGTAAGGAAGACAAAGTGGCGAAGCTAGAACTTTTTTTTTACCAGAGTCAAACTATAATAATTTTAATACTAAAAATAATTTATAAAATTGCGATATTCTTTTTAGGTGGAAAACTGAAAACAAATGCAAAAAAAATAAAAATGAATACGTATTAAATAATGATGGAAAGTTAAGAGATAATATAATTGGGTGGGGTCATGTGGAGATTCCACCTCTATAACGTGGTCAAATATGTGTTTTTTACCGTTTCATCTAATAAAGTCAACAAATTTCAACTCAAATATCTTAGTTTATATAAAATTTTGAGAAATTTCAAAAATGCCACATTTTTAAGTGGTATTTTACAAAAATACAACTTTTTAAAATTATTTTTTTATATTATTTATGTTTGGATTAATTATGTTATATTAGGGTTTAGTTATGAGGGCTTAGGGGGTTTTAGGGTTTAAAAGTTTAAGATATTAATTTTATAAATCTATAATTAGTGTCATTTTTGCAAATGGACACCTCTAAGTGGCATTCTTGCAAATATGCATACAAAAAGTAGCATTTTTGTAATTATCTCTAAAATTTTAGAGGCGTCACTCGCCTCCGAAGACTCGAGTGTAGAGATGTTAATATGGGTATGAAATTTATGGGTCTAAATAGAGCATGTTAAACCCGTTTAGACCTATTTATTAAATACTTCCTCTGTTCCACAAAGATAAAAAAAAATTCAAAAAAATGTTGAGAAATTTCAAAAAATGTCACTTTTCAAGTACCACTTTACAAAATACCACATTTTTGAAATATTTACAAAAATGTCACTTTTTAAAAATTATTTTTTCTTTATATTATTTATGTTTAGGTTAATTATGTTCTATTAGAGTTTAGTTTTGAGTGTTTAGGGGGTTTTAGGTGTCAAAACATTTTTAGGGTTTAGAATTTTAAGATATAGGTTTTATAAATCTATAATTAGTGGCATTTTTGTAAATGGACATCCCTAAGTGGCATTCTTGCAAATGTGCACACAAAAAGTGGTATTTTTGTAATTGCCCCAAAAATGTTCTACAAAGTATATGTTTGAGTGTTTTCAATGCATTTTTATCATTTAATGATAAGAAATTGTAAATTTCAAAAAAAAATATTGAAACACTATTGGTTATATTATATTTTCTTGAAAACTGTTTATTGTGAAAATTAATAAAAGATTAATTATTCTTTTTAATATGTATAAAAAAAACTCAAAAAATTCATTTTTAAAGAACGGATGGAATATAATTAATGGGTTAAATAGGCTAACCTATTTAAATCCTTTTATTAAATAGGTTTTGGAACAAATAAATGGTTAACCCAATTAGATCCATTTATCTAGTCTAATGATTAAAGTACTTTTTATTATTAATAACTAAAAAAAATTTAATCATTAATTTTTGGTAAAAAAATATAACTATTTTATATACTAACTAAAAAAACTTCTACATGGAAAAATACGGAATCACATGCTCCCATTATTGGCGGGAAAACACATGCTCCCATTATTGGTGGGAAAACACGGAATCACATTTTTGCGGGAAAACATAGAATTATGTTTTTGCGGGAAAAAACATAATTTGTTTTTTCTTTGCGAGAAATGTTTACGATTTGGCAAAAAAAAACACAAAATCAGTTTTAAGTAGAAAATGTGAAATTGAAATTTGGCGAGATAACACGGGTTTATTGTTTGACAAAGAAACACAAATACATGAAATGCAATTGCGTTTTTGGCCAAAAACGCGAAATTACCGTTTTGGCGGGAAAACACGAAATTACGTATTGACGGAAAAATATGGACCTACAATTTGGTGGGAAAAGGCGGATTTACAATTTGGCGAAAAACACGGTTTTGAATTGAAATATTTTCTTAAACCAAATGACAAAATTTAATTTAATAAGAAAAAAAATACACAAAATAGTATTTACTAAATAATAATTAGACATTTTATCAAAATCACATATATTATATTAAATGGGTCTAGATGGGTTTAAATAGACTAGTACAATATAAATTAGATTAAATGGAGAGCCTTAATAGGTACAAAACATAAATAGATGTAAATGGGTTTATGTCTTAAATGGGAATGAGTCTAAATGAGTTGGGTTCAAATGAGGTGGGTTTACCCATTTTAACATCCTTACTTGAGTTGGTAACTACACATGAGTGTGTACGACTTTTTAGTCTAGTATTTTCTTCTGATATTATTTCTTCATAAATTTTTTTAACTTGTTCGACATAAGAAAGAAAATTAATAATTAGGATGTTTACAATTAAACCATGGTTTTTCACTTTGAATTTTCTTTGGTATTGAGAAAAAACAATTTTTTTTTTGTATTTATAACAATATATATATATATTTGTATTTAGAGAAAAAACAATTCTCTAAGTATATATACTTAGAGAAAACGACCAAAACTATAGAACTAGGAATGGAAAGAGTTTGGTTGGATCAGCTTTCGTTTCCAGCTGGTTTGTTACGAAATATAACTAGGTTTTTGTTTATTTGGTCCATGTAAAAATATACTCTATTTAAATTCATACTTACGTTAAAAGAAATTGGTTGTATTGGATATAGAAAAACTTATTAAAATTTAACCTAAACTTTGTATCAAAATTAAGAAAATATAGTCCAAAAAGTATAACTCTCTAAATCTAAATTATAAATTTGACACCCTAGGAAACCAAACCTTTTATATACCGTAAACATGAAAACCTAACCACTTTTTTCATCAAAGAGTAACATTATAAGACGACTTGAAATACAAAGATAAGAGTATCAGAGCCAAACTCCCATAACAAAGGAAACCCACAACAAAAGAAACCCTACAAATTACAATTGAAAGACCAGTTTAAACGTTTTAAATAAACAATACCCCAAATCAAAGATAATCCAATCAAACCAACGCCACATCTACAATCTTACGGTAAGGCACTGAACATAAGTGTGAGATTTGCTCTGACACCTAAAACTTCACACCAAGGAAAGACGAAAATAAAGGAGCTGAAGACACCCTTGAAATCACTACCACCACGACTTATGACTATGGCTAAAGCCAACATAAATGACTAAAACATTATGAAACCTAAAAAAATGATCACCAATAAGAAATAACGAAAAAATACCAAAACATTCTAATATTTTTTTACTGATACTCAATCCAATACCATACACTAAAACTGAACTTATTTAATTTTTAAAGATTCAGCCTATTTTAATTACTACTCTCTCTGTTTCAAAATAGTTGTCATTCTAGTTTTAATTTTTTGTTTCATAATACTTGTCATTCTGCAATTTCAATGCACATTTATTATCAATTTTCTATTTTTATCCATACTTATAAGCTTATTAATTATTCATATCAAATTAAACACTGTATTAATTAGGGACAAAACAGACTTTTTATGTGTTTTTTTAATCAGTGTGAAAATTTCCAGAATGATAATTATTTTGAAAAAGAGGTAGTAAATTAAGAATTAAGAATTTTTTCGTAACTATTGTAAATTTTAAATAGTTTAGTCTGATTCCATTCAATTTAGGTTCCTTTTAATGCGACCACGTCGACCGAGAATATTAGATTTTTTGGCAACCTCAAATTTTGCTTCTTCATTTTCTTATTTCAATTTCGTTGCTTCTTCTTCTTTTTTCAATTCTTCTTCTTTAAAGCAATTAAAAGGTACTGACATTAATATCTAGACTTGGCTGGATTAGTTAAGTACCTATGAATAATCTACAATATTTAATTAACAAAATGACTGGAAATTGATTATCTCAAGATTTTGTTGCAAAGCGAAAGTAAGTTTATTATATAAAATTTCACTTGTCAGATCATCCTATGAAATAAAGTCGCCGAAATAGCTGATTTTAATATTCACACGATATCTTTTCTACATGTCTTTGTAGTACTATTTATTTAGTTTTTTATTAGTCTGACCATGACTGGACTTTCACTGCATCCAATCTTTTAGGGTATTGCTTACAGTAAATGTACTTAAGAACATCATTATCCATAATACTATCATGGAATATAAAATTATTAAAATTTGAGTAAAAAGAAGAAAGAGAGTATTTTTGATTGAAATAATGGAGTGTATTGAAATATAAAATTAATAAAATTTGAGTAAAGAGATGAGATAGTTGATATTTTTGGAAAGAGAGTATCAAATAGTGGATACTTTTGATACTTTTGAAGTGTGTTTTTAATAATTTTATATTTAAAGAGAGTATAAAATTAATAAAAGTTGAGTAAAAGGATGAAAGAGAAGGTATAAAGTTGAGTAAAAAGAAGAGAGAGTGTGTGTTTTAATAATTTTATATTTAATGATACCCATCAAAGATGATGGATAAGGATGCTCTTAGAGCATCGTCACCATTAAGGGTTCTTAACTCATTTTTTAGTATTAAATTTAATATTAGTTTAGTGTTTGAAACTCAATTAATATTTGCTAATATCTCTATGTCCAATGGTGAGACTTAGAAGGGTTCTAAAAAAAAAAAATCAACACTAGAAATTTCTTTCTTTCAAGTCATTTGGTTCTTGAAGTACTTATATGAGAGAGTAGCTACAAATTCTAGTGTTGAACGAAAGAGAGACAAAAGGTTAACTAATAAACTCAAACTACTTCTTAAGCCACGGAATGGTTAAAACATGTGACCATTTTTAGGTCTAAAGGAGGACTGTTTTTGTTAGTCTATGGAGATTATAGTTGATGCAATTACTGGGATCTTTTGGTTTCCACTTGCAAGCTCTCTTCATTCTTTTTGCAGCTTGAACGAATCCTACAATCACCTGAACCAGAGATAATATGAGTGTGTTTGCAGCTTGAACGAATCCTACAATCATCCATTTGCTGTGAACCAGAGACAACACAAGTTCAGATACATAGGTGTTAGCTTCTTTGCCCTTTTGAAGAACATGTAATGTTACCTGAGACATGAAGTGTCTTTGAACAATGTCAATTAGTTGCTCTTTGATGGATTAGGAAAAGCATCCACCTTACAAAATAAGAGATCGATCACAGTGTTGTCAGAAACAAAAACTCTCTTCCACAATTAGCATGAGTAGTAAAAGACTCGTCCCAATAAAGAACTCTCAAGGTTAAACTGTCACCAATATCGCACTAATGCAGGCATATCCAGTTTGCTAAGATCAACCTAGCACCAAGACACATCAAAGAACGAATTAATCTACATGTTCAATGTTCTATGAAATCAAATCAAATTACGAGTAAACCTAATAAAAATTCGATCCCAGAAACACGGCAAAGTAACAAACCAAAAGAGAAACAAAAGGATTAGCCAATTACAGAAGGATTAGCCAATACACAAATCACAGAAGGAGCAACCACATATAGCAACCACATAAAGGATAAACACGAGTACCTGAACCTCTTGGGAAGCAGATCTATTTGACTGAATCGACATGCAGTAGCTACAAGGAGAGATCACGACGGCCAAGAGAGATGAATCGCCGTTTGTGGTTCGATTTACCAGAGGGTGAATCGCGAGAGACGGTGAGAGAGAGAGACGACGGAATCTAAATCGGAAGAGAAGAAGCTCCGACGACAACAGCCTCTACGACATCCCAATCGCAATCTCAATCGCCATCGGAGGAGGAGAAGAGAGAGAGAGAGAGACAATGGTATCGCCATCGGAAAGGAGAAGCTGCGACGACGATAACAGCGACATCGACATCGCAATCGCCATCGTCTTCAGAGGAGGAGAAAAGAGAGAGAGACGACGACGGGAAGAGAGCGTTTTCTTCCCCACAATGATGAAGGTTTTTGTAGACGGTCCAATAAGACAACGCCACGTGTACGGAAGACACGATTCATTAATTTCATCGTACAAACCCGTTTCATCAAAAATTCATCTTATTGAATGATTTTTTAATCAAATTAACTCGAAGACACCCCTCATAGTTCTTCGTTAATGATGCTCTTATTACAAGAAAAAAAAAAGAACTGATCGCCAAGAAAATATAAAAAAATTAAAGAAAAACATTAACAGAGAGTTAAAAGAAAAAGAATACATTTAAAAATGAAAAAAAAAGCAGGTTCTCCTCTTACTGCTTTAATAACTGTATAGATAGGTTTAGGTATCTTGACCATCGACTATATCCGGTTCATATTGTAAAGGAGGGAAAAGCTTGTTTTTTGCTCCCCTTTTTGATAATCAAGGGAGGAGGGAGTGCAATAGAGAACCTGAGATCCGATGCGAACAATCAGTCGAAGGAGTAGTCAAGCCTACATAGCAGTTTCAATGCTACGTCTTAAACCACTCGACCAAATTTAGAAAGAAATAGATGACAAAAAAAAAAAGAATTGCAATATGAAACAGGATAGATGAAAGTTGAAAAAAGAAAAGTTGAATCACAATTCTCTTTATTTTTTTTTTATTAAAGAAGACGTTTTCAGTTTTCACCACAGGTTTGCGCAAAAATCAGATCGAGCAGAAAAAAAAATATATTTATAATTTTATATATACAGTACACAAGAAGATCTGTAAATCTTAAGCCAATCTAAACGGGCCAAATTATAATATGAATGGGCCTTTACTATTGGACTTACTCAAGAGAGAGCCCATTATTAGGCTTCGTCTCTTACTTTTATTGTCCCAAAAGTTGCAGAGAGGAAGCTAAGGAAGCTCGAAGAAGAGAAGCAAGAGCGAAACACACAAGGAGAAAGAAGAGGAGTAAAAATGGAGTCTCCGAAGAAGATAGCTCATGAGATCGGTGGTCTCAAGAACGACGCTCTTAGGTTTGGCCTTCACGGAGTTAAGAGCGACATCGTCGGATCTCACCCACTCGAATCGTCTTACGAATCTGTAAGCTATCACCGATCGGGTTATTTTCTGGGTTGATATTGGTTCTGTTTTGATTACCGATTGAATCTGTTTGTTTCTCGGGAAAGTGTAGTGAAACAAAAAAAGAGGAAGTGGGGAATTAGCTTAAGAAAGGAGCTTAAGTGTGTATGATTAGCATTCTGCATTACTTCTATCGTCAGATTAGTTGATTATTTCTTCTTCGTGTTCGCTATTTGGGTTATATTCGAAACACTTGAGTAGGAATTTGGGTTTCAATCTTACTAGATGCTCAATCCCTAAAAAAACTAGGGTTTTACCTGCTACATACCTCTCTGTTGATCATTCAATTACCTTGTTTTTTTTCGGTTTCAGGAAAAGAAATCGAAAGAGGCGATGAAGAGGACGATCATTGCGCATACCTACGGTGCTGCACTTCCATTGAAGATGGATATGGACAGACAAATTCTCTCACGGTATGTGTGTTGTAATTGCAGTACAAATCTGAAAATACTAGTTGGTAATAAAACACGGTTAGATCGATATATGGTGTCTCGAGCTGCCATCTATGACTAGATCAGATGGTAATTTGTAATACGGTTCATTTCGAGTTTGTTCATGAAGGTAATTGTTATGTATGAATCAATGCATTGGGAAGCTAGTGGATGGTGTTAAATAAGATGCACACACTTTTATAGGTCCCATTTATTCAGGTTTTCATTGGCAATATGATAATTGTGTGCATTACTGGTAGAATCTATGTACTTACTAGTATCTAAGTTCTTTGGCCGTACTTGGTTTAAACTTAAAAGTGTCTATGTTTGCATTGGGGAGCATCATAGGGTTTAAGTGATTGCTGCATGAGCTGGTGGTGGTTAATAGTACTTTGTAAAACAGCATTTTGTTGTACTGTTCTGATTTTATCCTTTTTTTCTCTCTGGAATATTTAGGTTTCAGAGACCTCCTGGACCAATTCCATCGTCAATGCTCGGTTTAGAAGTCTACACAGGAGCCGTGGATGCCTTTGGTTTTGAGGATTACTTGAATGGTAATTGTCATCTGTTTTACAGCTCATATTTATGCTGTTCTTGAGAGCAATTAGCGAGATTACGTAACAAAAAAGGGTCCAGGCTGCTTTTGGTTTTACATTTGAAATTGGTCATCTGAAACTCGTTTGTTCATCCCTTGCAGATCCTCGTGACTCGGAGACATTCAAGCCGGTAGACTTCCACCACGGGATGGAAGTTCGTCTTGGCATCTCAAAGGGCCCAGTTTGCCCAAGTTTCATGTAATGCCCCTCATGGGTGGTTTTATTGGGGATGTTATGCCTTTTAGCTTTTGAATGATGAATCAAGAGAGATCATGTATGAACTTATTTCGACCCTTCTACTCTCTATTGACGTTAAGTTTGAAATCAGATGAAAAGACTAATGATTATGGTCAACTAATTCTAGTATGTTAGGCTTTGCTCAACTAAAGATTCCGTGATTTTGGTATAAGGGTATTGAAAATATCCAAGACCTCAAAATTTTGAATAGGAAAATGTAAAGCTTTGGAGTTTCAAATGAAGAGAATCATCACGTACGTATTCAACTAAGAGATTGTCAAAAACTGACTCTTCGAATAGAAATAAGAAAGAAGCCGTCTTAACAAGTCTCGCCGGTCTTGCTATGGGACTCGAGAGTTATGGATTTTAAAGACCACCGAGACCTATGGGAGCGATTGGCAAACACCAAGGGTGGAATTGACCTTTTTCTAATGATTTTGTATATTTCATTAACCGAAGAAGAGGATAACAGAAGGCGACGGATTTAATCAAACTCTTCGGAGCCACATCCCCAAAGAGAAGAGCCACAAGCCCAAAAAAGGAAACACAAGCCCGAAAAAGAAAAACACATCTTAAACAACGAGAAAAAGTTGCATCTAATTTTCTTTATTGCATCAACTTGAAGAGTTCTTGACTTGATAATTATTTTTTTATGATTAAATACTTTCAAAACTATTGTTATCTCGTTTTCAACTTTATCGGATAAACACAATAAAAGTTATTAATACCAATTTAAATTTAAATTAATAACCCGTTAAATTACAAAAATATTTTAATATATTTAAACGTGGGTACTCTTAAACCATTAAAGTCTAACTTTTATCTTAATTTTCATTTCTAATTCATATTATGCATTCCCAAAATTCTATATACATAAATGGAATTCAAATTATATCCTTAATAAAAAATATTCTTACACATTATGGTTTTATATTAACTATATGTTAAAATTTTATAACAATTAAAATTTTATAGAATTAAATTATAAAACAATAAATTTATGTGAATAATCTCGTAAAAATCTATAAAAATATTTTATCAATAGTTTTATCAAGCATTATATATAAATCTACGATTGATAAATGTCATTACTGTCATGGGTTTAATTTTCATAGAGATCTATACTCGTCAAATCTTAAATGTCATTACTGTCATGGGTTTAATTTTCATAGAAATCTATACTCGTCAAATCTTACACTTTTGGATCTTAAGAATAAATATATTATTATTATTATTTTATAACATGTATAAATTTTTATTTTATATAATTTTATTTTTTAACATATTTTATTTTTTTGCAATATTCTATAACTATGTTCATAAAATAAAACTGTTTATAGATTTTTTTTTCTTTGGTATGTTTTTGCATGTAAACTTTAACATTGAGATTTTCATATTCTTTCAAAATTTTCGTTTTCAATTTATGACAATTATTTTTTTTCGTTTTACATTTTTAATTTTATTTTTCTTAATTAATTTTAAGTTTTAACACATGTTATGATCTGATCAATATTGGACACATGTCACGATCTGGTGAGTTATAATTTTGTTTGCGTGTCAAACTCTCATCGATAATATTTTCTTTACTTTATTTTTTTATGGTTTACACTCTCTCAATTTTCTTTCTTAATTTATATTTACAATTAGTTTAAACCTTTACATTATCTTTTGTATCTAGCTAGTGTGGACTATTAGAAATTTTCTTTTTCTCATAATTAGTTAGAACAATAAAATAAAATTATTCTTTACCATTTTGTTAGTTACTTGACAAATTATTTTGTTTGTTTTTCATTTTCATTTTTATACTATTTTTGTTAGTTTTATGTTAACACATGTCATCATCTGATCAACAGTAAACACATGTCACGATCTGATGAGTTAAAATTTTGCCTACGTGTCGCGTTCTCATCGTGCGCATTCTAATTTATATAATAAAACTAGAATAGGACCGGCGTTAATATGCGAGTAAATACTATAAAAACTAATAAAATAAATATTTAAATTTTAATTATTAACCCGTTAAATTTTAAAGGGGCAATTACAAAATACCACTTTTTGTGTGCACATTTGCAAGAATGCCATTTAGGGGTGTCCATTTACAAAAATGCCACTAATTATAGATTTATAAAACCTATATCTTAAAATTCTAAACTCTAAAAAATGTTTTGACACCTAAAACCTCCTAAACACTCAAAACTAAACCCTAATATAATATAGTTAACCCAAACATAAATTATATAATGAAAAATAATTTTGAAAAAGTGGCATTTTTGTCAAGATTTCAAAAGTGTGGCATTTTTGTAAAGTGGCATTTTTTGAAATTTCTCAATTTTAAAATACTATTTAACGTGGATCCTAAAACTAGTAGAAGTCGGTTTATATTATAACTCTCATGTTCTAATACATATCATGTAAATCCAAAAATATATATTATCAGAATTTAAATCATATTCTTAATAACAGAGAAAATTTATTTTAACCCACCATGAATATTTATTATTATGTGATAGAAAATAAAAACAACTAAAAACTATATAGTTAAATAAGAAATGAGAAAATTTTATGTTAGTAACCTCATAAAAACTATTACATAAGTACATGATCGATAATTGTATTTTATTTAATGTCATCGTTTTATTTTTCATAAAGATTTATACTCGCCAAATTTTATACAATATTAAATTAATAGTAAATATAATATAATTGTTTTTAACTTATATAAATTTTTAATATATACACTTGAAGAGTATAAATGGCATCATAGGTCGAATATTTCTATTTTTGTGATATTTTATAACTCCATATTGATAAAATAAGTATTCTTATAGATTTTATTTTTATTCTATTTTTGCATGGTTGTGTAGATTTTTAAACTTTTAAATTGAGGTTTCTATAATCTTTCTAACTTTTATTTTTCCAATTTATATACCTTCTTTTTTTTATCATTCGTCTATAAATTTTTGTCTTCTTTTCTAATTTAAATATCATTCGTCTTTATAGTTATTTTAATTGAAATTTTTATTCTATATGTATTATTTATTTATTTTATGGCTTATGTAATGTTTATATGTTATGTTTATATTAGCAAAATCACACTTTTTAATATGATATTTTTTGTCTTTAACTATTTAGATAAAATTTATAATGGAAAGAATGTATTTTGTAATATAAAAATATAGAAATCTCACCTATTTTAGTAGGACGATTTTTTTTATTTTTTTTTAAT
Source organism: Arabis hirsuta (assembly GCA_964056655.1). Taxonomy (NCBI): domain Eukaryota; kingdom Viridiplantae; phylum Streptophyta; class Magnoliopsida; order Brassicales; family Brassicaceae; genus Arabis; species Arabis hirsuta. The sequence goes on along the minus strand of OZ053311.1, from coordinate 16,906,108 downwards.
TAGTCCCTAATATTTGTTTAGAATATATTCCTTATTTTATTTTTATTATTTTTGCTAATATTGAAAATATTACATAGTTTAGTAGAACAATTTTTGTTTTCTTATTCTTAATTAGTCAATAATCCTTATTTAGAATATATTCCTTATTTTATTTTTAAATATTTTTGTTAATATTGACACATGTCACAATATAAATTAACAATTACATATGTATAATATAATTGTACGTGTAAATACTGTAATAGGATCCGCGTTAATACGTGGATAAATACTACAAAAATTAATAAAATAAATATTTAAGTTTTAATTAGTAACCCTTAAATTTTAAAATATTATTAAAAGTGGATCCTAAAACCAGTAGAAGTCAATTTATATCATAACTCTCATATTCTAATATATATCATGCAAATCCAAAAATATATAGTATCAGAATTTTAATCATATTATTAATAACAGAGAAAATTTATTTTAACTCATTATGAATGTTTCTTATTATGTGATAGATAGAAAATAAAAACAACTAAAAAACTATATAGTTAAATGAGAAATGAGTAAATTTTTGGGGCAATTACAAAAATGCCACTTTTTGTGTGCACATTTGCAATAATACCACTTAGGGGTGTCCAGTTACAAAAATGCCACTAATTATAGATTTATAGAGCATATATCATAAAATTCTAAACCCTAAAACATGTTTTGACACCTAAAACCTCCTAAACACTCAAAACTAAACCCTAATAGAATATAATTAACCCAAACATAAATAATATAAAGAAAAAATAATTTTGAAAAGTGGCATTTTTGTAAAAATTTCAAAAGTGTGGCATTTTTTGAAATTTCTCTAAATTTTATATTAGTAACCTCATAAAAACTATCACATAAGTTCATGATTGATAATTGTATTTTATTAATGTCATCGTTTTATTTCTCATAGAGATTTATACTCGCCAAATTTTATACAATATTAACTTAATAGTAAATATAATATCATTGTTTTTTTAACTTATATAAATTTTCAATATATACATTTGAAAAGTATTAATGGCATCATAGGTCAACTATTTCTATTTTCTTTGTGATATTTTATAACTCTATATTGATAAAATAAGTATTCTTATAGATTTTATTTTTATTATATTTTACATGGTTGTGTATATTTTTAAACTTTTAAATTGAGGTTTCCATAATCTTAAAAATTAATATCCGCGTTAATACGCGGGTCAATATTATAAAAAATAATAAAATAAATATTTAAGTTTTAATTAGTAACCCGTTAAACTTTAAAATATTATTTAACGAGGATCCTAAAACCAGTATAAGTCAATTTATATCATAACTCTCATGTTCTAATACATATCATGCAAATCCAAAAATATATATTATCAGAATTTAAATCATATTCTTAATAACCGAAAAAACATTATTTTAACCCATCATGAACATTTATTATTATGTGATAGAAAAAAAAAACAACTAAAAAACTATATAGTTAAATAAAAAATGAGTAAATTTTATGTTAGTAACCTCATAAAAACTATCACATAAGTACACGATTGATAATTGTATTTTATTAATATCATCGTATTATTTCTCATAGAGATTTATACTCGCCAAATTTTATACAATATTAACTTATATAAATATAATATAATTGTTTTTAACTTATATAAATTTTCAATATATACACTTGGAGAGTATCAATGGCATCATAGGTTGAATATTGCTATTTTCTTTGTGATATTTTATAACTATACATCGATAAAATAAGTATTCTTATAGATTTTATTTTTATTTTATTTTTGTATGGTTGTGTATATTTTTAAATTTTTAAATTGAGTTTTCTATAATCCTTCCAAATTTTGTTTTTCAAATTTATATACCTTCTTTTTTTATCATTCGTCTATAAATTTTTGTCTTTTTTCCAATTTAAATATCATTCGTCTTTATATTTATTTTAATGGGGCAATTAAAAAAATGCCAATTTTTGTATGCACATTTGCAAAAATGCCACTTAGGGATGTCAATTTACAAAAATGACACTAATAATAGATATATAAAGCATATATCTTAAAATTCTGAATTCTAAAAAATATTTTGACACCTAAAACCTCCCAAACACTCAAAACTAAATCCTAATAGAACATAATTAACCCAAACATAAATAATATAAATTTTTTTTTTTTGAAAAGTGGCATTTTTGTAAAGATTTCAAAAATGTGGCATTTTTGTAAAGTGACATTTTTTTAAAGTTCTCTATTTAAATTGAAAATTTTATTCTATATATATTATTTATTTATTTTATGACTTATGTAATGTTTATATGTTACGTTTATATTAGCAAAATCACATTTATCAATATGACATTTTTTTGTCTTTAACTATATAAAATTTATAATGGAAAGAATGTATTTTATAATATAAAAATATAAAAATCTCACCTATTTTATTTTAATTATTTTTGTTAATATTGGAAATATTACATAGTTTAGTAGAACGATTTTTGTTTTCGTTTTTTTAATTAATCAATAATCCTTGTTTAGAATATATTCCTTATTTTCTTTTTAAATATTTTTGTTAGTATTGACACATGTCACAATCTAAATTAACAATTACACATGTCACGATCTAGTGCTTAAGAATTTTGCCTACGTGTCAAGCTCTCATTGAGTGCATTCTCTTTTATATAATAAAAACTTTTAAATTGAGGTTTCTATAATCTTTCCAACTTTTGTTTTTCCAATTTATATACCTTCTTTTTTTATTATTCCTCTATATACTTTTGTCTTTTTTCAATTTAAATATCATTCGTCTTTATATTTATTTTAATTAAAAATTTTATTCTATATGTATTATTTATTTATTTTATGGCTTATATAATGTTTATATTAGCAAAATCACACTTATCAATATGATATTTTTTGTCTTTAACTATTTATATAAAATTTATAATAGAAAGAATATATTTTGTAATATAAAAATATAGAAATCTCACATATTTTAGTAGAACAGTTTTTTTTTTTTCTTAATTAGTCTGTAATCTTTGTTTATAATATATTTCTTATTTTATTTTAATTATTTTTTTAATATTAGAAATATTACCTAGTTTAGTAGAACGATTTTTTTTCTTTTTCTTAATTAGTCAATAATTTTTATTTAGAATATATTTCTTATTTTCTTTTTAAATATTTTTGTTAATATTGACACATGTCACAATCTAAATTAACAATTATATATGTCACGATCTAGTGCTTAAGAATTTTGCATACGTATCGCGCGCATTCTCCTTTATATAATAAGATATCAAGAATTGTAGTAGCAAATTTTTCTCCTTTGCATATGAATAGTCAAGTAAGTTACCAATATCCATCTTACTATGATAACCGATATTATTAACATAAATTGAAATATGATGAATACGTCAACAATATATAAAAAAAGTAAATTTGAAAAATAAAAAAACTTGTATGAACTTCTAAATAAAGTTTTTATTATACCTAAAGGAAAACTTAAAAAAAAACAATGGATTAAAAACAATCGATTAATGAATAACTCTTTAAATTAATAAATTTTTAGAGTCCACATTATTAATTTATAGAAATTTTACTGTATATTACATTCATCTCTAAATCATTTTTTTCATTCATCTATCTTTAAGCATACTCTTTGACATTGGAGTTAGTTTGGATACCAATGACTTTCCTTTAAAGAATGGGTTTAGAGGAATTCCATATAAAAATAAATTCTTCTCAACTCAACCGATGATGTCTTAGATAAAGAAGGAAAGGAAACATGTTTCTTCAAACTTCAGCTGACAAATTTTACTCTAATTGAAATTCCACTCACCCCAATATTTTGATGATTATTTTTTGTCATCTAATGCTTTTTGCTACCGTCTTCTTTAAAATTGATTCCCAACAAAAACTAAAAGCTAATAAAAATATTAGCAACGGTCACAAAGGATTCCATTCCATTTTGTAGGCTCAAACGTTCTTCTCACGTAGGCCCACTAACTCTCCATTACCCCCATCACTTCGTATCATGCTTATTTTTATTCATTTTCTTACCATTGTCACCATAATTAAACCTTTTTCTTTGCTTTATTATGCAAACAATTTTTTTTTTTTAACTTTTATGCAAACAATGTTGTATTTCGATTTATCACCAAATTTCTAGTAAGAACCCTAAAATTATATAGTAAGACTGTCCTAAAGCCGTTGTAATTCATCGAATAATGTAGCAACTCACAAATAACATCTATAGTTTACCAAAAAAAACGTCTATATTAATAACGTCTTGTATAGACATAAAATAACATCTATAGTTTACCAAAAAAAATAAAAATAAATAACATCTATATTTATTGCAAGAATTTATTTTTTTTTTCTCAAAAAAAAAAAATCTTTATGTATTATTAAATAAAGAGACAATTGCAAAAATGCCATTTTCTGATGATACTTTTCAAAAATGTCACTTTTTCAAAATCTTTGCAAAAATGCCACTAATTAAAGATTTTTAAATCCTTAAATTTTATAATTCTAAACCAAAAAAATGTTTTAAACCCTAACAAACCCTAATACAACATAGTTAGTCCGAATATAAATGATATATTGAATAAATAATTTTGAAAAAATAGCATTTTTGTAAATATTTTATAAAAATAATATTTTCGAAAAATGAAGCATTCCTGAAAATTTTGCTTAAGTCAAATGTATCCATGGGGCGAGTCTCAATTGATATGGCTGAAAGACGGCGGCAGCCAAAAACCTACCTACTTACCTTATCATCTTCTTTCATTTGCATTTCTATTTTAGCATGCATATCTCCATCAAAATGTTCAAATTTATGGATTAACAATAATTAATCACTTTAATTTCTTTATTTTATTAGTTGTTGAAACTTATTTTTGACTAGACACGAAATAGTTTTCTCGGCAAATGTCCTAACATATTCTTTTGTATATTATTTCATAGTATATTTATGTATCGTAAATGAGGTATGTTTGAATGAATAATGGAATTCCAAAATAGAATTGGAGAAGCGAAATTTCATAGGACTATTCATTTCACGTACCAGAACGAAAAATTAGCAGGAGAAAGACGAAAACAAATAATTCAAGTATTGGAAACATTCGGCACAATATTCACATTAAAAATACATGATGAAGTAATGATTGATACAAAGATCAAATAATCACACTACAAGTCTTATTTTTTTTTATTCATTTAAAGATAACAAATACATAAAAAAAAAATAAGTTAGTTTTTGATGAGAATATCTAACCAGATGTGAGCCATAGAGTAAAAGAGATGATCAATGTGCTGGAGATCCATTGACATGTTTGAAGAAAAAAAATAGTTTTAAAGAATCAAAGAAAAACCACTAAATCCATCTAAATGCGAGTATAGCAAAAATTTTTTTTTTTTTTTAAAATACGACTTTTTAAAAATACTACACTTTTGAAATCTTTACAAAAATGCCATTTTTTCAAAATTATTTTTTTTATCTTATTTATATTTAGGTTAATTATGTTCTATTAAAGTTTAGTTATGAAGGTTTAAGGGGGTTTATGGGTCAAAACATTTTTGGGGCAATTATAAAAATGCCACTTGTTGTATGCACATTTGCAAGAATGCCACTTAGGGGTGTCTATTTACAAAAATACCACTAATTATAGATTTATAAACCTTATATCTTAAAATTCTAAACCCTAAAAAAATGTTTTGACACCTAAAACTCCACAAACACTCGAAACTAAACCCTAATAGAACATAATTAATCCAAACATAAATAATATAAAGATAAAATAATTTTGAAAAAGTGGCATTTTTGTAAAAATTTCAAAAGTGTGGTATTTTTGTAAAGTGGTACTTGAAAAGTGGCATTTTTTTGAAATTTCTTAACATTTTTTAGTGTTTAAAATTTTATGATATATGCTTTATAAATATATAATTAGTGGTTTTTTTTTATAAATAAACACCCCTAAGTGGTATTTTTGTAAATGTACACACAAAAAATGGCACTTTTGCAATTGCCAAAAAAAAAAAAAACGATAAAATTCTTCTAAGTCTTACTCTCCATTCAATGACCATATATCTTTTACACTTATAATCTACATTTACATTTTAATTTGTTTCTTTGTAAGAGCACTATTACTTATATAAGCTTATCCCTTCATATACAAAGCTTGAGTTTTAATGGTTTCTCCTTGAATCTTTCATTCGAGTCCGATCACCTTTGTGTGGTTACCTTTTGGATCATAATCTCTGTCCAACAAGTCTCAGATTCATCACCATCCTTCACAAACCATCTACCATCAATCTTTCATCCGTTTTTGTAACAGAAATTCTACATTCTTGAGATCATTCAGTCTATTGTTTAGGATCGAATATAATATAAATTTTTTATTTTGTATTTTTTGGATTTTGTGGAATTAGTCCACCGACTTATGTTCTTTTTCTTTGTCTTTTTTTGTTTAGGTTTGTTGTTCTAAATATATTTTTATATATATATATATCAACTTATGTTGTAATTCCAAAATTTTTAATTATTAATATGTATAATCAACCGTATGACACAAAAACTAGTTCAATATAATTTATATTTTATCTTTTTATTTTTCTGTGAATTCGCTAAACAATACAATTTTTTTTTTTTTTGAAACTTGAGTATTCTTGAGTATTTGGTATTAAAATAAATAAGTTTGGTCAAGATTTGACTTGGCTTCAGCGACGACTCATTAATTTTTTTTGGTGGATAGCAAATTAGCTTTTGTCTAACAATTCATAATGTTATAAAGGTTAGAGGTTTATAGCCAACAATAATACGGAAAAAGCACAACATAATACGAAAGAAACTAGAGAGAGAAAGTTAAAAGCACAAATAATGTGGGTCACGTGGAGACAGAACATATGCTTGCGTCAAAACACTACAACGCCCATATGCACAAAGCTCTTAGCCACCTTGGCTTTTTTTTTTTTTTATAATTGCAAAAATACATTTTGGTGTGTTATTTTATAAAAATGCCATGATAATTTTTTCATTTACAAAAATATCACTAATTATAATTTTTTTTATTTTTTTTTTGTTTTTTTTTTGTTTTTAATCATATATCATATGATTATATTTTACCAGAAAATACAACAATATAATAATTTTTTATCAGAGTTGGTATTCTAGGCGAATAAATGTTTTTCACCAGAAAATACATCAATATAATGAGTTTATATCACATATCAGAGGAATAATAAGTCTTATCATAGAGATGGTACCCTCACTACCAAATGTTAGGGGAGCCATAACCAATAGTTTGCCCATTCTTATTAATCTGAAATATTTTTCCACAGGTACCGCAGTTAGCAAGGCGGTTAGGAGAATAGCCTTCTACAGGCTAGTTTCTATGTTTGAAGAGGCAGCAGAGAAGACATGAGCACCAAGTTATATCAAGCTTTGAAGACACATAGCGACGGATAGTTGCTATGTCAAGCTCAAAAGTCAGGTTTTTCATCAATGCCAGACTTAATCGCTTCGAAAGAATACAATTTTGCACATTTCAAGTACGAACAATGACCCCGCTGGTCGCCTCCACGAACCCTGCTACTGCTGTAGTCACCAAAACATTTACTGCACATCAAGTGGCCACAGCCTCGATCAAGAGAGTTGGTGTTAGAGAGGCAAACGAATCAATATCTCAGCTCTGAATTATCAGTTTTGAGAATCAACGACATATTTTCTTTGTAGATGATGGCCGTAAAATTCTTGACTATCCCGATCTGGCGGTTAAACGCATTGCTGCGAGATTTCCAGCCATCAATGCAGCTTGTGCGAAGCATTGCTTAATTGAGTACAATTGGGACGAAGAGGCCTTGCTTGCTGGTTTATAAGTTGAATACGTGCTTAACACAGTGCGTTACACAGGCGACAAAGTTGCTAATTATAAATTTTTAAAATCTAAATCTTAAAATTCTAAAACCTAAAAATTATTTTGACCTCTAACAACTTCTGAATCTTCAAAACTAAACTCTAATACAACATAATTAACCCAAACATAAATAATATAATGAATAAATAATTTTGAAAAAGTGGCATTTTTGTAAAGATTTTGAAAATGTGGCATTTTTGAAAAGTGACACTTCAAAAATGGCATTTCTCAATTTTTTTCTTTATTATTATTATATTATTATTATTATTATTTTTTTCTATTTTTATCATTTTAGAGGTAATTTTTTTTATTTAACAAAAATATTGTTTTACATGTTTAAAATGTTTTTTCAAAAAAAATTCATATTGTATTCCTAACTAACAATAATCTTGATTTTTTTTAGTTAATAATCAAGTAAATTTTAAATAAATTTCAACTTTGTTTTTGCGTAAATTTTAAATAGTTAAAAAGTAAAAAATTACTGTTAAATGTTATTCTGATAAATATATATTTGTTAAGTGGGATGATACCAAAAATGTTAAGTTTAAAGGTTTAACAAAAAGAAAAAATTTGTTAATCATGTGAATTTATCTGTTCAATTAGTGTACACACGAAAACTCTAGAATGCCCTTTGCTAAGATGATCACAACCCGGGGTCACAGTAGTATTCACAACTCGGGATCACAGTGTAATTTTATTTTCTTGCTTTTAACAATCATCATGGGTACTTTGGTCTTTTCAAAAAGTTGCACACTTGCAGCGCATAACCGTTGTAAATCCAAATTCCAAATCTACCCTTAGAGCAAATCGCTAAGACGGCTGCCTAAATCTGAATAAAGAGAAAGTTTGGGGTCCACTTTTAATATATAAGAAAAATAGAGAGGCAGAACGTGAAACGATCCGCGCGAGCCACACAAAAAAGAAAGGTTCCAGCACAGACAAGAGAGAGAGAGAGAGAGGTTGCTTTGCTTAGAGGCGTTGTCGGACTTCAAATCAATTTCGGTACCGGAATTTAGGAACTCCGTTTAAATCCGAACCCATCAAAAACAAACAAAGGATAAGCCCTTTTTTCTTCTCTTCTTCTTTTATCCGTTTCTTCTTCTTCTTCTTCTTCTATTCGAATTCTCAGAGAGAGAGACTGAAGTTGAAAGTCAGAGGAATTTTCGTTCTGGGTTTTTGATTTCAAGAGTTGAATTTCGGAATTGAAGGAAATTTAGGGTTTTGTTTTGTTATTGGGTTGTTTTGACTCAGAGAGATTTCCAAAGATGTCCACGCCTCTGAAGGTGTGGCAACGTTGGTCTACACCAACGAAAGCGACAAATCCAGATTCGAATGGTAAGGGTTTAGACATGGTGACCCCAGTTTCGGGTCGGGTCAGTGAGATCCAGTTCGATGATTCAAGAAGATTGTCTGACAAAGTTTCAGAGCTTGAAAAAGAGGTGGGCTTTTTTTTTTTGGTAATCTCTGACCTTTGGTTCGTTAATTCTGTTGGGTTTTGCTGTTTTTATTTTGGTCTCACCTGATTTTTGTTTATAGTTGGATCTATTGAATATGTCTTTACGTTTTACAGCTCATGGCATTGTAGACATGGTTTCCTTCTTTGTTGCTTTTGGAATTTCTCATGTTTACTCTTTCAAGATTTGCGTCTCATGATTGCAAAAGCACTTGACACTTTTTTATAGTTGAAGGATCTTTAAGAATTTCGTTACTTGGTATTCAATTTAATGTTATGGCTTAGTTTCTCCTGCAATTGGTTGACCATGACTTTTGTTTTGCTAAACAGCTTTTTGAATACCAACACAACATGGGTCTTCTTCTGATAGAGCAAAAGGAGTGGAGTTCCAAATATGAAGAGCTTCAACAGGAGTTTGAAGAGGCAAATGAGTGCCTCAAGCGGGAACGTAATGCACATCTGATTGCTATAGCTGATGTTGATAAACGGGAGGAAGGGCTGAGGAAAGCTCTGGGGATTGAGAAGCAATGTGCACTTGATGTAAGAATCCATCTTTCAAAAGTTCTATACTGTTCCTTTTTGATTTTTACAGTTACCTTTTTACCAAACGTTCCAGGCAGATTCGTTTACGCATATCATTTCCTTAATACATAGTTCTGAATTGTATATAGTTTTTTGCTCTCTAATTGAGATACTTTATGGGCAGTAGCATTTTTATAGCACATATAAGCTTTATGACAATCTTAAAACTGATGCAGCTGGAGAAGGCTCTGCGGGAACTACGCGCTGAAAATGCGGAGATCAAATTTACAGCTGACTCAAAGTTGACTGAGGCAAATGCATTGGTTAGAAGTGTTGAAGAAAAGTCTCTCGAAGTTGAGGCAAAACTGCGTGCTGTTGATGCGAGACTTGCTGAAGTTAGTAGAAAGAGTTCGGAGGTGGAGTGGAAGTCGAAGGAAATGGAAGCTCGAGAAAGTTCCCTTCAAAGGGAGCGATTTTCCTACATTTCCGAGTACGTATTGGACTTCTTTCCTTGTATCTTTTTTGTATGTTGAATAATTTACTTTTGTCTCACATCGTTGCTTTTTTATTGGGATACTATATGACTTCATTGGTTTAACTTGTTTTATTTTTCTCAGACGAGAAGCAGATGAGGCAACATTGTCAAAGCAGAGGGAGGACTTGCGTGAATGGGAAAGAAAATTGCAAGAAGGAGAAGAAAGAGTTGCCAAATCTCAAATGATTGTAAAACAGAGAGAGGATAGGGCAAATGAAAGTGATAAGATTATCAAGCAAAAGGGTAAAGAACTTGAAGAGGCACAAAAGAAGATTGATGCTGCTAACCTTGCTTTGAAGAAAAAAGAAGGCGATGTCAGCTTGAGGATAAAAGAACTTGTTATTAAAGAACAAGTAAGCAGCTCGATCTTCCTTGTAGTCTTTTATGTTATGAAAGTGCTCGGAATGTTGTCCATTTACATACTTCCTTTGGATGCAGGAAACTGATGTGCTGAAGAAATCCATAGAGACAAAAGAGCGAGAGCTACTAGCTCTGCAAGAGAAACTGGATGCCAGAGAAAAGGCAAGTCCTCTCTCCCTTGCTCTCTTTCTATCTCTCTCTCTCTATATATATATATATTTTGGTTGACCAAATTGCTTGCTGACTATGGGAGAGGGTTATCCTTTTTGTGAAAATGATTTCATTCTGAGCTTAGTTTTCTGGAGAGAAAAAGTTTTTAAATTTCCATCTCGGTTTTGCTTGTTCGCTATTGTTCGTATTTTGTATCATTTTTCTGTTGCAATTATTTTGATGACCCAACAGTATGCTGTATTTTTTTTATCAATATTATATTCTTGAGAAGGTTGATATCACGTTTCCACGTCTGAGATACCGACGACATTGTGTTAATTACATGTTTGCATTCGGTATGTTGACTGTGCTAGTTGTTTACTGTTGGCTAATTTACAGGTTGCAGTGCAGCAACTAATTGATGAACACCAAGCTAAATTGGAGGCAACACAGCGTGAGTTTGAGTTGGAAATGGAGGAGAAAAGAAAATCAATTGATGACAGCTTGAAGAGCAAGGTTATGGAAGTGGAAAAGAGGGAGGCTGAATGGAAGCACATGGAGGAGAAAGTTGCTAAACGTGAACAGGCATTGGATAAGAAACTGGAAAAGCATAAAGAAAAAGAAAAAGATTTTGAATTAAGACTGAAAGGCATAAATGGCAGAGAGAAAGCCTTGAAAAGTGAGGAGAAGGCATTGGAAACTGAGAAGAGAAAACTGCTCGAGGATAAGGAAGTTATCCTCAATCTTAAAGCTGAAGTCGAGAAGATAAGGGCTGAAAATGACGTACAGCTATCAGAAATTCACAAAGAGAAGGAGGGGCTTAGAGTTACCGAGGAGGAGAGGTCTGAGTATCTTCGTCTGCAAACTGAATTAAAAGAGCAGATAGAAAAGTGTAGGTCTCAACAAGAGTTGCTTTTGAAAGAGGCTGAGGACCTGAAAGCCCAAATAGAAAGTTTTGAGAAAGAATGGGAAGAACTTGATGAGAGGAAAGCTGAGATTGAGAATGAACTAAAGAATATAACTGATCAGAAGGAAAAGCTAGAGAGATACAGCCACTTGGAAGAAGAAAGGCTGAAAAAAGAAAAGCAGGCAGCAAATGAAAACATCAAAAGAGAGCTAGAAGCCCTTGAAGTTGCAAAAGTTTCGTTTGCAGATACTATGGAGTATGAGCGTTCAGTGATCTGTAAGAAAGCTGAGAGCGAAAGAAGTCAACTGCTTCATGATATTGAAATGCTCAAAAGGAAACTCGAGGCTGATATGCAGACTAGACTGGAGGAAAGAGAAAGGGAGTTGCAGGCGAAAGAGAAGCTATTTGAGGAAGAGAGAGAGAAGGAATTGAGCACTATAAACAACCTAAGAGACGTAGCCAGAAGAGAAATGGCGGATGTGCAGAGCGATAGACAGAGAATAGAGAAAGAAAAGCTAGAAGTTGATGCTAGTAAAAAACATCTTGAAGAGCAGCAGACAGAAATCCGGAAAGATGTTGATGACCTTGTAGCCTTAACCAAGAAACTGAAGGAACAGCGTGAACAATTCATTAGTGAGAGAAATTGTTTCCTTTCTTCCATGGAAAGTAATAGGAACTGCAAGCCTTACAGTGAACTGCTTTCAGAGCTAGTGCTCCCTGACATTGATAATGTAGAAATGCCTAATTTGTCAAAACTGACCAACATTCTTGAGAACGAAGCACCAAGACAGGAAATGAGAGATATATCCCCAACTGCTGCTACCTTAGGATTGCCAGCTCCTGGTGGGACGGTGTCGTGGCTCCGGAAATGTACGTCAAAGATTCTTAAGTTGTCGCCTATAAAAATGACAGAAACCTCGGCTACTCAGAATTTAGCTGATCAAGAACCTCAATCTACTGAGCAAGCTAACGTGAACAGTGGGCCATCAACTATGCTTCAGGCAGCAACAAACGTTTCCTTTAATGGTCAAAGGGCCCAATCTGAAACTGACACAAGAGAAGTTGAGGTCACCAATGTAAACTCAGACGGTGATCAAAGTAACATCAACAGCAGGGCTCAAGAAGTTGCTGCAGAGTCTTTGTCCAATCTAAATGTTGATGGTCAACCACAACCACGCTTGAGAGGGAAAGCCAGAGTCAAAAGAACACGCACTATCAAAGCTGTTGTCGAAGAGGCTGAAGCTATCTATGGAAAATCTTTAGAATTTAATGAGCCTGATGATTCTAGAGAAAATGTTGATGACTCTGCTGTAGCAAATGATGGAAGCATGGGTGAACCTGGTCGTCCTGATAAAGGAATTTCAAAGATTGGACGGAAGCGTGGCCGTGTGGGTTCTTTGAAAACTTGTACTACTGAGCAGGATGATGATAATGAGAGTGATGGAAAATCAGATAGTGTCACAGGAGGAGCACGCCAGCGAGGGAAGAGGCGGCAAAAGGTTGCAACAGAACAAGGAGTGGTGGGACAGAGATATAATCTCCGGCGACCTAGAAGGTTACTTCAAACACATCCGCTGAGGATAATGCGTTGGAGCTGCTTATTTTTCTTTTTAGTCAAGGCTGTTAATAACTGTTTTCACCCTTTTGGGTTATTAGGGGAGCTGGAGAAATCGCACTTGGTAAGAAGAATGAAGAGACGGGTAGAGTGCAACAAGACGAGGAGATTTACTGTGCTCAAACAACTGCCACAGCATCGGTAGGTGTTGCTGTTAGCGATAATGGAGTAAGCACGAATGTGGTGCAGGTAAAATGCTCTCACAACCTAGCTGCATTTTGTTTTCCCTTCTCTTTTTGATTTTCCTTCCGTAACAAACCTGTTTCTTTCGATATGTAGTGTGAAACCATGGCAGACTCTGAGGATACAGATGCTGGTTCGCCTAAAAGAACAGGCGAGAGTGTAGCAATGAGTGAAGATGTGAATAAAACACCTCAAAGGGCCGACTCTGGAAATGAGTATGATGGTGAAGAATATGAGTCGGAATCAGAACATCCTGGGAAAGTCTCCATTGGTAAGAAGCTTTGGACTTTCTTGACGACGTAGCCTGATCATGTAGTTTGGCCTATGAGGATGAAGGAACCAATCTTCTTCTGTTGACAACATTAGTGTTTTGCTTGTTGATCTTTAGCTACTTAGGAGTCTTTTTTCTTCTCTTTTATCCTTCTTGGTGTGGATCTTTTTCACCAAAACGTAGCAAGTGTTTTCTTTCTAGCTTTCTACCACTTAGTTGATATCTGGTTAAGAGGATAATTCTCAATTCATTTGGTCTGTTTTAGATGATTATTTTATGAGAGTGGTCTCCTTGTAATCCCACAAATTGTGTGCATTTGAAATATTATTTGTTTTTCTTTCCCATCTTTTTCTGTTTCTGTCAATATTTCCTCTCGAACGTGCTCAATTGTCTCACTTGCCTCAGTGCCAAAAACCGCTTTTGCAAACATGATATGTAGTATAGTAGTTTGTATTAATATCGTCATCGTATCACCATAGAAATTGAAATTCAATGAAATACATGCTGAAAAAAATGAATTAATGGTAACAAATTCAAATGTATTTTTTTTTTAAAATATTACTAGACCAATTGTTGCACAAGTGTTTCTGGATACAGATTCCAGTTATTGTTCGTTTAATGACAATTAAGCACATAAATTGATTACTGTATCTGGATATACATTTAATACTCATATAAAAAAATCAGAAATTTTGGATGCGTTTAATATCAGAGTTTGGATGCACTAATACTCATCCAAAGTTGTAAAAGTCTAAAATAACCGCATATAAATTCAATAACTACAATATACCCTATCCCTAAATTATGTCGACACAAAACTAAGTTCTCAAATCATAAACCCTAAATTCTCAAATCACCATGGATTCGACCTAGAATCTCTGTCTTACGATATCTTTGATCAATTCTCAGAGGAAGAATCTCGATTTATTGACGAAAAATCTTCAAATTTGACGAAAATGGAATCTAGACTCAAAAATATCACCATCTTCTTCCTCGGCAGCTAAAGGTAATATCTCTTTTTAGTCTTCTTCTACACTTTACCATCTTCCATATATTTGAAGGATTTCGATGTTTATGTCGTTAAATAGTTTTGTGTAGAAGTTTGTTCTGGGTTTTCAAAATTTTGATTATGCATTCTTTGTGTGTGTAGAGTTTTGTTCTGGGTTTTGTTGGTGTGTGTAGAGGTTTGTTGTGGGTTTAGTTCTGGGATTTGTTAGTCTCTGTGTAGAGATTTGTTATGGGTTTTCAAAATTTTGATTATACACTTTATATGTGTAGAGGTTTGTTCTGGGTTTTGTTGATGTGTGTAGAAGTTTGTTCTTGTGAGGATAATGGTTAATCAAGTCAATTAGCAAAGAGATTCTTATTGTTCCTAAAGAAGAGACAATTGTAAATTAGCATAAAAGTAAGAGAAGACAAGAGAATGAGATAGTTGTGTCAAAGTTTATTGTTTTTTGCTTCCTTTCTTTCCATGTACTGTATTACCAACTTCCATTATTGTTTCACCTCTAAAGTATGTACGTTTGGAATAATAGATTTGCCTGTTTGGCTTTATATTTTGTTTATACACTATGAATATATGCAGAGTATTATAATCTGTTCCTTATACTTATGCTATTTTTGGTGAGTTATATTTGGCTTTATAACTCTCTCTCTCTGTTTTGAACTTGTTCATAGTAATTTTTGTTAGATAAATCAGAATGTCTGATTGACTTAGACTTGACTATTTGTTTGCTTTGTTGCTTTTAGGTTCTTTTGGCTGAACAATCAAAAGTGAGAACACAATGACATCCGTACCAGGCACTGATGTGAGTATCTTACACTCTAATTTGTATTATAATGAATGCTTTTAGTTCGAGTATCTTGTTAATTTTATTTGGAACAATAGACTCTAGTATGGAGTGACGAACAAACACGTTTTATCTTCAACTATGAATTGAAGAGAAACTGAAAGACAATATAAGAAACGACGTGGTAATGTTACTGGGAGAGAGACAATTATAACCAAGTTCCATGAGGCATTTGGGGAGAAGCATACATGGATAAAATTTAGGAACAAGTTTAATACTTGTAAGGAGCAATACCTATATTTGAAGAAGTTAACTCACAATAGAACTGGACTTGGTTATCATTCAAATGGGTCCATACATATGACTGATGATTGGTGAAACGACCGTTGTAAGGTTAGAATCTGCTGCCTTCTTTGATTCTTGTTCTTTAGTTTTATGTTCCATGTTATGTATATATGTTTTTGTTCTTTGATTTTAGGAATGGCCTGGAGCGAAGAAGTTTAAAGATAAACCAGTGGCGAACACAGATTTAATGGAACAAATCTTTGATTCTGTTCATATCAGTGGGGCTGAAGGTTGGAATGCTCAGCAGGGTGAAAACCATTTAGACAATATGTTTTTAGAGGATGATGATGCTGCATCTGAATCACGACAAAACTTGTTTAACCGTAGGCATTCTAGTTTGGGTTCGGTGATCGAGAGAACATTCGGTGTATGGAAAGCGAAATGGAGGATTTTAGATCGGAAACATCCTAAATACGAGCTGAAAAAGTGGGTGAAAATTGTGACAGCAACTATGACACTTCACAATTTTATTCGAGATTCACATTATGAAGACCGTGATTTTGCACATTGGGAAGCGGTAGATGAGTATGAACATCATGGTGATGAAGTTGTAGAACATGGTGAAGAAGTTAACATTGAGCATATTCCATACGTACCAACGGGTGATAGATCAATGGAGATTCTACGTGATGTTATCACTGAAAAGATTGGGAGAAGACATCAACTTCCATATTAGCACCACAAAATATATTATAGTGTTTAATCTTTTGTTCTCTGCTTTATTTTATTCCATGTTCGTGTTTTCATAATTGATCAACAAAAGCTTAATAATTTCATAGACAATTAGAATTGATATTGTATTTTAATCCATTATATTGGTCGATGTTGGTTTGTGTTAAATGTTTTGTCATATAATGAAATGTCTTTCATGAAATGGTTAGATGTTTTGGTTAAGGAGAATATTTTAAAATTCAAAAATATTATTTATAGTGGACTATTAAGTTATGAAAATGATTTTATTTCTTAAATTTAATTATTTTGTGTGATAACATTTATTAGAAGTATATTAAAATTAATTTGGTAATTCTTTCGTTATTTTTTCAATTTTAATCATAAATAATAGTATTAACACAAAACATGGGGTTTTTGATCATTTTATAGCAAACGCGTCTAGATACAAAGACATAAACACCAAACGAACATAACTGCATCCAGCTATAATTTCTGGACGCATTAACCAAACACACAAACGAATATCATCTAACATTCCATTTAAATTCGGTTGAAAAGAAGCTAGTTTTATAGCTCGAGATATGAGAGGAAGAGGACAAGTATTTAAACTGTACGGTATTATATTTAAATAAGTATTATTTTTCATGAATAATCTTGAAAAACAACAAAAGGATATATGTTACACAAATAAGAATCAACAGGCAAAATTATTGAAAACCTTATTTTTCTCTTTTGATCACTAGCAGGATCCTTCACCACAAAAGAGAAGAAGAGAACAACACTATGAACACTTATGAAAGAAATGAAAAATGACTAGGTTTGATGTAAGAACAGGTTTTTTTGATATGTACAGTTTCTTCTATAGTCAAAACACTACAGCACCTAAAGCCAATGTACAACTTCGTCGTCCTTTGACTCCTCTTTATAGCAATACACCATTCCTAATCAAGTCTTCCTTCATATCTCTGAGAACACAAACAAGAGTTGCATCAGGTTAAAGCTTTAAAGTTGCAGAGAAGATTAAACTCAATACAAAATACTATCGAAAAATACCTGCAGCGTGGTATGGTGCAGATGGGATCTTGGCAATGGTATGCGTGAATCCTTATTATCTTCCACATATTGTTGCAAATCTTGCAAGCTCCTTGCCCTTTGATTTTGCACTCTACACTGTGTTTAAACAGTGTTTTAACATCATTGCATTTCGGGTATGAGCACGACGACTGAGTGGCCGTGGGCCGGCACAGATGAGCGTGCAACAAAGCGTCCAGTATCTCAAGAACCTACAAGTAGGTTGCTTAATTCAGAAAACAGGTCAAAAGTAAAACCAAAGAAAAGAAAGAAACAGAGTAACTACTGTATTCTTTTTCAAGAAACAGCACAATGCTCTGTTTTTTAACATATACTCACCCCTACGGTTCTAGGCGGCGTTCCGTGAGCTGAAGGGATTATGGGGAAGAGATGAAGCACACGAAGGATTTTGTTTTTGGCATAGCATCCAGTGCAAACTCGGTAATTCGAACAAATCAAACAGGCGAAGTAAATTGTTGTTGAAACATCCTTGTTGCAGGCCGTGCAGGTCACTTGAAGGAGACGACTGGAGTTTTGAGAGCAATTGAGCTTGTTTGAGGTGTCAAGATGATGAAGTATCATCATCGAAGAATGCTTGGCTCGCCGAAGTGTGTCGAAGTTGTAATTATGCTTCTGAGAAAAACCTAAAAACACTTGTCTGCTTTCAAACACATTGTTTTCTAGGACGATATCATTATCCTCTGTAGTAGACTGTATGCCGTTCACCTGAGCCTGTGGAAGTAAAACAGAACCCAATTTAATAAAACGCACATTTTTTAATTCATAAACAAGAAAATCATTTTAATTAAGAAGGCTAATACCCTTTGAGAGCCAATGCTTCTCTTTGCCACTCATATGATGTTTGTCTTCCCCAGGAAACTGTTGTTCTGCATCAGCGCATCTGTTTGCAATAGAAAGAGTTTTGTTAACATAAGCAAAACCGAGAAACTGAAATGAATTTGCGGAGAGAGAAAGAGAGATATTACATTTTACACAAATGAATGTTCTTGCACTTCAGGCAAAACCATCTCAATCCCGATAAGATGGCCTTCGAACATCGCGTGCATGAATAATTCAATTCCACCACCATGAAATCCTCCTTGTTTAGGGATATCATTTTTTCAAGCTGCACAAAACAGAATAGTTAAAGATTAAACACCCCGAAAGTTAAGGATCCATATTTAGATACTAAGCACATTCAAAACGTAAATGATAACCTTTTGCATCAGGAGAATGTTTTTAGCATCATCAACATCAACACCATCCTTACTTTTGTTGCTCACAAGACCCTTTAATTTTCTTCTAGAAAGCGTTTTCACCTTCTTTTGCAACTCATTATTGCCTTCTCTTTCAATTTCCTGAATCAGAAGCTCAGCATTATAGGACCAGAAAGATCCTTCGAAGTACGGCAACTGCGCCGCTGTAATATTGCAGGTAGATTCCTCCGTCGAACCAAAGAACCGATCATACAGGTTTGTAGCATTCGTCACTACCTTCTGCTCTGTTGCTTTATCAAGCATTGACATATACCTGCAACAATATTGTTAATGTTAAATAAAATTTCCTCACAAGAACAATGACCAGACATTAAAACCGGGATTGAGTCGAGAAAGAGGAAGAAAAGACTGACCATTGCCGAAGCTTCTTAGTGTTGGGGGTTTGCTGAGTCCTAGGATGTGAATACATAATGTAATCTTCTCCTTTTGGAGGAGGACACGCCCATATATAACCTGCAGTGAAACCCCGAATCTTGCAGTACTCGAGGTATCCAATCTATCAGAAGAACAAAGAAACCGAAACATGTCAATGTCTATACCAATTACGTTTAATTCGTATTTAAGCACCAGGACGAAACAGAAATAAATAGTTTACCAATATTTCATGATAAACGAAAGTACGAAGAGCTTCTCCTGCAAACGTCACTCTCTCGGGTCTAAAGTACTTGACTGAATCGAGATATAAGACGTATACGCTGCGTTGGTTTGGTACGCTACATTCTGATCCAAACTCTTGGACAAACAACGCAAAGATACATATATCAACTCCTTCGACTTTCTGAAACAGAAGGATAACCTGAAACATCAAAAATAATTACAACTAAGTAAGCTTTGAAATACATAACTGGATCAAAAGGAAAATATTCAATTGTGATACTGAATTCTCACCTTCGATCTGTAAGGGAATTCACTAGGATAGTGTTCTTTCTGAAGCAAATTGACAAATTGTTTGTTGACTACTGAGCTTTTTTCAGCCGAAAACACCACTCTGACGGTAAGATCATTTGGTTCTGATACCTGTAAAGAAAAAGTAACAAGTTCAGTTATAAAGAAACGGATACCGGGTCTCAAATCTCAAATTTACAGAAACCACATGATCTTACATCATTGATGCTCTTCCCAGTAGCCTTTGCGGTTAGGCATCTTTCTTCTTTGAGGCGCCTGAATAGCCTTTGCTCTATAAAGTGGCTGAGGATAGTTTCAGGCAAATCTTTTGCCCCCACATCCGTATTGTCATGGAATCCCATCTCGTTGATACTTTTACGCTCCTCTAACAAACAGTAGGGACAAATGTAGTCTGCGTTTTTGTCAATGTCTTTATGTAGATTGTAGAGACCACATATCTGATGTTGCCATTTCCCGCAAGATCCGCAAGACACCCACTGCTCCAACAAAAATCATTTATGTAATTTGTAACACTTGATGTAATGAGAAGAGAGAGTGAGTGAGAGAGAGATGAAGTTTACCTCCTCTGTGTTTTGGTTGTCAGAATTATTCTTTTTACGCATTTTGGCTTTTGAGACACTGAGTCCAGATAACGTAAACTGGCTTCTACAACGATTGTAGCAAGGATTACAGATTTGATGTTGCGCATCACTTAGTGTTTCCTCAGGGATGTAATAGAAAGAGTTTTCTTTGATTCGGCGAGTGCACAACGAGCAGTATATTGGTTGTGCTGGGAACAGGAGTGCACCAGCACCACACAACTGACATAGTTCTTCCTTGAGGTCACACATTTCTCTCATTTCGCCCTGTGGAACAAATGATTAATAACGAAACAAATTAAAAGACAAGCGAAAAGAAATGAGAAGGCCAAATAATTGTTACCTGACTACTTCCCTCCTTAAGACTCATTATATGCAACTTTATTTCTTCTTCTGTGAAACGTTCGACCAGTGAGACATCTCTCTTGTTACGCTTTCCCAGAGACATTGTGTCACCATTAACCTCACACTTGGTCCCTTCATCACATTTCATCGGCTCAACAATGTCCACACCAAATCCCGGTTTCTTCTGGTTCAGAGGCTTTTTCTCTGCTTGGATTTCTCTTTTCATGGGAGAAACCAGATCCTTGAAAGAATAAACCTTGGTTACATTTGCTCTTGCTGATTTTATACTTTTGCTAGTACTAAGACCCTGAACATGCTTCTTATCCAATGGAGAGTTGTCCATCACATCTAGCTTCGTTATATCAGAACATACGCTGATGGTGTCAGATACTTCACCAAGAACAAAATTGCTACTAACCGGCAATGGGGATGTAATGAAACATCTGTTAGCATATGAAGAAACCTCCTCAAAACTTGTCAGTGGAAGGGACATTTTCTGCACTGCAACAAAATTAGCAGGGAGAGTAAAGTCGGGAGATAGCTGAAGAGAAGGAAGTCTGGATGAATCGTCCCAAGGAGTAATATTCAACTTTATCGGTGTTTCGATTCTCTGTCGCTTTGACCAATGATAACCAGTTTCTGACTGAAATGGTCCTCCAAGGGACTGCACCTCCTGCACCTCACCAGACCTAACATGTAACTGTCTTGGTATTCCGATATGATAACTACCATTTGACTGAGATTTTCTGGATCCAAGATACCCGACCTCTTTATCAGTTGTAACTTTCAAATCTGGTAGCATGTTCAACTGCTGATTTAACTCATCAATATCTGATTGACCAGGCGCGGGGCTAAGATAGGTAGGCATCAAGTCCTTCCTTTTAGGCGGTGGCATCATGATAACCGATACAACATAGAAGATGGATTGGAAACAAGTGAGTTTAAATATCCCCTGCACATTTCAACAAATTGAACATTTTGTCAGGAATATGCATGTGATTATGGTGTCACTAGAAACAAAACAAGAACAGAGAGATGTGAGAGGAACTCAAACATGGATAAAATCTTAGATTGATTTTGCTTGTTGCACAAGTTATACTAAGTGTTGGAGATTAAGAGACACTACACATAAGAAGAACTAACAGGGAACCATCCATAATCCACCTGAAATTAACCAATTCAAAGTCACACTCGATTACACAAGCTAAAACTTAGATAACGATTTGCATGTTCTGAACAAAACAATTAACTTCATAAACTGCTTAAAAATTTTGATGTCCGTACGAAAATTCCCAAATCGATTGCAACATTGTCCCCCAAATCCTTAAAACCCTAAGTTCGGAACCCTGATAATTGATGCTTCAAGCGATCGCGAAACCCTAATTAAAGCTACAATCAAAATTCAGCGGACAAAACACTTGTTAATCCCGACACACACAATCATGCGAATTGCTCGAAGAAGAACACAAACGAAACCCTAATCGAGAAACGAAGCAGAGAGAAAGAAAGTCGGAACCTTTTTCTTTTTCGAATTGGTTTCTTCAGAGCTTGGTTCGCGCGCAAGGGAAGAAGACAAAGAAAAGATGTTGAAAAAGAGAGAAAGTCGCCCTCTCACTTTGTTTGGTTGATCTCTCTGTAACCTTTGTAGGGTTTCGGCAATTTCTTAATGTTGATTTTAAGCTGTAAATTATAGTAACTTTATCTGTAATATTTAATTTTTTTGGGCTTTTTTCTGTAAATAAAATGTCTTCACTCTTTAAGAAGTTGAGTTTATTTTTATTTTATCTATTTTAATTTTTTTTTATATCGGTGCTTATTTCCTAATGTAGTTTGGTATTTGATATTTTTTAATTACTCAAATTTATTTACTTTCATAATTTATCTTACCTTGTTATTATACACACTTTGGTCAGTGAATTAGTACTGTCCTTACCAAGTACCATGATCTTCAATATTCGAATTGATAAAAATATTGCTGTACTCTTAGTTTTAAGTTTATTTAATGGACAACCATAATGAATAACAAAATAGTTTATAATGTAGTCGATTTGTCACTGCAAACATTCAACATCCGTGATTAATTTAGAACATAGAAAACTTGGACATTAATATGTATTATTATGTATAACATTAAGTGATCACTGATGGTAGGGATCACTGAACTAAGTAACTCATAAATCTGATTCACGTTCTATCAAATTATCAGTTCCACATAACTTTGGGTATCTCTACAAAACAAATGACCAGGTTCCCAATAATAACCTTGGCACCTTGCAAACTAGACTCAGAACAAAAACTTCCACATTGATGGATATATTACAACACGGTGGTTTCAGTCCTAAGGCCAAGGACGTAAACTCATTACAACCTCGGGTTTGAATCACAATGTGTAAACACCGTGCATGGACCACTTAGGCCGTGGTGGGCTTACATCTAACTATTTTTTCCAAAGCATCTGCTCATAAGTAATAGGATGTTTTGGCGAAACCAAGATATCCAATGCTAACTCTACCATATATCTATCCTACATTCACTCGTTAATTCATCTTCGGCTGCTAAACCTATATGGATCACTATCCACCCTGCCCCTGAGATATGAATCATTCAAAGAGTAATACCTGTTAAGTCTTCCAGACTCTGATTTTTCGGATCCCGGGCTTCTTGGTCTTGAAGCATACCCATGATCATATCTAATGCCATACCTTGGAGGATAGCTCGAAGACAGTTCAACACCTGGAGGGCCAACCTCGCCTCTATGATCTTGGGGTCGATGGTGATTAAGATAAGAAGCATGTACTGTGTTTTTCCTCTCCTGCCATAGCCACAAATCTGCATTTTCTGGGATGGGTGCGTTAATCCCCGGAAACTCAACTGTCATTTTCATTTCCGGCTCTGGAGGGCTTGCTCTTTCCGAGATTTCACCATCCTCAGTCTCTACTTTTTCTTCTGCTTTAGTATCTTCCTCACCAAATATAGTGATTCCAGAGAGATGATCATCTTCCGCAACTACATATATATAAACAGAAAGCAGAGAGAAACTAAAGCGTGAACAAAGATGCCTTTGATATGGTGATGATGATTGTATGACGGTGATGGTGAATGTTGGTAAGTAATATGATGATGACAATTATTAGTTCTTACAAAACTTTTTTGCAATAAATACATGAGTCGACCTATATAACAGTTTGACCCATCAAAATCAAATGGGTAATGAATAACAACCGAGAGCACGAAAGCTTACCTAAATATCCCGGTGGATACCCAATTTCTCGCATTCTGTGAAGCCATGGAGGAGGGTCAAGTTCCTGGACAGGAAAATTTTGCTTAATCAGATAGCTCGTTTTCTCTAGTCGACTGAAATTTTCCAATAAAAGAGACGAAGGTTGAAAATTACCCTTAGACCAAGAAGCTGGCGTGTCTCTGCATCAAGTGAGCCAGGCTTCAAGCCATCATATTTTCCACCTTGAGGGCTCTGATAATATCGGGAGGGTAAACGGGATCCAGGTGTCTGATTTCTTTTGCTTTTATGTTGCCTCCGGGCAATACTAACTGCTGCTCGATCAAAAGGCTTTGGACATTCTCTCATGGAATGACTGTAAGCGCCGCAATTGAAACAACGTGTGGGTTCATCAATAATCTCTAAGCCTCTGGAACAATAACGGAAAATTCTTTCAAAAGAATGCATGAGATATGTACTAAAGCATCAATAAGTCATTCACTGTCATTAGGTAAACAAAATCAGATTTAAGGATAAAATCAGAAATGGTAGGAAATTACCCTTCCAAGTTATTAGAGGCATCAGCTGAATCTAACCCAATTGTAAATCCACGGTCATAAAGTGGAGTAGTGATACTTTCCACTGGAACAAACTCCTTTAAAGAATTGCGACCAGTTTGGCAGTCAAACCAGAATGACTGCACATCCAAGCAGAATGTGTCTATCAGTAAGGATTACATAAAACCTGAAAGCTTCAGGCTTTTATACGCTTGAAAACATTTCCACTCACCACAGATGATGTCTTCTGCAATCCCACACACAGAGCAGGAAAATATGTCTCCTCACCAGATTCTAGTACTTCTTCTTGATCCTGATCATATAGCAAAAGAAATGATTCTAGCTTAAGTTGTACCATTGTATAACAGACAGCAAACAAGTGTCCATATCATTTCTTGAATACTTCCTAAGTTTCATTTACAAGTATCTTTCAATCAGAACTTGAGATTGATCAACTTTTGCAAAACGATAGAATTCATTGTATGGACTATAAAACACACTTCATAAGACCCCAAATCATAGCTACCTGGGCTAGGGAATTTTGTTCTGCCTCCCATTCTGACCATTGCTGTAATAAACCTTCCAGCTTGTGCTTACTAGCTCTGAAAGATGCAGGACAACCAGAATTAAAACAAGTAGAACACCAACAATCATATAATGACAGCAATGCTTGAGGATTCAAATGTTAAAAGTTACTTGTGCTCGAGTTAAGAGGTCTTTTCACCATACCTTGTTAAATGTTTATAAGTAACATGGACTGAAGGTTGCTGTTCGTAAGAGGTTGTTCTGGCTCGTTTAACGCCAGATTTAGCTGACATAAGGAATTATGGAAAAGAAAGAAGGAAAACATAATCACATGCATTCAAGTCTCAGAGCTAATGACTACACAAACATGTTCAAATTCTATGTCAATTCAGTTTTTTTTTTGTTTTAAGAATTAACTATACTTGAAGGACTATCGTCGGAGCAAAGGTTTTATAAACGCAAGCATTAGCAACCTTTAACATAAAAAAAGGCAATATAAGGATACAACTAACATCCACTTTCACGGTTTCAACACTGACATTGACAGCATCCCTAACCTCGGCTATCGGATTTTCCCCTGAAAACTGGCCAGAAACATTTCTGAAATCATCTTCTGTTAGATCCATGTCTTCCTCCATGTCTATATTCGTTTCCCCATCCACATCTGATAGAGTCAAAACAATCAAAAAACAGAAATAAAAAACCCAAAAGCTTCTCTTTAACAAAATGGATTGACCTCAATGTGAACTTTTACCAGAATTGATATCATTTTTCTGAGGTTCCAAACCAGAACCGCTTGAAGCTGCCATATTTAAAATAAAATCTTCCACCAAAGATACCCTGCAAGCATAACAAAAGCATCACTAGCATGAATGAGCAAATCATAAACTAAGCAATATCAAGGACTTCAAACAACAGTCAGAATCCAAATGTACAGTTTATGCAATTGCAAGGAACTATCAAGAAACCAATTCTATCCATAGTCGATTCAATCCCAACTAAATTTCTTTTTCCACAAAACAATTGAACCCCATGAAAAAAAAGGAAAGCTTGGAGAAACAAGAATCAAGAAAATCTATCGCTTTCTCTTTTCAATGGACATCTGAAAAAAGCATTAGGGTTGAGGATTTTACAAGAAAGATGAACAAGACAAACCAAGAATCTCCCCCTAATAAGCTCAATTGGAGACGTATAGCAATAGAGTAAACTAGTGAGACCCAATTATAAAACTTGGAAATTGAAAGGAATATGAAACGACACGAAGCTCAGATAAAGAGAAAGAGAGTTTTTGATTTAAGATAATATGTGAGGTAGAATTTAGAGGGAAGGTAAGTAAATAGAAAGAAGAAGGAAGCCAGAGAGAAGAAAGGCTTAACCTTTTTCAACAACGGGAAACAAAACTGAGGCAGACGCGAGAGTTAAGAAGAAGAAGAAGAAGAGAAGGAAGAATGGCGATAGATCTGTGAAGATTCAAAAGAGAGGCTTTTATTGGTCCGTTCAAAAAAGGAAAAAAAAAAATGTCACTTTTTGTGGGTACATTTGCAAAAATGTCACTTAGAAGTTTCCATTTGTAAAAATGCCACTAATTTAAAATTCTAAACCCTAAAAAATGTTTTAACACCTAAAATCTTCTAAAGACTCAAAACTAAATCCTAATAGAACATAACTAATCCAAATATAAATAATATAAGGAAAATATAATTTTGAAAAAGTGGCATTTTTGTAAAGATTTCAAAAATGTGGCATTTTTGTAAAGTGGCACTTAAAAAACATTTTTTGAAATTTCTAAAAAAAAAATAAGAATAAAAAAAGTAATTATCCAATAATTCACATGTGTTTACTATTGAGAAAATGATAATACATGTTCAAATTTAAAATTAATTAATGATATATAAATAAAAATGAAAAAAGATTAAATAATAGAGTAATTAACCAAATAGTAAAAAAAAAAAATTTATTGCCCAAACTAATTATAAAAAAAAAATTTTAATAGTCCACATAAATTAAAAAAAAATTAGAGAAATTTTGAAATATGCCACATGTTCCATGCCACATTATAAAAATGCCATTCTTTTGATTTTTTCACAAAAATGCCACACTCGTTTTTTTATATTCTAATATTACCTTTTTCTAAAAACAACCTCTCTCGGGCCTCTCTCTCTCGCTGTGTGTCTCGATCTCTCTCTTCTCCTCTCTCACACAGACACAGAGAGATCTCTCTGCGATATCGATCTCGAT